>CM068742.1:81093111-81820611 GCA_035084275.1 Hydrolagus colliei
TGGAATGAAGCAAATATTCAATGGCAGTATCTTGCAGAGGAACTCGGGAATGTAAAGATAATAGTAGTCTAGGTTTTTTGCTAACAGAAAAATCAATTTGTTCTTTCCCAGGAGGATACATTCCAGGAATATGTCAAGCCTGAGTTAAAAACCTGAACTTTCTGAGTTCTGCACCAAGCTCACAGGCATTACACAGGTAACCTGACTTAACCACCACTGTGTAGGATTACGTTGTTTGTGGCCTGATAGGTACAACAACTTTACTTTCACGCTCAGTTTATATTGTACATTTTGTGGCAGTTCACTGTAGTAAAAAATAACTATAATGTAGATTGAGACTGATGCTCAATTTACCCTGGTGTCTGGCTGCCAAGGCAACCTTTGGAGCGATTACAGCCATGATGGAATAGTATAAACACAGCTAGAGAAATGTTACTACTCACCTGTACAAAAAGAGGCAGAAGAATAAACCTAGGAACGACAGGCCAGTCAGCAGAATGTCAGTCATGGGGAAACTTCTAAAGATATAATCCGCCTTAGCTAGATCTCTTTATAACTTATTTAAATTATCTTCACCTTTAATTATTCCTTATCCCTTTCCATAAGTACAATGATGTTGTGATCACTGTTGTTCAGATGCTGTCCTCTTGAAACCTGCTCCACTTGCCCCACTTCATTCCCCAGACCCAGACCCAGACTGCTTCCTTCCTTGTTGGGCTGACAACATCCTGATCCAGAAAGTTATCCTGCACACATCAGGAATCCTTCCCCCTCCTTGCCCTTTACACTGTTATGTTGCCAGTCTATGTTAGGATAGTTGAAGTCCCCCATTATCACCACTATTGGTTTTGCATCTTTCTGGAATTGCTGTCAGATTTGCTCATCTCATCTCCTTCCCATTATTTGGTGGTCTATAGTACACACCTAACAATGTAACATCTCCTTTTCTGCTCCTTAACTCTAACCAAATAGATTCTGCTTTGGGACCCTCTAGCATATTATCCCTTTATAGGGTTGTTACCATGTCTTTAATCTATATTACCACCACCTCCATTTTTCCTTCCTTATTCCCTCCTGAATACATTGCAGCCAGGAATGTTCATCTCTTATTCCATCCCATGTTTGAGCCAAGTCTCTGTTATTGCCATTTACATCATAACCCCATGTGGCAACTTGAGCCTGCAGCTCACCAATCTTATTCGTCACACTATGTGCATTCATGCGCATGCACTCCCAAGACCAACTGAGTCTGCTCTGCATTTCTCCCCCGTCTGATCCCTCATTTTTCTGCACTGCTCCTAATTACATGGCTATTCATCTCTCCCAGCCATCCATGTAACTTGTTTGTCCTTGTCTGATGCTACATCCTGATTCTCTTACCCCCTGATGATGATATGACTAAATTGTGTTGTTAAATTGCATAACAGGAGCGGTCACCTTTGTAAATATTGTGTTCCAGGACATGGTTGATGAGGCAGGGAGTTTCCCAGATGTTTTTCAACGAGTCGTTGACTGGATGAGAGAAAAGGAACTGGGAACTACACATAAATATGCAATCCTGACTGATGGGTATGTACCAGTGTGAAAAAGCACAAAAAAACACTAAATAAATTATCAGGATTTATTTAAGAATGCGATTGAAAGTTACGCACATCAGAAACCTCAATTGAATATAACATTATGTTTTGCGTTGTAAAAGCCACGATATAATGTGAGTTGAGCTAATCAGAAGTGGGAATCAAGAAAGATTTCTTCACACAAAGGGTTCTAAAAATGTAGAATGTATTTCTGGGTGAGATAGCTGGGAAATAAGGTTACGATGGGATATAGGGAAATGTTGTAATAAATTTTACAAAAACTGTTTCCACTGGTGGGTGAATCTGTGACTCGTGGTCACAGATTTAAAATAGTTTCAAAAAGAAGCAGAGAGGAGCTGAGGAGAAATGTTTTCACTCAGCGGGTTGTTCGAATCTGGAATGCATTGCCTGAAAAGGTGGTGAAGGCCGATTCGATAACAGCTTTTAAAGGAGAATTAGATCTTTATTGAGGGAGAACAGGTCTGTTAGATTATGGGGAGAGAGCTGGGAGTGGGATTGAGTTGCTCTTTTCAAAGAGCCGACACAGACGAGATGGATCAATGGCTTCCTTTTGTGTCATAAAATTCGATGAATGATGGGGGAAAAGGGAAAAATACTGCAAATGCTGGAAATCTGAATACTCGGCTGGTCAGGCAGCATCTATGGAGAGAAGAAAGTGAGCTAACCAATTTCAACGACTCGTTGAAAAACATCTGGGAAACTCCTTGCCTTATCAACCATGTTTCAGTTCGATGACCTTTCATCAGAACTAAGGGATGTTCTGGAGTCCTGTAGTTCAATGGTTAGAGCACTCGCCTTGCAAGTGAAAGATCCTGGGTTCAATTCCCGGCAGGGTGAAACCTTGAGCAAGGTTCCTTACTCTACACGCCTGATAATAATCCTTCAAGAAAAAAAACACAATAATAAATTGATTACTACAATCCACAACTGTTGGATTGGACTCCTGTGCGCATTTGGCCGCTGCGTTTTGCCCATAAATATACAGTCAATTCACTTTACAACATGTTCTGTGAAGCGCTTTGAGACTCTAGAAGGCGTGATAAGGCTCTATCAAATCCAAGGATTATTATTATTATGTTGGGAGGGTATGAAAAGGATCCCTCATTTCTGACGATAGGTCATCGACCTGAAACATTAACTCACTTTCCTCTCTCCATAAATGTTGCCTGACCTGCTGAGTGGTCCCATTGACTTTGGTTTTCATAATAAATGGTGCAGCATGGCTTGATCACACTCTGGGGGTGTGTATTAGAAATCATTGTTTTCTTTGCTAATCGTGTGATTTTTCAGGTCCTGGGACATGAGCAAATTCCTCAATGTTCAGTGTCGTCTGAGCTCCATCCAGTATCCACGATTTGCAAAGAAATGGATTAACATCCGAAAGAGCTATGGCAACTTCTATAAGGTTTGAGTTTATTGTCTTTATACAAGCCAGTGACATTATAACACTGGTTTGGGTCCATAAAATCATAACACACAGTATAATCACACTGCAAAAAAATGTCTACCAATCAGTGCTGGGTTGTGTTTGTGTATGCGTGCAGGCAACTTTTCTTACTTGTTTCTAGCAGATTTTAGATTCTCAGGCGGAGCGAAACCTTAGGCAAGTTTCTCTACAACAACAAAGTTACACTTGTATAGCGCCTTTCACGTCAGGAGAGTGTCCTTCACTCCACATACTTCTGTTTACTTGGAAGTAAGTCGGAACCTGTGTTCGTCGACTGGCGGATTGCTTTCTGGGGGTAATAATTTTTTTAAATATAGTCATTCATCCCTCACTGTTTTTGGAGCAACGCAATTAAATTGGCTGCCATGTTTTGCCCACAAAATATATAGTAAATTCTCTTTACAGTATATTCTGCAAAGCACTTTGGGAAGCTTCAAAATGTGATAAGACGCTATATCAAATGCAAGGATTATTAATTATTTTTGCACTGAAATAGAGATTGAACAGTGCTGTGGCATTTGAGCTGTGATGTGAAAGGCACTTTTACAAGTGTAATTTTGTTGTTGTTTGGTATAACATGAAGGTTTCCCTAGTTCGTTTTTCTCCAAAATTGTACTTGGTCTTTGTTTATAGTTTAATAATTTTGTGGTTTTCCCCTCTGACAAATGCAGCAAATATTGCTGTACAAATCAGCCTAGGCTTCGTTTTCTACCCTTGCAGTGGTCTTGATTTGATGCTTTTGACTAAACTATGATGATTTGATGTGGGTTTTCTAATCTCCTCCTAGGTTTCCAGAATGCAGACTAAATTAACTTCCATGCTTGAAAAACTTGGAATGAAATACAAAGGTCGACCTCACTCGGGGCTGGATGATTCCCAAAATATTGCTCGAATTGCTATCCGGATGCTCCAGGACGGATGTGAACTGCGAGTGAATGAAAGACTGCACGCAGGGCAATTAATGAGCGTGCCGGGCACCGTTCCTTTGGAAACTGCACCCCCTCCCCGCTCACCATGGCACATAAAATAGTAGCAGCGGGATCCTGGGGGACTTCTGATCCCTGGTCACTTTTTACATGTTATAAATCGCTACGTTAGAAATCCACGCATTGCTGTGGAGACCTGCAGCATTCTGTTTTGTTGTGGTATTTTATAGATTCTTAGTCATAGGATTGCAGTAGTGTGTTTCACTGTTCAATTTTCAAAGCAGTGCGTTACTATTAGTTCTTGCTGATGCAATACCGGACAGAGGATGGCAATGGGAGACCATTTCTACGTTGGTCCTTTGGAGAAACTCAATAGCAATAGTTAAGAGTATTTGGCATCTCGTGTCACGTAGAAAGAAAATCAATCTGAAAATCAATATTCTGTAAGGTTAATCTAGAAAAAGGATATGTTTTTATGGATACACAACCCCCTGAACCCTCAGCCACTGATGTTACATGATATAAAATTTATGTAATGCCTTTTCCCAAATTCCAGGAACTGATGTACATAGTATAAAGTCTGAAGTGTCTTTCATGCATGTGAAGGGTTCTTAATTTCTAAATGCATGATTGAATTTCAGCAAGTTAGAGTTTGATGAACTGTGGCAATTTGTCAGAATGCTATTCATGTAAATCTATTGTGAATAGTCTTTACTTTCTGTGGGTTGTGTGAATTCATGCTGTATGTGGGTATGTGTGGAGAACTTTTTGGCAGTGATACCTGTCTGGCACGCAGCATGTAATGGGAACAGCTTACTATACTAGCCTTGCAGTCGTTTAATTATTTTAATGTTACTTTGTTTATGTGGTCAAGTCTTCTCTCCTTTTCTTAGCTAGAAAGGGAGTGAAGCCAGTATTATTGAACACACTTTAAGCATAATTACAAGTTGTAATTTCATTAAGCAAAGTTAATTACGGAATAAAAATAGTAACACTTTTGATGTGTACTTTAGATGTGTTAATGCTCAGTTTTGGTTATTCAGGCAGTTAACATTCTTCCTTCACCAGCACCTCCCCTGACAAAGCTTGATATTTTTCTCAGCGTCTTTCAGTTTCCACATCGCGTCAGATGATCTAGTGACCAAGCAAGCCTCTTGTGTCAAGGTCACCTTGTCCTGTCCCAACAGGTGCACAAAAACAATGGAAGTTGATGCTACCATTAACACATAGGAACAGGAATTGGCCATTCAGCCCCTCAAGCCTGTTCCACCATTGTTTAAGATCAAGTTGATCTGTACCTCAAGTCAAATGACCCGCCCTTGCCCAGTATACGGTTAACACCCTGACCTAACGAATAGCAATCTACCTCAGTGAAACCAGAGGTAATTGAACAGTTGTAGGAACATGTTGAATTAACTAGAAAAGGTCTGAGTGGCGAATTAGCCACATGTATAAATACATCAATAAACGGGGCCGGGATATTGACACCCTGATGGGCATAAGTGGTGGTGACAAATTAAGCCAGTGTTGCGTTATCAAGAGTATATTGTTTTCTTACTGGTGACTGTTCGCTTTGTGAATGTTTGAGCAGAAAGGAAAATGTTCAAGCAAATTTTTGGTTTTTGCTAATTAAATTCTGATATTTACAATCAAATGGGTTATGGTTTCTTTCTATCTCATCCCGCCTTCAGTACCCAGCCTACAATACATAGCGACAGCCTCCGATTCTGGGTTGCTGCATTTGCAAACTACAAACTGATGGGGGGGAAAGAGATCCTAGAGTAACTACAAAAGTATGACCCAAGTCATCATTCAGTGAGATATCTTTATTTATTTATTGAAAAAGGTAACCTATTAAAGGAAATCACTAGAACACAACTGGTTTTCATATTAATAATGATCCTTGCATTTGATATAGTGCCTTATCGCGTCTTCCAAGATATCGCAAAATGCTTCACAGAATATACAGTAATATGAATAACTATATTTTGTGGGCGAAATGCAGCAGTCAATCGCGCACAGCAGTGTCCAACAAAGCCGTAGATTGAGTACCGGTAATCATTTGTTTTTTAAAGAATTATTACCTGAGAAGTGATCCACCAATTGACTAACGACCGGGTTCCTACTCACTATTCGATGAACAGAGGTATGTTCAGTGACTTGGGACATCCCCCCGCCCTGAAAGGCACTCTACAAATGTAATTCTGTTGTTGCTATTGTTGTATGAAAACTTCCCTAACATTTTGCCCTACTGGGAATCAAACCCATGTCCTCTCACTTGTGATGTGAATGCTCTAACCATTGATATAGGAGTCCTGTATAGGATCTCACTGATGTTTCTAGTGGGACAGCCATTGAGTAAACTGGGGCAGCATTTTTCTGCCTGTTTATTCACAGATGCTGAGAAAGTGCTTTCGGGGGAGAATTTCCCAATCCGATTGGAGACGGAGAATTTCTGCCTGTGATTGTACTGAGCTGGTTGTTCTCAGCTGGGTGAGTTCAAGGCTCTCAGTGTCACTGGGCTATGGAGTGGGGGAATCGGGCAGGGTTCTAACACAGTGCCCTTTTCAAGAAAGTGAATGCAGAACAACACATAATAAAATTAAGCTCAGCTGTGATGCACATCCCACTCCTATTCGCAAGAAGCTGAACATCCAAATTGCCTGCAAACACAGCCACTGCACTTTACAGTAAATCCTGTGAAGCTCTTTGAGACACGGTGACAGCATAAGGCACAATAGCTATTGTCGCATTGTTATGATAAATGTGCAGCAATGCTTAAGTTAATTTGGCTGACGACATTTGTGACACAATACAGTCTTAGAAATGTAAGGGAACACAGCACTTGACAAACAAAAGTTAAGTTGATGACAGAGGTAACCTGATTACATGGCACTTTATATTGTCTAGTTTGATCTGTATTGCATGATTGTGTTAATGGGAATGACTGAACACAGCTGATATCCTAACATTAAAATACTGTAGTAGGTTTATTACCCAGTCCAGATCCATTTCAAGACCTGAGCTTTCATTTCATTTTTGCTGGGGTAGCAACCCACTTAAAATCTTTTCAAAAGACTTCCGGTTGACTCTGCAATACTTTGAATGGAAGGCCTTTAAAACCCCGCTGTGGCTACCATCAACAACGTACTGTATTTATATAGCACCCTTCACTCGGGGTTGCGTGCTCGGGTGCTTTACAGTGGCAGAGTCTGACCCCGAGCCAAGAGGAGAGTGAGTGGGGAGGTGACCGTAAACACAATCAAAAAGGAAGGTCTTCAGGCGGGATTTGAAGTGTGGGAGAAGGGGGGTGGGATTGAGGGAGGGAGCGAGTTCCAGAGTTTCGGGCTGAACGCAGGGCCACCAATGGTGGATGAGGGACAATTAATGAGGTCAGAACCAGCCGAGCGGTGTGAGATTCCACTTCTCTACAGAACTGTACAGATAGAGGATCGTTTTGATGCATTTTCAAAGCTTCCCGTGGTTGCTACTGTTGTCTGACCCACGGATTCAGCGTTGTCTTGGACATGGAGACGATAGGAGTCATCACCTCAGCGAAAGAAAATGGGAGATCGATTATTTGTTAACACAGATGCAAACAGACATACAATATAACCCGTCATTGTCAGAAGAAAAGGATCGACAATATCAGCGGACCAAAAACAACACAATTAAGTATTCCTTTGAACTGGCTCCAAGGTGACATGCCAGGCAATGGAATGTCGGAATCGAGCCAGCCTTCAGTGGTGTTGTTCCTGAGGCAGGCGGGTCCACAGTATTTCAGGGCTCTGCTGATGACAACACAGCCCGGCCTGGCTCATCAGCAGCACCTGGGAGAGCAGACCAGTGACTGGGGGCAGGGAGTTATCCCACCGAGCTCCTGTTAACTCAAGCGAACGCCCTAACAACTAATATTACAATAATGATCCTTGCGTTTGATGCAGTGCCTTATCACACGTTTGAGACATCTCAAAGCGCTTCACAGAATATACTGGAGAGTGTATATTGACTGTATATTTTGTGGGTGAAACGTGGCAGCCAATTGTGCGCTGCAGTGTCCCATAAACAGACGTGAATTGAAGTGACCCTTGGAATTATTACCTCTGGAAAAGCGATCCGCCAATCGACTAACAACCGGGTTCCTGCTTACCTGTGAAATGAAGGTTGGCAAGAGCCAGCAACAACAACAACTTTGATTTATATAGCGCCCCCCCATGCCGGACGGCGTCTCAGAGCGCTCCACAATAGCGGATCCCGGGACCGAGCCAGGGGCAGGGGGAGGAAGGTGACCAAAGGTGCGGGCACACCAGAGTGTGTGTTGGGTTAACTACTGGAGTCCAACCAGTTAAAACCTCACAAAGTGCCATTGATAGCACAGTCTCACAAGCTTTCTTTCTGCTTCTCCAGCTAGGACCACCCTACCCATTTGGTGCTTTGGATTTCAAGGCTTTCAGGATCTCAGTGAGAACAAGCTCTGCCTTTCTAAGTCCTACGGATGTGCCAGGCTGGCGATGTGGTCATGAACACTGCTCTATACTCTGCACCCCCACATGGCTCGGGAACAGACTCAAGACCGCAACAGAGGGGTTAAAGTGCATCAATGTATCTAGTGGAAAGTCCACTCAATATAGATGATAATTCTGTTTCTATATCAACTAGATGGACTGAGGCTACAAGTTTAAGCTGCAGGAGACTGATCCATCTGAGTATAATAATAATCCTTGCATTTGATACAGCGCTTTTCATGTTTTCTAGACGTCTCAAAGCACTTCATAGAATATACTGTAAAGTGAATTGACTGTATATTTGTTGGTGAAACGCGGCAGCCAATTGCGCACAGCAGTGTCCCACACACAGTCGAGGATTGAAATTTTTTTTTTTTTTTTTTTTGTCTTGAGGGATTATTATCAGGAGTGTGGAGTGAGGAAACTTGCCCAAGGTTCGCCCTGACCTAAAGATGAACCCAGTTCTCTCGCTTGCAGGCGAGTGCTCTAATCACTGAGCTACAGGACTCCATTTCTGTAGATGGTCACCTATAATACTTACACATTCCTTCTTCATTTATCGTTTCTTTATTACACGTGTTATTCCCTGTTGCTGATGCCGTGACCCTTGTGGTTCCCTCTGGACATGTGACAGAATTTCCTCTCTACATAGAAAGATTAAGAGGTTTGTGATTGTGTTAGTTGTGAAGATGAAGAATGACAGCTGGCACTGATATAGTGCCCTCCATGCTGGATAGCGTCCCAGAGCGTTTAACAGTAGCAGAGCCCGATCCCGAGTGTCTGACTCCAAGCCGGAGGGGGGGGCGGAGGGGTGATAACCGTAAGAGCGGACAAAACGGAAGGTTTTCGGGTGAGACTTGAATAAGGGGGAGAGAGGAGGGTGCAAGGCGGACGGGTTGAGGGAAAGTGTTCCAGAGTTTCGGTGCAACTGAAATCGATCGCAACCTCCTCCGATGGAGCAGAAGGCGCGAGGGACGATCAGGAGGCTGGTGAAAAGTCGAGCGGAGGAGACGCGTGGTGGATTGGGGAGTGACGAGTTCGGAGAGGTTGAGAGGTGCCAGGGCATGAAGGGATTTGAACACGAATGCGAGCATCTTGAGGTTGATCCATTTGGGAGCCAGCGGAGCCTGGGCCAGAACTGGTGAGTTGTGGGTAGGGAGTTTTGTCCGGGTCAATATGTGTTTTGTTTGCAATAATAATAATAATCCTTGCATTTGATAAAGTGCTTTTTACACCTTCTAGGCATCTCAGAGAATATACTGTAAAGTGAATTGACTGTATATTTGTGGGCGAAACACGGCAGCCAATTGTGCACAGCAGTGTCCCACAAACAGTCGTGGATTAAAATAACCAATTTTATTATTGTGGTTTTTTTGGAGGGATTATTATTAGGCGTGTGGAGTAAGGAAACTTGCCCAAGGTTTCGACCTGACCTGCCTGGATTCGAACACAGGTCTCTCGCTTGTAAGGCGAGTACTCTAACCACTGAGCTACAGGAGCTCCACAATTCACCATTCAGCAGACTTCTACCACCCCCATGTAACTAGGATTGCCACAGCAATGACTGGTTTGAAACGTAAAATAAATTAGTTGGCCATGGTTGCAAATTCGTTTGTTTCTTCCCTTCAAAGGAAGAAGACAGGAATCAAATCAACTCCCACTCAAACACAATGGAAATACTTGGAGCATTGAAGCAAAGGCATTAGTTATTTGGAGAGAATAACAGGTATTAGAGTAATACCAGTACATTAGAGAGAATACACTGTCAGCATATTCAAAATACTAGATTAATCGTGAACCTTCGTTGTGAATACATTGTTGCCCTCTGATACCCCAGGTATTTTCATGTTCGTCATCATTGTTCTGAACAATAGAACGTTTCGCCCACAAATATACAGTCAATTTTCCTACTCTTCTTCATCCTGCACCGACCCCTCCCCCCCTGCTCTTGTCCCTACCTGACTCTACAGCGCCTTGGGACGTCCTCTCGGTGTGAAAGGCGCTATATAAATGTAAGTTTTGATTGATTGATTGATTGATTGATTGAACGTTATGTTGATTAAAGTTTAATGAGGTGAATTGACTACTGTCAATTTGGGGATTAATAATGATTAATAATGATTCAGCAATGTCAAGGAGTTCTGTAGTTCAGTGGTTAGAGCACTCGCCTTGCAAGCGAGAGACCTGGGTTTGATTCCCGGCAGGGCGAAACCTTGGGCAAATTTCCTTATTCCACATGCCTAATAATTTGGTCACTCAATCCACGATTGCTTATGGGACACTACTGTGGGCAATTTGCTGCCGCTTTTCACCCACATAATTGTACAGTCAATTCACTATAAGTATAAACTCATTTTGATTTGGATACTCTTACGTTTGGTGGCGTGTTGCTGCACGTGTCTTGACACCCAGATGACAGAACAAAACCTCAGGAGGACGTCTCAAAGTGTTTTTGAGGGTGTACAGTTAAAGTGCAGTGAGTGTATATTTTGAGGGTGAACATATTTTGTACTTACCCCCTCAGTGCCAGCAATCGATTCCTGTCTTGTATTAGGGTGCGTGTCGAAATACCTGATGGGAAAACACAGGGTGAGAGTAACCGCTGCACATTTTTTATGTTTATCTCAGGGAATCAACAGTTTCACATTAAACTATTTTTTAATATAAAATGAAGACAGAAGTCACTGGGAACACTCTCTAGGTCAGGCAGCATCCATGGAGAGAGGAAAGTGAGTAACGTTTCAGGTTGATGAGCTTTCTGCCGAAATCTTATCTCACTTTCCTCTCTCGCACCTTCAGCCTCTCTGCTCTCACCCTCTGGAACTCCATTCCACCTTGGCCCTCCCCCACTCCCTCTCTTGCCTCCTTCAAGACCTGTCTCAAGACCCTTCTCTTCAACCGTGCCTTTGGTCACCTTCCTATCTCCACCCTCCACCCCTCCTGATCCCAACTACCAGCTTGGGTGTGGATCCCTGATTGTCCAGCACCTTGGGACATCCTCCTGACATGAAAGGCTCTGTACAAATGTAATTTGTTGTTGTTTTTAAAGACT
Source organism: Hydrolagus colliei (assembly GCA_035084275.1). Classification (NCBI taxonomy): domain Eukaryota; kingdom Metazoa; phylum Chordata; class Chondrichthyes; order Chimaeriformes; family Chimaeridae; genus Hydrolagus; species Hydrolagus colliei. The sequence continues at coordinate 81,104,640 of CM068742.1, forward strand.
ATTTCTTCAAAGATCTGAACAGGCAGTGACCTACAAGGACTGACTGCATCCCCACCCAGCGTTCAGCTGTGCAGATGGCTCACAGCCGGTCCAGGTAAACTCTTTCAGAAGCTCAAATCAAGAAGGTAATACAACTGGTCAACTGTAGCTCATATTTAAATGGAATGAAGCTCGGCCCTCAATTAGTTTGTTGAAAAATCTGATCGTTTAACATGAGGAGGAAGAGAGGAACTAGGGTTAAAATTCACATCCCCTCGGTTTCTAGAGCGTACCTGTTTTCCAATGTTCTAACTATAGTGAAAATGGCACTGGATATGGTTTAAAGTTGTTTTTGCAGTTCTTGGGTTAGGCCACAAGATGGTGGGCTTCACTGTAAGGAAATTGTGGCTGCAGCAATGTCTAGTGTAGTGAGGTCAGCGTCTCACAAGAGTGTTTCAGTCTGCATGTTTATAGAATTAGACTGGTTCTTAGATTAGTTCAAAGCCCTGACTTCCATCACACTTCCTGGTAACTCATTCCAGCACAGGGACTCTCCGTGTGTAACGCAATACTTCCTGATACTGGTCCTGAAATTGCTATTTACGACACTGAACCTGTCTTTTTGTCCCTCTGCTGTGCTCTGCACAATCAGTTGCTGCGTTTCGCCCGCCCACAACATATATACAATCAATTCCCTTTAGTAACATAGGAAAAAAGCCCAAGGTCCATCTAGTCCACCTTCCAACACCATAGTAGTCGTATGCTATAATAATGGAGATATTGATGGCAATTAATTCTGTACGGATTAGTCTACCATAACAACTTTGAGACCTTCCAACAATGGGATAAGGTGCTAGATCGTGCAAGGATTATTATTATTATTATTATTATTATTATTATTATTATTATCTGTACAGAGTCTTGAGGTGGATTCAAGTTCAGCACCAGATAAAACACAAACTCAGAGCACAATAGTGTTGGATAACTCTTTAACAACAACAAAAAATAAATTTATAGGGCGCCTTTCACGTCGGGAGGAAGTCCCAAAGCGCTGAACAATCAGGTCGGGACCCGAGCGGTGAGGGGGGGTGGGGAAGGGTCAGGGTAGGGGGAAGGGGAAGGAGAGTAGGAGAGGTGGAAGAGTTATGAGGGGAGCAGAAGGCACGGTCGAAGAGGAGTAAGAGTAAATTTAAGAGTAAATAGATAATTAACAGGGGACCAATGAACGAAGGAGTATAAAAAGGACCATGTAATGATTCTCAATCCACAACACTGAAGTATTAAATAAATCCTTTATTCTCCCCTCATAAAACACTGCAAATTTAATCCCACCCAGTTGTTCTCCAAGAATCCATTTTGTATACTTCCAGTTAATTGTCTATTTAGTCTTAATGTGAAAGGTGCTATACATACAAGTGTAATTTTCATTGTTGTTGTTGGAATGGGTTATCCAACAAATTGCAATCCTGAGATAGACACTGGTGTTGTTGCTGTTGTATGTCCTGTAATATATTCAAGCTGTTGGATGTAGATAGAAATGTTTAACAGCCAACAGATAAACCTTTGTAGAAATATCAGAACCCAAGCCTGTACTTCTTCAGCTAGTCTCCACAACTACATTGAGACCCAGTGCTGAGAATCTGTTACTGGGCAGTAAAAGCTATGGGATCTGTAAATATCACTGCATCAATATATCATTAGTAAATATTACTCTGTTAGTAAATAGAGATATGTTAGTAAATGCAGCATTAAGGCAATCAACCTTGTCATGTAGTGGATGTGGTCATCCCAGCTGTTACCTCTCACCAGTTATTTTTCTTGCTTTCTCAAAGGTGTTCACTCTTCCTTCCATTTGCGATCCTATTCACGTGGACATTCATGATTCATGAGACTCAGGACAGTGAGTCCTGCAGCCTCTCTACAGATAGGGATTGAAATGGCTGTTGATGCATTGGTGTCAGCAAAGGGAGTGGGGAGCGAAGAGTATCTTTTTCTGGGGGATGGTGATGGTAAGGGATCATTTTTTTTCATTTTATTTACATCATACGCAGAGCCATTGCCAAGGCGTTCTACACAAATTCTGTACTAAGTATTCCTTGTACAGTATATAGAATTCTGTAATTGATTTTGTCTTTGATTACAATATTGAGTGTTTTATGTTTCACCCACAAAACATATGTCAATTCACTTTAATGTATATTCTGTGAAGCGCTTTGAGACATCTAGAAGGCGTGATAAGATGCTATATCAGATGCAGGGATTATTGATGTTGTTATTATTATTTTTGCAGGACACACGTCGCTGTTATATAGGTGAAGCTTAGGCCGACCATGTCAGACACATGGTTATCAAATTTTTTGTCCTCTGATATGTCAGAATTAATCATAAACAGTGAGATCTATCAGGTTTCGACAAGTCCAATAAAAAATAACTGGCTTATTGGCAAGATTCTTCTTTTTATCCTGTATTTCCTACGTTTATTAATTTATTTTAATAATAAATATTACTAATAACCCTTGCATTCAATATAAGGCTTTTCAACTCCTCTAGACATCTAAAAGCACTTCACAAAATATACTGCAAAGTGAATTGACTGTATATTTGAGGGTGCAATGCGGTAGTCAATTGCGCACAGCAGTGACCCACAACCTGTCGTGGATTGAGTGACCAAATTATTATTGTTTTTTTTGAGGGATTATTATCAGGTGTGTGGAGTAAGGAAACTTGCCCAAGATTCTGCTGCTTGGAATCGAACCCAGGCATTTCGATAACCACTGTTCTATAGGACTCCACAAAATAATAAATAATAATAATTTGGTCACTCAATTTAGTAATACAGTGGTGTCCATTAGTAATAGAAAAACCTTGTGTACTGATTGTCTTAAGCATGTGGTTATATATACATCAATTTATTTCTATAGACACTGGTGGGCATGGGCAAAAATAGCAGGGGCATGTACTTAAGCAGTCTGAGAAGCTGTCCGTCATGGAGGGCGAAGTTGTTGTTGTTGTTTAAGACAATCAGTATATAATACAGTAATAATAATATTTGCATTTGATTATTGCATCTTATAATGTCTTCGAGATGTCCCGAAGATGGGTCTGAAACATTGATTGTCCAATGCCTTGGGATGTCCTCGCAACGTGCAAGGCACTACACAAATGTAATTTTTGTTGTTGTTGTTATCAATCAATCAATCAATCAATCAATCAATCAATCAATCAACCAACCAACCAACCAACCAATCAATCCTTACATTTATGTAGTACCTTTCACGTTGAGAGGATGTCCCAAGGCGCTGTACAGTTAGGTAGGGACAAGGGCTGGGTGGGGGGAGAGGTCGGGGCAGGGGGAAGAAGAGTAGGAGAATTTACTGTATATTTGTGGGCGAAACCCGGCAGACAAATTGCGCACGGCAGTGTCTCACAAACAGTCATGGTAGTGGGACTATGGGAAAAAGGGGGGAAAGATAGCAAGGGGAGGATCGGGATAGGGGGAAGGAGAGCAGGAAAGCCGACTATATATTTGTGGGCGAAACACGGCAGCCAAATAGCCATCTCAAAGCCCTTCACAGAATATACTGTAGAATGAATTGACTGTATATTTTGTGAGCAAAATGCTGCAGCCAATCGCGCATAGTAGTGTCTCACAAACATTCGTGGATTGAGCGGATGAGCTTGGCTTGATGAGTCAATGTCCCTCCTTCTGTTCTGTAACTTCTCTGTTTCTTACAAGTCAATGTTCAACTCTATACTGTCTGTCCCTGTCTTTCCCATGACAATATACAGAGATTGCTTAGGTGTCTAGTTTCAAAGAGACACATCTGTGCTTAGGGGGAGGGGAGGGTAGCATCCAAGCTGAGGAACAGAAGCTCAGAGATGATAAGTTTTGTTAATAATGATGTATCTGGTTTAAAGAGTGAAAAACAAATGAAATTATCACTGGAATAGGGCTCACAAAATAAAATGAAGTAAAGAATGGCAGTGTGACATTGATTGATATTGATTGAGACACCGTTGTGCACAAAATGGGCTGCCGTGTTTCGCCCACAAAATATATAGTCAATTCACTTTACGGTGTATTCTGTGAAGCGCTTTGAGACGTCTCGAAGATGTGATAAGGCGCTATATCAAAAGCAAGGTTTATTAACCTGCCAGCTTTGCTCCCTTAGCTTACTACCAGTCTCCCAGGGTGGGTCTGATACACTGTACTGAGCCAGATGCTGTACGAACAGGTCTGACAAACACCAGTGAGGCTGGTGCCAGGACGGGGAAGCGGGGAGAGGGCAGAAGTAATTGCACACAACTGTGTCCCACAAACAGTTGTGGATCGAGTGACCAAATCTTTTTTTTAAGCGATTAGCAACCCGGAAAAGCAATCCGCCAATCGACTAATCCTTCTTGTTGCCTTCACAATGCTGCACGGGCTGCCCCCTACCCCCATATCTCTGTGATATGTCCTGTGGTCCTACATCCATGTCTATATTTTCTGCTCTGAACAACTCAGCTGTTTCGCAGCCTTTGCCCTTTGCCACACAACCATTGCTTGAGTTCCGCATGTCTGGGGGCTCCTACACAGGGCCGTGTCAGTTTCTGCCGTCAGACCCTCTCAGTTCACATGGTTATTTTGTGCTGCTACAGTTCTCTTGTCGCTCTCTGTCACTGATAGCATATGAGTACCTGGCAGTCTACAGCATAGGCTGTTGTGCCACAAGCGAGTCTCGAAATTACTGCTACTGGTGTGAAGTATGCTGCAGCAAGTGCTGGCCAGGGTTGCGAGAGGCTGGCGAGAGCCACGTAAACAGCCACACTGCCAGCATGTTCTTACCTCTCCAGGTAGGAGTTGGTCTTCCTCCTCGGGCAGTTGTGAGCAGCCTCGCTCGCGTCAGGGAGCCAATGGATGGACTTGTCCACGCCTACGCCAATGTGTCCTTCGGCCCCCGAGGAGATCGGCATCTCGAGGCGGGCCGGTAAAACAAAAGCTGCCGAAAATCTCTACATTTCAAACAGTCGGTGTCACCGTTGCAGCCAGGCCGCCGGTAACTGTGGCTGAGAGTCGCAGTCAGTCTAGTCCGCCCATGTCCAGCCGGGAACCCCTGCCTTACTCCAGTTTGTTACTCGTTACCGTGGCAGCAGGCGCCGGATCAGACAATTGCAGCACAGCTTGCCACAAACGCACCACAGCCAAACATACAGCGACAGCATCCCCTCCCCCATAAAACTAACAGTCCATACTCAATCAGGCACACGCTGTCCACTGCATTCAGCCTGGCACTTTCTATCTGTCCATTCCTCACCGTACGTTGTTTACGAACTCGACCATTAGATTCATGGCTGGATAATCCGCCCATGTTCGTGGGGAAGAGAATACTTCATGAGGAATATCTGACAGTGAACAACACAGTCTCACAACAACAACAAACTTGCATTTGTAGAGCGCCTGCCACACCAGGAGCACATCCCAAGGAACTGAACAATCGAGGGTCAGGACCTGAGCACGGTGGGGGAGGGGGGAGGGTTGGGATGAGGGAGGGCACACAGATGGGGTGGGTGAGGTGCGGCTGAAGGCACGGTCAAAAAGGAGGGAAGGTCTTGAGTCAGGCCTTGAAGGAGGCAAGATAGCGAGCAAGGCAAAGCAATTGTGGGATAAAGTTCCAAAGAGTGGGGGCAGAGAAGCTGAAAGCCCAGCCACCGAGGGTAGGAGACATGGAGCTGGCTGGAGTCCGCTGAATGGAAAGAGTGGACAGGTTGATAGGCGGTCAGCACAAGAACAGAACAAATAGGAACAGGAGTAGGCCATTCAGCCCCTTGAGCCATGGCTGATCTTCTAAACTAATTTCATTTAGCTACCCTATTCCCATATCCCTTAATCCCTCTACGCTTTAGAACTCTTATCAATCTCAGTCTTGAATATATTCAAGGACTGAGCAACCATAGCCTTCTGGGGTAGATAATTCCATAAACTCACTATCCTTTGAGTGAAGAAGTGTTTCCTCAACTCTGTTTGAAAAGGCTGACCCTTAATCTTAAGACTGTTACCCCTAGTTTTTTCCAACCAGGGGAAACAGTCTCATGCTGTCTATTCTGTCATACCCCTTAAGAATCTTATAGGTTTCTATAAGATCACCTCTAATTATTCTATATTCTAGAGAATATAGCCTAGTTTATTCAACCTATTCTCATCGGTCAACCCCCTCATCCCAGGAACCACAGTGAATCTAAGCTGCAACCCCTCTAAGGTGAATATATCTTTTCGTAAATAAGGAGACCAAAACTACACACAATATTCTAGATAAAGCAGGTCAGAGAGGAAGGAGGGTGCAATGCCGTGTAGGGCATTGAAAATGAGGATGAGGATTTTGAATTCTATGCTCTGAGGTATGAGAAGCCAGTGGAGCCAGGCAAGGATGGGGATGATGAGGGTTACAGAGGTTGGTGAGGGAGAGGACACAGGCTACAGAGTTTTGGATGATCCGCAGCCTATGGAAGGAGGAATTAGGATAGCCGGCATAGTCGAGCCGGGATGTGATGAAGGCATGTATGAGAGTTTCAGCGGTCTGAGTGGTGAGGTAGTAACGGAGTCAGGCAATATTGGCGAAGCACAACACACACACAAACACATCTTGTCTCACAGCGCGTCTGTCAGCAGTAATGCCCTGGAGTACTGTGAACGTAACAACAACAACAAATTGCACTTATAGGGCGCCTTTCACGTCAGAAGGATGTCCCAAAGCGCTGCACAGGAGGCGTGTGACCCGAGCTGGGAGGGGAGTGTTCGGGAGGGGGTAAAAAACATAGGGGAGGTCGAAGAATTAGGGGGGGATCAGAAGGCACGGTCGAAAAGGAAAGTCTTCAAACCGGCCTTGAAAGAGGAAAGGGAGGAAACAAGGCGGAGGGATTGGGGGATGGAGTTCCAAAGGGTGGGAGCAGAAAAACTGAAGGCCCGGCCTCCGATGGTGGGGCGGTTCGGACGGGGGGCTTGGAGCAAGCCAAGTCCTGGTGAACGGAGGGTCCAGGTGGGCTTGTAGGGGGAGAGTAGGTCGGAAAGATAGGGCGGGGTAAGGCCGTGTAAGGCCTTGAAGGTGAGGACGAGGATCTTGAACTCGATCCTCTGGGGGATGGGGAGCCAATGGAGACGGGCGAGGGTGGGGGTTATGTGGTCGCGGAGGCAGGTGCGGGATAGTACACGGGCTGCAGAGTTTTGGATCATCTGCAGCCTGTGAATGGAGGAGCTGGGGAGGCCGACGAGGAGAGAATTCCCATAGTCCAGCCGTGAGGTGATGTACGCTTGTACACATGTTTCGCCAGCGTGGGGGGTGAGATAATTGCGGAGCCTGGCAATATTGTGCAGGTGGAAATAGGCGGTGCCGGTCAAGGCGCGGATGTGGGGGAGGAAGGAGAGTTTGGGGTCAAACGTGATGCCGAGGTTCCTGACTGGCTTTGTGAGGTGGAGAGTACAGCTTTGGATGTTGATGCTGGCAGCGCCCGATGTGCGGAGACGCTGGCATGAGCCAATCAGGAGGGTCTCGATCTTGCTCACGTTCAATTGGAGGAAATTGTCCCTCGTCCAGGACTCGATGTTGGACAAACATGCTGTCAGAACATCGATGGTCTGGGGGTTGAGGGATGAGGCGGAGAGATACAGCTGGGTGTCGTCCGCATACATGTGGAAGTTTACCCAATGTTTGCGGATGACATTGCCCAGAGGGAGCATGTATAAGGTGAAAAGGAGGGGGCCAAGGACAGAGCCATGGGGGCTGCCTTGAGAGACTGTACGGGGGTTTGAGGAAAAACTGTAGGAGGATACAAAATGTAGGCGGTGGGTCAGGTAGGAGTGGAACCATTCAAAGACTGTGCCTTTAAGGTTGAGGTGGGAAGAAAGGCGTTGGAGGAGGATAATGGGATCGACTGTGTCGAACGCAGCAGACAAGTCAAGGAGGACGAGGAGGCAAACCAGATTGGAGTGGTTCAAGGAGTGAGTAAGTTGAAAGGAAAGAGCGGAGCTGAGAGGCAACCACTCTTTCAAGGACCTTAGAAAGGAACGGGAGGTTGGAGATGGGTCGGTAGCTTAAAAGCTGCGACGCATCAAGGGAGGGTTTTTTCAGGATAGGGGTGATGGTGGCTGTTTTAAGGGAGGTGGGGACGGTGCCAGAGGAAAGGGAGAGGTTGATGGTGTCAGATATGAGCGGGGCCAGGAGGTGGAGCTGGGTGCAGAGGAGTGGGGTGGGAATGGGGTCCAGTGAACATGTGGTGGGTTTCATGGAGGTGATTGTTCTTGTGACTGAGGACGGGGAGGTGGGGGTGAAAGTGTGAAAAGGAGGGTGGGTGGGGGGTGGAGTAACGGATGGAAGGGCGGAGGTGGAGGAAAGATGGGGGGAGGAAACTGCAGAACGGATTCTCTCGATTTTGGACTCGAGGAAGTCCAGCATTTCCTCGCAGCGTGCGTTAGAGGAGAGGATCTGCGATGCGATGCAGGGGGGTGTGTGGGGCTTGAGCAGCAGCGGCTTACCTCTTCGCAAAACCTCTATAAAAGTGGATTCTCAGGCATTCGATATACAAACATGTTTGTTATCGTGGGTAATGCCTTCCAGCAGTTGCGGCCCCAAGCCTCAGTTTCCTCATCACCTGATGCAAATCTGCCTTCAGTGTGGTGAGTGCAACTTCACAAGACAGCTTGTGACTTGCCAGCCACCTCGATCTTCTTAAGGTCCAAGTCATGTACCAGGTTTACTCAGAACCAGCAGCTTAATCCAGGTCCTCAAGTGAGGGACCTTGGTAAATAGACTGCTCACAGTGACAGGTCACTGTAGACCAGAGCCCTCTCTCCCTACAGCCACTTCCCTTGTTTGTCACAAATCAGCAGTGATGCTGCATCCCCAGAAGCTCGGAAACGCAAAGGAGAAGCGTTTGGACACAGGTCGTATGAGCTGCAAGATTGGCCTGCGATGGGACCTCGCTATCCTTGAAGAAAGCAGAGAGAGCACGTCACCACTTCTCAGTGTGCGCTTGGTATTTGATAAGACAGGCAAATTCGCACATTAACTAGAGCTGCTGCAGTTCAAAGTAGAAAAGGCAAGTAGCTGTTCGATTAAGTAAATTAACAAAAAAATCCACACACGAAACAGGTCAGGTTTTCTTTGATCAATTTAATAAGTATCCAATAATTCAAAGTATGTGTAAACCTTTCAGTTCCATTGGTGCTGCATTTCACTTCTTATTGGCAACCAATGCAAAAATAAATGCACAACTTAATTTCTATTCTTCATCTCAAAAGTATTCATTTGAAAACACATTTATTTATTTATGAAGAGAGAAAATTTTGAAAATGATTGGCAGCTTGTCGATAATAATAATAATCCTTGCACTTGATATAGTGCCTTATCATGTCTTCGAGATGTCTCAAAGTGCTTCACAGAGAAGACTAATGTGAATCGACTGTAAAGTACATTTTGTAGCAAAAACGTTGTCTTGATTAATGGCAGAACACATAATTGTAGTAATTGATTGGGTTCCTCAATAACTGCTGATTAAGGACATGGGTCCTTGTTCTGAATAAATAAATATGAAAGTGTGCTATTATATATTAAAAAAATAAACTAAACTGAGTGTGCTATTGTCTTGTTTAATGAATGCTTCTGAAATAGACAGATAAATGACAGGATTCTGCAGCTTCAATACAGTCTTTATAGTGCAGATCTATAAAGATCTCTCAGATAAGACAAGATTTCCTAGTTTCCACAATTTTGATTCAAATTAATCATAAACCGTACAGAAACATATTCATTTAGATTTAGGATTATTTTATCATGCACGATATTGCACAGTTATGTTTTTAAAATGAAGCTGGAAACGAAATAAATCTTTTACTTTGTAGCGCTTTTGTTTTTTTTAAAAAAGGTATAATTACACAAAATTTCAGTACACACAGCAACAGGTCTGACACCCATTCATCGCACAAGAAGGTAACATTCAGAGAAGCATTTATACCCACAGCACTTTATAAGCAGACGACAATGAATGACTGTAGGGCTTAGTTAACCATTGCAAAAGGAATTCCCTGAGAAGCCATTCCTTACAAAAACAAATAGGGAATCTCTCCGCGCCCATCTTTGTTCACTTACAAGATCGTATGTGCCGTATTGATTGGTTCTGAATCTTTCATTCACGTCGTGGAAAAAACAAATGTTTCAAGTGAGCAAATAAGCCTTTCTCTGTGCTCCAACCAGCACAAGCTGAAAGACTGATTTCATGTTCCTCACATTGGGGACAGTATTGGGAGGCTCTCTGCATGGAGCTGCTCAGAGTCCAGTGTTCCTCGGTGTCTCTTGATTGGCACTTTCCTTTCAACATTGAACATTCCATGGATTCTCACACAAAACTTGGTCCAAAAGATTAACCTACAAAGAGAACACATCAAATTGTTACAGACAATCATACACCATCACCTTCGTAAGCCCGTTATACACAGACCCACAAAAAAGGCAAAACTATTTGCATCATTGCCAGACACTAGCCAGCGAGCTGCCCATCAGGGTTCGTTGAGGCAAAGGTATTCTCAAGGCAAGATCAACATAGGAACAGTGTGCTCTGGGAGCGAACTACACTTTCAATCCTATTACTCTGTCTTATTCCATATCCTTCTACCTGTCTACTTCGCTCACAAAACTACTATTAATCGACTGAACGGCAGACAACAATTTGCGTTTATATGGAGTGCCCACATGCAGGTTAGAGCCCCGGAGTGCTTGACAGTGGTGGTGCACGATGCTGAGCCAGGAGCAGGGGTAGGTGACGGTAGATCCGATCGAACAGGACGCTCTTTCAGGCGCTATCTGAAGATGGGGAAGGCGGAGGGATAGAGGAAGAGTGTTCCAGCGTTTTGGGGTGTAGAGGCTGAAAGCATGGCCACCAATGGTGGAATGGAGGGCACATAGGACATTCAGAAGGCCAGATCCAGTCAAGAGGAGCTAGTGGGTAGCGGGTTGGGGCGGGGGGGACGACGGGATGGACGGACGGATAAGCAGTCTTATATAGCACCTTTCAAGTTGGGAGCGTGTCCCTTGGGAGCACAGCACAAAATGTGTATAAGCATTGCCACCTCCTTCTCAAAGCCCAGAGCCAAATTCTCAACCATTGAGCAATGGTTCCACTTGTTTCACCACCACATGTAGAGCTTTATCAGTAGCTGTTTACTTCTCTATGCACCACTCTCTGTACCAAATGAAGTAATTACCAACCATTGGATTCATGGTTTACAATGATGGTCAGGAGTTGTTTCTGTTCATTTCACACTTATTCGTTTAAGATCCTATTGGAAGGATCTAAGCCAGAAAACCTGAAATTAACTTCCAATGTGGAGTCCTGTAGCTCAGTGGTTAGAGCACTCGCCTTACAAGCGTGAGACCTGTGTTCAAATACAGGCAGGTCAGGGAGAAACTTTGGGGAAGTTTCCTTACTCCACACACCTACTAATAATCCCTCAAAAAATAATAATAAATTGGTCATTTCAATCCACGATTGTTTATGGGACACTGCTGTGCGCAATTGGCTGCTGTGTTTCGCCCACAAATATACAGTCAATTCACTTTACAGTAAATTATGTGAAGCACTTTTCAAGACGTCTAGAAGACGTTGAAAGCACTAATATCAAATGCAAGGATTATTATATTATTGTAGAATTCTGTCCACTGAAACCCTTGACTGTTCAGCTCCTTGAGATGTCCTCCTGATGTGAAAGGCACTCTATAAATGTAATTTTGTTGTTGTTGTTGTTGTTGTCTGGGGACCAACACTCACCTATTTGTACAGTTTTACACCACAGTGAATAATACTGCTTGTATTTGATAGTGGTTATAATCTTGAAATGTCCTCCTCAAAATAACACCTGCCACACGGCAGTATGTATTCTCGTTCTGTCTTATTAAAATGTCACCCTAGCCTGGCCTGCACTACTGATGTGGGGCTTCTGATTCACAGGTTCAATCAGGTTCAAAATATCAAATGTCAACGACAGCCACATTAAACGTATACCAGGGCATGAGCATGTTACTGGAGCCGCAGTTACCAACCTCCAGCTGTCGGGGTTGTAGTTATCATGTTGATGGCTGTCTACACAGCAGTCGGTCTCTGAATGCCACAAGCACCATTAGCAGAATAACAGCAATCTTTGTCTCCATGGTCACAAACACATGTACAGTACACACAACATCTCAGTTACTGCACTAGATCTGCAGTTGATAAGAATATTTACTGAACAAACCATAGACCGTAAATTATGTGTAAACAAAGACTATACCGGTCATTCATTTGTCCCCACTCCACCCCTTAGACTAAGAAAGCAGCACCTCACAAGTAACACCGAGTTTGTATTTTGAAAAGCACATACACCCGTCGTTACTGGTTTTAAACTGCGCAACACTTACCTTATTCTTGCTAAATCTTTGTTGTCTTGTCAAATATTTGACCAGAGTTGTAAAGAGCATAGACTCTGGTGAGGCTGCTCACTGCCAGCAGGGGCTGATCACAGTGGGAGTTGGTGGGTAAACCAGGGCCACGTTCACACGCTCACTCCCGTTCTTAGGACAGATGATCTCAGTGATGCCCTCAGGCCTGGCCTGGCTCAGCAGCTCCCCTATTGATACAGAGACACGCATTAGGTCCAAGGCAAAACATTTGGTTCAGATCTTTTCTAAGTCAAAAGACCATCTTAAACTGGAGTTAGGAAAACAAACAGCATTGCTATTTCCATTTTGGGGGCGCCACACGTTCAGTTCTATCAAACCCAAGTTTTATTATAATGTAGTAAAGCTACATCAAATGCATGGATTATTATAAATACAGCATTAGAAGGAAGCATAGCGATAGTTCAGTTGGCATAAGATAAGTAGGCACGATGGGCAATGTCACAGCACACGGGTACAGTCACTGTTCACACCGCGCACATACTGGTTATTGAACTAACAGGCTGCCCATCCCTGGACATCAGGTTGTCATTAATATCACTTCCTGATTACTACATAAAAGCAGGAAATGACATCAACAGTGACTGAAGTATATTGATCATTTATATTATACATTTGCAAAACAATAACAGATTACATTTGCAGAGCGCCTTTCACGTCGGGAGGACACCCCAAGGTGCTGGACGGTCAGGGATTTTGACCTGAGCAGAGAGTTGGGATCATTGACGGTGGAGGGCAGGGATGGTAGAAGGATGGCCTAAGGCGGCGGTCGAAGAGGAGGGTCTTGAGAAGTGCTTTGAAGGAGGCAATGCAGGGAACAAAAAAAATTACTATATTAGCAATTACCATGAAGTACTTTGAGACATGAGTGGTGCACGGATGATTATTATTATTATTAGATATACTGTAAAGTGATACGCTCTATTACTAACACTCAAATGATTCAGGAGAAGAAAATAGAAATTCTAAGGTGCGGCAACAGATGACATCTCCCAATCAAACCACATTTCTCTTCCCACCTAGTGGGGCCACACAGATTGCAATTTGAGTTGATCTCAGCCAGGGTTGTGGTTGGCTATAATTGGCTTTGGATAAGTCAGTCCTCATGGCATTGAGCTGTGCCTCAAATGAAGATTAATGCAGAAAAAGGCAAAGAAAAAGTCACATACAGGCAAAATAAAAGTTACTCGGGAATTGGGCTGGAACTGAATAAAGGGTTAGATGGTAATATAATTCTTACATTACATATGGCACGTTTTGCTTCAGGAGGACATCTCACAGTACTTCACAATGTATTCTGTAGGCGAACGCGGCAGCCGATTTGCACACAGCAGTGTCCTGCAAACAGTTGTGGACTGAGTGACCAGTTGTGATGTCCAGCTCATCACAGCCACTTCATGCACACAAACCTACACATATACCTACACTGATTTCATCAGCAGACAATAAACAAGACCTCTGCACAACTCGGGATAAAGCAGTTGTTTGTAATTTTGTTAGTAACCTCGCAGACGGTAATAATATTCCTTTGACTTGGTATAGTGCCTTTCACATCAGGAAAACATCACAACACGTTTCACAGGAGTCAGGGTAAAGTGTAGCGATTGTCTATCTTGCAGACAATAAGATTTCTGTAGAATATCTATTTTCGACATTGTGGAGAACTCGAAATGATTTGATACCAGAGACTTCCAACCCACCTGAGAACAATACACAAGCTCTCGTCTGCAGTGGTGTCCAGGTATTATAATTAGCTGCCCACTTATTTTAATGATTTTGCAAACAAGCTGCGATTGAAATATTTCCTGACATAAATCTGCATCCCACAGGACTGCAATACTGTTATCAGAACTTCCTGTACTGAGCCTTGATCAGGACAGAACAAGGTTCCATCCAGCCTGTGACCATCTTAGCAGATCCCAGGATCACTACTTAGTTGAGATAGGAAGAAAATAGTTAACTATTCTGCAGCTACTATATGCCTTTCTATTCTTCCCCAGCCATTCTCACAGAGACGTACCTGCAGTGTACGTACTTAAAACTAATCCTGAAAGAATTCTGTTGAGTATGAAATTCTGCAGCATTAATAATAACAAAGCTTCTGTTTGAGCCATTAGTCAAAATGCAAATACATGTCAAAAAGATTAGCACCACTGTGTGTGCGTGCGATGGTGGACTGGCTTCTCGACAGGGCTCAGGACTCTAATGTAAAATCACAGAGGCCCCTTGGGAAATTTCCTGAATTCCTGTACAGTCAGTCCGCCCATCGTTGGCTTTGTGTCAGACAAGGGCAAGGTTAGAACAGTCATATGTAAATTCTCTGGAATTCTGAAATACATGGAAGCTGTGAATTCAGCATCTAGGGTTCCGTCTCACTCCAGCCATATCAAGAGTACGGTAAATAGTCACGTCTCCCTCAGACTGTCCAGTCAGGGGTCCTATTTGTTGGGAATAAGAGTAACACAGAAGTGCTTTCCTTTTTCACTTCAAGCTCAAATTCAGTCATTTTGCTATCCTTATATTTATAGCACAGATCTGACATTTCATATAATCATAGACTTTTACGGCACAAGGAGGCCATTCGGCCCATCTAGTCTGTGCCGGCTCTTTGAAAAGAGCAACTCAATCCCACTGCCCCGCTCTCTCACCATAACCTAACAGACCTGTTCTCCCTAAATAAGGATCTAATTCTCTTTTAAAAGCTGTTATCGAATTGGCCTCCACCACCTTTTCAGGCAATGCATTCCAGATTCAAACAACCTGCTGAGTGAAACAATTTCTCCTCAGCTCCCCTCTGCTTTGTTTTGAAACTATTTTAAATCTGTGACCACGAGTCAGAGATTTTCCCACCAGTGGAAACAGTTTTTCCTTATTCACCCTGTCGAAACCCTTCATGATTTTGTAAACCTCGATTGGGTCTCCTCTCAACCTTCTCTGTTCCAAAGAGAATAAACCTAGCCTATCTCGCCTTTCCCCATAACTGAAGTCCTTCAATCCTGGTACCATTCCAGTAAACCTTTTTTGCACCCTTTCTAATGCCTTAACATCCTTTCTATAGTGTGGTGACCAGAACTGGACACAGTACTCCAGCTGAGGCCTAACCAAAGTTTTAATTAATGCAGGTCCTCATGCAAGCAAGTGGCCTTGGCAAATAGACGTGCCCACTGTGAAGCCAACTCCACCTCCAGGCTGCTGAACGGCAGATCTGTGCAGGCCGGAGCCCTCCCTCCCTGTAGCCACTTCCTGCATTTGCCACAAATCCATCTCGAGTCATTCCCTCCCCGTCCCCGACCCCAGCTCGGGTCTGAAACAATAACTATCCAGCGCCTTGGGATGTCCTCCTGACGTGAAACGTGCTATACAAGGGTAATGTTGTTGTTGCTGTGAAACCCCTCCCTTCCCCAGACTCCTGTCTGGCTTCCCACATGCTCACAAATGCCCAATTCCTGA
This sequence comes from Hydrolagus colliei, assembly GCA_035084275.1. NCBI lineage: Eukaryota > Metazoa > Chordata > Chondrichthyes > Chimaeriformes > Chimaeridae > Hydrolagus > Hydrolagus colliei. The sequence continues at coordinate 81,120,530 of CM068742.1, forward strand.
GCTATCATGTCCACATAAACCATTTGTACTAATGGGAAGTCAGAGCACATTAGGGTGTGCAGACTCTACAAATTGTGACGCGACGTACAAGCCACTGATAAGAAGATATCTGTCTCTTTGGCTCTTTCTCAAGAGATTCGGGAGCCAAAAAGTAAACAGATAGAATTTGAGGGGCCAAGGAATTCTGTGCGTGTCAAATGGCATGAGACCAGATCAGAGCAGCCCCAATTCATACCACATCACTGGGGAGTTACAGAAACAAAAGAAACGTCACTTCAGCCCCATTCATTCCATTGCTTGAAATGGAGTGAAGGGTGCAAAGACCAGATTGCCAGGCCCAGGTTCTGTCTGGCTGCAGTAATAAACAAACTGCCTTGTAAAACACAGTCTCCAGCAATAAACAGCTGAGTTTTTCATTGGAGGTTCATCATAAGACATTCTTCATTGTACCGCCCATTATTTATACTGCTTAATGTTATCCTGTCCCAACCACTGGTTTGGGTGCGGATCCTTGACTGTCCAGCGATTTGAGACATCTTCCTAACAAGAAAGGTGCTACACAAATTCAATTTGTTGTTGTGTAAGCTAAACAGCAACAAAAGCACACCATCAAGCATTAAATGGAATTGGAATTGAAAACATTAGTTGAGATATAGATCAGCCATGATCTAATTAAATGGTGGAACAGGTTCGACGGGCTGAATGGCCTACTCCTGTTCCTATAAATCTCTAATCTACGTATATTTGGAGGCAAACGCAGCAGCCAATCTGGCAAAGTAAGATCTCACACATGGCCATGAATTTATCAGCTGGAGCACTGCTATCAGAACACCAGGAGAAATTCCTTTCTCATTTCAGGAGATTTTTAATGCTCACCTGAACAGGTAGTCTGTATCTGGGTACATTCCACCCAGAAAATGTCACCTCTGAGCATGCAATGTCCTTTCAGCACTGCACTAGTTTCCACCTAAGATCCTGCCTGTGTTGTAAATATAAACTTTATCCGATTCTAAGTACACATGAGAGCAACAATTTGCACAGTAGTTCACCCTTTGTCTGACTTCCCAGACAAGGTCAACAACAGATTGCGGGAAGAAACTAAATGCCACTTGTAACTAACTCACTGGACAACCAGACACTATGTAGAGTGCTTATATTCACAGCTCCGCACATATTTTATGTTTAGAAACTAATAGCATTCTCTCGGGTTTCCCAGACAGACCAGCTATTCTTCTCTGGATTCCTGAGGTTTGACATATCTCAGTCTTGCCTTTAAGATATTGTATTTAAATTTTGACATGTTATTGTAGTTTGATAAATGCTTACATTCTTGTCCCAGTTATTTTTTGAAAACTGCTTCCAAATGAAGATTTTTCTAAAAATGGTCTTAAGAGTAAGTCAATGAGATATTGCCGGGCTCTGTTTTTTCTGTGAACAGATAAACCACTTGTTTAAGTACCAAAAATCACCTTCTAGGCAATTGACTAAGTAAACATACTCAAACCACAGACATCGGGAAGGTCCCTGGCTTGACAAGTACAGAGGCATCTGATTCATCTGTCAATGTGTGAACACAACTGGTTTGAGTCATAGTATCACAGAATATAAAAACATAGAAGGAGGCCATTCAGCCCATCGTGGCTGTTTGTAAGAGCTCCTTGTAAGAGCTTCCCCAATTAATGCTACTTCCCCCATTCTTTCCCCATATCCTTGCAAATCTTTCCTTCTCAAGTACCTCTCCAATTCCCTTTTGAAAGATGTTATTAAATCTGTTTCCAGACTGCGACAACTCTCTATGTACAACCATTTCTCCTTACCTCCCCTCCCATTTCTCCTTACCTGGTTCTTTTGCCAATTATCTTAAATCTATGTGCCCTGGTTACCGACCCACCTGCCAGTGGAAACAGTTTCCCCCTATCTACTCTCAAAACTCCACAGAATTTTGAGCACCTCTATTGAATCTCCCGTTAACCTTCTCTTCTCCAAAGAGGACTAATTTATATTCTCTAGAGAATATAAAGTCTCTGATCCCTGTGCACTCTATCCAAGGCCTCGATATCCTTCCTAAAATGTGGTGCCCAGAATTCGACACAATACTCCAGCTGATTGGAAAGACTTAACAAGGAGCAGCTGGCGATACCACACCAGATCATTATCCAGCAATGCCTGCCATGTTCGGGGATCAGGACCTGATCAGCTGGACTGTCAAACACTTCTCTAACATCCACCATCCAGATCCGTTCATGAATAATGGACATTTGCCAAGGTACCAGAGAGCTACAGCTGCCGCTGCGATCATACACCGAGTGAGCCACAAAGGAGAGAGTGAGCAGACAGTGAGCTCAAACAAAGTGACAGAAGGCAAAGTACTACAAGATGCTGTAAATCTGAAATCAAACTAAAGTTGCTGGGAACACTCAGCAGGTCAGGCAGCATCTACAGAGAGAGGTGAGTGAGTTAACGCTTCTGCCGAAAGGTCATCATACCTGAAAGGTTAACTCGCTCGAGTAACCCTGACCCAGGGTATCCTGTGTCGACATCAGACATTTCATCAGTGGGTCTTAAGAAAAGGCCTGAGCCTGTTCAGCTGTAACAACAGAACTCTCCAGAAATGAAATGTAAATAGGAAAGGAATGTAGCTTTCCACACCAGGACCTCCTTCTTCCATCTCCGACACATTGCCCACTTCTGACCGTACCTTACCCCAAATGCAGCCAAATCTCTCGTGCATGTGTTTGTCACCTCAGGCTTGGATTACTCAAACGCAGTCCTCGCCGGGCGCCCCAGCTCCACCATTCAAAAGGTCCAGCTCATTCAGTACTCTGCCGCCCACATATGGACCAAACTCCACACCCATATCTCACCAGTTCTGGCCAGACTCCACTGGCTCCCCATTACCGAACGGATTGATTTCAAGATCCTCACCTCTGTGTTCAAAACTATTCCCTCCCTGGCACTTCCCTACTTCTCCATCCTCCTCCTCACACCCCAATCCACTACCCTATGGCTCCGCTCAACTGGCACCGGCTTGTCCCTCACACCCTCCGTCCACCATTGGAGGTCGCGCTTTCAGCCACTGGCCCAAAACTCTGGAACTCTCTCCCTCAATCCCTCTACCTTGGCCCTCTTTCTGTTTTTTCAAGTCCTGCTTGAAAACATGACTTTTCATGCTTATGGCCACCTCCTTACTCCGAGCTCCCTCCCCCTGCTCAGAGTCCGGTTCTGCCACTGTTAAGCGCTCTGTGACTCTACCCTGCGTGGAGGTTGAGAAGTGCAAGTTGTTGTTAGCTGAGTGCACGAATTCTGTAACAACTGCACAAAACTCCCTCTAGGGGGCTCTGTAATATTGTTACAGAGGACATTATACAATAAAATAAACCAGGGATCCAATTTAACAGTTTTTTAAACAAAAATGCAAAATAAAAATATAGATTAAGGTTACGTAACGCAACATTAACTTGTGTAAAATCTGAGAGTATCTGTGACTAGATAGATATATTTTACACACAATCTTTATCTGCCTAAAATCTAAATCAAGGTTGGAATTCGAAAATAAAGACTTGCTATTTCTCCGCCAATACAGTCAGCCTCAGCTCTCAATACTACCAAGCCAGGCTTTCGGGTTCTGCATGGACCAAAAATGCAGACAGTGGTGTCTGATCCCATAACCAGATTGCAGCCACGAGGCTTCCCTTGCCCTATACTGTACACATCACTACTTTGATACACAATGACACAAATATCTCAACCAGCTTGGCTCAGTAGTAATGTTTCTGAGACAGAAGGTTATGTCTAAGCCAACGTCAGGGCCTGGAATCATATCGTCTAAGGTGACATTGCAATGCAGTGCTGAGGAGGGTTGTCGGACATGCTATCCTTTGGATGAGACGTTAAACTTGGTCCCTTCTGCCTGTTAAAGTGGATGTTAAAGACCCCTTGGCACTATTCCAAAGGGGAATTGTTAGCACGGTGTCTTGGCTAACAATTCCAGAATACAATTGGTCACTCACTGTCACTCCACAGTTATTTGTGGGACATTGCTGTGTGAAAATTGCTTGCCCCTCAAAACAAACAGTCAATCCACTTTACAGTATATCCTGTGAAGCACTGTGAGATGACTTGGCGACGCGATAAGGCATCGTCTTTTCAAATGCAAGGATTATTTCTTTATTATTATCCCATTCCTAAAGTCTTCACCAGAGAGCAGGCGGAGGATTAAATCAATAATAAATCAAAGTCTTTCTTTGGAAATGTTCGACTTTCACCTTATACCCCAATCAATCACTTCTGCCGTGGATGTTACAGCACGCAATACACCACCTGAGACATGAGGTTTGGTCTCACTCCACAAACCCTCCAATATTTCTCCTCAAACATCTATTGACTTCTCTTTTAAAAATAAGTTGCAGATTTTGCTTCAGCAACAGTCTGTTTGTGGCAGGGAATTCCATCTTCCAATCACCCTCTCTCTGTGCGTAAATAGTTACTACCTCCCCTTGAATTCCACTGTGAATGTTGCCCTCAGGTTACCAACTCATTGACTAGTAGAAGCGTATCACTACTTTCTGTATGACCATTGTTCCTTTTTTTAGTGTTATTACAAACCTCTTTTTACTGCTATATTTCAGACAAGCTTTGCAAAACATTTATAATAATAATAATCCTTCTTGCATTTGATAGAGTACCCACAGACGTCTCAAAGTGCATCACAGCATATACTGTAAAGTGAATCAATTGTATATTTTGTTGGCAAAACAGCAGCCAATAGTGCACAGCAGGGTCCTCAGTTTACAATGACAGAAAATACTGTAGTTGTTTGACTGAGATCAATGTGAACAGTTTGACTATGCATTCATTCTATATGGTCTATCACACGTTGATCAGTGGATAGGACAAGCTTTTCCTTACTTCTTAGAATCATAGAATCGTAGAATTTTACGGCACAAAAGGAGGCCATTCGGCCCATCTAGTCTATGCCGGCTCTTTGAAAAGAGAAACTCAATCTCACTGCCCCGCTCTCTCACCATAACCTAACAGACCTGTTCTCCCTAAATAAAGATCCAATTCTCTTTTAAAAGCTGTTATCGAATTGGCCTCCACCACCTTTTCAGGCAATGCATTCCAGATTTAAACAACCCGCTGAGTGAAACAATTTCTCCTCAGCTCCCCTCTGCTTCGTTTTGAAACTATTTAAATCTGTGACCACGAGTCAGAGATTTTCCCACCAGTGGAAACAGTTTTTCCTTATTAACCCTGTCGAATCCCCTCATGATTTTGTAAACCTCTATTAGGTCTCCTCTCAACCTTCTCTGTTCTAAAGAGAATAAACCTAGCCTATCTAGCCTTTCCCCATAATTGGAATCCCTCAATCCTGGTACCATTCTAGTAAACTTTCTTTGTACCCTTTCCAATGCCTTAACATCCTTTCTATAGTGTGGTGACCAGAATTGAACACAGTACTCCAGCTGAGGCTAACCAAAGTTTTATAGAGGTTAGTCAGCACTTCCTGACTTTGGTACTCTATACCCCTATTTATAAAGCCTCGTATCCCATATGCCTTCTTAATGGCTTTTTCTACCTGTCTTGTCACCTTCAAAGAGTCACTAACACAAATCCCCTGGTCTCTCTGTTCCCTCACACCCCTTAAAATTGTACTATCTAGCCTATATTGCCCCCCTTCATTTCTTCTCCCAATATGTATCAACTCACAATTCTCTGCATTAAACTTCATCTGCCATGTATCTGCCCACTTGACCATTTTATCTATATCTTCTTGGAGATGGTTACTATCCTCCTCAGTATTTACTATTCTCCCTAACTTAGTATCATCTGCAAACTTGGAAACTGTGCTCCCTACACCCAAGTCCAGATCGTTAATATATATTAAAAAGAACAGTGTTCCCAAACCAAATCCTGGGGGCGTCACCGTACACTTCCTTCCAGTCTGAAAAACAGCCGCTCACCACAACTCTCTGCTTTCTGTCTCGCGGCCAGTTGTGGATCCCTGCTGCCACTGTCCCTTTAATGCTGTGGGCCTCTACTTTCCTAATAAGCCTCTCATGTGGCACTTTGTCAAATGCCTTTTGAAAATCCATGTAATCTACATCAACTGCGCTGCCCTCGTCCACCCATTCCATTACCTCATCAAAACATTCTATCAGATTTGTAAGGCAAGATTTGCCTTTAACAAATCCATGCTGGCTGTCCTTTATTAGCCTATATCTTTTTAAGTGAAGATCTATCTTGTTCCTGATTATAGATTCTAGAAGTTTGTCCACTACCGATGTTAGACTGACTGGCCTGTAGTTCCCAGGTTTGTCCTTCTGCCCCTCTTTATACAGAGGAGTAACATTAGCAACCTTCCAGTCCTCTGGCACCACCCCCGTGTCCAAGGAAGATTGAAAGATTGTGGCCAGAGTCTCCGCTATTTCTTAATTCAGGGAACTCCTAATTTCTATTAATTGTTGTATCTGAAATAGCGCCTTTCACATTGCCTTAAGGGTTATCATGTAATTGTGAACAAATAATGAAAGACCAGTGTTTAAACAATCTGCATGTGATAAACCCAGTAGGTCCAAAGTCCACGCAGACTTTCAATTGGTAAGAGAACGCATGTATGGAAATGTTTTTAGACAAGGTCATGGTATTATATCTAAAAATAGTACACTATTACAGGAAAACTGACATCTGACAAGGAATTACATGAATAATAGGCACTCAGGATAAATTATTGAGGCTTTAATGACACCTGGGGATTCAGTTGGCTTCAGAACTCACAAGGCAAATTGGAGTGATTAATGACCATCCTTTGAGCCACAGTAGGACACTTCAGCCATGAAATCACACTAGAGTATTAGACTGGAGATGTAGGGAGTTTGCATTGTCTGGCCTTGAGGTGCTGTTCTACCACACACGCAAATTGGCTGTTCTGTGTGGTCACTGCACGAGGACATCCTGAATGAACCAGCAGCAACCGTGACCCTGTTTTTTGAATGTGAAATTGGAGTTGGTTACTCGGAAACGAAAGGTTGAAACAGGATTTACGAGGAAAATGTCAGAGTTAATAAGAGTCTGAAACAAGAGGAAAAAAGTGAGTTTCTTCCAGGAAGTTCCATGTATGTCTGTCGCAGCAACAACAAAATTACGTTTGTGTAGCGCCTTTCACGTCAGGAGGACGTCGCTTGAACTGACGGGTGAGGACTGGGGCCAGGTTAGAGTTGAAATCCTGTGAGTCATTGTAATTTACATAATAATAATCCTTGCATTTGATATAGTGCTTTTCACATCTTCTAGACGTCTCAAAGCGCTTCACAGAATACACTGTGAAGTGAATTGACTATATTTGTGGGTGAAAGGCAGCAGCCAATTGTGCACAGGAGTGTCCCACGAACAGTCGTGGATTGAAATGACTCAATTTAATATCGTTTTTTTTTATGGTCGGATGATTATTAGGCATTTGGAGTAAAGAAACTTGCCGAAGGTTTCCCCGGAAGAGAACCTTACTTTCCAAGCTGTTGTTTCCCCGAGCAATTTTCAGCTGCACTAACAGGCAGCAAGGCAGCAAAATCAGATCAAGTGGTTGGTTCTAACACCAATGTAGCAGACGGAAGCACTTAATAAATGACGCTTTACCATCCTGTGAGATAACTTCTAATGATAATCCTTGCATTTGATGCTCAAATTCAAGATAAAAAATACAATTGCGCACGGCTCAAATAAATTCCTGACCTCACAGCCCAAGGTGATGGCCTATACATCAGGCTGTGGATACTGATGTTCATTTGTTCGCGTACAAATATCACTAACACGCTGCAGTTTATTCACCACAGCTGGCTCGTGGAGAATTTCAATACACTAGGAGGAACATTTAGCAACTATTAACTACAACTCATTTTTATTATTATTATTGCATGTCAGCTTGGCGCAGTGGTAGCGCTCTCGTCTCCGAGTCAGCAGATTGTGGGTTCTAACCCCACAGACGTGGAATCATATAGTCTCAGATGACTTTGCAATGTAGTGCCGAGGGGAGTTGTTGTACTGTGGGAGGTGTCGTCATTTGGATGAGACATTGAACCAAGGTCCCTTCTGTCTGTTCAGGTAGATGTTAAAAATCCCTTACCACTGTTTGAAAAGAGAAGGGAGCTTCTCCTAATGTCCTGGTCAATAATCCCCCAAACACTATTGGTCACTCACTGATTGGTTGTGGGACATTGCTGTGTACAAACTGGCTGCCATGTTTTGCCCACAAAATACAAAGTTATCCCACCTTACAGTATGTCCTATGAAGCACTTGAGGATGTTTCAACGCAATAAGGCGCTATATCAAATGCAAGGATTATTAATTCCACTATCCACCTCTTTCCACATACCTCTCAATCTGTTTATTTCTGTGGTGAGTGGTGACTATCCAGTTCCTTTTCAAAATATTCTATTAATGCTATCTCAATCACCACAAGTAGTCAAACTACTGTACATTACGGTTATTTATAGAAGGTACATTATGGTTTAATTTATACCAGGACAATAGTGCGTAACCATCAACCGTAATCGAGGAAAAATGAGAATAGGGAGGATATTTATGCTTCAAAAAGGTTACTCTTTTACCATTAAGAGTGGGTTGGGCTCTTTGTGAATTAAAAGTCTAAAGCTCTCAAAAAAGATCCCTTTCTGGATAAAGTCTGAAAAGTTGTGTGCAGACATGCATATGTAAACTTTAATGTCGTTCTCACTGCTTCAACTTCCTCACTAATGCCTCAGAGTAGAGGATTGGATTTAACCCTCCAGTAAGTAAAGGGTTTGGATTTAACTCTCAAGTCAGAATTGACAATGTACTGGTCTAAATGAGTACTCAGCAGATTTATGGAAATAAAAGCTTTTCCATAAAGAATGTTGCTATTGCTGGATTGATTGCTGTGAATAAATGTATTGCTTCACCAATATAATCAAGATCTCTCCTGGCATCATGCTCACAAGGTAGATACTGTCAGGGAGATGAATCAGAGCGAACTGTAGGATTCTACTGAATTATTGGGGCAGATGTGGCAAATGTGGTAGTCACTGATGATCTCCTCTTTACTCACACATCCTGAAATCACACCCGGGAAATCACAAGCAGAAACTATCATCACAAAACCCAAAATATTTTATTGGATCAGCTGGGTGTCTGACACATAGATTCATAGATTCATAGAATTTTACGGCACAAAAGGAGGCCATTCGGCCCATCTAGTCTGTGCCGGCTCTTTGAAAAGAGCGATTCAATCCCACTGCCCTACCCGCTCCCCACAGCCTAATAGACCTGTTCTCCCTAAATAAAGATCTAATTCCCTTTTAAAAGTTGTTATCGAATCAGCCTCCACCACCTTTTCAGGCAATGCATTCCAGATTCGAACAACTCGCTGAGTTAAAAAATTTCTCCTCAGCTCCCCTCTACTTCGCCTTGAAACTATTTTAAATTTGTGACCACGAGTCACAGATTAGGTCTCTATTAACCTCTATTAGGTCTCCCCTCAATCTTCTCTGCTCCAGAGAGAATAACCCTAGCCTATCTAGCCTCTCCTCATAGCTGAAGTCCCTCAATCATGCAGCAACCCATTACTGTAATAAGAATATCCAAACCTAGCTGAGAATTCCACAACGCATGTAAATTTCTATGTCTGTAATGGAATACATGTTCTCTCCTGGAGAGAATACAAATTCCCAAAAGAATTAGGTGCAGGTTGGCAAGAGCCAAGGCTTGGGGACCCCAGAGTATGTGTTTGGGGTAACTGCTGGAGTCTAACTATCTTGTCAGTCAGAGTATTTTCTGACAAGCTTTCCCACGGCTTGTCCAGCTAGGATTACCCTATCCGTTAAGACCTCTGGCTTGCAGTGCTAACAAGAGCTGCATGCGAAAATCTGCGCACCATTGCCCGAACAATTTTGTCTGAACATTTATATAACTGGGAAACCCTCAAGGGGACAGGTGAGAAACTGACCAGGAAAGGAGGTTCCTGCAGTTTCATTATCTGCAGGAAAGTTCTCAGTTATATAAATATAAAATCATTGTTGTTGGGGCAAACACTTCGGGACTTACAGGGTAACTAACACTCAATGAACTTCAATGACTGAATCGCTTTCATTCATGTTACTCTGGTTACGTTTTTGTTAAATCAAGTTCTCTTAATCTTTCACACATCAGTAAACAAATTATTTTTCTGTATGTGAATTTACCTTGAGATGGGCACTTTGAGACTGTTTAACCAAGCAGAGAAGGAAAGAGTATAAACGTCTGTAAAGCCTCCTGTCACCCCATGACTCAACTACTGCCAACTGTATTGACTCTAAAGAAGGAGCTGAACATTTATTCTATCAGAGAGAATTGCCTTACAAATGCTCAAAATACAACACCATCAGAACAATTATTTAATACAGAGTTCGTAGGGAACACTCAGCAGATCAGGCAGCATCTACGGAGAGATGAACCTTTCAGAGATGAAAGAAAAGTAATCGACCTGTTCATGCCCCATGTTGGGACTTTTGAGTCCATAATTACGTTGTATACATTTGACAGCCAGCAATGTCCAGCAAGCAGATGAAAGTCAGTGACCAATTTACCTGGAGTGACCTGGGGCTTGAACCCATAAACCTCTGACCCAGCGTCTGTGGGTCTATGGTTGGGAATCTTGCCAACACACACGGGTTCAGGCTTAAACAGGAAAAGCAGATCACGCAGTACTGGCAAACAGACTGCACATGTGGATTCCCAACCCAGCACAAGACAATATGGGCAGGCAATGAGGGAAAATTTTTATTAATTAGCTTAGCACAATATCTGCTAACATCTTTTCAATGCTGTGGCAATAGGAAAACTAAGTGACCTGAATAAAGAGGCCTTTATGGGCTTTGAGCTTGCATGGCTGGCACAGCCTCCCTTGAAATTCCAGAAAATCATGTAAAAACAAAACACTTATTGCTGACTTTTCCCACCCTCAAAGATAAAAGATAAAAGCAGGCGGGAAGTATCCTAGCTACTGACAAACAGCCCTGGTGGTAAACAGGAGGTCAATGTTAAACCTTACTGCTCTAAGAAATTACCAATCAATCATCAAGGAATATGAGCGAGGATTCGATGAGGAAATTGCATCGATCTATCAAACCCATTCCTTCCACAGACCAAACATTGCATGGTTTACCCACTTGTTTATATCCCAGGACAAGATCTACTTCACATGGTTCTCTAATTCTGAAATCTTAGTCAAACAAAGGCAATTATAAAGTGCCCAACCCATAAATGGCTGCCTCCGCCTTTCTGCACGTCCCTCGTTTCACAATTCCATACTTTCAGCCACTACTCCCCCAAATTCTGGAACTCTCTTCCTCTATCCCTCCGCCTTGCCCTTTCCTTCCCTATATTCAGGTCGCACCTGAAGACCTTTGTGTTCGACCGTGCCTATGGTTACCTCCCCCTCCTCCTGACTCGGAATTGTGCTCAGCCGCTGTCAAGAAACTGGGACGCTACCCTGCATGAGGGGGTGCTATGCAAATGCAAATTGCTGTTGTTGTACCACAGACTAGTCGTGTTAAATGATCTGCTGTCGGGCTATACAGTCAATGTGAAAAAAAACTAGGCTGCAGGACCTTCTTATCTGTATTCAATCGTCCTATAATATGAAGACTATCTTCTTCCCCCCCTCCCACACATAGAATTAAATAAAATATACAGCACAGAAACAAGCTATTTGGTCCATCTGGTCTATGCCGGTGTTTATGCTCCATAAAATGATCCATTTATTTAATTTTGGATTGGGGCACTATACACAGGCAGCCTAAAAGCATTACATTGATTTTTACAATTCCTTCCAGTTCTTTTGCTTGTGTCACCATGTTTTATCAGCCAGGAATGTGTGTAATGGAAAACTGCAGTAGCTCTAGAACAACCTACTAAAGGAAGAAATATTTGTCTGAAAGGATTACAGGGAGTGCTGTATATTACAGAATTGCATAGCAGCTCGTGAGGTAGGAATGAAGTGACAAGATGTCCGAACCCAAATAGACCCCACAGAGAAATTGTGGAACACTCAGCAGGTGAGGCAGCACCTATGGAGAGAGAAACAAAAGTGGCCAGGTTTCAGGTCAATGACCTTTCATCTCTGATGAAGGTTAACTCACTTTCCTTTCTCCATAGATGCTGCCTGACCTCTCTCCTCGTCGGCCTCCCCAGTTCCTCCATTCACAGGCTGCAGGTCATCCAAAACTCTGCAGCCCGTGTATTCTCCCGCACCCGCCTCCGCGACCACATAACCCCCACCCTCGCCTGCCTCCACTGGCTCCCCAACCTCCAGAGGATCGAGCTCAAGATCCTCGTCCTCACCTTCAAGGCCTTATATGGCCTTGCCCCGCCCTATTTAACCAATCTACTCTCCTCCTACAAGCCCACCCGGACCCTCCGTTCAGCAGGACTTGGCCTGCTCCAAGCCCCTCGCCCGAACCGCCCCACCATCGGAGGCCGGGCCTTCAGTTTTTCTGCTCCGACCCTGTGGAATTCCATCCCCCAATCCCTCCGTCTCGTTTCTTCCCTTTCCTCTTTCAAGGCCGGTTTGAAGACTTTCCTCTTCGACCGTGCCTTTTGTTCCACCCTGAATTTTTTCGACCTCCCCTACGTGTTTCACCCCTTCCCGTACACTCCCCTCCCAGCTCGGGTCACACGCCTCCTGTGCAGCGCCTTGGGACGTCCTCCCGACGTGAAAGGCGCTTTATAAGTGTAATTTGTTGTTGTTGTTGACCTGCTGAATGTTCCCAGCGATTACTGCTTTTATTTCAGATTTCCAGCATGTGGAGTATTTTGCCCACAGAGAAATGACTTGTGCTGTATTTGGATCACATCTTGCCTTTACTGTTTACAACTGGTACAACAGAGTGTGGGTAACCTGCTCGAGTTTTTTTTCCAGTGTTATACTGAGGGCAGGCTCTAGGCTACCTCATAATCAGATGTGCTCCATCTCTGGTCCTCTTCATTCTCACCAACTGCTTCTGTATACTGGAAATGTCTGCTGTTCGCTGCTCTCTTCCGAGTGCTCAGAAATGCCCTGTTTGGTTTAGTACATATGTTAAAGAATTTCATTAAATATACACTATCCACAGCTGGAGCTTCATCCCATGTATAAATCCTGAGAGCAACAAAGACTGCAGGGAGCCAGAAACACTTGGTTTAAGGGACACATTCACAAATCAGAATTCACTGTGCTAGAAACAACAGCCAGCTGAAATCCCAGTTTTCCACACCAAATTCCATTAGATAACAGTAAGAAATGACAGCAGCACAGACTGTTTGAGGCCTAGCATTTTCTTTTTCAACCGGACATTGGACTTTTCAGGATTTTTATTCATCGTAATATTCCTTGCACTTGACATGGTGCCTTATCACGTTGTTGAGATACCTCGAAGCACTTCACAGGATATACTGTGAATATAATAATAATGATCCTTGCATTTGATATAGCACTTTTCAGGTCTTCAAGATGTCTCAAAACACTTCACAGAATATACTGTAAAGTGAATTGACTGAGTGAAACGTGGTAGCCAATTGCCCACATCAATGTCCCACAAACAGTCAGGGATTGTGATCAAATTCTTATTATTTAAAAAAAAACATTTTTAGGGATCATTATTAGGCACGTGGAGTAAGGAAACATGCCCAAGGTTTCGCCCTATCTGGAACTGAACCCAGGTCAACCAGTGTAATCACTGAGCTATAGGACTCTACTCCACAGCACAGAAACAGCCATAGTCAAAGTCTCAAATGACTTTCTGAACATCTAAAACCAGGGCTCTCTCTGCCTCCTCGTCCTCTCTGCTGGCTTCCGACACTGTCGACCAATCTATCCTCCTAGACCGTTCCACTCAGCTCAATACTCGCAGACCTACCCTTGCCTGGTTCAAATCTTACCACAAACCACTGATATTTTATCATTCGTATACTTTTGAATGATTCATTTAGGATTTACTTTTCCTACCTATCCTTCAAACCCCGTAGTTATTAGACGGTATGGTCTTCAAAATGTTGATCAAGGATGAGATTATTTTTCTGTTCAATACCAGGTTAGATCATTTGGCCTAAAATAGTTAAACATCACATTGACATTATATTCAATGTTAATCGCACTCTATCTGCAGTTTGGAAGCTGCATAAACTCAATGTCATCAATAACTACAGCAGTTAGTACATTGTGTGCCTGTAAAGGAGCCAGATTTCTACAAAAACCTTACCAAACTTGGTTAAAACCTGACAGTGTTGTGTTAATAAGTGACGCTCGCTCTCTCCCTTGTTTTACACCTTGACCACATGCGCAAATCCCTACAGTAAGACGCACAACAAACATGGGCTGCAACTGAAAATAGGCATCATCGCTACCAAATTTAGTCATTCTTCAGTCTCTCTTACTGTAAAGGGAATTGCTCATCAGGGTAGAGATTGAAGAATTCAAGCAACTGAAAGAATCTTTCGGAATCTGACAAGAAACACAACTCATGTTTTTACCATCGCTGGAACTTGAAACCATATCAGCAAACCCTAGCACTAACCTGAGAGAATCCTAGCTCCTCCCTCCCCCGATTCTGCTCCTGTTATACTCTTAGGAAATTAAATGCAACGAAAACAACAACAACAACAACAACAAATTACATTTATAGAGCGCCTTTCACGTCGGGAGGACGTCCCAAGGCGCTGCACAGGAGGCGTGTGACCCGAGCTGGGAGGGGAGTGTATGGGGAGGGGTGAAACACGAAGGGGAGGTCGAAAAGTTCGGGGTGGAACAAAAGGCACGGTCGAAGAGGAAAGTCTTCAAACCGGCCTTGAAAGAGGAAAGGGAAGAAACGAAACAGAGGGATTGAGGGATGGCATTCCATAGGGTGGGAGCGGAGAAACTGAAGGCCCGGCCTCCGATGGTGGGGCGGTTCGGGCGGGGGCCTTGGAGCAGGCCAAGTCCTGTTGAACGGAGGGTCCGGGTGGGCTTCTAGGGGGAAAGTAAATCAGTTAAATAGGGCGGGGCAAGGCCGTGTAAGGCCTTATAGGTGAGGACGAGGATCTTGAACTCGATCCTCTGGAGAATGGGGAGCCAATGGAGACGAGCGAGGGTGGGGGTTATGTGATCGCGGAGGCGGGTGCGGGATAGTACACGGGCTGCAGAGTTTTGGATGACCTGCAGCCTGTGAATGGAGGAACTGGGGAGGCCGACGAGGAGAGAGTTTGCGTAGTCCAGCCGCGAGGTGATGTATGCATGCACGAGTGTTTCGGCAGCGCGGGGGGTAAGATAGTTGCGGAGCCTGACAATGTTGCGCAGGTGGAAATAAGCGGTGCTGGTCAAGGCGCGGATGTGGGGGAGGAAGGAAAGTTTTTGATCGAACATGATGCCGAGGTTCCTGATTGGCTTTGTGAGGTGGAGAGTGCAGCCTTGGATGTTGAGGCTGGCAGCGCCCGATGTGCGGAGGCGCTGGCTTGAGCCAATCAGGAGGGCCTCGGTCTTACTCATGTTCAATTGCAAAAAGTTGTCCCTCGTCCAGGACTCGATGTCGGACAGACATGCTGTCAGAACATCGATGGTCTGTGGGTTAAGGGATGAGGCAGAAAGGTACAACTGGGTGTCGTCCGCATACATGTGGAAATTTACCCCATGTCTGCGGATGACGTCGCCCAGAGGGAGCGTGTAAAGGGTGAAAAGGAGGGGGCCTAAAACAGAGCCCTGAGGGACGCCGTGAGAAACTGTGCGGGGGTTTGAAGAAAAACCGTTGGAAGAAACAAAATGTAAACGGTGGGTCAGATAAGAATGGAACCAGTCAAGGACTGTGCCTTGAAGGTTGAGGTGGGAGGAAAGACGTTGAAGGAGGATGGTGTGATCGACTGTGTCGAACGCAGCAGACAGGTCAAGGAGGACGAGGAGGCAGAGGGAGCCCTGGTCACAGGCGGTTAGGATGTCATTTGTAACCTTAACCAGGGAAGTTTCTGTGCTGTGAATTGGGCGGAAACCTGATTGGAGGGGTTCAAAAAGTGAGTGAGTTGAAAGGAAAGAGCGGAGCTGGGAGGCAACCACTCTTTCAAGGACCTTGGATAAAAACGGGAGGTTGGAAATGGGTCGATAACTTGATGGTTGCGACGCATCAAGGGAGGGTTTCTTCAGGATAGGGGTGATGGTGTCTGTTTTAAGGGAGGTAGGGACGGTGCCTGAGGAGAGGGAAAGGTTAATGGTGTCAGAAATGAGTGGGGCTAACAAATGGAGCTGGGTGCGGAGGAGGGGGGTGGGGATGGGGTCCAATGAGCACGTGGTGGGTTTCATGGAGGTGATTGTTTTTGTGATTGAAAGCGGGGTGGTGGGGTTGAAAGTGTGAAATGGGGGGTGAGTAGGGGTTGAGGTAACTGATGAGTTCGCGGAGGTGGAGGAGTGGTGGGGGGAGGAAACCGCAGAGCGGATTCTCTCAATTTTTGACTCGAGGAAGTCCAACATCTCCTCACAACGATCGTTTGAGGAGAGGATCTGCGAGGTGAGGCGGGGGGGGCGGAGGAGCTGGTTGGTGGTGGTGAAAAGGAGGCGGTGGTTGTCCTTCGCTTCCAGGATTATCCTGGAGTAGAAGGCTGATTTGGCGGTGGCTAGGGCGGAGCCGTAAAATTTGATGCGGTCCAGCCAGATTTGCCGGTGGACTGTGAGGCCAGATTTGAGCCAGGTGCGTTCAACTGCTCTCACTTGGCTTTTGAGGGAACCGAGGTGAGTTGTGTACCACGATGATGATCGGGAATGGGAGACGGTTTTGGAGGTGAGGGGGGCCAGGGTGTCGAGGGTAGTGGAGAGGGTGTTGTGGAGGGCGGTGGAGGTGGAGGATGGGTCGGTGCAAAAAAAGTGCCATTGTGGGAAGAGGTCGGAGGTTTCTAGGGCAGAGGTGAAAGTTTGAGGGGGAATCTTCTTCCAAGGCCGGTAGAAGATGGTGGTGGGTTTGGACGTGGAGGAGGGAGGGATAGAAGTGTTGCAGGAAATGAAAAAATGGTCGGAAATGGCCTTGTCTGTGATGGTGACGCCAGAGACGTTGAAGCCTCGGGTGATCACCAGATCGAGAGGATGGCCGTGGGTGTGGGTGGCAGTGTTAATATGAAGGGAGAAGTTGAAAGACGAAAGTAAAGAGGAAAATTCAGAGGAAATGGGTCAGGAGGGGGTGAAATGGAGGTTGAAATCGCCAAGAATAATAAGGCGATCAGAGGAGGCACAAAGGGAAGTTAAAAGTGAAGAAAAATCTGAAATGAAAGTGGGGGAGGGTTTGGGGGGGCGATAAACAATAGGATTTTGAAAGAATTGTGGGAGGAGTGAGAGAGGGTGAGTTGTTCAAAAGAGGGGAAGGAGCCGGAGGAGTAGGGGGATAGGGCGAGGGATGACTTTGAAATGAGGGCCACAATGTTAGCTTGTCCAGACGTTTATATGTCAACATCATCACAGAAATATCCTGAAAGCCTGTTATATGTGCAATTGGTTTTGACAGTGAAAATTGCGTATAATTAAGTTGAGAGGGTGACCAAAGGGAGTGGAGTGGCAGGGCTGATCATTCCACATATCCAACTAAGCAGTAACAAGTCAAACAATAACTTAACTACATTTGTTCCAGCAAAGTTCCCAAAGTTCCAGCAAATAGAGCTAACTAGAGATAGCAATCACGTGTGCTCTTTCTCGATCTACTGTTTTTTCTACATCACTAATTGCCTCCAAAGACAAAGTAGTTATGTAAAACACGATCTCAGCCAGGGCAGCAATTGGTGTTCGTTTCCCTGGGTTAGAGTGAAGAATATTTCCACTACTGTTTACTTACCAACAACCTCTCCTAGCAGTGAATTCAGCCTCGGCTGAGACCCCAAAGCCTGCTCCCATGCACCGCCACTGATCACACGTTTCATGTTGATGCACACGTCAAAGGAAAAACTAGTAAAATGTCTGTCTTGAGTGTGGAAGGAAATCGGAGAAAATTAAATGTGAAAAAAATGACAAAAGTTGCAGCCTTTAGTCTATTGACAAAAGCTGAAAGGAAAGTGCTGCATCTATCTCTGTCCCACAACCACATGGTAGTATATTTGTCGCACAGATCAAATAAAGGTCTTTATAATTAATAACAAGTATCACCATCACAAAATTGTGTTTGTATAGTGCCCATCCGGTCGGGTGGATGTCCTGAGTCGTTGGACAGTCAGTGTTTCAGACCCAAGCTGGGGTTGGGGAGGAAGGAAGGCAGGGGGAAGAGGGTGACCAAAGGCACGGTTAAAGAGTCTTGGGACAGGTCTTGAAGGAGGCAAGGGAGAGGGCGATACAGGAGGCAAGGGGGGGGGACTCCGGGATAGAGATCCAGAGGGTGGGAGTAGAGTGGCAGAAGATCTGCCTGCAAATGGTGGGGTGCTACAGAAATGTAATTTTGTTGTTGTTGGGTGAGGAGGAGGATGTGAAGCAAGCCAGAGCCCGCTGAGCGGAGTGAGCGGGCAGGATGATAGGGAATTAGGACATAGCAGAGATAGAGGGGAACAGGGGCCATGGATGGCTTTGAAGGAGAGGACCAGGATCTTGAAATGTATCCTCGGTGTGATGGGCAGTGTAGTTGGGCGAGGATGGGGGTGATAGGGTTGGTGATGGGAGAGGACACAGGCTGCAGAGTTCTCGATGATATGCAGCCTATGGAGGGCAGAGTTGGGGAAGCCGAAAAGTAGGGAGTTTGCGCAGTCAAGCCTGGAGGTTATAAGGTGGCTGTCTGTCTTCACATGTTCACTGCTAAAAGTGGTCGTTGGTAAGTAAACAGTAGTGGGACTTGACTCTAACCCAAGGAAACTGAGGAAGATTTTCAGGTGGGACTTGAAACGGGGGAGTAGAGGGGGTTGTGGGGCAAGGAGGAGAGATTGAGGGAGAGTGTTCCAGAGAGCGGCGGGGGGATGGGGGAAATGGCTGAAAGCTTGACCTCCAATGGTGGGGAGGAGGAGGAGAGAGTAAGGAAGTGCAGATTAAAGTCTGATAGGAGGGAGCAGATTGATTTCGCCCATGTCTCCATGCCGACAACATTTGTAATATCTGTGATGTTCCGTTATTAAACCTTATTTCTATACCACTGCGGTACAGGCTATTGAGGACCACTTACACTCAAACACAACTATCAGGAGAAGGCAGTAACGCAGTTACCCACAGGGCTGCGGCTGATGATTTCTACAGAATTCCTGCAGCAAGGAAACTGAAATGGAATTTCCTGGTAACCAGAAGCTTATTTTCGGTCAACCAAATATCCTGACACTTGCAGAAACCTACCTCCACGTTTAAGACCAGACTGAGTTCCGTGCATCCCACCTATACCTGGAGATTGTGGGAGCGCTCTGAAGTGCTATGAGATGCTGTCTGACGTGGAGGGCGCTATATATATCAAAGTTGTTGTTGTTGCTCATGTATAGGAATGGAATGCAAAGAATGATAAAATACCATTCTAATAATTCTTCAAAAAAAAACCTATAATAAATAGGTCACTTCAATCCATGACTGCTTGTGGGACACTGCTGTGCGCAATTGGCTGCTGCATTTTGCCCACAAATATATAGTAAATATACTTTACAATATATTTTGTGAAGCACTTTGAGACATCTAGAAGATGTGAAAAGCGCTATATCAAAATGCAAGGATTATTATTATTATTATTATTCTGCTGGGAAACAGAACGGAGGGAGATGGAGGCTTGCAGGGTTAACATTGGGGGGAAGTTATCACGGTGGAGGGAGGGGGCTGAGCCATGGGAGTAACATTGTGGGGGAAAGGTAGGGTTAACTTGGCAAGGGGAGCCTCAGCTATTAAGAAAAAATGCACCCAGCATGTTGTTGCTGAGTCATCAACTTCCAATCAACCTTCACCTTTAGTATAGATCAATTTGTGAATAACGCCCTATAAACCTTACACGAACATGCCACAAACCTATGTACAAGGCAGTAAAAGTAATCTTCAGAATGAGGTGATAGTCACACACTTCAGAATTCACTCCCAAAAACCATTAGGTAATCTGACCTCCTCCAGTCATTACGAGCCAAGTACCGATTGCTCCGTGATTCGTAGTATTCCAGATAAATGTGATAATTCCTTTCATTCAAAGCGTCCAGAAATAAACCAAGTAAAATATGAGTTGCTCTGCTCCAAAATGATGAAATATAAAGAACAGCTTGCCCCACTTTGCATTATATTTCTAGTTCTGCCACACTTCAATTACTAATCACAAGAGTGGTAAAGTCATTTTTCTCCCACTTTCTTGGCCAATGGCAGCATCTAGCTTTCCCTTGGAACAACACAACCGGTTCCAAAGTGCCCACTTGCACCTCTTCAACAACCTAAGGTGTTCTGAAATACTCATATTACAGACATTTTGCAGCAGTAAACAGTGCTTTTTTTTACAACATTGAACAGTCTTAAGAGCTTCACACATAATAATAACCTTGCATTTGATATTGCGCTTTTCACATCTTTTAGATGTCTCAGAGTGCTTCATAGAACATACTGTAAAGTGAGCTGACTGTATACTTGTTGGCAAAACGTAGCAGGCAATTGCGCACAACAGTGTCCCACAAACAGTTGTGGATTGAAATGACCAATTTATTATTATGTTTTTCCAAAGGGATTATTATCAGTGTGTGGAGTAAGGGAACTTGCCCAAGGATTTGCTATATTTGTCAAGTTCTACAGGGGCAAAATCATGAGGTGAACCCACAATTTTGAACCGTTTGTAGAGACAATCCACTTATTCCAACAGAGAGAAATCCTTGAACCTCACAGCACAGAACCCAGCGATTCAGAATACTGAGTGTGAATGTATGTTTTTCTCACATTAATCTAATTCCACTTGCACAATACCTTAGCTCATTTTTGAATTTCACCTAATTTATTATAGTTCATAAAAGCTTTGTGCCTTAAGATTTAATATTGCACAGAATTCAATTCTATTCAATTCTTAAATTCATGTTAACTTGGAAGCTGATTCCTTTGATCCACCCTGTTTCCTTATCTAGGATGGGGCAAATTGCTTATGAGTGGACTTTACTGGCTTTGCTGTATAAACACACAGAGGCCTTGGAAGAGTTCATCGTTGTTTCTTTTCTGCATTCCTTGGGGTGTAAAACCTCAGATTCTATTTGTCTTTTTATGGTCTTGAGACCTGCACTGTCACCCTTAATGACTTATGTTATCTGCAGACCAAGGTCCCTCTGCTTCACTACATTTTTACTCCAAATCTCACCATTTTGTCCACAAAATAGACAACAAAACCAAATTACATTAAATGTTTTGACCACTCCTTCCGTCACCTGCCACCTCCACTCCCCCTTTGCCTTTCACCCATCTTAACTTCAACCCTCAGGTCGGATGAAAACCCTTCACTGTCCAGTGCCTTGGGACGTCCTCCCGCTGTGAAAGGCGCTATATGCAGACAATTTGTTGTTGAAAGTAACTCTTTAGTGTGTACAATAGCAAGGGGGTATCAGCCACCCTCCCATACCTTGTCGTGTCTATTTTTTATCTGTGAACTCAGTGAGAGAATTGATAATGAGCCTCATCCAGCTTTATCTGCTATCTGTGCATACACATCCTCCGAAGGAAGTAACTAGATAGAGATCAGAAGAGTTTTCCTTCCTCAGTACCGCTACCCTCAAATCTAGTTTTCATTCAGTTGAAAACTCATCTCAAACACAAACAGCAGAGGAATGTGAGCTGACGAAAAGGTTAACAAGAGCCAGAAATCTTATCACTTCAATATCACTAACACTGAATAGTTAAAATGCTTCCCTTCATCTCGACAAATCCTGTTTGATTTCTACCCAAAACAGCGATGGGCAGTCTTAAGTACAAGCTGTTTTAGAACAGAATTTATTTTTCCTTCAACTTCAAGGCATCACTCCTACCCCACCCAGTAATCTAATATGAGCCAGCCTTCTACAGCATAGATCCACAAACTCTCAAAGAATGCATTTACATTGATTTACAGGCTGTGCAGCACAGAAACAGGCCATTTGGTCCAACCAGTCTGTGCCATGAGTCTTCACACTTTTTCCCTTGCATACCCTTTTATTCATTTCTCCCTCATGTTTATATCTAGCTTCCTCTTGAATGCATATGGACTATTTCCTTCAACCACTGCTTCAGTTCCATAATCTCACTTCCCTCTGTGTCTTCCCAGGTCCTCCTAAATTCTCATTTTGATCCACTAGTCACTATTTTACACCTGATAACAGACTTGCTAGCAGGTGGAAACAGCCTATTTATGCGAACCCTATCAAACTCTTTTATAATTTAAAATAGCTTTATTAGGTCCCATCTTAATTGTCTCATCTCTAGCAAAAAAAAGGCCCAACCTATCCTGCTAGCAGTACTATCAGCCGTAATATCATTCTAGTAAACACTGGGAGAAACTCCCTTCCCTTCGCCCTTTGAAGCAGCTTGTTGTCTTCTTCCCTCAATTGTGGAAGCAGTTAAAACCTGATGCATTTACAGAACATCTTATTTAACATGAGGTTTCAAAATTAATTCTACTTCAAATTACAGACTGGTTAAGGGCCTTATTTACCCACAGATGTGTAGGATGTCCTGGCTTAGGGAAATGAAACCGTCCATTCCTAATCGGAATTTCAGCGAGCTGTAAGCTTGTTATAAAAATTCCAGCTCATCCTCAAAATTGTACACAAAATGCAAACCCACTATAACAGACTGTGTCTTGCTTGCAAGGCTGGTTTGGCCACAGTGTCGAGTGTGGATCCCATGCATTACACATCAGCACAACTGGCCAAACTCCCTCGTTTTCCTGTGTTCCTCCCCAATATCCAAGCCATAAACCGCTTTGCTTTCCCTCACCTCCGCTATATTGCCCAACTCCTCCATACCGTCACCACTCAGGCCGCTGAAACCCTCATTCATGCCTTCATCACATCCAGGTTCGACTACTCTAAGGCTTGTCGGCCTTTCCAATTCCTCCCTCAATAGGCTGAGAAAATCCAGCACTCTACAGCCCATGATCTCTATCGCTCCAAGCTCCGTGAACCCATCTCGCCCGACTCCTTTGGCTCCCTCCCCATCACCCAGAGGATTCAATTCAAGGTCCTTGTCCTCACATTTAAAGCCCTCCACAACCTCCACCCAAATCCATGACCTCCTATTCCCTTACCAACCTACCCACACTCTCCACTCCGCAGGCCTCAGCCTGCTCCAAGTCCGCCGCCCCACCGTCGACGGGCGAGCCTTCAACCACTCTGCCCCTAACCTCTAGAATTCCACCCCGCAATCCCTCCACGTCACCTCCTCCCTGGCCTCCTTCAAGTCCCGTCTCGACCCTCCTCTTCGACGGTCCCATCGGTCACCCCAAATCCCCACTTTTCCCTCTACCTTCCCCGAGCTCAGGTCTGAAACATTGACTGTTCATCACCTCGAGACATCCACCCGATATGAAAGGCACAGTACAAGTGTATGTTTATTGTTGTTGTAACACTAACTTTTGCCCTAAAGTAGTCATCTCCAGGTTCTCGGATTACTACCAAAGTCATGGCGGAGACTTGATGACCCAGAAGGTAGCCATTTTTTTCTATTGTAGCAATCAGCCAGCATATTGGGAGTGAGCCAACCAAAACTATGTCCATGTATGCAAAGTGAAAACAGCATTTACAGCCTGTTGGGACTTTATGGAATCTATCCAGCGTGTTTTGACGGGACTCTGTCTTGAGCCTGTTCGGCTTTTGGAAGGAAAACTGCTCGTCGGATCTTCTTTGATGTCTCTTTCTTCACTAAAAAAAACATGCTGGACTTGGTGACAATCCAACTTTCTGATTCTGACAAAAACACTGATGATGCAGTAAGTATTTAATGGGTCAAAACAACAGCCAAGACTGGAGGCAAAAGAGAACTGGAGCATGTGACACACACACAATACATACTACTCAGCATCTAACACAAAGCAGCAGCATCTATACAACGCTTACAGCAAGAAACAAGGCAGTTCAGCCCATCGTGCCTCTGTTGGTGCTCCACTTCCTCATTGAAGCTATTCAGTCCAATCTCATTCCCCTGCTCTTTTCCCTTCCCGCTTAATATTATTTCCCCAATTCCCTTTTAACTGCTGCTAAGGAGTGGGCTTCACTCTACAGCCTCTGGTAATACAGCATTCCAAATTCTAACTTTGCTCTGAGTAAAAGTATTCTCCCAATTGTATCTCTGTTGATAATCCTTAATTTAAAGCGACTCATTTGAAAAACGTCTTCTTGAAGTGCAAATCAAACGGTGTGTTGCGGAGGGAGCCTTGTTAAAAAGCTATTCCATTCAGCATTAACAACTTTTTAATTACATATTTCCCCTGGGAATATCTGAACACTGACTAGCCCATTGTAAAGTGTGGAATGGGGATGGATTATGATGTAAGGCCTAGGTATTTATTTCATGAAAACACGCCAGTTTGCTGCCCTCTGGACTAAACAATGCAGTGCAGAGGAGATAATATTAACAACAATAATAATCTTTGCATTTGACAAAGCGCCTTAACACGGCTTTGAGACATCTCAAAGCGCTTCACAGAATATACGGTAAAGTGGATTGAGTGACCAAATTATCTATTTATTTATTTATTTTGAAGGGATTATTACCCTGCGAAAAAGTGATCCGCCAAATGACTACCAACCAGGTACCTACTTACTGCTGGGTAAGCAGAGCCGTGTGGAGTAAGGAAATTTGCCTAACATATCGCCGTGCCAGGAGTCAAACCCGGGTCTTCTCACTTGTGAGGCGGGTGATCTAACTACTGAGCTACAGGACTCCACTAATCATTACAGGGCGCAGACATTCTGGGTCAGTTACTCCAGAAACAAATACATATTACTCTGCTTAACCAGAGACTATTTAATTAGGTGCATTCCTCTGCTCTCTGCGCCTTGAGGCTGATTTGCTGTGTCACAGGAGCAGGCACCTTATGTGACCTAAGAAACAAATGGCAGCGGAAATGAACATTCCTGTAGCTCAGTGGTTAGAGCCTTACAAGCATGAGACCAGTGTTCGAATCCAGACAGATCAGGACGAAACCTTGGGCAAGTTTCCTTACTCCACATGCCTAATAATAATCCGTCAAAAAAAAACCCGATAATAAAATTGGTCATTTCAATCCACGACTGTTTGTGGGATACTGCTGGGCGCAATTTGCTGCCACATTTCGCACAAAAATATACAGTCAATTCACTTTACAGTATATTCTGTGAAGAGCTTTGGGACGTCGATAAGATGTGAAAAGCGCTATATTAAGCTATATCAACTGCAAGGATTATTATTCTTATTTAAAGGAACAGAGACATTTCCACAGCAAGTTTTCTAGCATTGGGAAACCCCAGAGTTATTTTGTTTATCCTGCAATTTTCGCTTCAACGGTGATTTTAGTCAAGTTGAGACGTTTGCTGAAGGACAGGGAATACTGAATTTGTACATCACCCTCCACCTCCACCATTGGAAGCTAATAACTGGACAGACATGCAAGACTCTCCACAACTACAAGCTGCACAAACACAGTAAATGGCACAGGCCTGAACCACATTCAAAATGAGCTCTTCTTACAACACTTCCTCTATTGTCAAAAGATTCACTTTAAGAAGGGCTAATGTTTCATCAAGAAACGGTTCACTCTTTGAGGTCTAGCTGCAAATAAATAGCATGTCTATTTGAGACGTCTTGAAGACATGATAAGGCGATACATGAAATCTAAAGATTATTACTAAATTATAATTGGTAGCAGTCTCGCCTTCGAGTCAGAAGGTCGTGGGTTTAAGGCCATATAGTCTAATAATAAATTTTATAATAATCCATGCATTTAATATGGTGCCTTACATAACAGGAAGACATCCCAAGTGCTTCACAGGAGCCTTTGTAAAGTGGAGTGACTGTGTTTTGTAGACTAATCCAGCAGCACATTTTGCACACGACATTGGAGGTAATGGCCAATTTTATTTGGTTTGGTGGATTATTGGCCCGGACACCAGCAGGAACTTGCTTCTCTTTTTGAAAGGAGCCATGGGATCTTTAACATTAGGAATTATCTAAGCAATACATTGCCCAGGTATAATCATGGCTACAATGAAATCCACAATAGGACTTCAGGCTTTGAATGGGGGAGAGAGAGCGTGCTTGTTTGCCCAGACGAACCTTGGTTTAAATTCTTATCCGAAGGATGCCTCCTTCAACACACTGTCTAGACTGACTCCAGTGCAGTCCCCTTTCCATGTTCCCATGTTTGTCTACACAAACAGTTACTGCATTTGACAGAAATTGTTTATAAATCACTTCAAGATGCTCAACATGATATAATGCTATAAAAAGCTTTGAAATGTCTAGAAGACGTGAAAAGCGTTATATCAAATGCAAGGATTGTATTACAAGGCAAGCTCTTTCTTCATTAGAAGCAGTAAATTATACCGTACCAGCCAATTTGAGTCATTAATCTGACTCTAGCAATTCACTTATAAAGTCACCAAATGGGATTCCGTATCCGCATTCGAACAATGGTTCAGCCAGTGGCGTTCTTACTGACAATGGTCGAATGATCTTAGCAGCACAAATTACAATGAGACTTGCATCACTGTTGCTTTCCTTCTCCCAAAGAAACTCAATTCCAGGTGAAACAAGCACGAATTATGCAAGCAAACAAGGTCACTTAAAATACCAATAATCCCTGCATTTGATACAGATCCTTATAATAATAATCCTATAATTTAAGATAGCGCTTTTCATGTCTTCTAGACGTCTCAAAGCACTTCACAGAAATACAATGTAAATTGAATTGACTGTATATTTGTGAGCGAAACGCAGCAGCCAATTGCACACAGCAGTGTCCCACAAACAGTCAAGGATTGAAATGACAAATTAAAAAAAAAAATTTGGAGGGATTATTATTGGGCATGTGGAGTAAGGATCTTATCACGTCTTTGAAACTTTTCAATTGAATTGATTGTATATTTTGTGGACGAAACGTGGCAGCCAATTATGCACAGCGGTGTCCCACATACATTAAGTGACAAAATTATTATTATTCATTTTTGAAGGGATTCAAAGCGACAACCGAATTCCTACTTACTGCTAGATAAACTGAAGCGTGTGGAGAAAGGAAACTTGCCCAATGTTTTGCCCTGCCCAGCAATCAAACACAGGTCCTCTCGCTCACGAGGCAAGTGCTCCAACCACTAAGCTACAAAATTCCACTAGCGAGCCAAACGTAACATCAACTCGTTCAGAACCTTCTTTAGTCAATTGCTAAGGAGGTTTGACACGTTTGATTGTTAACTTTATCTGTACTGTAATCAGCAGGTGGAAAATGCAGGGAATGCGATTAAAAGATTTGCCACAATCTAATGAATAATAATACTTGCATTTGATATTGTGGAGTCCTGTAGCTCAGTGGTTAGAGCATTTGCCTTACATGGGTTCAATTCCAGGCAGTTTCTTTACTCCACATGCCTAATAATAATCCATCAAAAAAAGCAATAATAAATCTGTCATTTCAATCCATGACTGTTTGTGGAGCTCTGCTGTGTGCAATTGGCTGCCGCATTTCGCACACATATATGCAGTAGTCAATTCACTTTACAGTATATTCTGTGAAGTGCTTTCAGAATACGGAAGACGGGGAAAGCGCAATATCAAATGCAACGATTATTATAGCAGATTATCACGTCTTTGAAACGATTCAAAGTACAGTAGAAGCCCGTTTATCCATGACTCGATGAAACGGCATTTCCATATAACCGGCACGTCAAAACAAAAGTCCCCATTCGATAGACCGGAACGTATCCGGAACAATAGCGGTGGAGCATTTGTAAATGCATAAATAATAACAGATAATAACAGAATATTGTATTGATACTTATTGTTAAAACTACTGTCCTGCGCTTCTCACCTTTACTGGTAGATGCTGCGCTTGAAGCCATGATGCTGCAGTTGAGGTTTATAGTCCAGCGCTTCTTTTTAAAATGGAGGATGCCAAGCGGGTGAAAAAAACAGAGCGCGACTTTAAAGTCATACTAGCGGCATGCAGATAACCTACATTGTCGCGCAGGTGCAGTATTTTGGTTTGCCGCTAGTGGAGTCTAGGGTTATCGGTATGCCGCTAATAAAGTTGCGCAACTTTAAAATCTCACTGCCTTTTTTTTCACCTGCTTGGCGTCTTCCATTGCAAAAAGAATCACTGGATTGTAAACCTCAACCAGTAAATATGAGAAGCACAAGAGAGTAGTTTTAACAATAAGTACCAATACAATATTCTGTTATTATCTGTTATTATTTAGTCTGGTGTGTATGATGTGTGTGTTAAAAGAACTTAAATTTTTTTGTGGTGGGTTTTCGGCAGCGGGCCGCCCGAATATCTGGCAGGCGCTTTAACCGGCAATGGCTAGGTCCCGCAAGTGAGGTATAAACGGGCTTTTGCTGTACTTCACAGATTTTACTGTAAAGTGAATTTACTATATATTTTGTGGGTGAAACGCGGCAGCCAATTACGCACTGCAGTGTCCCAACAAACAATCGTGAATTTAAGTGATTTTTTTCAAAAATAATTATTACCTCTGGGAAAGCAATCTGCCAATCAACTAACAACTATTTACTGCTAGGTAAATAGAGGCCTGTGGAATAAAGAACCTTGCCCGAGGTTTCACCCTGTCTGGAATAGAACCCCGGTCTCTCACTTGCGTGGCGAGTGCACTAACTACTGTACTAAGCTACTAGACTCCACGAGAATGGGAGAAGGACTATGATAATAGGATTACATTCAACATTCGTCATTTTGAAGGCAACTGTACGTCATGGAACACCCCCCCCACTTTCAATACCTTTGATCTGCAATTGGAAAACTTAGTATAAAAAATATATAAATGACTGGATCACAGATTGTGGCTGAGATCAATTTCTCTGTCGTGTCCAAAGGCAGAATATTAACTGTGAAACCTTTCAGTATTTATACAACATTTCAGTGGTACATCCATGTCAAGTGCTTGGCAAAGTAGCAGTCAGGGACTCCCGTCCATTTCCGACCTTGATTTTTATGTGAAGGACAGTTCTGAGCAGAGACCCGCTGATGTCAGTGGGTAAATGGGCAACATTTTAGTCGGTTGAACTGCCCTTGCAGATACTGTGGATGTGGTTTGAGGAGAAACATCGGCAGAAAAGGCAAACGTTACCTGCTTATCCAGTTATCGACAATAGGGAACATTGGGCTGGTCATACCTCACTGATTCTCTGCCACACTTGGGGAGGGTAGGTGAGTGCCTGAAGAGAAGGGTCTTGAGACAGGTCTTGAAGGAGACAAGGGAGAGTTTCACTCTCAACTCGGCCCTTCAAGATCCCTCCAGCCTCAAGACCTCCCTCTATGATCACATTTTCAGACATAATTTCTGCCTCTCTCCGGGGAGAGAGACAGAAATACCATCCTTTGTATGAGACATTAAAATTAGGCCTCATTTGCCTGTTCTGGTGTATTTTGAACATCCCATGGCACTATCGAAAAGAGAACGGAGTTTCTCCCATTGTCCTGGATCAATAAACCCCACCCTACCCCCACTCCAAATAAGTCACTCACTCATGACCGTTTGCATGACACTGCTCTGCGCAAATTAGCTGCTGGAATCGCCCACAAAACACATAATATATCCTGTGAAGCATTTGGGCCAACCTCCTGACGTGAAAAGAGCTGGGAATCTTTTTACACCAGTAATAGTCAATAGTTCAATTGAGTAAGGAAGCAACTCAAAATGAAATGGTACTTTCACTCTAATCAGACCCGCGCCAGACAAAAAGCTGACAGTGCACTTTCTGACAGCTATAAAAACTCCCACATGCCCTGGCATTACATAATGCACTGGTACAGATTGCTTTTATTTCAGAAATTTGTCTCTGAGCTCTCACGATCTTGTACTGTTGACAGTACAAGTTCAGAAAACACCATTTACCAACAAGCTCCATGAAAGTA
Organism: Hydrolagus colliei; assembly: GCA_035084275.1. NCBI lineage: Eukaryota > Metazoa > Chordata > Chondrichthyes > Chimaeriformes > Chimaeridae > Hydrolagus > Hydrolagus colliei. The sequence goes on from CM068742.1 coordinate 81,150,515, forward strand.
GCTTTCCCGATTTTGATGACTGCAAACTGAAATGATGCCACAAGGCAGTGGCAGGATGGCTCAAAACCTGCGAGGAGATGGTGGACAAAGAGGCCAGGAGACACACATCAGGCCAGCGCTCACTGAGTGAATAACATCAGCAACTCTCTCTTTCCAGCTCCAACACTTTCCCCATTTCACTCCTCTGGGCAACAATGATTTAACATCATAAAGTGGGGACAGACATAATAATAATAATAATAATAATAATCCTTGCATTTTGATATAGCATGTTTCACATCTTCTAGACGTCTCAAAGCGCTTCACAGAATATACTGTAAAGTGAATTGACTGTATATTTGTGGGCGAAACGCAGCAGCCAATTGCACACAGCAGTGTCCTACAAACAGTCATGGATTGAATGACCAATTTATTATAGTTTTTTTTAATGGATTATTATTAGGCTTGTGGAGTAAGGAAACTTGCCCAAGGTTTCTCTCTGACCTGCCTGGATTCGAACACAGGTCTCATGCTTGTAAGGCGAGTGCTCTAACCACTGAGCTACAGGACTCCACATGCAGCCAATTCAGCTCCCCGCTGTACACCCACCCCTCACAACCTCCTCTGCTCGTGGCAAAGACTCAATGAAGTCAGACTAGTTAATGAGCAATATTATATCTGAGGAAAATCCAAGACAGCAAATTCATGGTGTGGGTCGGGACAATTAAACCAATTAAACCACATAAGGCAAATGCTGCTTCAAATTGCAACTTGCCAGACTCAAAACTAATTTTACAAACACAACTGTTGTGGTATTTTAATACTTAACTTTGCAGACAAACTCTGAACCTTGGCACAGAACAAGCAGTGATCACAAACCTCAAAGAAATATGTAAGTAACAGTTGGGCAGGGATTTGCTCAGCTCGGGGCTGGCTGTACAACACATACAAGAGACAGCAACCTATATCTTTTACTTTCAAATTCAGTTCTCCTGACACCAACTAACAGCACTTACACAACGTGCTGGGAAATAATAAAAGGAAAGGAAATGAAATTAAGATGATAAGGAGATGATATAAAGAAGCACTCAATCTCTGCTTGGGTGCCAAGCTGGCAAATTCAAGCACAGTGAGAAGTCCTCCCGACATGGAAGGCACTAGGCTATATAAATGCCAATTGTATTGTAGACAATGGAGAAGGCAGTGAAATGGGACATTATGATCTAAAATAAATGATGCGGCAGACTTGATGGTCTGAATGGGCTCAGTCTATTTCTATGGGAGGTTCTGGATTTATCCAACCAAGCAGCTACACGAGGAGCTTGAGACAGCGTCGTGCACTGATTTACTTTCTCTCTCCTTCTCTCAAGTGTCTATCTATCTCAAATCAATTTTACCATCTACTGACTTTTTATTTGGGGGGGGTTGGGGGGGAGAGAGTGAAATTTCCCCCATCCTCTTCTCCTTCAGTGTGAGGAGGAACCCAGCCTGCACTCAGCTGCTTAGCGCTGTGACAGTCACAGGAGCCAAACTCTACATTCTTTTAATTCTGCAATCACTGCGTCGCCATCCAGTGCTCAGGGCAGCCAGTTAGTAGATCTAAAAAGGAACATTCAGTTACAATACACATTTAGGTCATTTGATGCAGCGACACTAACTCCAAAACATCTCAAAACCACTTCACAGAACGCGTCTCTAATAATATGGCAGAAGCAGATATTTCCAGCATTAATTGCTACTAAGCACTTTGTCTGTTTTCCAATGTGGGGCATAACCTTTACGAAATAGGATTGCTCCCCTCAGGGCATCATAGGGTGGCAGAGCTCAAGCCCCCACGAGTGGAGCAAACCACATATCTGCAAAGGGGACCACTTGCTGATATTCCCAAATGCACATTTAAGGATCCACAACCGTTTGTAGGACACTGCTGTGCGCCATTGGATGCCGCGATTCGCCCACACAATATACAGACAGTTCACTATACAGTACATTCTGTGAAGCGCTTTCAGACGTCTGGAAAATGTGACACGTCGCTGCATCAAGTGCAAGGATTATTATTATCTTAGAATGTTGATTATTATTAGATAATTATATAAATCTGTGGAGCGCTCACGTTTGCAAGGCTATAGCGAGAGCGCGGGGGAGTGGGATTCATTTGGACAGTTTGTTTCAAAGAGCCGGCATAGACACAATGGACCGAATGACCTGCTTCTGTAGTGTAAAATTATATGATTCTATGAATTCGAGATCTATTGCGTACGGACATCTTTTACACCATCGCCCACAACTAAGTCTCTTCCACCGGCATTCCCAAGGCATCCAATTATGAATGAATAAATGGACAATGAGAGCAGGCTTCAAGTTGACTCGTTGAACTGTTTGATAACACAACAACCTTTGAGACTCATGTTGAGGAAATGTAGGACAACTCTAAATTATTTCATCGTCCACCAGCATTGTCAACTGGAACCAAAGCACAACTAAACATTCAAAGTCCAGAGTTAAATTATTCAACCTAAATCTCAGTAGGGTACATTTCCAAACAATGATGCTGTTGCATTGTACAAAATAAATTAGCTCAATTTTGCCCAACAATCTCTCCTTTATGTTAGAGTTTTAAGAAATATTAGGGAATAGGCTTCATTGTAACGATTCAATGTACTGACTAGACTGGTTGAGGTGGTTGCTCTGAGCTTGAGGAGAATAGGGAAGGAAAATAACTTAAATGACCTTACCTGGGAAGGTGTGTGGGTTTGGGGACCCCCTCTTAAGGCACTTTGAACAGAGAATATGCACAGTAAAGTACAATCCTGGCCATTCCTGGAGAAGCATATTCAGTTCTTCCACCAGAGGAATTATGGCTTGCCATGCTGTCCAAATATTTGGCAACGAAGCATGGCTGGTAATAGATAAGGTGTCTGCCCGCAGACTGCTTCGAGAAGGTCTATAACTGACCACCACAGGAACCTTTCCCCTGTGGGCAAAAATCTGATATTTGCCATCCGATCGATGTACAACATGACTGTTGATCTGGACACTATACCTGGCAAATAGAGCTGGAGGGAACAAAAAGGGGAAACTATATTCAACTTGAAGCTGTTCAATGGCAAATGGTTGTCCAGAGAGATTTGAGCCATTTATCCAGGCTTCTGCATGTGGAACCTCATTCTTCACGTAACAGGGGAACTTGAACCAGACTGCCGCACCATTCAGTGGCTTGATTTTCGGTTTATTGAGGCAGTAACAGAGACCCATTTTTTCCAGCAATTCCAGAATTAGATTCAAGTCTTGCTGGGTCTTGATGTGTGGTTTCAAGAGAAGACGAATGATGTGCACTGGAAGAAGTCCATGGAGCAAGAACCCTTCCACGTAGTGGTGCAATTGTGTTGCTCTCAGTTCATCAATATCGGCGTCAGCCAAGAGTTTCTGAAGAAGGACCGAAGCATCACGTTGGAAGAAGATATTTAGAATGTCAATGAGTTTGGTTAAGTTATGAAATACGTACTCTTTAAGAGTCAGGCTATCTTCAAAGTACAGCAACTTGCCACTCTCGTGCAAGTAGGACAGGGCACTTTGAAGTCGGTCTTCTGTAAGCCCAGCTTGCAATCCTAACCTGGCCGAGTCCCACCAGGAAAGCCAAAGTTCCTGAGGCTTAAAGTGCAATTCTTCCAACCTCTGCCATGATTTTGGCAAGACTCTATGGAGATTTGGGAAAATCTCCCTGTGTTCAGCAACCGATAGCAGTTTCTCCTTCAAACGTTGGATGCCCACATACTGACCTTGGCAGCTAACGGTGATGACAGGGGACAATATTTGGAGGCGGTTATTCAACATGTACTGCAGCTGTGCTTTCTTCCTCCTCAGGTTTTTGTCGGAAACGCCATAGAACGATGCGTGTGGACTTGTAGCTCGCAGATCAAACTCTTGGCTCAGGGCTTTATCTACCTTTTGAGCCACAGCGTTCATGAACTCAACATCTCGCTTCTCTTGGAGAGCAATCTGGTGATGAATCCCAAGGCATTTTTCTTCAACCTCTTTTTCACTGCACATGTCCACGTGCGTCCCCACCACACATACAACACCGCGAGGCACCCTGGCACCGAGAAGATGTAGGAAATAGCCAACAAAATCATAGAAACGACCGGAAACATAAGATTTTAGATTAACCAACAAAAGGTACAGAGCGCCGGGTGAGAGGAAGAATGGCTGAATCAGATCGTAGTTTTGATCACCTGCTAAGTCATAGACGATAAAAGTTAGATTCTTCTCAACATCAGCAACCCACTGAGTGACTTCGATTCCTTTACCGTGTGGAACAGGAAGATCATGCGTTTGGCCAATGAGCCGGTGTCTCAGGACAGTTTTTCCAGCTCCTTTGAGTCCCATCAATACAAGCTTCAGCCTAGGCTTCACCGCGGGCTGAGACAAAGCCAGTTCCTTCTGGTAAGCTGCTATATAAGGTATTCCCTTCATACACACTTCATAGGGAGGCTGTATTAGAGGATTGTCTTTAATTTTCCAAATGTTAACCTTTGAAAGCTTTCCAAAAGCATCAGGTAGGATAGCAATCTGGTTCCCTTGAAGCACAAGCTCTTCCAGGCAGCCCAGGTTTACTATCGAATCGGGAAGGTACCTTATCCTGTTGTTGTCCAGCCAAAGGGTGGCTAGCCTGGAGACGTTGGAAATCCTCTCCGGAATAACGGTCAGTTGGTTTCGGCTCAAATACAGCTCTTCCAAACTGACCAGCTCCACCACGGCTTCGGGGAACCTCTCGAACACGTTCGACGACAGGTTAACCATCTTGAGCCTCTCCAAGTTGCGGAAGCTGTCGGGCAAGGAGCTCAAGGCGTTGTTGTCCAACATCAGGCTCTCCAGGGTGGTCAATCGGCCGAAACCCTCGGGCAGGCCGGCCAACCGGGTGTTGCTGAGCCAGAGGATCTTGATGGACTCCAACCGGATGATCTCGGCCGGCAAGCTGTCCACCCGGTTGCCCGAGAAGTCCAGTTCCTCCAGGTCGCCGAGGTGTAAGATCTGCTGCGGGAAGTGGGCCAGTCTGTTGTGGTCCACGTCCAACATGCGGAGGGTACGGAGGTGCCCGAAGGTGTCGGGTAGGCGGCAGAGCTGGTTGAAGCTGAGGTCCAGCTCCTCCAGGCTGGTCAGGGAGCCCACGGAGGCCGGGAGCCTCTGCAGACGGTTGTGACTGACGCTCAGCTTCTTGAGCCTCCTCAGGCAGGTCGCGGTCTCGTCGGGCAGCCAGGACAGGCAGTTGTGGCTGATGTCCAGCTCGGTCAGGTGGGTGAGCCGCTGGAGGGCCGCGGGCAGCCGGTGGATGCGGTTCCTCCTGAGGATCAGGACGGTCAGGTGGGCGAGGCCCCCCCCCTCCCCCTCCCCCAGCCCCAAGCCCTCGGGCAGCTCCTCCAGGTGGCTGTTGGCCAGGTTGAGCACCTGGACCTGGGCCAGGCTGTGGGGCAGGGCCAGGCCCAGGCTCTGGCTGTGGTGGCTGCTCAGGGTCAGCTGCCGAAGGTTAGTCCGCAGCTTCCTGGACCTCAGCGTCGAGGCTCTCCACACCCTGGCCTCCCCCCCCACCCCGCCGCCCCCCTCAGCCATGGCTCCCCTCCCTCCCTCCCTCCCTCCCTCCCTCACTGCCCGCTCTCCCCTACTCCAGGCTGGGCTGGACTCTCCTCCAGCTCCCGCCCCAGCCGCCGGGCCGGCAGCCCACACTGCTGGCCATCAGGGGGGAGAGGGGGGGGGGGGGAGGAGGGGAGAGGGAGGGACAGGGAGGGGGAGAGGGAGAAGGAGAGAGACTGGGAGAAGGGAGGGAGAGAGGGAAGGTGTGTGGGAGAGGGAGAGGGAGAGACAGAGGGAACGAAGGGAGGGAGGGAGAGACAGAAGGGAGGGAGGGAGACAGAGAGAAGGGAGGGGGGATGGAAGGAGGGAGAGGGGGGAGGATGGATAGAGGCAGGAGGGAGAGAGGAAGGAGGGAGACAGAGAGAAGGGAGAGATGGATGGAGAGAGGGAGACAGGGAGGAGGGAGGGAGGGAGGGAGACGGGAGGGAGGGAGAAGAGACCGAGAGAAGGGAGGGAGGGAGGGAGGAAGGGAAGGAGGGAGAACGTGAAACAGAAAGAGGGAGACAGGGAGAGGAGGAAGGGAAGGAGGGAGGAAAGGAGAACAAGAGGGAGAGGAGGTGGCAGCTTCTCTTACTCAGTGTCCTCTTCCCCACCCTCCTCAGCAGCTCTCTCACTCATCTCTCTCACACTCCCCTCTCTCTCTCACACACACACACACACTGGCTGTCACTGCCCTGCCTTCCCAACGCCCAGCCAATAACACCAGGGCCGGATACTCCCCTCAAGCTGTGCCCCACCCTCAGCCTCTGGCCCCAAACCCCAGGCTCCTGGCCATAATAATAATAATAATAATAATCCTTGCATTTGACATTGCACCTTATCACACTGGCCTTACAAGCGTGAGACCTGTGTTTCAAATCCAGGCAGGACAGAGCGAAACCTTGGGCAAGTTTTCCTTACTCCACACGCCTAATAATAATCCGTCAAAAAAACACACAATAATAAAAATTGGTCATTTCAATCCACGGCTGTGCGCAATTGGCTGCCGCGTTGAAAAACACTAGATCAAATGCAAGGATTATTTATTATTGTTAGCATCACGTCTTCACAGAATATATGTTGTAAAGTGAATTGACTACATTTTGTGGGCGAAATGCTGCAGCTAATTGCAGCGTCCCCACAAACAGTAAGGAATTTTTGAGGAATTATTAGCCCTGGAAAAGAGATCCGCCAATTGACTAACATCCGGGTTCCTGCTTACTGCGAGGTAAACAGGGGCATGTGAAGTAAGGACACTTGCTTAACATTTTGCCCTGGCCGGGAATCGAACCCAGGTCCTCTCACTTGCGAGGCTAGTGCTCTTACCACTGAGTTACAGGTTTCCACATGCCCAGGCTCCTGGTCACACTCCAAGGCTGTACTGCTGGCCGCTTCCTCCTCAAATACTCGGTTACTGCTTATAGTCCGAAGGTTCGTTAGTCCGAAGGTTCATTGGTCCGAAGGTTCGTTAGTCCAAAGCTTCCCCTAACCCTAACCTTGGGACGAATAAACCTTTGGACTATCACAACAAATGTTCGGTTTAACAAACCTTATTTGATTGTCGGTTCAGACTATCGAGCGGTAACCGCGGTAACCACCCCGGGTATAGGAAATTTGTGTGTTCGGACTATTGAACCTTCAGACTAATGAACCTTCGGACCATCGAGTGCCCCCCAAATACTCATTGTACTCAGTAGGAAGTGTCTATGGTGGTACAGAGTGAGATGAGCCGTTGACATTGATGCTTTGTCCTCAGGTACAAGGCAATCGATCAGCTGTCTGCAATCTATTTGAGGAGCTGGGGGATGAAGACGTTAGCTCGATTAAGAACTTGTATTAATGTAATCAGTGAATCAGAAATTCTTCACTAGGGCCTCACCCAATCAGAAGGAACTCCAGATTATCTTCTTTAGAAAATGCCAGGTCTCTACCCTTTTGTGATAGAAAAATATATTCCCATTCTAAAATAAATTGAAGCAGTGAATGGGATGAGAGGAGGAACTCTGACACACAAAGCACATTTTAATATTCATTTCTGAGCAGTTTCAAGGAAACAACCTATCTTTTGCCCACAAAATAATACAGTCAATTCACTTTGGAGTATATTCTGTGAAGCGTTTTGAGACTTCTCAAAGACATGATAAGGCGCTATATCAAATGCATGGACTGTTATGATTATTATTTACAGTGGAAGTGTTTGAATGGGTTTTGACAATCCCCACAGATCTGATGAAAATGTTTCCCCCATTCACTTCATGCGAGTTACTGCTGTGCACAAATTGCTACGTTCATCCATAAAGAACAGTCATCAGTAAGAGAATCTGCACAATCAGTCACATTGTTTATACCGGACACTGTAACCCTGAAATATTGTGTGGATACAGTACTGTATTGCAATTCACATATTGTAACAAAATATGAGAAAGCATGATCTTTAATTTTTCAACAAGATATTTTTAAAGAAAGAAATGTTACCCAATTGACATTGAGTTGTGAAATGCAGGTTGAGCAACTGTGCAGTTATTCAATGCATTTGTTGCACGTGACCAATTCCATATAAAAAGTGTGGCCAATTGAGGTTCACGCAATATCAGCAACAAAATGTGTGCACTCGAATATCCTCTATTGACTCATTGAAAAATGGGATGAACACAAAGATTAAAATAGTCAACTACCTTTGCTCACAAGTTCTGAATCACTGGCAGCTTGTGGGAAGATTTCTCTGTTGCAGTAGAATTGCTTTCAAATTTCAGTTTCTAACAAATGTATTCATTTTGATTTGGAAAATATGTACAGTATTTGCTAAATTGCTGTCTGAACAACGCAATAAATTTTGTTTCAAGTGGCCAATCCACTACTTCATTGGCTACATTGGTATCTGTTTTGGATACCACTTTTTTAAATCATTTTACCAGGGAGACCTGGATTTGATTCCTGGCACAGCGAAAACTTGTGCAAGTTTCCTTGCTCCACGTGCCTGATAATAATCCCTCATGAAAACAAAATTGGTCACTTCAATCCATGACTGTTCATGGGACACTACTGGGTGCAATTCGGTGCCACATTTCACCCATAAATATATAGTCAATTCACTTTACAGTATATTCTGTACAGCTCTTTGAAACATCTAGAAGATACGAAAAGCTGTACATCAAATGCAAGGATTAATCCAGAATACTTTAGGCATGAGAAATATTAAACAATGGATTGCCTATTTTCAGCTCTGAGACACTACCCCATATGAAGGGTCTAATGTGAAAGCAAGTCGGTGTTGTTTGTAATGATTTGTAAATAATGAATCCTGGATGTGTGATCACCAACCCTCTAATGCTGTTGTAATTGCTAACTTCATGGAACTGAGATTGGTGACTGTACAGAATGGCAGAGAATCGCCTGCAATGCACCCAAAACGCACCTTATGGAAGCATACTGCACGAAAAGGCAAATTTCCGAGTAAGGTTTCGCTGTGTCCTTATGTTGGACGTAAATATGAGCCCAAAAGGAATTACTGTACCATATTACTCGCACTCATGTTTTACCATATTGTTTATGGGCTGAATAATGACACGGTTGTGTTCCTGTACACCACACACCACAGTGATGTGACTAAGGGCAGACCGCATATCAAACTGTTTGCATTCAAGTCAATATTTAATGTCCTTTTGTTAGAATTTTAATTTGCTTGGCATCCTTGTTGATTCACACTGTGATGAGCTCAGTTCTTGCTTTACGTGACCAGAAAGTGGTTAATTGCTGGCTTCCCACCTTTGTCACTAGGGAGCGCTCAGTCATTATTTCACATTACGTTTGCATGAGAGGAGAAATTGGCAATGCATAGATCTGGTGTGTATCTAGCTTCAGGAAGATGGTGGAACAGATGGTGAACTTCAAACAGTACTGATACAACAAGGTTTTATCAGTAGGCAAGAGAATCAGATATATAATTTTATATTTGAGCCCATTGTCTTCATATTGGCTTGCTCATTTTGATCTTTTTCAAAGTATTTCTCTAATTTTGTTCCAAAAGCTATTTTAAATTCTGCTTCAGCCATGGTTTTTGCTGGGGCTTTCCATAACCTAATTATGTTTTCATTTGATAATATGCACTTGTACTTTTGTAGCGCCTTATCATATCATCATGTTTTGAATGCCTTACAGTGGGTTATGTTAACAACAACAACAACAATTGACATTTATAGAGCGCCTTTCACGTCGGGAGGACGTCCCAAGGCGCTGAACAGGAGGCGTGTGACCCGAGCTGGGAGGGGAGTGTTTGGGAAGGGGTGAAACACGAAGGGGAGGTAAAAGAGTTCGGGGTGGAACAAAAGGCACGATCAAAGAGGAAAGTCTTCAAACCGGCCTTGAAAGAGGAAAGGGAAGAGACGAAACGGAGGGATTGAGGGATGGCATTCCATAAGGTGGGAGCGGAGAAACTGAAGGCCCGGCCTCCGATGGTGGGGCGGTTTGGGCGGGGGGCTTGGAGCAGGCCAAGTCGGAGGGTCCGGGTGGGCGTGTAGGGGGAGAGTAGATCGGTTAAGATGGGGCAAGGCCGTGTAAGGCCTTGTGGGTGAGGACGAGGATCTTAAACTGGAGGATGGGGAGCCAGTGGAGACGGGCGTTACGTATAGTGACTGTGATTTTTCAACAAATACAGTCATAATAAATAATATTATAATAATCCTTGCATTTGTTATAGTGCTTTTCACATTTTCTGGACATTTCAAAGCACTTCACAGAATATACTGTAAAGTGAATTGACTGTATTATTGTGGGCGAAATGCACATAGCAGTGTCCTACCATCAGTTGTGGATTGAAATGACCAATTTTAATATTGTTTATTTTCGGGGGATTATTATCAGGCGTGTGAAGTAAGGAAATTTGCCCAAGGTTCCGTCCTGCCTGGAATCTGACTTCGGCCTCTCACTTGCAAGGCGAGTGCACTAACCACTGAGCTACAGGTCTCCTCAGTAGCCATTTGCACACATCCTGCGCACAATGCAATGATCAATTGATCTCAGTTATTGTTGGCCAATTACTTTTTCAATGAATGTGACATATTTAACAGGCAGATAGATGAGTCCTATGTTTAGACCTCTCTGTTATTGCTGTAGCAACCCTGGATTGTGTTGCCAACTGTACTACAGTATTCAACGGGCTATCTATCCCACCTGATTTGAAAGCTAGGTGTCTGCTTGGCTCAATTGACGACACACTTGTCTCTGAGTCAGAAGGTTGCCTGGACCAAATTCTCATGCTGGGCCTATGAACTCAGTATAGACCAGTAGTGGCCAACCCATAACTCGAGGGGCTGTTCAGAATTGCCGCCCCAACACCCCATCCAAACATTCCCTGAAATGTTAAACAAAAACAGAGAGAGCTGGGAAAACTCAGGCAGCATCTATGGAGAAAGGAAAGTGAATCAACGTTTCGGGTCATTCAATCCACGACTGTTTGTGGGACATTGTTGTGCGCAATTGGCTGCTGCATTTCACCCACAAGATACACAATCAATTCACTTTACAATACATTCTGTGAAGAGCTTTGAGACACCTCATTGATGTGATAAGGTTCTATATCGAATTCAAGGATGACTATTATTATTAGTTAGTTTTATAATATGAACCTAGCCTCAACCACTGCATACTAATAACCCTACGTAAGAAAGCAATTTTTCCAATATCCTCCTTTGCGAAATTAATGCTCTTGTCACTCACTCATATTCCAGTGGAAATAATTTCTCCCTACCCTAGTGACTATCGAAACTCTTCCCAATTTTACAGATTTCAATCTTCTCTGTCCCAGAGTAAATAGGCCCAATTCTTCCCGTCTCTGATCTGTTATTATTGTACTAAAATTGCTCATACAAAGTTACCAACATGTTTGGACTTGATTTGAAATGCACAAGCCATACATCATTGTAGCTGATTAGCCTTGTTGAAAAAGGCTTCATATTGATTGGACACATCTACATGACTGAGCTTTCAACAAATAATAAAATAATGCGATAAGCTCTAAGCCTGTGGTATTTCTAACTGAAATTCCTCAAGAAGTTTAGTCACACAAATGCAATCTCTCCCTCCTCCCTCACCTCCATCATCTCCAAAATGAAGCCGACCACCTGCTCCATTAACCCTATCTCCAACTCTCTCCTCACAATCCCGATCCTGACCCCAGCTCGGATCAGAAACACTGACTGTCCAGCATCTTGGGGAGTCCTCCTGGCGCGAAGCGCGCTACACAAATGTAATTTTGTTGTTGTTATTGTTCTGGCTGTGTCCAGAAGGTATCACTCTGACCAATGGATATTTAGCTTTTAGGTGTCCGTCTGGCTCAATCACACTCTTGCCTCTGGGAGAGAAGCTTGTGAATTCAAGCCACATGTTGGTTCTTTCAGCTCACAATGTAAGCTGGCATTCGCTGCAATGCTTAGAGTTTCCTCTTTTGAAATCCTAGGATTTCAGGATTTTAATGCACAAAATGAGATGTTGCTATAAGGAAATTGGCTGCTGGATATGCCTTGAAGAAATTAATTGCAACTAAGAAAGAGTCAATGAGATAGAAGCAGGTATATAAAAGGATAAGAAAAAGGGAGCCAGAGGAGGCTGGAGAATTGATCGTGAACTTAGAATAAACAAGTTAACTTCTATACTTGAGTTGCGGGAATTCTTACAGTTGTGGATTGGAATTATTATAACACATCCACTGTCCCTACACTTTACAAAACTGTGATTTGCTTAAAAACAATAGGCACTGTATGAAATGCAAAGATTATCAAAGGGCAGAGGACAATCAGTCACTCTGGATGTCCACTGATCTATACCATTTCTCAGTTGTGGTGCTTTGGTCTATCCAGCAACTCATTTTTCGTTAATTCCAGCGACATTTATCATCATTAAAAAGTCTCAAATGCAGGACGTTTTAATCAAATTCCTTCCACACGAGTAGCATGCAACTCGACCCTGCCTTTCCTCAGACAATGCCTGGACCAAATATGTACAAATTCTGTGTTAGCATTCTGAGGGCATCATTGTCTGCATACCGCTGCCGAAGTCAGCAGCCAACTCTTATGTTGTGGCCCGTGTGAGCGTCTCTAAATTGTAGAAACACTGGCTAAAGTGAAGTTATAATCTGAAACAGCTGGAAAGGTTGTTAGGACTGCTCTGAATAACAAAACCCGACTCCACTCCCAATTGCCTGTCGATGCCATAGACAGTCTGTGTAAGATCTTCGCGGTCCAGTTACAGTATTGAACTGTAAATCAATGTAAATGCGTGAGAAAACTGATGCCAGCACACAGGAAATTCTGTTTAAATGTAAAAACGAATTACCTTATAGGAAAATAACATGATGGGTCAAACAAGCTTTGAAAATTACAGCCTTGCATGGAAATACCTTCTGGTTTAAATATGCTTGTGAAACTGACCTTTGATCTAGTAAATGAATGTGGTGGTAAAACGTATTTTCTCCCAATTCCCTCTTCCCTCATATCCTGAAGATGAAAGTGAGGGATGACCACATACTCGTAATACCTCCTGCCAGAAATATTAAATTTATCTTCCTTTTCCCCCTCATCTCCTGAAGACACTGACTTTTGCTGTGTAATAATATTAATAACCCTTTCATTTCATAAAGTGCCATATCACATCTTTAAGACATCTCAGAGCACTTATAGAATATACTTTAAAGTGAAATGACTGTATATTTTGGGAGCGAAAGGTGGCAGCCAATTGTGCACAGCACAACAAACAGTCATGAATTGATTGACCACATTATTTTTATTATTTATTTTGAAGCTATTATTACTCCCAGAAAAGCAATCCACTAACAACTGTGTTTCTACTTACTGTTACCTTTATTATATTCTTCATATGTGACTGGCAGTGTCAGCAGATTGTTCAACTGTGAGCAAGAGAAATTACAACTTCATCTAACTTTACCCTTACACAACAGGTAATAAGTGTGTAAACTATAGGTAGTTACAGGTGGTAACACTACCATTCAAGACCTGATATTCTTCAACTCCCACTGATGTTTTCTATCCCACGGTTCCAATCTCAATTTTCCTGACCTGTCCTTAAATCTCTCTGAACCCATGCGCAACTTAGGTTTCAGGTTCGATCCCCAATTATCCTTCCTCCCCCATATTCGGTCCCTCACCAGCAACACTTTCTTCTCTCGGAGTCTCCACCTTTGTCATCTCTTAGCTGGACTACTCTATTGCCCTCCCTGCTGACCTCCCTCCTCCATCATCCACAAAATTCAGCTCATACAAAACTCTGCCGCCCACATTCTCACCTTGTCTCCTGAAGACACTAGCTTTTGTCACTATGTACCCTGATTACCCCAGTCCTTGCCAAACGGCACCGGCTCGCTATCACAGTGGATCGACTCCTCTGGTGCTTAAATCACTCTACTCCTCTGCACCATCCTACTTCTCTAACCCCCATTCCATTCACAGCAGTACCCACTGCCTCTGCTTCACTGGGTCCTCCTTATCCCCTGGATCCTCCGCTCCATGCTTTCAGCCACTAAGCCCCCAAATTTTGTAACTCCCTCCCTCAACTCCTTTGTCTTGCCCGTCAACCGAAGACCATTAACGTTGACTGCGCTTACGGTCACTTTCCCCTCCCCCTGGCTCAGCCTTGGGTTCGGCCATTGTGAAGCGCTGTGAGGTGCTGCCCAGCATGGAGGGCACTATATAAATGCAAGTTGTTATTGAGTATCCCACTCCACCAACAAAACCCAAGGCCTCTTGAGTCAATTGTTGTCCTCCAGCTGACATTATTTGGCCAATGACTCAAGGCAGATATTGACAGACAACATAAGACATCCCCATGTCCATACAAATCTTTGGTAAAGCAAAACTATTTGCATTGCACAGAACAAGCCTGTCCCTGCTTAAAGATGTGCTTAAAAGCCAAACAGTAACATCACTCCTTACCTTTAATATAGCTCTTTGTCACTTGGTCCAGATGCTTCAAAGAACTTCAGAAGGCATACAATAAAGTGTAGTGACTGTGTATTTGTATGCAAATACAGGACTACTCGTTTTCAATGGTGGCATGGCAACTGGAAACTTTAACCTGCACAAATAAATAGGACCTTGGTTTAATGTCTCATCTGATGGATGGCACATGCCTAACAACAAAGTACATTCCTAGCACTGCGTGAGAGTGTCAGCCTCGTCTTTGATTCCAACGTAGAGCTTGACTCAGGGGGCAAGAACGCTGTGAACTGACACCAAATTAAAATTAAATTCCTGGAAACACTTAGTAGTTGAAAATCAACACCGCCTGCTTTGTTTTACATTGGGTGGCTCTGTTTATCAGATCAAGGTTTAATGATGGTGTTTTAATCTGATGAGGCAAAACACCTGCTGTCCAAAATAGCTGCTCTCTGCATGTACAATTCATCACTGCACACACTCAAACATACACAACTTGGACTTTCAATGGCAAGCTACGCGGTTTTAGCTGGTAGATTCCAGAAGTCTCCAACGCACACTCTGGGGTGCCCCAAGCCTTGGCTCTTGCCAACCTGTGCCTCATACTTTCTGGACTTAGGTAAACAGGATGTGTTCCTCCAGGGAGAGAGTGTGCGTAGCATTTCAAAAGATTTTCCATGTGTAGTCAGCGTGCATCGAACGCGACTTGGTTTTGATACTCTTAAGCATGGTGATGGGTTTGTGCATTTGCCAGACATCTGGCTGAACAAGAAAACGCTCCAGAAAAAGAGGTGAACAGAAAACTTTCCGTCTAGATCTGGTCCTGACACTGTACTGGCAGGTTTACTGACCACTGTATTGCAATACCTGGTAAACAACGCCACCCAGTGTCTAAAACTAAGCAGTTGGTTTTGTATATAAAATTGCTCACTGGGCCAGATAATAATAATAATAATTTTTACATTTGATATAGCACTTTTCATGTCTTCTATACGTTTCAAAGCGCTTCACAGAATATATGGTAAAGTTAATTTACTGTATATTTGTGGGCGAAATACAGCACCTTATTGTGCAAGGCAGTGTCCCACAAACAATTGTGGATTGAGTGACCAAATTATTCTTGTTTTTTTAAAGGGATTATTATGATGAGCAATCCGCCAATCGACTAACAACCAGACTCCAACTTACTGCTAGGTAAACAGAAGCATGTGGAGTAAATAAACTTTCCCAACATTTCCCCGTGCCCGGGAATAGAACCCAGGTTCCTCGCTTGTGAGGCAGGTGCTCTAACCAATGAGCTACGGGACTCCATAAAGCGCCCCTTGGACCCCTGTTAGACCAAGTTGATGTAGGATACCCGCTAGCATTGCAGTGAAGTGTCAGCTGAAGGGAAGGGAGCAGAGGGTTTTTGTCATTGGATCGCGGAAAAAATGGGAAGAAGCACTAAGTGGGGTGCCTCCACTTCCCTCTGTACATTAGTGACCTGGATTTGCAGACTCAGTATAAAATAGTTACTTTGCAGATGACAAGTTATAGGAAAGACAACTCTGTTGTCAGGGTGATCAGCAACAGTTAAATAAAGGCCCATATTCTTCCTCCCTGTAGCCACTTCCCCTGTTGATCACAAATCCACTTCACTGCTTGATTCTGGAAGTTACACATGGGCTGGAGAAACCTCTCCACTGCATCCCCAGGAACTCAGAACTATAAAGAGGCATCCTCCCATGTTAAAGGTACTATATCTAAGTGAAAGTTGCTATATAAAATGCAAAGATAATTTTTTTATTATCATTCATGTCAACGTACCAATAATAATGAAAATAATCTTCATTTAATACAACATCTTTCAACTCATCAGCAATTCTTAATCTTCCCTCCCCCCCCGCCCACCCATCCTCAGCTAGCATCTGAAGCAGTGACTGTCCAGCACTTTGGGACGTCCTCCTGATGTGAAAGGCGCTATGTAGTGTAATTGTGTTGTTGTTGTTGCCTGCCTCACAGAGCTTTACTGTACAGTATAGTAACTATTTTGTGGGCAAACACTTAAACGTTGTCTAGAGATGTCTAGAAGATGTGAAAAGCACTCCATCAAATGCAAGGATTATTATCAGTAGTAATAGTATTGCAGCCTCTTTTGGTGAGTGGAGGTACATAAGTCATAGTGGCATTACAAGTGGCAAAGGCTTTAAGAATAGCTAAACAGGAGCATAGAGGACAAAAGTAAAGCAATCATGCTAATGTTCAAATCATTGGTTAGGCCACAATGCGAGTATTGCATCCAGTTTGTAAGAATTTGCCAAATTCTTGAAGCTCTGAAATGGTAAGTTAATGGAATAAATCTGGACCTAGATGGAATTTACACACACACACACACATTGGAAAAGTTAGAAAAGAGCAAAATTACAATGTCCTTAACAAGCTGACACTATCTATCTCTCTGCCTCCATCCTCAACTCCAGGAACATAGATTCCCCCCGACAGACATCAAGCCCTGGATGAGAGCTAACTCTCTCCAGTTAAATGTCAACAAGACTGAGGCCCTCCTAATTGGCTCCCGTCAGCAGCTTCTCACCTCAGACGCTCACAGCATCAACCTACATGCCCTCTCCATGTCACTGAGTCAGTGCTCAACCCTAGTGTCTTGTTTGACTCTCATTTTTAAACTCATCAATGCTCTGACCCATTCAGCTTTCCCCAGTCTGGGACTTAAAGCCTCTCTGCCCCCACTCTGTTGAACTTCATCCCACAGTCCCTTCGCCTCGCCCCCTTCGCTCGCCTCCTTATCCTCCATGCATGTCTCAAGACCCTCTTTTTTGACCATACTGGGGTCACGTCCTACCCCTGCCCTCCCTCATCCCACACCCCGCCCAGGTCCAAATCCTTGACTGTCCAGTGCCTCGGGGTGTCCTCCCGATGTGAAAGACGCTTTATAAATGTAATTTTGTTATTGTTGTCTTGCTCCGGGGCCCAGCCAGTGCTGCCCCAATCCAGGTTATCTGAAACGGCAATACTACCGTGAGTATTACGTCTGTCACTGCACCACTCACTGCAGACTTGCTGCAGGAAAGTTGAAAGAGGCAGCTGCTTAGCTCAGCCATATTTAGGGTGACAGCTGTAACAGTGACAGGCCATCTCAGGGGATTAATATTGCCTGGGACTAAATTTATTCTATTTATGTAACATTTTGGAACTTCATAATTCAACATATTTTTCACCCACAACATTTATAGTCAATTCACGAAGCACTATATTCTACGAAGCACTTTGAGACTTCTAGGAGACGTGGTAAGGCACTTTATCAAATCCAAGGATTATTATTATTTATTATTGTGTCATATTCAACACTTTACCCAAATTCTGAACAATCTTGGTCAAACTTGGTATACACTAAGTGTAGTACTGTATCTCAATTCCAATTCCATTATTTTAACATCTAATCAGATAGATTATCACTTTACAGTATATTCTGTGAAGCGCTTTGAGGTGTCTAGAAGACATGAAAAGCTGTATCAAATGTAGGGATTGTTCTTCTTATTATTATATAAGATAACTTTATCAGATGAGGGGTTTTGATAGACAGGAGAAGAAGTCATTCTTCAGGAGTCATTAGGGTGACTCAGTCAGATTTGAGGCAGAATCCATATTAGCTTTCAAAAACTAACTAGATGATTGTCCAAAACTCCTCATAGATGAATTTATATATTTTTAATTGCTGTATTATTATTTAACAGAAATTGTGTTCTTGTAGTCTTAAGTGTGACTGCTGCTATTCACACACAGATAGTGTGGCCCATATTACCCTCAAAGGCTTCTATTCACTCAATATTCCAGGGACCTATAATACATAACTAAGGGTGTTTTATGTGAACGCACATTTACCAACAATAAGTAATACTCCTTATATTTGATGTAGAGCCTTTTCACGTTATTGAGAAATATTGAGAGTCTCAAAATGCTTCACATGAATTCCATCCCGCAGTCCCTCCACCTCACCACATCCCTCGCCTCCTTCAAAACCCACCTCAAGGCTCTCCTCTTTGATCGTGCTTTCGATCAACCTCCTACGCCCCCCACCCTCCACCCTCCCTAGTCCCTAACCCCAGCTCGCATCTGGAATACAATCTGTCCAATATCTTGAGACGTCCGCCCGATGTGAAAGACACGATACAAATGTAATTTTGTTGTTGATACCTGTTTTTTCCCCATTCCGCTGTACATTAATTTTTTTTAGACAATTATCTTGTTCCCTTTTGAAAACTAATGTAGATTCTGCCTCAACTCTGACTGCACACCCTAATGGTTATTTTCTCCTACTGACTATCAAAACCCCTCATAATTTTAAAGACCTCAATCAGGTCACTCCTCAACCTCCTTTGTTCCAGTGGAACAAGTCCCATTTCTCCCAGGCTCTGCTCATATGTCAAACCTATTATTTATCCAGAAATAAAATTATCCAGAAATGACTGCGTAATAAAGGACAGTTAGGTCCCCAGTAGCGCCCTCGCACATCTTCTCTGCACCCTCCCTATTGTTTCGACATCTTTTCTGAAGTGCGGTGGCCAAAACTGCAGTCCATATTCTCCCTGTGGTCTAACGAATAATTTATATCAGTCTCCAGTTGCTTTTCTCTGAATCCACTGCAACACTTCAGTGTCCTTGTGCAATGATTGTAGTGTGAGAGCTCTTGTGACAGAGCACTGCTTGGGTGAGAAATTATGCAACACCACACTTTAAGTGACACACTGTGTGACAGAGACTTACTTGACACAATATGTCACAAGACTAAATATTAGTTGTCAATAAAAATGCTCTGGAAGCATTTACATTCAGCAAAGGACTGAATGAGCGACTTATAAATTGCTTATAAGTGGAGTCCTGTAGCTCAATGGTTAGAGCACTTGTCTTACAAGTGTGAGACCTGTGTTCGAATCCAGGCAGGGATGAAACCTTGAGCAAGTTTCCTTACTCCACATGCCCAACAATAATCCCTCAAAACAAAACTATAATAAATTGGCCACTTCAATCCACAACTGTTTGTGGAACACTGTTGTTTGCAATTAGCTGCCGCTTTTCACCTACAAAAAATACAGTCAGTTCACTTTACAGTATATTCTTTGAAGCGCTTTGAGACGTCTAGAAGATGTGAAAAGCACTACAGTACGGTATATCAAATGCAAGGATTATTATTATTATAATAATTTGGACAATGTAGAAGCCACCAGCAGGGGGCAGCGAAAGCATTGCTGAGAGGAACAAGCACCCAACTGTCCCATGTTACATAAGACCCACCTGGCCCAGGAACCTGATTGCTCAGACCACCACAGGGAACTGGCTTGATTCCAACATTCAGTTCAGCTTCAAGGAGACCCCGCTTATCTCCTTCACCCCCATTCCCCACCAAGGGGAACTGCCACCGAACCTTGCTGACAAACATAACACAATTTTGCAATACAAAAAATCAATGAAAAAGATTCCAGAATCTCCTGCGATTCTATACATCGTGAAGTCCTGTAATGCAGTCCTGTAGTTAGAGCGAGGGGACCTAGGTTCGAATCCCCGACCTTGCGCAAGTTTCCCTAATTCATGCACCTCTGTTTATTTAGGATTAAGTAGGATTACAGTTGTTAGTCGATTGGTAGATCACTTTTTCCAGACACCGTGGTGTATGGGGCAAGACTTCCCCAGCCAATTCTAGGTAGGTTTCTAAATACCAGCAAACTCCACAATCAGGGAGGTGTGTGGGCGCAACCGGGCTGGATTATCAAGGTATTACTGTAGCGAGTTTTGCATCTTCTAGATCAGCGGTTCTCAACCAGGGGTACATGTACAAAATTACTTCTCTGGGGTACAGGTGGCAGTACATTGATTTATTCAGTGTTTTATAGCCTTCCAAATTGTTTATTTAATTGTTATTCCCCTCATTTTGTATGTGCTAATTATTTTATATACGAACAGCTTGGTCATAAAATGCAAGTGGAATGAGGGAGGTGGTGTGTGTGTGTATGTGGTTGGGTGGGGGTACACAATAATGTTGAAAATTAACAGGGGGTATATTACTGAAAAGGGTTGAGAACCACTGGTCACGACGCCTCAAAGCGTTTCACAAAATATACCATTAAGTGAATTGACTGTATATTTTGTGGGCAAAACTTTATTTCCATCAGACATATTACACATGGTTTGCACAGCGCACAAATTAGACAGCAGTGCCTATTATGTTAGAAAGCTTTTTACACTGTAATTTGACGTTAATAGCAACTATTTGAATATATTATTCTGTTTCATACTCTTAATTCCTTTCATTCCAGACTATTGAATGTTTTACAAGTGCTCCACAGAGCAAAATTTAGCTTTCAATTCACTTTTAACACCCAGTAATCCAGACCTTATTAAAATGCCTCCCAATGTGGCATTCAGCCATTCATTTTATGTTGTTCTGTATTTATCACTGGATTTTAGCTGTTGTCAAATAAAGGTATGAAACCCATTATTAAACATGGAGGAAAGCTTTGATGAGATGTATAACATCCAACAGATACCAGGTAGCTATACCTAAAGCCACTGGCCTAAAATCCTACACTGAATTTTTTTTACAACATTCATACATCGAACAAGACTGGAGACACAAATGTCACTTAGCCTTCAAGGAACACAATCCAGCATTATTTTGCAATACATGCGAATCAGGCTGTTACCATGGCTTTTGAGGTGGGAGTTCAAGTCAATTCACTTGTGCAATTAAATGGGAGTTAAATAGCTGCAGGATCCCCAAGCCTCGGTTCTTGCCAACCTGCGCCTAATACTCTCTGGAATTAGGTAAGCTGGATGCATCCCTCCAGGGAGAGTGCACATTCCATTTCCAACAATCCATCTCTGGGATTTCCATGTGTGGGTGGGATGTGTGGAATTATCAACTTGATTTGGATATCTGTAAACATGGTGATGGGTTTCCTGCATTTGTCAGAAATCCGGCTGACCAAAAACAACAACAACAACAACAACAAATTACATTTATAGAGCGCCTTTCATGTCGGGAGGACGTCCCAAGGCGCTGCACAGGAGGCGTGTGACCCGAGCTGGGAGGGGAGTGTTTGGGAGCGGAGAAACTGAAGGCCCGGCCTCCGATGGTGGGGCGGTTCGGGCGGGGGGCTTGGAGCAGGCCAAGTCCTGTTGAACGGAGGGTCCGGGTGGGCTTGTAGGGGGAAAGTAGATTGGTTAAATAGGGCGAGGCAAGGCCGTGTAAGGCCTCGAAGGTGAGGACGAGGATCTTGAACTCGATCCTCTGGAGAATGGGGAGCCAATGGAGACGGGCGAGGGTGGGGGTTATATGGTCGCGGAGGCGGGTGCGGGATAATACACGGGCTGCAGAGTTTTGGATGACCTGCAGCCTGTGAATGGAGGAACTGGGGAGGCCGACGAGGAGAGAGTTTCCGTAGTCCAGCCTCGAGGTGATGTACGCGTGCACGAGTGTTTCGGCAGCGCGGGGTGTAAGATAATTGCGGAGCCTGGCAATGTTGCGCAGGTGGAAATAAGCGGTGCCGGTCAAGGCACGGATGTGGGGGAGGAAAGAAAGTTTTTGATCGAACATGATGCCAAGGTTCCTGATTGGCTTTGTGAGGTGGAGAGTGCAGCCTTGGATGTTGAGGCTGGCAGCGCCCGATGTGCGGAGGCGCTGGCTTGAGCCAATCAGGAGGGCCTCGGTCTTACTCATGTTCAATTGCAAGAAGTTGTCCCTCATCCAGGACTCGATGTCGGACAGACATGCTGTCAGAACATCGATGGTCTGGGGGTTGAGGGATGAGGCAGAAAGGTACAGCTGGGTGTCGTCTGCATACATGTGGAAATTTACCCAATTTTTGCGGATGACATCGCCCAGAGGGAGCGTGTAAAGGGTGAAAAGGAGGGGGCCTAAAACAGAGCCCTGAGGGACGCCGTGAGAAACTGTGCGGGGGTTTGAAGAAAAACCGTTGGAAGAAACAAAGTGTAAACGGTGGGTCAGGTAGGAATGGAACCAGTCAAGGACTGTGCCTTGAAGGTTGAGGTGGGAGGAAAGACGTTGGAGGAGGATGGTGTGATCGACTGTGTCGAACGCAGCAGACAGGTCAAGGAGGACGAGGAGGCAGAGGGAGCCTTGGTCACAGGCGGTTAGGATGTCATTTGTAACCTTGACCAGGGCAGTTTCTGTGCTGTGAATTGGGCGGAAACCTGATTGGAGGGGTTCAAAGAGTGAATGAGTTGAAAGGAAAGAGCGGAGCTGGGAGGCAACCACTCTTTCAAGGACCTTGGATAAAAACGGGAGGTTGGAGATGGGTCGATAACTTGATGGTTGCGACGCATCAAGGGAGGGTTTCTTCAGGATAGGGGTGATGGGGGCTGTTTTAAAGGAGGTAGGGACGGTGCCTGACAACAACAACATTACAAAACTATAGAGCGCCTTTTACGTCAGGAGGACGTCCCAATTATCAACTGATCACATTTATTAGTAATGTGATACTTAGTGTATCACAGGGTGCAGTTTGGACTCAATAGCTGCAACGTGTAAAAAATAACAGGAAATAAAATCATCTTGTCAGATCTGGCTGAAGGTAGATACAATTTAACAAATGTGACAAATGTAAAGTACTGTATTAATAGTAATAATTCTTGCAGGACATACTGTAAATTGAATTGACTGTATATTTGTGGGTGAAATGTGACAGTCAATTGTGTACAGCTATATCCCACAAACAGTCCTGGATTGAAAAATGATTAATAATTTTTTTTCTTGAGGGATTATTATTAGGCATCTGGAGTAAGGAAACTTGCCCAGGGTTTTGCCCTGGCCGAGATTTGAACCCAGCTCTCTCGCTTGTGAAATAAATGCTCTGACCACTGAGCTACATTACATTACAATTAAATTACATGAAAAGAAGAGTGAAAGTATGGCAGAGATAAAGCAATCAATGAAGAGGAGGAGCAGAGGGATTTGTTGGTATAAATACATAGTAGGGTCCGGCGATATATCGATATATCGCTAAAACCCGATATAATTTTCATATCGATACGCCGATATAGGCATTTAAAAAATATCGATATATCGAAAAATCGGAATGCGCGCGCACTGTACTACAAGACCCAGAATGCTCATCTCTATACACAATGCACAGACCGAGGTGCAAAGCCACCATATTGTATTCATAGTCCTCAAATACAGTATACAGGTATGCAAGGGGTGGGGGGGGAGAGAAGGCTGGGGGGGGAGGGGAAGAGAGTTGGCTGGGGTGGGGAGGGGGAGAGAAATGGTTGTGGGGGAGGGGGAGAGAGACGGCTGGAGGGAGGGAGAGAGAGACGGCTGGGGAGGGGGAAAGAGACGGCGGGGGTGGTGGTGTGGGGAGAGACGGGTGGATGTGATAATATACAGATAGATAGAGATGGGGGGGATGTGAGAGAGGAGAGAGACACAGACAGAAAAACACAGATGGAGAGAGTGAGAGACACAGAGAGAGAAAGATATTTCCCTCCTGAGGAGATAGGCCCCGAATGCGCGCGCACCCGGAATGCGAGTGCACTCGGAACGCGCGCGCACCCCAAATGCGCACGTACTCTGAATGCGCGCGCATGCGCAGTACGAAAAACCCGAAAATATCGATATTTCGGTATATCTCGATATGAGCCCATCGATATATCTAAATCGGAAAATTTCCATATCGACGGACCCTACATAGAAGTATAGAACCATACAACATAGTAGGAGGCCGTTTGACCCACTTTTGTGTGCTTGCTTGCTCTTCAAAGGCCCCATAATATTTAATATTTTTTACATTTGTTATAGCGCCTATCATGTCAGGAGGGTTTCCCAAAACGCTTGATGGTATATGCTGTAAAGTGAAGATAAGTGTGTGGATTTTGTGTGGAATGCAGCAGCCAGTTTTGCGCACAGCAATATGCCACAAACCGAATGACCAACCTGGGGGACTAATGGCTAAACCACTCAGAGAAACTCCCTCTTTTGTTTTCGAATAGTGCCATGGGATCTTCAGCGTCCTCTGCAGAAGGCATCCATTCCTAATCCCAATTCCCTGATTTTTCCCGGTCTCCCGTTATACACATCCTGTGTATTTTTGTAATTCGCTCTCTCTCTTGAATATCCCCAATGACTCTGCTCTGCCCTGGCAAATAATTCAACAACAACAACTTTGATTTATATAGCATCCTCCACGCCGGACGGCGTCTCAGAGCGCTTCACAATAGCGGATCCCGGGATCGAGCCAGGGGCAGGGGTAGAAAGGTGACCAAAGGCGCGATCAAAGAGAAAGGTCTTCAGCTGGGACCTGAAACTGAGAAAAGAGGGGGCGAGGCGAAGGTAGTGAGGGAGGGAATTCCAGAGCCTCGGGTCATAGTGGCTGAAGGCACGGCTGCCGAGGGTGGAGTGGAGGATTCGGGGACATGGCGGAGGCCAGACCCAGTGGAGCGAAGGCAACGGGAGCTGGTTTGAGGAGAGAGGAGGTCAGAGAGGTAGGGGGGTGCAGAGGAGTGGAGGGATTTGAAAACAAGGATCTTGAGGATCTTGAAATCGATCCTCTCGGGGATAGGGAGCCAGTGAAGTCTGGCAATTCATGATGGAATCTACCAGGACTGGGGAGGTCCCTTAGACTGGAAGCAGGCAGATATTATCTCCATAGTCAAGAAGAGCTACAAAACTAAACCTGGCAACTCAGTGGTTAGAGCACTTGCCTCGCATGCAAGGAAACTGAGTTTGATTCCCGGCAGGGCAAAACCTTGGGCAAGTTTCTTTACTCCACCCGCCTGATAGTAATCCCTCAAGAAAAAACAACAATAATAAATTGGTTACTTCAATCCACACCTGTTTGTGGGACACTGCTATGTGCAATTGACTGCGAGTTTTGCCCACAAATATGCAGTCAATTTCAATTTACAGTATACACTATAATGTGAAGTGCTTTGAGACATCTATTTTGCATCACAGAATATACTGTAAAATGAATTAACTGTGTAATGACCAATTTTTTTTTTTTTGAGGGATTATTATTAGGCGCGTGGGGTAAGAAAACTTGCCTATGGTTTTGCCCTGCCTGGAATTCAACCCAGGTCTCTCGCTTGTCAAGCAAGTGCTCTAACACTGAGCTACAGGACTCCACATGGGCTGAATGGCCTCCTCCTGTCCCTGTTTTCCAATCTTCTGTCTGAACAAAACAAAGTATTTATAGAAATAAGGCTATAAATTACCAGTGCGAATCTTGAATGGTTTCTCTACGTCATTTGTGCCCCCTCCCGCCTCCCTCCCCATCCCCTTGATAAAATTGCAGCTGTTTACTCTCTCCC
This sequence comes from Hydrolagus colliei, assembly GCA_035084275.1. Classification (NCBI taxonomy): domain Eukaryota; kingdom Metazoa; phylum Chordata; class Chondrichthyes; order Chimaeriformes; family Chimaeridae; genus Hydrolagus; species Hydrolagus colliei. Next base: position 81,176,368 of record CM068742.1, read on the forward strand.
TACCAATCATTTTTTAAATAATACATATTATAGTTCAATAGGAAGAAAGCTGTGCTGACGACAGTTCCAGCTAAAATTACCTTAATTAAGGAGTGTACAGACTATTGTGATCTGAGCATTACAGAATAATACTGGTACTTGATTAACAGTATGGCATAACCTAAAATGGAATACTATTACTATTGGAATTCCAAAGTGTGCCTATAAAACAACAACAACAACAACAACAAATTACATTTATAGAGCGCCTTTCACGTCAGGAGGACGTCCCAAGGCGCTGCACAGGAGGCGTGTGACCCAAGCTGGGAGGGGAGTGTTTAGGAAGGGGTGAAACACGAGGGGGAGGTAAAAGAGTTCGGGGTGGAACAAAAGGCACGATCGAAGAGGAAAGTCTTCAAACCGGCCTTGAAAGAGGAAAGGGAAGAGACGAAACAACAACATTATATTTGTAGAGCACCTTTCATGTTAGGAGGACGTCCCAAGGCGCTGAATAGTCAGGGGCCAGGTCCCGAGCATGAAGCGGTTGGGAGGGGGGAGTCGGGGGGGCAGGGTTGAAGAAGATACAAGTTGGATAAATAACAATAATTTTAAATCTTCAGATATAACTAGAACAACAACTTGCATTTATATACTGTAGTACCCTTCATGTGTGGTAGAGTCCCAGAGCAGTTATGTGTATATAATATATATACTGTACTGTATATATACATACAGATAAGTAGATCTATACAGTATTTTTGAGAAACATTGTAATCTGTTTATTAACTCCTGTCTTAATAATTTGTGGTGATACATTGGCCCATCACTGCTTGACCTCGGCACATGAGCTGAAGTATCTTGAACCTCTTGGCACATTCAGAAGATATTCACTTGAGCAGTGTTTGAATATTATCTAAATCCTACGATGGAAATTCTGCCTTCTGTTCACTTTAGTTTGTGTTATTTTTGCAGCCTCACCTGTGCTGCTTGGCAACACTAGCTTGCGTTTTGTTTTATGTTTAGAATGGGAAATGTTCAGAAAACTTGCCCATGGTTTCACCTCAGTGGTGGGTTTGCTTTTCTCAATCCTAATTGACAACTCCACTGTTTGTGTGTATTTTAGGATTCCCATCATAGGTGCCCTGTGAATTAATTTGCTGCACACGGTGACTGGAGCTGGATAGGCCCCTCTTGTGTCTGGAAGCAGCAACCAGACTCCGTAGGCGGAAAGGAATACCATCCATGAACTTGAAGTATAGCAACATCACACTACAAGCAATATAACAGGTTCCTGGTAATAAGACATCAGTGGGACATGGTAATTATGAGATGAACTAAATATCAAAAACAACTCTAATTGTTATTCAAAATAAAGAGCAGTAAATATAGTGCTGGGATCTCAAATTCACACACCTTCAGCTCTCTGTTATATCATCTAATCACAGAACAGCAGGTGGATTTGAGCCTCAGCGTTAGCTGCCTGGTATTGTAGTAGAGTCCTGTAGCTCAGTGGTTAGAGCATTTGCCTTACAAGTGTGAGACCTGTGTTCGAATCCGGGCAGGTCAGGGCGAAACCTTGGGCAAGTTTCCTTACTCCACGAGGCTAATAATAACCTCTCCAAAAAAGAAAATTGGTCATTTCTGTGTTCAATTCTGGTCACCACACTACAGAAAGGATGTGAAGGCATTGGAAAGGGTACAACGAAGATTTACTAGGATGGTGCCAGGATTGAGGGACTTCAGCTATGAGGAGAGGCTAGATAGGCTAGGGTTATTCTCTCTGGAGCAGAGAAGATTGAGGGGAGACCTAATAGAGGTTTATAAGATCATGAGGGGTTTCGACAGGGCAAATAGAGAAAAACTATTTCCACTCGTGGGTGAATCTGTGACTCGTGGTCACAGATTTAAAATAGTTTCAAGGCGAAGTAGAGGGGAGCTGAGGAGAAATTTTTTCACTCAGCGAGTTGTTCGAATCTGGAATGCATTGCCTGAAAAGGTGGTGGAGGCTGATTCGATAACAACTTTTAAAAGGGAATTAGATCTTTATTTAGGGAGAACAGGTCTATTAGGCTATGGGGAGCGGGCAGGGCAGTGGGATTGAATCGCTCTTTTCAAAGAGCCGGCACAGACTAGATGGGCCGAATGACCTCCTTTTGTGCCGTAAAATTCTATGAATCTATGAATCTATGAATTTCAATCCACGACTGTTTGTGGGACATTGCTGTGCTCAATTGGCTACCGCATTTCGCCCACAGATATATAGTCAATTCACTTTACAGTTTATTCTGTGAAGCGCTGAAAAACATCTAGAAGACATGAAAAGCGCTATATAAAATGCAAGGATTATTATTATTATTGAACTCTCAGAAAACACCTCTGTATTGGGGGAAGGTGGAAAGTGAATTTCCTCTTACAACGACTTCCACAAGGTTGTCGACCCAGTAAAGCCTTCACTGTGAAACTGGAAGCCATGGTAATGCATGGCCAAATCTTGGATTCTATCTGGAATGCGTATATGTGAAAAAAAATTAAAACAGCTGCAGAGAGGGAGGGCTCTGGCCTGCACTGACATGTCGCTAAGCACCCTGGAGACGGAGATGGCCTCACAGCAGGCAGGTCTATTTGCCAAGGCCCCTCGCATGGAAGTCGTGGATTAAGCAGCAGGAAGCCTGTTACATGCCATTGGACTTGGACCTTGAAAACATCAAGGTGATTGACAAAAGCTGTCCTGCAAAGGTCCTCCCACCATGCTGAAGACTGTTGTCTGTCAGATAGCTGATGAAGAAGCTGTGAGGCTTGGGAAGGTGTTACCTGCAATCAACAACAACAACTTCGATTTATATAGCTCCTTCCACGCCGGATGGCATCTCAGTGCGCTTATCAAGGTTTATGAACATGCGTTCATACAACAACAACAAAATTATACTTGTGTAGCGCCTTTCGTGTCGGGAGGACTTCCCAAGGCAATGTACAGTTAGTGTTTCGGATCCGTAGTTGGAATTAGGATTAGGGAGGGTGGAGGGAAGGGAGAGGAAAGAGGGTGACCACTGGATAAACAGTGACTGTAACATCATTCCAGGCTTGAAAGGCTAATATTACAAGAAATGGTTTGAGACGCCACACTAACAGTGTACATGGTGGCTGCAGGAATACATTTCTTTTGGAGTATAACCACCAACGTAAATGAGTTCAGCCACAAATGGCCTGAATCTGTGCTATAACATTCTATGCATTTCTCTGTAAAATAAAGCAATTAAGTGACACCGCAGTCTTGGCTTTAAATTTAATTTGGGTTTAAAAGTGTCAGCGGAGAGACAGACTGAAGAGGTAAGGCATTCCGAGGACTGGAGATCCTGGGAAAGAACGAGTTGCAAAGATAGTGCATTGAATATCGAACAATAAGGTTTAAATTGGAACATTGTTTTGAAAAAGGCTAAACCTAAAGTTAGAAATAAGGCTGGACATGAAGTAAATGATTATTTTAAATCCTTTTCGGAAGAGTACATCAAATTGAACATCCTTCCAATCCCACGCCTGAATGACGTTTCCCTTTAATTGCTTTTGGTGGTTCATCATTTAAAAAACAAAGTATATTATTGGAGTTAGGGATGGCTGGAAATGAGTCACAAGATTGCAACCTAATTGAGAGGTTCAAGAGATGTTCTAAACCAGGGGCATGCAATTAAATTCTGGTGAGTCCACAAGACTATGAGAGAATCTGTCTAAGATTCACAGCCAGCCACATTCTATCAGTTGTAATGCCATTATATTAAAAGCTTCCTTAAGCACAATACAGTCCTCAGTCCTTTTTCAGGAAGCATTGACAATATTTCTCAATGCTTGCGGCAGTATAAAATCAATGTACAATGGAAGGGAAGTATGAATCTACTCTTTTGAATGCCTCTTATATGTCTGGTGTGATTAATGCCCTTAGGAGGTAAAACAAAATAACCTCAGTCGCAGTCTGGATTTAGATGCTTATATCCGAAAGCCAGAGTGGCATCACAGCATTCATATTTTGTTCTGGTATCTTCCCAACTTTGGGATTATAATTGCAGCTATTTTCTTCCTGCTTGGAATTCTTGCTTTTCTGTGTCTAATGTGTGTTATGATTTTAACACAATTAAAGCCCTGCTAATGTGATGCTGGGAGATGACAGACATTCTATTCATGTCATCATTGCAGAATGGTCTCCTGTCATTCAAAGTGGCTGGAAAAGGACAAATGTTACAACTATTGAGCTGTATTCCCCTATGATGATCCTATTAATCAGTCCTTATCCTCTGCCATTCAGCACAGACCTATTTGCTTAGTGGCTGAATGCACACTGGCAATACTTTGTATGGAGATTGGTGTGCACTTGTCTCACAACATCAGAGTATTTGGAAATGGGTGATATTTCTACATTGAGTAATTCCAAACCAAAAATAATTACTTTCAAAACAGCATGCATCGTTTCAAATGTAAAGAAAAACTCAGGCAATTCAGTCCATACAAAGATAAACCAGTTGTTTTTAAAAAATGATTCTGGGAGCAAAGTTAACTGTTATCTAATCTTCTTTCCCTCAATCAGAGTTTGTGAAACTGAAGCTACAAAACAAGCTGTAAGTTAAATGAATAGCTGTAACAGACTCATTGTATTATCCCCTTAGTGACAAACCCACCTTTTGCGAAATTTTATTCTTCTTTTATATTGAAGAATACGGAATTGTGGCATTAGAAACACCTGTTGGAGCTCCTTTTATTTGGCCTATTATATTTGTGCCAGCGCCTTTAAGGGTAGCCCTTTCAGTCACATTTACCTGTCGTTTCCCTATACCCTGATAGCTGAATCTTTATTGAACCATGAAAATTTATGGCACAAAAGAAGACTGTTTGAACAGCTTGAAAGGCGCTAATCAAATGTCATTTTGTTGTTGTTTATTTGCAGATCTTTCTCAACCCTCTTTACTCCAATGAAAACAGACTCAACTTCTCCAATCTCTCATCATAACTAAAGTCCCTCATCTCTCGTTCCATTCTCTTAAATCTCCTCTGCACCCCCTTCAAGGACACATTAATTTTATTGCATGCAAATTAATAAATGCATGAAGTTGGATGCATTAAATGCATACATTATAGAGAAAGGAATAAAGCAGGCATGTCAGAGGTGTTTTGAAGGGGTGAATCCCTATGTGGAGTATAAACACTGGTGGAGATTAGTTGGGTTTAATGGCCTGTTTCTACGCTGTATCACCATGCAAATCTATATCAAAATAGTTCATCAGCAGGAGATAGGCAGCACACCTCTAGAACTTCACTCAACTTTACACACTCCTCAATGAATGTTTATACTTAAATGCAGGCTGCTCTTACCATGAGAAATACGATTCTTGCATTTTGTTTTGTACCTTGTTACTGTATATGGTGGAACATCTGAAATTGCTTCACAGAAATCACTGCAAATTTCTGCACATCCATAGGCGAATGAGACGGCAAATTCTCAGATAACAACCGTGTTACCCCTAGACTCAACATCTCCAAGACCCCGCTCGCTGGTTATCCTAACTTCATTCTTTAGGAATTCCAGATCACCCACCAGATGTCAACTCAGAGCAAAAAACAATAAATTATCCTTTTAAACCAAAAATCCAAACAATATAATATAACTTGCCATCGAAATGAAGAGATTTTTAAAGTATTCAATAAGAATTGTCCCGATGTTGTTCTTAACATCTTTATCCTCAAGCCAGTATGTATACTTGTCTTCCAGTCCGCAAGATCACCAGAGACATTTGGATGAGAAAGGCTTCAAACCTCATTACTCTGAATATTATTTATGCTGTGATATTGCTGGTTGGTAGTGGAAACATTCCGGTCACTCATTCCATTCCTCACTCTATCTGTCCTATCGACAGTGGTTGAGTGTTTGGCCACTATGTTCTAACTTCCTGATATTCCCCAAATCTCTTTCCCATGAACCTTCCCTTCTTAAAAACCTCTATAAAAAATATTTTTGAGCGTGTTTTTGGATAACAATCTCAAACTCTGTTTGGTGATCTCCATCATTTGCTTTGAGATGTTCCTTCTATCTGAGAAATGTTCTTGAAGTATATGTTGCTTTGCAAACCTGAGGACAAATGGATGAATTGACTCAGGACAGTGAGGACATTGAGAACAATGTTGAGTTGATTCATTCAATACTTAAGTAATCCCTTAATTTAGCTCCAAATTAGACTTCAAACTGTATATTGACTGTATACAGTCTGTAATTGTAGGCATCATTGAAAGTCATCAAGGCACTAAAAATACCAAAGTGATGTATTCAGATTATTGTTCTCCCATTAAATTCACTGGGTTGTTGCATATTGGGATGTTTTTGTGGATAATTTCATGTGGAAACATGTCAGAAGTGGTTAAACTGTACAAAAGACACATCATAATGTCAAGAACCAGCCATTCATGAAGGCGGATATGATGTGTCCAAGGACACATCCTGTTGTTGTTTTTCTGAGAAGCTTATTTAGTTTATGAGTGATAATTATTGTTTTGTTTAAAAATCCTGTTGTATTTTTGCGCTGCAAGGACAGAGTTGCAAAATACATTGAAAATCCAATTTTAAATTGCATTAAATTTTAAGCAGTTTTTAAGCGAGTTTATTGATGGAGTTGTTTCAGTGTGGTATTGATATGAAGGGCACTGTACAAATGCAAGTTGTTGTTGTTTTTATTTGGTTGATAGATACATTCGTTCATTCAGCAAAACGAACAGAAAGGAGCACAAGTATTGTAAAGGTAAAGGACCATAGTTTGGTATTAGAAGACTCTTTGATGTTGGGCTGTTCCAAATCAACACAATGACATGAAACTATAACTATCAATCCTCACTATTACTGTTACTAGGTTCTGGAGTTCATTGCATGATTGTAACACTTGATTATCTTTCATTCTGTTCTGTAATGTTCATTTAAATCTATTGACGTGGTTCCTCTGTCACAAGACACCTAAACCCCCTCTTGGCAACTGTCTAGTGAAACAGTCCGTAATCCAGGTTGCAAGTGTCAGTGTTTTTAAATTGATGTAAATACAATACAGAAGAAAAATCTCACCTATTTCCATTTATTGTGATCTTGTAGCTTGTAGTGGAGTTCCGTTGCTTAGTGGTTAGAGTAAAAGTGAAAGGATGTGGGTTTGATTCCCGGCAGGGTGAAATGTTGGGCATATTTCCTTACTCCGCACATCCCTGTTTACTTAGCAGCAAGTAGGAATACAGTTGTCAGTCGATTGGTGGATCGCCCTTCTGGGGATAATAATTCCTTCAAACAAAAATAAAAGAATTTGGTCGCTCAATCCACGACTATTTGCGGGACACTGCTGTACCTAATTGGCTGCCGCATTTCAACAACAACAACAACAACTTCGATTTATATAGCGCTCTCCACGCCAGACGGCGTCTTAGAGCGCTTAAAATTTCGCCCACATATATACAGTTAATTCACTTTACAGTATATTCTGTGAAGTAGTTTGAGACATCTAGAAGATGTGAAAAGCGCTATATCATACAAAGATTATTATTATTCTGTGAAGAGCTTTCACAAGTCTCAGTGACATGATAAAATGCTATATCAAATGCAAGGATTATTATTATCTTAAAAAATTAAATACCAACACCCAAATTAAGAATGGAATTCAACAGTTTTCCAAATTCATTTGAATTTTAAGACAATGGTTTTAAGGCTCAAAATATGCCAAACATTTGACCTCTGATCATTTCTACGGAATGGATTAAGTATATGCCCCCATTCTGGCCTTGGTCTTCTTCTGAGTACTGTACTTCATATATATCTTTCTACCAAATTCTTATCTTGTCATACATTTTATACTTTAAGATTCAAATCCGAAGACTGAATCGGTTCATTTATAGTCTTCAGCTTTTTCCTTGAGCCACTCAGTCACCATACAGAGTTTTTATCATGGGTTCAATCTGTAGCGAGAGATTGGTTGGGTGCTTTCATTGGGTAGAAATTTGGTTGCCAAGGGATGCGTTTGACTCGTTTGTCCTGACCTTGATGTAATGAAAACCTACATTCATCGTGTTTGAAAGAGCAATGAAAAGCGTACACATACCTGGTTTGTGAGTCACAGCTGTCCTTGCATAGATTTGATCCCACCAAACTTTTGAAAATTTGCTCCAGTATTCTTCATCACTCAGCTCAAATGCAGTTGATCACACTATCCTCCTTCAACGTCTTTCCTCCCACCTCAACCTTCAAGGCACAGTCCTTGACTGGTTCCACTCTTATTTGACCCACCGTTTACATTTTGTTTCCTCCAATGGTTTTTCTTCAAACCCCCGCACAGTTTCTCACGGCGTCCCTCAGGGCTCTGTCCTCGGTCCCCTCCTTTTCACCCTTTACACGCTCCCTCTGGGTGACGTTATCCGCAAACATGGGGTAAATTTCCACATGTATGCGGACGACACCCAGTTGTACCTTTCTGCCTCATCCCTCAACCCCCAGACCATCGATGTTCTGACAGCATGTCTGTCCGACATCGAGTCGTGGACGAGGGACAACTTTTTGCAATTGAACGTGAGTAAGACCGAGGCCCTCCTGATCGGCTCAAGCCAGCACCTCCGTACATCGGGCGCTGCCAGCCTCAACATCCAAGGCTGCACTCTCCACCTCACAAAGCCAATCAGGAACCTCGGCATCATGTTCGATCAAAAACTTTCCTTCCTCCCCCACATCCGCGCCTTGACCAGCACCGCTTATTTCCACCTGCGCAACATTGCCAGGCTCCGCAACTATCTTACCCCCCGCGCTGCCGAAACACTCTTGCACGCATACATCACCTCACGGCTGGACTACGGTAATTCTCTCCTCGTCGGCCTCCCCAGTTCCTCCATTCACAGGCTGCAGGCCATCCAAAACTCTGCAGCCCGTGTACTATCCTGCACCCGCCTCCGCGACCACATAACCCCCACCCTCGCCCGTCTCCACTGGCTCCCCATCCTCCAGAGGATCGAGTTCAAGATCCTCGTCCTCACCTACAAGGCCTTACACGGCCTTGCCCCACCCTACTTAACCGATCTACTCTCCCCCTACACGCCCATCCGGACCCTCCGTTCATCAGGACTTGGCCTGCTCCAAGCCCCCCGCCCGAACCGCCCCACCATCGGAGGCCGGGCTTTCAGTTTCTCCGCTCCCACCCTTTGGAATGCAATCCCTCAATCCCTCTGTTTCGTCTCTTCCCTTTCCTCTTTCAAGGCCGGTTTGAAGACTTTCCTCTTCGATCGTGCCTTCTGTCCCACCCCGAACTCTTTTACCTCCCCTTCGTGTTTCACCCCTTCCCAAACATTCCCCTCCCAGCTCGGGTCACACGCCTCCTGTGCAGCGCCTTGGGACGTCCTCCCGACGTGAAAGGCGCTCTATAAATGTAATTTGTTGTTGTTGTTGCTGTCCTCTGCTATGAGAAAGCAGGGTGTCATTCAACAAATATGTATAATTTTCTGATAGAGTCCACATTCATAAATATACAATTCTGGATTTGAAGGCTTAACCACTCTGCTGATGGTGCAAGGTGTTGCTTTATGCAAAGGGACCACAGAATCATAGGTGAATTGAGACATTTTGCTCACATATATGCAGTCAATTCAGTTTGTAGTATATTCTGTGAAGCACTTTGAGACATTAGAGTATTTGCCTTGCAAACGAGAAGACTTGAGTTCAATTCCTGGCAGGGCAAAACGTTAGGTAAGTTTCCTTACTCCACATGCCTCTATTTACTTAGCAGTAAGTAGGAACCTGGTTGTTAGTCGATTGGCGGATTGCTTTTTCGGGGATTCCTTCCAAAAATAATAATAATAATCACTATAAATTGGTCACTGAATCCCACAACTGTTTTTGGGACACTGCTGTGTGTAATTGGCGGCCACATTTTACCCAAATATAGTTAATTCACTTTACAGTATATTCTGCGAAGCGCTTTGAGACATCTAGAAGACTTGAAAATGGCTATATCAAATGTAAGGATTACAATTGCATCTGCTATAATAGCTTGCTTTCTCCCTGAAGCCTTTATCTGATGCCAAAGGTTGTAACCCCTCCAGCCCAATCTGCAAAAAACAACTTTTCCCCTGAAGCTATTTATACAAGTTAGTTATTCCAGAGCCCCATGTCTACAATACAAAGCAAATATGTTGTTCCCAAGACTAGCAGTATAAATTAGCCTTTCAGACAATTCGCATTAAGGGCCTCGTTGGAAATAGCCACGAGGAGAAAGAATTATCAATTAATCTGCAGGAAGTTTGGACTGAACATCATGAGAAACACCCTGCGCTTTATGAATACAATCATAGGATTTTAACATTCACCTGACTATGGAGCCAGGAGCTCAGTTTAACATCTTATCTGAAATGCAGCCGACAACAACACAGCACTTCCCACAGTGTGGACCAAGAAGCAAGAGTGCTAATGATGTGAATTTAACAATGATTTATTTTAGTATCTGGACCCCTTTGAGTCTCACTAATGAGCCAAGCTGCCTGGTCTATCACCAGCCCCCCCCTGGGTTATTGTGAATCTGCTGGGCTCAGGAACTGACACTGCCAAGGAGGGTTAACCAGATTCCCACATTCCATTGTCAAGTTCATCATGTTGCTCCACATTCTTTGAAAGGATCAATTTCAAGATCCTCGCGCTCATCAACAAATAACTTCAAACCCTACATCTCCCTGCCTCTTTGATCTGTAGCTACCCTAATCATCTGCCCACCACCTTCACTCAAGACACAGGCCTGCTCCGGGTCCTCCAATCCTTCCTCACCACCATCGGTGGCCGTGCCTTTAGTCACTTTACTCCTAATTACTAGAATTCCCTATCGCTACACTTCTGCCTTACCAGCTGTTTATACATCTTTAAATTGCACCTTAAGACTTGGCTCTATGAGCATACCTTTCTTTCCTCTTTTCTTCTCCCTGTCCCTCCCCACCTGTTGTTGTATTCTGTGAAGCACTTTGAGATGTTGATAAGACATGGAAAGTGCTATATAAATGTAAGGATTATTATATTATTAATACTTTTTCACCACACTCTCCCTTTCTACTTTGTTTGGTGTCCAACTCACTTTCACTCGTCTCCAAGACACTACGCTGCATGAAGGTCGCTATACAAATGTTGTTTTTGGAGCAAGGTTTTTAGAGCAAGCTCAGCTCTGAGGAGACCTCGCGTGTTGGTCATTTAGCATCCGGCAAGTTTAGATTTCAGTCCTCACAAGGTCATCAGCAGGACCACAAAGGTCCCGGTGAGCAGTGCATCTCAGCATGAAAATCGTGAGGGCATTGCCACTATATTCTCACCATATTATCACTGGAGCTCAGTGGTTAGAGCCCTTGCCTTGCAAGCGAGAGGACCTGGATTAAATTCTCAGCAGGGCGAAACGCTGCGTAGGTTTCCTTACTCCGCATACCAATGTTACCGAGCAGTAAGTAAAAACCTGGTTGTTAATCAATTGACAGATTGCTTTTCCAGAGCTAATAATTTCTTAATTTTTTTTTTAAAAAAATAATTAATTGGTCACTCAATCCATGACTGTTTATGGGACACTGCTGTGCACTAGGGTCCAGCGATATGTTGATATATCGCTAAAACCCGATATAATTTTCATATCGATACGCTGATATAGGCATTTTTTATATATCGATATATCGAAAAATCGGGGGGTGGTGGGGGGGGGGTGAGGGGGAGAGAGATGGCTGGGGGGGTGAGGGGGAGAGAGACGGCTGGGGGTGGGTGAGGGGGCGAGAGACAGCTGAGGTGGGGGTGAGGGGGAGAGAGACGGCTGGGGGGGGTGAGGGGGAGAGGGACGGCTGGGGGGGGCGCGGGGGAGGGGGAGAGAGATGGCTGGGGGGGAGGGAGGGAGAGAGAGATGGCTGTGGGGGGAGGGGGAGAGAGACGACTGAGGGGGTGGGGGGGTGGGAGACGGCTGTGGGGGTTGAGGGGGTGAGAGACAGCTGGGGGGGTTGGTGGGGGAGAGACGGCTGGGGCGTGGGAGCGGGAGAGAGATACTGGGGGGGGTGGGGGGGGAGAGAGATGGCTGGGGGTGGGAGGGAGAGATGGCGGGTGGGGTGTGGGGAGAGACGGGTGGATGTGATAATATACAGATAGATAGCGATGGGGGGGATGTGAGAGAGACACAGAGACACAGACAGAAAAAAACAGAGACGGAGAGAGTGAGAGACACAGAGAGAGAAAGATATTTACCTCCTGAGGAGATAGGCCCCGAATGCGCACGCACCCCGAATATGCGCGCACCCAGAACGCGCACGCACCCCAAATGTGCGCGTACTCGGTATGCGCGCGCCGCACGCGCATGCACAGTACGAAAACCCCCAAAATATAGATATTTAGGTATATCTCGATATGAGCCCATCGATATGCCCATCTAAATCGGAAAATTTCCATATCGACGGACCCTACTGTGCACAATTGACTGCTGCGTTTCACCCACAAAATAGTCATTTAACATCGCAGTATATTCTGAGAAACACTTTGTTCGAACTCAGGCAGGTCAGGGAGAAACTTTGAAGTTTCCTTACTCCACACATCTAATAATAATCCCTCCAAAATAAAAACACAGTAATAAAATTGGTCATTTCAACCCACAGCTGTTTGTGGGATACTGCTGTGCGCAATTGGCCGCCACATTTCGCCCACAAATATACAGTCAATTAACTTTGCAGTGTATTCTATGAAGCGCTTTGAGACATTGATAAAATGTGAAATGCACTATATCAAATGCAATGATTATTATAATAATTATTAAGACGTCTAGAAGGCATGAAAAGCGCTATAACAAATGCAAGGATTATTATTATTATTATATTCCAATCCAAAGATCAAGCAGACACTGTTTACTGTGACTTTCCATTTTATTGTCTCTAAGCTCCCATTTGTTTTGAATGGTTTTACTCAGTATTATCTTACGATAACACTTTTATTTCCTACTGCATGTGTTGTTATTGTTTTCCTCCTATGCAGCCAAGTAGTGAACTGTTCTTCTGGCCCATGAAACGTAATCAATATCTCCATAAAACTGCTTGTAGTGCCTACAATATTTGACTGATTTATTTTACTGTTTTGCTACAACTTTATTACTTAGTCATAAACCAAACATTACATTATGCATTAAATAGGTGAGGGCAGAAACAGTAGGGTGAATTTTACATGACCTGTGATTGGATTTGGATTTCTGGATAAAACAATAAGAGTAATAATAATAATGATAATTCTTGCATTTGGTATAGCCCTTTTACAACGGGAGGACATCTCAAAGCACCTCACAGGATTTCATAGAATCATAGAATTATACAGCATATAAGGAGGCCATTTGGCCCATCGTGTTCATGCCGGCTCTTTGAAAAGTGAGGTCCAACTTAATCCCACTCCACCACTGTCTCCCCATAGCCCTGCAAATCTGTCCTCCCTAAATAATTACCTACTTCTTTCTTAAAAGTTTTCATCGAATTGGCTTCCACTATACTTTTAGGCAATGCATTCCCGATTCAAAAACTTGCTCCTAACCACTTCTCCTCACCACCCCTCATTGTTTGTTTTGACAACTTTTATGTAAAGTGCGGTGACTGTATTTGTTAGCTAACATGGGAGCCAATTTGCACGGAGCAAACAATCATGAAACAAATACAAATTTAGATTTATATATCACCCTTAATGTCGGAAATGTCCCAGGGTGCTGTCCAGCCAAAGGTTTGCACAGGAGCCAAGGGCGTGGGGTGAGAAGATGGCCAAAGGTCTCGAGATGGACCTTAAAAGAGACAAGGGAAGGCGGTGAGTCAAAGGGACTCCTGAATGGAGTGGGGAATGTGAAACAGACCAGTGAGAGAATGATCAGGGTTGTAAGTGGAGGTCCCAGGGTTAGGGTGAGGCAATTAAACAAAATCGTTTGCATTGTGTAAAATGTGCATTGTAAAAATATAAACCATTAAATAATCATATACAATTTAAAGTTTTTATTTTCATAAGGTAGGCATTGCCATGTCCCTGAGATACACATCCACAAATACACCACACAAACACACTCCACTTACACACCCCACTTACTCCTCCCCAGAAATGCACCAAACATATCCTCACCCACATAACCCTCCAAATGCAACCACACACACAAATGCTTTCTTCCTTGTTCTGCTCCCCCACCAAATAAATATGTCACACTCACACACACACACCCTGACATTTATATTTAATCACTTGGAGAGTGATCCTCTCTCCTCCCCCAGCTGTAGGTCAGTTGGACCGTGTTGGTGACCAGTTTATTTTTCTCTCTCTCTATGTAAGGTCAGCTTGACCCTACTAAAGCATCTGCTATTTGGTAACTGGTGTAGCTCTCAGAATACAGCATGGGTATGGTACTGGAATCAGCTTTCTGCTGGTTATTGAGGAAAACATCCAGGTGCAAATACTAGAAAATCGAGAACATGGGAATCCAAAAACATGATGTGTTTATTTACAGGAGATAGGATCAGCAGAGCACACACACACACACATGCATGAACACATTATTGGAGTGTCCGATTGCACTGCATAAATGTCAGGAACAAAGACAAGATGAAGCACAGGGAGCAAGAGGTATCGGCAGTCTCCAACACGCACAGATCTCGCTTGTGAATCCTATATAAATCCCAGTTTATTCAGCATAACCATTCTAAGACAAATCGTGTTCATTTGAGTCCATATAAGTTTTCATTGCCTTTCCAAATATAATACTTGAGACTGCACTCTGTGTTCAGCTGTATATATTCTGGCTATTAGTTTACAGTATGATTTAAGACCCTTACTCGCACTGGGATTGTTGCTACTCTAAGGGCAACATATCAGTCATGTAGTTTTGCCTCCAACAATGGTAGCGTTGTGTACTGAATAATAATAATAATCATTGTATTTAGTATAACACCTCCTTACATCATCAAGGTGTCTCAAAGTGCCATTCTGAAGGCACTGGTGCTGGGGTATTGTTTCATCAACCTTGGCCCATTCTACTGCTCACAAATACACAGTCACTGCACTCCACAGCTGTTCTTTAGAGTAAAATCCTGTGAGGTACTTTGACAGGTCTCGATGACATGTCAAGAAGCTACATCAAATGCAAGGATTATTATCAAAAGGCAAAATACTGCGGATGCTGGAAATCTAAACTAAAACCAGACGTCGCTGGGAACTCTCAGCGGGTCAGACAGAACCTATAGAGTGAGGGAAGTGAGCTAACGTTTCAGGTGGATGACCTTTTGTCGGAGATGGAAGTTCATTGACCTGAAACGTTAGCTCATATTCCTCTCTCCATAGATGCTGCCTGACCTGCTGAGTGTTCCCAGCGACTTCTGCTTCTATAGCGAGGATTAGTATTATTATTATTTCAATATGAGCCTGAACGCAGACAGTCACAGGATGACAAACTGATCTTGATGTCTCAGTTGTTGTTGTTTGCTATCAGGAGCAGGATCCCTGGAGAATTTTGTTTGTTTCTCTCCTCATGTCCAGTGTTGTTTAGATCAATTTTTATCTCCCTTGTGGCCTGGCCTAGATCAGCATGTTCAGTGCAGACCAAGTCTGGGACCTAGCCCACTTCTGCATCAGTTTTACCACAATATAAAATCTAATTGAAATTGTATGTTTTACGATAATAGAGAATAGTGCCCAAAGAGCATACTCTTGAAGCATTAATTGGTGAGTGTCAGTAAATGTATAACTGTAACATTACATAACATTTAACCATATTGTTACTGTACTACAGACAGTTAATACATCACCACTGCAATTACATTACACAAGGTTCAAACGCATATGACGTCCTCGTTTAAAACAAACAAATCGCGTTAAATGCTACGGTTATTTATATCCACCATCGTCGTAATAGCATCGCAATCGGTTTTGTAAATGTGTAAGTTTCACAATAATATCATTTGGCTGAGAGGATTCATGGAATTCATTTCACAAGCCTTCCTCGTGCACATCATTGTGAGGAATTTTAATATAGGAATTGTGCGGAAGGTCAAAACTGACAGAACAGTTGCTTGTTACACTTTAACCTTGTTTCCTATAATTCCGCTCAATGAAATTCGAATGAGTCTGAGTCTCTTTAGTCAGTGATCCTTGTGCTCTTGAATAATATTTGCTGAATTTCAGAATTTGCTCATGATTCCCATAATATTTTACTGGCTGGTCTGCGCTCCCCAAATCTGCTTAGTAATAAGGTTAGGGGCAGAGTTCAATCACCTCCAGGTTAGCTTGTCACTCCGGAGAGTGCAGGGCTCGATAATTCAAGAGGAACTTTGATCACGACACGTTACAACAAGCACTACACAGCAGTGATTTTACACAGTAGCCCATTGCTCAATGTGGACAAATGATGCAGTGAGACGAGACAATCGAAAGTCTGTCACACAGAAAAGGCACACCGCACTATATTGAATACCTACAATAATATAATAATCCCTGCATTTGATATAGCGCCTCATCACATCATCAATATGTCTCAAAGTGCTTCACAGAATGTACTGTAGAGTGAATCGACTGTGCATTGTGTGGGCAAAACACAGCAGCCAATTGTGCACAGCTGCGTCCCACAAACAATTAAAGTTTCAGGTCGATGACCTTTCATCAGAACTGTCATCAACCTGAAACGTTAACTCACTTTTCTTTCTGCATACACACTGCTTATGGATGCTCTTGTCCATACCTGGTCCATGCCTTTGTCACTTCCTGGCTGGATTTTTCGAATGCATTCCTCGCTGGCCTTTTCAATTCCACTATACACAACGTTCAATTAATTCCCAGGGAACTCCCCTGCCAGGATACCTACCAACACAAAACTCCCTATGCTCATCACACCAGTCCTTGTTTCCCAATTACCAAATAGATTGACTTCAAGATCCTCTTACTCACTTACAAATTCCTTCATGCCTTTGTACCCACCTATCTCACTTTGCTTACCCCCCCATCCCCACTTCATCACTCACTTGGCTGGCTCCGGCCTCTTCCCTTGCCTTGATTGGTAATCATGCTTTGAGCTACTACTCCCTAAGATTCTGGAACTCCCTCCTTCAATCCTTCCCCCTTGCTGTCTCCCTCCTCACTTTCAAATTTTCTTAAAGATGTTCCTTTTTGATCTTGTTTAAGGTTACCTCCCACCTCCCTCTCCCCCTGCCTCGGGGTCAGACTCCACCATCGTCAAGGCGCTATACTCCGAGGCGCTACTCCAAGTGAAGGCCGCTATATAAATGTTAGTTGTTTGTGCCTGACCTGCCGAGTGTTCCCAGTGACTTCTGTGAAAATTATGTTGTTCCCTAACAACAATGGGGAGAAACGGTCTAGAGAGAAATTCCATCTCGACCTAGATTTACTCAAATAACTTTGCATAGAAAACAACATATAAGAATTTGCCAAATTCTGGACACACTAAAATGCTACATAGAGTAAATCTATATCCAGGCAAAATGTTTCCCCTTAATGTGTTCATCATTAGTGAGAATTGATAGATTCAACATCATTAGTGTTGAACCTATTAAGAAACATTACAATTTTCACCCTAAACATTAGTTAATCCTACTCATTTAATGTGGATTGTTATAAATAAGATCTTGTTTGCTAATACTGTAAACATTCAGGGATAATTTGGTCGTGGATTTTATAGTGAATTTAAATGCAATTAAATAAGGTGTAAAGTCAGAATCTGCTATTGATATAACTGTCTTGATTGCACTAGTTTTGAAATCCAAATCTTATGTATCATCCTAGTTCGTATATATATATCCCTACATTTACAGAGAATAAACATTTTTGTAAAAGTATGAGTTATGCACCTGATTTTGTGGTGTATGTTTTTGACTACTGTTAAATCCACCAAAATAGCCTCCAGGATTACAGAGCAGTGGTTACAGTGGGTGGGTTTCACCAGCTCTGAGACCAGGGACCTATTCTGAGGTTATTGGCTACATTTTTCCCATAGTACAGGAAGCCTCTTCCCACAGTCTGCCGCCTGCACCTTATTTTCACAAGACATTTCACTACTTTTGTCAATTCATTCCTGAATGTTTTTGTTTGAATGGTGAAAACTCGTGGTATCTGGCTGAGAGCTTGGAACTTGTCAGGAAGGAAGAATCAACCATGCTATCAAGTGCCAATTCATCTCCTTCATATTATCATACTCTGTAGCGACTTCAGCATATTTTCCTTCAAATTATCATTTTAAACTGCCCATTCGTTTCTTTCAAAGTTATATTAAAAAAAACTAATAACCATGTTATCTGCTAACCATAATTTTTATAACTGTCACAAACAGGAAATGATGGTGAACTTTAGTCAGGACATTAAAAATGTGCAGCAAGAATTGCACAGAGTGCAAAAATTGACTTACCCTCACTGTGTGTAAAAGTAGCCTGAGCCGGAAGCCAATAATAATCATATAATCTTTGTGTTTGATATCACACCTTTCACATTGTGAGGATGTGTCAAAGCACTTCACGGGATGGTATAAACATTCAGGGATAATTTTGTGATGGATTTTATAGTGAATTTAAATGCAATTAATTAAGGTTAATGGACAATATCTGCTGTTGATAGAGCAGCGGTTGGATCTAGTTAAAACACAAATCATGAATATCATCCTAGATATTATACAAAAACAACACATTAGAGCCAGTGCAGGGGTGAGCAACGAGAATGATCCTCAGTGAGGAAGGATGTATGAGCCACGATTACACAAGCTCATTAAATATGGAAAGAATATTGTTCTGTAGTACAATTTTAAGACGAGTGGAACAGCAGAGCAATTTAGAGATTAACATTAATGGAGGAAGGCAAGTGGACAGAGCTGTTAAAAAGGGAAGTAGCAATCCTGTGATTATTGGGTTACCAAGCCTCACTCTTCACCTCAGACCTTTTCATCTTTCTTTTTTTCAACAGTGATTGTTAACCTTCTGTTTAAACTTCTGAATACAAGTG
The DNA here is from genome assembly GCA_035084275.1 of Hydrolagus colliei. Taxonomy (NCBI): domain Eukaryota; kingdom Metazoa; phylum Chordata; class Chondrichthyes; order Chimaeriformes; family Chimaeridae; genus Hydrolagus; species Hydrolagus colliei. The sequence goes on from CM068742.1 coordinate 81,195,344, forward strand.
ATGCAGTTCTAGGTAATGAAAATCTTTGGGAGGGAAGTTTCCTAAACAAGAGTATGTGTGATTTTCTTACTGACATTGTAATACAGGCTCTTTGAATTGATGAGAGTACGTCTTGCGTTCGAGACATCAAAATGTTGGTGTGCCTTAAATGCTGGCAGTTGTGCTACTGTTATAGTTATAATCTTGTCAGCCTGAGCACGACTCCTTAATGATGCAAGTCCACCTCCACTGCTATTTAAATGCAGAGCTGTCATTATGGAAAACTGATGTTATAGTATTGTTTGCCTCTGGAGCTATCAGGCAGGCAGGGATGTTGGGTTGACAATGACCACAAGGTGCCGTCATACTTGAAGCCTGTGGTGTTAGTCATATACTGTATAACCATAAAGTTGATTGATGACACTCAAGGTGAAGTAATGTCAATTTTCTTTAATTGTAGTTTGGTATTTAAATTGAATACAAAGTATTTTACTCAATATTGGGGGCTTTTGAAAGTGTTTCGGAATACAATATAGTCGTAAGTTTCATTGTGCGTCTTTCATTTTTAAATTTCAATCAGGTTTGTATTGAACAGAAGATCAAAAAGATTCCTGGCCAAGGTAGGATCTTGAGTTACCAAACTGAGAACTCGTAAAAGAGAGCAATGCCACTAGTATCTTAAACATATTATAGAGTGGAGTGTTTCTGGGAAAACAATGTTTACTAATACCATACCCCAGGGTCTAAGGTTTCCTTGTCCTCCTCAATGTGTTCACTGGTACTCATAACCTCTCCATCCAATATCTCTCCTCTCTAATCCAGTAGCTTGAAGCTCCTTTTTCCTGGTTCAATTCATGACCGGATATCTCCACTATGTCTCCTCTAGTAGCTTCTCTTCACCTCACATTGTCACCTGCAGAGCACCCATGACTCGATCCACAGTCTTCATGTTTCTCTCAAACATCAGCTCCTGTAGCTCAGTGGTTGTAGAGCCTTACAAGTGGGAAACCTGTGTTCGAATCCAGGCAGGTCAGGGCGAAACCTTGGGCAAGTTTCCTTACTCCACATGCCTAATAATAATCCACCCCCAAAAAAACACAATAATAAACATTGGTTATTTCAATCCACGACTGTTTGTGGGACACTGCTGTGCGAAATTGGCTACCATGTTTTGCCCACAAATATACAGTCAATTCACTTTACAGTATACTCTGTGAAGTGCTTTGAGACATCGATAAGATGTGAAAAGCGCTGTATCAAATGCAAGGATTATTATTATTAATAATATGGTCCCTCTTCATGGCATCTTCTGCAGGTATTGGATTGCCTTCCACAGGTATGTCAATATCAGCCAACACTATTTTTTTTATCTCCATCCTTGATTATAGAACTAGTTTTGTTCTGAGTGACTGCCTGTCTGTCAATCATCAAATCTCAGAGAGCCAAAGCTTCTTTCAGCTAAATACCAGCAAAACCAAAGCAACTCAACTTAGTTCTTATCAGCACCTCCGTTTTCCCTGATTCCAATTTAACTTTCCTGGTTGCTCATTCCAGCTAACTGTGACAATGCACAACCATAGCATTTTAAAATACAAAACAAAATTACATTTGTTTACCTCCTTTCACATTGAGAGGATGTCCCAAGGTGCTGAACGTAGTGTTTTACCCTCTTTCAAACTCTGTATTATCCAGTCTTACCAAATCTTACCAGCCTTAACAAGATGGCAATTCTCTTTGAAACATCACCTGTCTCCATTTCTATTTCACTCCTAGTTGGAACCCTCATCCTTTGTCACCTCTAAACTTGATTTCTCCAACACTCTCCTTTCAAGTCTTCTGACTTCCCACCTGCTCCAACTCATCGAGAACACATTCCCCTCCCTCCAAACAAGCCCCAGTTCTGACAAAGGGTTGTAGACCCGAAACGTTGACTCATTTTCCTTTCTCCATTGATGCTGCCTGACCTGCTGAGTTTCCCCAGCAACTTCTTTGACACATTCCATATTGTATGGTTCATTAGTGTTCTGGATGCCCATCGCCAAACTCAACTGGCTTCCTTTGCCATGGTGGATTCACTGTAAGATGCTCATTTCTATTGTTGTTTTTGTTACTCTACTATACCGCTGCAATATTCTCCAGCCCTTGTATGTACACAATTCCTTTGCTCTGCAAACTCAACCCTGCGGAAATTGGGATGGGGTGAAAGGAAAGGCATGCATTGGCAGGCTCATGATGACAGTTAGGAGGGAGATCATTCTTCATTCTTCAAGAGAATATTGAGATGGGAAATTTGGAAAGTACTGCATGGGAGGGATTAATAATTATCCTTGCATTTGATATAGCGCCTTATCATGTCTCAAAGCGCTACAGGATTCTTACTGAAGGTCTGAAGGGAACAGGTGCAATATCAAACCAATTTCCCTAAAATCTAGAATATACTGTGATGTGTATTGACTATATTTTGTGGGCGAAATCCAGCAGCCGATTGCACACAGCAGTGTCCCACAAACAGCAGTAGATTGAGTGACCAAATAACTTTTATTATTTTTTTGAGGGGATTATTAACCTTGGACAAAATATCCATCATTGACTAACAACCAGGCTCCTACTTGCTGCTAGGTGAACAGAGAAGTGTGTGGTAAGGAAACTTACCCAATGTTTTGTCCTGCTGGGAATTGAACCTGGGTCTTCTTGCCTGCAAGGCGAGTGTCTAACCACTAACTTAACAGGACTCCAATGCTTTAAAAGAAGTTACAATCTTGGTCCAGGATGATTTAGATTAGTTATCTTTCCAGTTATTGCAGTATTTTGCTTTACCACACTGTATATTTTCATCTGAAGAGATCATAACCCCAGGTGATTATGACAGAGTTTACTGAAGGAAATAAATTTAAATATGAAGATTAGAGGGAAATCTATTTAGCTGGGATTAGGATTGAAGATTATGTAAGGATAAGTACAGCCTTAAATGATCGGATATTTTTTACAAAGATTGATGCTCCTGGGCCCATCTAAACGTCAACTGGTCAGAGTTCAATAATGTGGGTTGTAAATGTTAAATTAACATCCTGGAGCTTTAACAATTACCTCAGGTCGTAGAAAAGTTACACAGAATTTTACCTTCTTAGTTTTGCTTGTGATTATTAGTCTCCCAGATTACAGATTGTACATACTGTATTGCAGTCGGCATTGACTAATAGTGTAGTATCAATCAGATTTTAGGGACATTGATTTGATATTACGCCCATTCCCTTCACATCCATCCTGCAAAAATCCTGCATGCTGCATCACCAAATACAGTACAATGCGTTTGACTGCTTCTGATTTCAAATTAAATTTTAAACTTAAAATATTATGTGCAAATGTTATTGGGTTCCACACTTACTATTATTTTTCGACACAAGAATAGGAAATAAAAGTCTATACTCTCGGCTCTTTAACTACATTAAAAAGTTAACCTGTAACCTTACTCCACAAGCCTAATAATAATCCCTCAAAAAAAAGCAATAATAAATTGATCATTTCAATCAATGTGGGACAATTGACTATGCACAATTGACTGCCGTGTTTCGCCCACAAATATAGTCAATTCACTTTACAGCATATTCTGTAAAGTGCTTTTAGACATCTAAAAAAAGTGAAAAGCGCTACATCAAATGCAAGGATTATTATTATAAACAAATGACAGAGTGTAGAGGGAGAAGGTGCAGTCTGTGGAAGCAATACACTTGCTGATTCCCTATTCTCTTATCAGTGCTTACCTATGTAACCTCTTATCACAGGTAAAGTCTCTGTATAACATAAACAAACCAGATTTCCCCGAATGGATTACTGATTTGGTGCTTTCATGCATTACATCACCTTCTCGCACACACCCATTAATAATGCAGGGCTGGTGTTGTGAGTTGCTGGATGCTGAGGTAAACTCCCTGTTGTTGTGTACTGAGGTTTGTGGTTCCTCCCCAGGCCCTGGAAGGGCAGATTGGGGGCAGTGAATCATTCCACTCGGCTCCTGTTAATCCTGCAACCCCAACAACAACAATTTCGATTTACATAGCGCCCTCCACGCCGGATGGCGTCTCAGAGCGCTTGGGGTGGGTGGTCTGAGCTGGACAAGCAGAGGGAATGCCAGACAATGATATCAATGGCGAGCTGTGCAATTTTAGCTGGTTAGACTCTAGCAGTTACCCCAATGCACACGGTGTGTGTTGTATCTGTGTGTGATGGCTGTATCTGTGTGGGAAGGCTGTATCTGTGAAGGCTGTATCTGTGTGGGAAGGCGTGTGTGTGTGTACAGTGGAGGTGACGTTGGTGTAGCATTTCCTCTGCTGTGTTTCTGTGTGCGAATGAGCTGTGCGTATGTGAACAGTGTTTGCGAGTAGTGAGTGAGTGAGCAGAGTGAGAGTGTGTGAAGATTCAGTGTATATGGGTGAGTGAATCAGCTTTGTGGGTGATTCAATGAGCAGCGTGTGAGTGAATAAGCAGTGTGAGAAAGTGAGCAGTGAGTGTTTGAGTGAATGAACAGGGTGTGTATATGTAAGTGAATGAGCAGGGTGGGTCAGTGATTGAGTGAGATCCAAGTTCTTTGACCCACATCTCTTCCATTCTTGCCCGACTCCACTGGCTCCCCATCACCCAGAGGATTCAAATCAAGAGTACGGTCCTCCCCTTGAAAACCCTCCACGGTGGCCTTGCCCTTACCTCTGCAACCTCCCAACCCCCTACCAACCTGCCTGCTTCCTTGGCTCAGCAAGCTCTGGCCTGCTTCACGTCACCCGACCCACCCGTCCCACCATCGGCGGGCGAGCCTTCAGCCACTCTGCCCCTAAGCTCTGGAATTCCATCCCGCAGTCCCTCCGCCTCGCCCCCTCCCTGACCTCCTTCAACACCCTCCTCTTCGACGGTCCCATCGGTCACCCCAAATTCCCTCCAGCCTCCCCGTCCCCGATCCCAGCTCAGGTCTGAAACATCATTGACTGTGCAGCGCCTTGGGACGTCCTCCTGACGAAAGGTGCTTTACAAATGTTATTTTGTTGTTGAGTGAATGATCAGTGTGTGTTGAGTGAATAAGCAGTGTGTGTAAGCAGCGTGTGTGTATTGAGTGTGTGTGTTGCTGTGTATTGGGTGTGTGTGTGTATTGCTGTGTGTGTGTATTGAGTGTGTGTGTGTGTTGCTGAGTGTTGGGTGTGTGTATATTGCTGTGTGTTGGGGTTGGTGTATATTGCTGTGTGTGTGTATTGCTGTGTATTGTGTATGTGTGTGTATATTGCTTTGTGTGTGTGTGTGTATTGCTCTGTGTGTGTATTGCTGTGTGTGTGTATTGTGTGTGTTGCTGTGTGTGTGTATTGTGTGTATTGCTCTCTGTGTGTGTGTGTTGCTGTGTGTGTGTATTGTGTGTGTGTTGCTGTGTGTGTGTATTGCTGTGTGTGTGTATTGTGTGTATTGCTGTGTGTGTGTGTGTGTTGCTGTGTGTGTGTGTGTGTCCTGGCCCCTCCTCTGTCTGTGAGCCCATGTGTATAAAGCGTGGTCACCGCTTCCTCTCCCTCACAGCTACACTGTAACATGGCGGCCACAGGGCTCACACTGCTCTGAGAGGGACAGAGACACACAGGGGGAGAGACACACAGGGGGAGAGACACACAGGGAGAGACACACAGAGGGAGAGACACACAGAGGGAGAGACACACAGAGGGAGAGAGACACAGGGGGAGAGACACACAGGGGGAGAGACACACAGGGAGAGACACACAGAGGGAGAGACACACAGAGGGAGAGAGACACAGGGGGAGAGACACACAGGGGGAGAGACACACAGGGGGAGAGACACACAGGGGGAGAGACACACAGAGGGAGAGACACACAGAGGGAGAGACACACAGAGGGAGAGACACACAGGGGGAGAGACACACAGGGAGAGACACACAGAGGGAGAGACACACAGAGGGAGAGACACACAGGGGGAGAGACACACAGGGAGAGACACACAGAGGGAGAGAGACACACAGGGAGAGAGACACGGAGAGACACACAGAGAGACACACAGAGACACAGAGAGACACACGCACAGAGAGACACACGCACAGAGAGACACACACACACAGAGACACACACACACAGAGACACACAGGGAGAGAGACACACACACACACACACAGAGAGACAGACAACAGAGAGACAGACAACAGAGGGACAGACAACAGAGGGACAGACACAGAGAGGGAGGGAGACACACACAGTGAGAGAGAGAGAGAGAGACACACAGAGAGAGAGGGACAGACACAGGGAGGGAGGGAGGGAGGGAGGCAGACACAGCTGTGAGAGGGTGAGAGAGGGAGACACACGGTGAGGGAGGGTCAGTCTGTGACACCAGGTGCTGCTGAGGGACCCGAACCCGGACCGTCTGGAGCCGAACAACAGCCTCAGCAACCGGTTAGTGAGGGAGGGGGGGGGAGGGGAGAGGGAGAGGGGGGAGGGGGAGAGGAGAGGGAGGGGAGAGGAGAGTGTGTGAGTGAGGGGAGGGAGTGAGAGGATGGTGTGAGGGGTGAGAGTAAGGCAGAGGGGAGAGAGGGAGAGTGAGTGTGAGGGGAGTGTGAGGGGAGTGTGAGGGGAGTGTGAGGGGGAGGGGAGTGTGGGTGTGAGGGGAGAGTGAGGGGAGTGTGGGTGTGAGGGGAGAGTGAGGGGAGAGTGAGTGTGAGGGGAGAGTGAGTGTGAGGGGAGAGTGAGTGTGAGGGGAGAGTGAGTGTGAGGGGAGAGTGAGTGTGAGGGGAGAGTGAGTGTGAGGGGAGAGTGAGTGTGAGGGGAGAGTGAGTGTGAGGGGAGAGTGAGTGTGAGGGGAGAGTGAGTGTGAGGGGAGAGTGAGTGTGAGGGGAGAGTGAGTGTGAGGGGAGAGTGAGTGTGAGGGGAGTGTGAGTGTGAGGGGAGTGTGAGTGTGAGGGGAGTGTGAGTGTGAGGGGAGTGTGAGTGTGAGGGGAGTGTGAGGGGAGTGTGAGGGGAGTGTGAGGGGAGTGTGAGGGGAGTGTGAGGGGAGTGTGGGTGTGAGGGGAGTGTGGGTGTGAGGGGAGTGTGGGTGTGAGGGGAGAGTGAGGGGAGTGTGGGTGTGAGGGGAGAGTGAGGGGAGTGTGAGGGGAGTGTGGGTGTGAGGGGAGTGTGGGTGTGAGGGGAGTGTGGGTGTGAGGGGAGAGTGGGTGTGAGGGGAGTGTGAGTGTGAGGGGAGAGTGAGGGGAGTGTGAGTGTGAGGGGAGTGTGAGTGAGGGGAGAGTGTGAGGGGAGAGTGAGTGGAGTGTGAGGGGGAGTGTGAGGGGAGAGTGAGGGGAGAGTGTGAGGGTGTGAGTGGAGTGTGAGGGGAGAGTGAGTGGAGAGTGAGGGTGTGAGGGGAGAGTGAGGGGGAGTGTGAGGGGAGAGTGAGGGGGAGTGTGAGGGGAGAGTGACTGAGGGGAGAGTGTGAGGGGAGAGGGGGCCTGAGCCTCTCCTGATGTCTGCCCCCCACGCGGGGCTCAGGCCGTGTCTCTCTCTCTCTCTCTCTCTCCATTTTGAGTGCTGGGTGGTGTGGCTGCTCTGGGCCCCGAGGACAGAGAGAGAGAAAGTGGAGAGGAAAGGAGGAGAGTGTGAGCTCTGTCTGTCTGTGTGTGTGTGTGGGGGAGGGGGGGAGGTGTGAGCTGAGATGTGTGTGGTGGCTGTGTGTGTATGCGCACGGTGGTGTGAGCTGTGTGTATGAGCTATGTGTGCGGTGTGTGTGCGCGCGCGTGCGGTGTGTGTGTGTGCGCGTGCGGTGTGTGTGTGTGCGCGTGCGGTGTGTGTGTGTGCGCGTGCGGTGTGTGTGTGTGCGCGTGCGGTGTGTGTGTGCGCGCGTGCGGTGTGTGTGTGTGCGGCGTGTGTGCGTGCGGTGTGTGTGTGTGTGTGCGGCGTGTGCGTGCGTGCGGCGTGTGTGCGTGCGGCGTGTGTGCGGCGCGTGCGGCGTGTGTGTGCGTGCGTGCGGCGTGTGTGAGCGTGCATGCGGCGTGTGTGTGTGCGGTGTGAGCTGTGTGTGTGTGTGTGTGTGCGGTGTGCGTACGGTGTGTGTGCGTGAGCTGTGTGTGTGTGTGCGGTGTGAGCTGTGTGTGTGTGCGTACGGTGTGAGCTGTGTGTGTGTGCGGTGTGAGCTGTGTGTGTGTGCGGTGTGAGCTGTGTGTGTGTGCGGGTGTGCGGTGTGCGTACGGTGTGTGTGCGTGAGCTGTGTGTGTGTGTGCGGTGTGAGCTGTGTGTGTGTGCGGTGTGAGCTGTGTGTGTGTGCGGTGTGAGCTGTGTGTGTGTGTGCGGTGTGAGCTGTGTGTGTGTGCGGTGTGAGCTGTGTGTGTGTGCGGTGTGAGCTGTGTGTGTGTGCTGTGTGAGCTGTGTGTGTGTGCGGTGTGAGCTGTGTGTGTGTGTGCGGTGTGAGCTGTGTGTGTGTGCGGTGTGAGCTGTGTGTGTGTGCGGTGTGCGTACGGTGTGTGTGTGCGGTGTGAGCTGTGTGTGTGTGCGGTGTGAGCTGTGTGTGTGTGCGGTGTGAGCTGTGTGTGTGTGCGGTGTGAGCTGTGTGTGTGTGCGGTGTGAGCTGTGTGTGTGTGCGGTGTGAGCTGTGTGTGTGTGTGTGCTATGGCGGTGTGAGCTGTGTGTGTGGTGGGGGGGTGTGCGGTGCGGGTGTGAGGTAAAAATAACAGGGAACACTCAATAGATCAGGCCCTGTCTATTGAGAGAGGAAAGTGAGTTAACGTTTCAGGTCGATGACCTTTTGTCAGAACAGTTTTTATTTCAGATTTCCAGCATCTGCAGTATTTGTCTTTTGCTTTGTGTGAGGTGTTGTGGTCTGTGTGTTTGTGAGGGAGGAGTGTGGTCAGTGTGTGTAATGGGCTGGGTGGATTGTGGTCTGTGTGTCTGGGGTAGCGCAGTCTGCGTTTATCTTCCTGTGACCAAGCATTGACATCCCAATAAGAAATAGTGTGCATTAATAGTGTCCAAGTAGTGACATGCTTAAATGACTTGTAGTGTTTCAGAGAGCGCTTGCGTATACTGTATATTGCAAATGAGATACGCTTGAGGTGAAATGTCTGATGGCGTTTAGGTCAGTATATACAGGTCCGAGCCCTCCGTTCTGCCACCTGCTCTTTTAACAGCTGTCTTGTGGTTTGCAAGCTGCGACTTCAGAATGTCGAGGCATAGATGGCATTGCAATAGCAAGAATTGAATTGATTTGAACTACAATATTCTGAAAGTTTGGGGTAGTAGCTTCAAGGTTTCTAAGGGTTTTATCCCATAACGGCTGGCGAATAACAAATTCACCGCGGGCGGGCTGTCCGTTTCTGTGGTTTCTGATACTCAGCACGTGTTCAAGTCTTCAAAATATACATTCAGTTACACTTTACAGTATATTCTGCAAAGCGCTTTGAGATGTCCAGAAGACATGATAAAGCGCTATATCAAATGCAAGAATTATTATTTATATGAAAGTAATTCCAGTTGATATTGTGTATTTATTATAATCTTCCTGTCTCCCATGAAATGTTGTGGACACACTTTGGTTTCATCTTGCAAAATAGCTGCTGCTGTAACTGGCCAAGCTTTTACCAAATCAAGAATTCCATTCTTAATTTGTGGTAGTCAAGAATCCAGAACATTTGTTGGCAATAGATTTGCACAAATCACGAGTGTTTAAAATCTTTATTGCTGTATAAGTGACATATAACTTTAGCAAAGATTGTTTTATAGAAGTATTAATGCACACTATTTCTTATTGGGATGTCTGATGCAAGTGATCGTGTTCCAGATGAAATCTGTGTGGGCGAAGGTTCCTCAGACAGGATCAGGGTCAACCTGCTTTGTTTAGCCCTAGGATCCATCATTGTTTAGTTGGAAAGGCTTTATTCTGACACAGTCCTTTGAATGAAAGTGTTGTTGTTTGTGCATTTTGAGCGATTATAAATCTACTTGTAAAAATATTTACTGAGTATAACATCAAAGTAACTGAATGTGGAACTACAAATGAGCCATTACATTTTAATTTTCTAATACAGTACTGCAGTTGAAAAGATTGTTTTCCAATCTGTAGGAACTATTTGCTGTTCTTTTATGCTCTTCACATCGGAAGGAGAATTAGAACCAAAGACGGTACTGTTTAGTCAGCCTGAATGGCTAAAGTACAGTGGTCGTTGATGATCAAACCTTATGCAGTTTTATTCCCATATACATGTGAAGAAGATGTTCACATCTAAAGGAGAGGCAGGGCAGAGGAAGAAAATATTGAAATGTATGTCACACACAGTTCTCAAAGTTTTAAACCTATAATTTGATGCATTGATCCTAGTTATTTGTGGTTTAAAAATACCTAAATGACAGTAAGGACGGAGGCTTGCAGTAGTTAGGCTGGTGAACATATTTCTTGGCCAGCACTTTTTGTCGATAGCCTCCAGTTTACAGCAAAGTCAAGAGATTGTTTTGGCACCTCTTGATATTTGGAAAGACTTCAAAAACAGGCTTCCTTTTAAATTGGCTTTTGGATTTGGCACATTTTTTCAGATAATAAAAAATTAAGCGAAACTGTGTTAATTTGACTTCTACTTTATTTCCTGATACAAAGCAAGAAATATTCATGGCGAATAAAGTAGTGAATTGCTGAAGAGTCACTGCTTCTGCCTTCATTTGAGTGGGGCTTTGTCCTTTGTTTTTTATCCCACAGACAGGTTGAGATGATGCCCATTTTTGCCTGAAGACTCATCACTGGGATTTAAATACAGGATTTCATTACTTTGGGCTTGCGTTAATACTTTTCACGGCAGCGGCATCTCGCAACCCACAAAAGAGTCTCTTATTAGTCGACTGATTTGGAAAATGATTAGAAGTTTCAAATCAAACCATATGATATGGATTGATTTGAAACTTCTAATCATTATCCAGATCAGGGGTTTGGACCTATATGCCCCCAAGCGCTGGAATTCTATCCGGCAATCCCTCCGCCTCATCCCATCCCTAGCCTCCTTCAACCGTGCCATCGGTCCCCCCCCCCCCCCCCCCCCCCCCCCTCCCATCCCTTCCCTCTCTCTCCCTGATCCCGACTGCAGCTTGGGTCTGAAATACTGGCTGTCCAATGGCTTGAGCGGTCCTTCCTACGTGAAAGGCGCTTTACAAATGTAATTTTGTTGGTGTACTATATTGTATTAAAAAGAACTAGTTAAAGGACTACATTTAATTTTTTCACAAACATTATAAGGGCATTTGGGATGCGGTTGTTAGTATTTTTTAACAAAATAGCTTTTTCATCCATCTGTTCCAATTTTTTTAAGTTGTTATTGAATAATAATAATCCTTGCATTTGATATTGCGCCTTTCCTATTCCTACCCCTGCCTCTACCCTGACCCTTTCCCCCAATGCTCGAGTCCAGACCTAACTGTTCAGTGCCTTGGCACGTCCTCCCGACGTGAAAGGTGCTCTTTCAATGTAATTTTGTTGTTGTTATCAGGTCTTCAAGACATCTCAAAGCATTTCATAGGATATACTGTAAAATGAATTGACTATTTTGTGGGCAAGCCAATTGCGCACAACAGTATCCCACAAACAGTCGTGGATTAGAGTGACCAATTTCTAATTGTGCGTTTGACTGAATATTTTTGTCATGGGAGGGAGCGAGCAGGGGAGTGGGGAGATCCCCTCCCCACACATTACTATGTGGGAGGGGATCTGCTTGTGTAGAATCTAAATGTTTAAAAGAATGTTCTGTTCTAGATTTGCCAAAACTATTATAAGTAAAACAAATTGTACTGCTGGTCAGTCGTGGGTACAGGGCTTAACAGTTGTTATGCCATTTCTCTGATTGTGTGTTAAATCTTCTGGTAATCTGATTGTAAACTTCCCATTCCGTACAAGGAAGGGCACATAAGAAAGCAATAGTATCGTAGAATTGTTTCATGATAAGGTTTTGCTGTGATTTCCTAACCTACGCTATGATTGGCGTCTGCTACGATACAAAAGGGAAAATGTTGCTGTTTGAAAATAACCATTACAACAAACTAGAATTTTTTTTTAGCAATCCAAGTGTAATATGGCCAATAATCATAGATGAGAGTAGGATTTTTATTTAAAAATTGTCTTGCTTGTTGAACGGTTAATTGTAACAATGCTTGCTTGAGTCCTCTGGGACCCTACCCTACGTGAGGGACGCTATATAAATGCAAGTTGTTGTTACTTATTTTTAGTAGTGACTCACTTATCTGTGCTATAAATTTTAATTAAGCATAATACTGTAGTAGACAAAACTTGAAATAACTACCGTATATCTCTGCGTATAAGGCGCATTTTTTTTCAGGTCGGAAGATCTCGAAAGTAGGGGGTGCGCCCTATACGCAGGTACAAGCAATTTTGAGCCTCGGAAATACAGTAAACAGGAGGGACGGCTGGCGCACTGTCAGCCGGGGTTTGGTCAGTGTCCGGCGGGGGTTGGGAGGAGCGGGTGACGGGGCTTCGGCCTCGGCCGCCCGGGCAGCGGCAGCAGCAGCAGCAGCAGACTTCAGTGCTGTGCTTACCTTCTGCCGAACCCAGTCTGCCTGCCTCACTCCCTGCCGCTCTCTCTCCCTCCCTCCCTCCCTGCCTGCGTGCCTGCCTCTCTCCCTCTCTCTCTCCCAGGCTGCCGGCCTGCCTCTCTCCCTCTCTCTCTCCCTGCCTGCATGCCTGCCGCTATCCCTCTCTCTCTCCCGGGCTGCTGGCCTGCCTCTCTCCCTCTCTCTCTCTCTCCCACGCTGCCGGCCTGCCTCTCTCCCTCTCTCTCTCCCCCATGCTGCCGGCCTGCCTCTCTCCCTCTCTCTCTCCCTGCCTCCCTCTCTCTCTCTCCCTGGCTGCCTCTCTCTCTCTCTCCCTGGCTGCCTGCCTCTCTCTCTCCCTACCTACCTGTCTCTCCTGTCTCTCCTCCCTTCTGCCGGCAATATCATTGAAAACGCTTCCGTTTTTTTTCAACAAGAAAAGGTCAAAAACGGGGGGTGCGCCTTATACGCGGGTGCGCCTTATACGCGGAGATATACGGTAGGTACTTTGGCATACTGAAGGAAAATTGAAACCCATTTTGTACTTTGACTTTGGAATTATATGAAAAGAGCCAATTTAGTGGGCAATGTACAGTAATCTGATTCTTTCCTGATTGATGATCACGCTGAGAAAGTCAGTTGTACTGGTTCACTGATTAACCTTAAATATAACTTCCAATTAATTTTAGTTAAATATTAACATTGAAGGGTTTCTAACCTTCCCAATGCTTACCTACACTGCCATGAAATTATTAAAATAATAATTCTTGCACCTATAACAGTACCATTTATTTGAAATCTAGTCACTATATATTTGTAGATAAACAAGGCAGTCAGTTTGTGCAATGTCCCAGCTCTTCAGTAAATTACCAATTTATCTGGAGGATTGTTGGCTGGGACACTGGTAGAAACTCTCTTTGCTTTCCAAATCATGTCATGGAATATTTAATGTCTTTGCTAATGTTTAAACTTCAGCATAAGAATATTTCTGCTCCCTTTATGGGAATATTAACTTAGAATTGCTTATGTCTCTTGAGTTCTCTGCTCACGTGTAGAAACTTGTCCTCGTTTGATCATGGAAATTACATTTTACAGCTTTGGCTCATTGTGACTGAATGGGCAATCAGTTTAGTCCCTATCCCAAGACCCTTTATGATATGGTTTTTCTAGTTCCCTTTAAAAAAGCTACTACAGACTCTACTTCAACCTGGTTTTAGTAGGATGAAGGCAATACAGTAAAAGCCCGTTTATCCGGTGCCTGCAGGACCTGACCAATGTCGGTTAAAGCGCCTGCCGGATATTCGGGCGGCCCGTGGCCAAAAACCCACCACAAAAAAATTAAAGTTCTTTTAACACACATCATACACACCAAACTAAATAATAACAGAATATTGTATTGGAACTTATGGTTAAAACTACTCTCTTGCGCTTCTCACCTTTACTGGTTGAAGTTTACAGTCCAGCAATTCTTTTTTTTAATGGAGGATGCTGTGTGGGTGTGTAAAAAAAAAAAAAAAAAAAAAAAAAAAAAAGCAGCGCGACTTTACTAGTGGCAAGCCAATAACCCTAGACTCTGCTAACGGCAAACCAAAATACTGCACCTGCACAACAATGTGGGTTATCGGCTCTCCGCTACTAAGGCTTTAAAGTTGCGCTCCGTTTCTTTCACCCGCTTGGCGTCCTCCATTTTAAAAAGAATCGCTGGACTATAAACCTCAACCACAGCATCATGGCTTCAATCGTAACATCTACCAGTAAAGGTGAGAAGCGCAAGACAGTAGTTTTAACTATAACTACCAATACAATATTCTGTTTTTATCTGTTATGATTTATGCATTTACAAATGCTCCACCGTTATTGTTCCAGAAACGTTCCGGTTTATCGAATGGGGACTTATTTTTTGGCGTGCCGGTTCATCGAGTCACAGAAAAAAGGGCTTCTCCTGTATTTATTGTTCATCCCTGGATTCCTGTATGGTGTAGTTTAGAGCACTTGCCTCACAAGTGAGAGGACCAGGGCAGGTTGAAACCTTTTCGCAAATTTCCTTACTCCATATGCTTCTATTTACCCAACAATAAGTAGGAACCTGATTTGCAGATTACCTTTTGTGGGTAATAATCCCTTGATATAAAAAAAATGTGGTTATTAATTGTGGGACACTGCTGTGTGCAATTGACTATCATGTTTTGCCAAAAAATTTACAATCTGTTCACTTTACAGTATACTTTGCGAGGAGCTTTGTGATGTCTCAACAACGTGATGAGGCTCTGTATTAAATGCAAGTATTATTGTTTATCCATGATTGCCCAGAGAAGGTGGCGATGTCTTCTCTTTAACCTGTTGCAGTTGGCTTAAGGGTTTGCATTTGGATTGCAAACTCAATATTGGTAACTTGTATATTGCCAGTGGAGTGGTGGAACCAAAAGGCAAGATTATTTGAATGACTCCATTGTCTCAATAATAATCCTTGTATTTGATCCTCTTAAACCATTGCAAAATGCTTCACAGGAAATTGCTTTTCCGTGTGTGCGTGTGTTTGTTTATTTGTTGGGACACGATCCTCCTGGAAGACACCCCTTTTTTTTGTGAATGATGCCACGGGATGTTGAATGTCCACTTGGACAGGCAGATGGGGACAATCTCGGTGACAGTGGTCCCCCCGACCTGTTAAGACTGTGAGCTCAATGTCTCTTTGTGGGACTTCAACTGGTAACCTTCCGACTGAAAGATGAAAGTGCTACTAAGTTGATACCGAATGGTACACAAACTGATTTGATCTTTGAACAAAGTAGTTTGCCTGGATGGCCATGGGCCAGGGTCTGAAAGTCCAATCATTGCTAGACAGTCAGTATCAGAAAAGAATGCCAGGATAGATTTGATGAGCTGAATGCTTTGTTTCTGCTCTGTGACTTTCTGTCATATTGGCGTATTTTAATGTAAATGCTCGGATACCTTGGTTGTTTTGTGCACTTCTGATTGGCCATCATTATCAGAACTACTGTATTATTTTTCTTCCCTACTAAAACTGTGGGTCAGTTAATGTATATGAAACAGTATGTTAGCTATTGTCCCATGTGTCTTGACTATGGATGCTTTGCTTCAAAGCAATGCATGTGAACTTTTGGAGCTAAGCTTGTTGAAATCATTGAGCAGTAAACTCGACTAAGATCTAAAACAATCCACTTTTATTTGATATAAAGCATTGCAAAGTGCTTCATGGGGAATTGCTTTCAAGTGTCTATTTGTTGGCAAATGCAGCAGCCAATTTGTGCACAGTAAAGTACAACAAATGACTGAAGTGAATGACAAATATATCTGTAGGTTTGTTGACTGGTACACTGGGTACAAACTCAATGGCCTTTTTAGAGTGATGATGATAATCTTTGCATTTAATTTAGTGCTTTATCGGGTTGTGAAACATCTTAAAGTTTTTAACTGTTTTACTATACAATACTATCATACACAGTAGTTGAGTTGTACCCAATTTGACACAGGGAAAGTCTTGAGATAGACTTGAAGAGAGGCGAAGGGATTCCGGGTTGGAGTTCCAAAGAGTGTCGGGCAGAAAGGCTGAAGGCTCCTTCAAGGCCCTCTTATTTTAAGATGTGCGCTTGTGTGTGAAGTTGGGTGCTAACAGAGACTATTTTAATCATGCATTGAGAAGTGAAGAGATCCGAGTTAGGTAAGCACAAGGATGTATACAGACAGACTGACAACTACACAAAAGGTACGAGGACTGGATATCTGCATTGTTTTCAAATCTCCATTGAGGCTGATTTAAATTAGTCCAAATATTTCTTTCTGTGTGCATTTTTAAAAAAACTTTTCAAATTGTTCAGATGCTCAGTCTTACGAAATTTCACTTCTCTTACTTTATTCCCTTCTGCTTAAAGATGAGATTTATTCAGGGGTGTGGTCCTGTGTAGTGTGGTTCTGTGAATATTGTTAGCCTCCACCATGTCGCTCAAATAGCCATTAGTTATGTGTACAGCTAGACTAGAAGTCAGCAAACTAGTTGAACACAGGAGAGATAGTTGAGACCTATATTTAACATTTATATAGTGACATTGTACCTAAGAAGCTGTTGCTGACAATGATGTGTGTACTCCTGGGCTTTGGATTCATAGAATCATACAGCACAGAAGGCTATTCAGCCCACTATGTCTGTCCTGGCTCTTTTAAAAGAGCTGTCCAAACCAATCCCACTCACCCGCTCTCCCCCCATAGCCTTGCGAGCATGTCTGTCCCATAAATTTATAGAACCATAGAAATTTGTTTCATGTAGGAAGCTATTTGATCCATTCTGTCAGTGTTGTGTATAATTGGATTCCATATTTTTCATGGTGGGGCTCTGGCAATAGCTTCAAATTTATAAAGACCCAGGAAGTTCAATATCACTTCTGCTTATCATCTTCTGGATTTGCTTCTCGTGCATTACAAGTTTATGTAGACTTGGCTTAACCTTTCTTGGTAGTCTTGGGTCACAGCTGGGTTCAGCCATTATAATAATAATTATCCTTGCATTTGATATAGCGCTTTTCACGTCTTCCAGACGCCTCAAAGCGCTTCACAGGATGTACTGTAAAGTGAATTGACTGTATATTTGTGGGCGAAACACGGCAGCCAATTGCCCACAGCAGTGTTTCACAAACAGTCGGTGGTTTGAAAATGACCAATTTATTATTATTTTAATAATATACATAATAATATTATTTTTGAGGGATTATTATTAGGTGTGTGGAGTAAGAAAAGTTGCTCAAGGTTTCTCCCCAGCCTGGAACTGAACCCGGCTTTCTTGCTTGCAAGGAGAATGCTCAAACCACTGAGCTACAGGACTCCACATACCACAAAGTTTTACCGAGGATAGTTTCGGAAATTATTCACGGAAGGAAATAGATATTAGTTCTCCATGTGCTCCATGGAGCTCTTAAATCCCAGTTATTTATGAAATCAGATCTTTGATTATATTTATAATAGCCCCTTCCACATTGACTTGGAGCTATCCTGCTTTGGATGTTTTGGCCCAGTGTGAAGGTGAGTTTGTTTTAGATAATTAAGTCCAGAGGGAGTAGTACTCAGTACTACTGATTCTGACCTCAGGCTTTAAGGAGATGGAGTCACCTGGTTTGTGGGATTATACTAATTCATTGAAACATTCCCCACCACCACACAAAAATTCTCTTTTCTTTCTTTGGGGAAAGGATATTGTTCCTCCAGAAAAGCTTCAGATGCTGGGGCTTCTTTTAACATGGAAGACTGTCAATGTAATGAACTGAGTCAAATGCAACAGTGTTAATGTAGTAATAGTAGTAATAATATTAATCATTGCATTTGATGTAGTATCTTATCACATCTTTGAGACTTCTCAAGGTGCTTCACAGAATACAGGTAGACCCCGCTTAACGAAAATTTCATTAAGCGAGAGTTTAACTGTATTACTGTATTTGGCGACAGCCAAAACGCCGCCCCAACCCGAGCCTCCCCGCTAAAATCAGTTTAGTTCCTTGCGGTTCCTAGCACTAACATTTTGGGTGTACAGGTTGAGTGGCCAAAAGTCCGGAGTTCCGGAATACGGAATGTGACAAAAATTGCAAGAATAAAAACGCCAATCCTACCTGCTCCAGGCCAGGTCTGCACAGTCACCACAGCAAAATATCGCAACCTGGGCCCAGGCATTTCAGGACACGTGACGCGCTTCTTTCTTCCTCCCCCCCCCCCCCCCCTCTCTTTCTCTCTACTCCCCCCTCCTCTCTTTCTCCCTACGCCTCCCTCTCTTTCCCTCTACCCCCCTCCTCTTTCTCTCTACCCCCCTCCATCTCTATCGCTCTATCCCACTCTCCTCTCTATCTCCCCTCCTCTCTATCCACCCTCCCCTCCCTCTCTATCCACCCTCCCCTTCTCTCTATCCCCCCCTTCTCTCTATCCCCCCTTCTCTCTATCCCCCCCCCACTCCTCTCTATCCCCCCCCACTCCTCTCTCTATCCCCCCCCACTCCTCTCTATCCCCCCCCACTCCTCTCTATCCCCCCCCACTCCTCTCTATCCCCCCCCACTCCTCTCTCTATCCCCCCCCACTCCTCTCTCTATCCCCCCCCACTCCTCTCTCTATCCCCCCCCACTCCTCTCTCTATCCCCCCCCACTTCTCTCTCTATCCCCCCCCACTCCTCTCTCTATCCCCCCCCACTCCTCTCTCTATCCCCCCCCACTCCTCTCTCTATCCCCCCCACTCCTCTCTCTATCCCCCCCACTCCTCTCTCTATCCCCCCCCACTCCTCTCTCTATCCCCCCCCACTCCTCTCTCTATCCCCCCCCCATTCCTCTCTCTATCCCCCCCCCACTCCTCTCTCTATCCCCCCCACTCCTCTCTCTATCCCCCCCCCACTCCTCTCTCTATCCCCCCCCCACTCCTCTCTCTATCCCCCCCCCACTCCTCTCTCTATCCCCCCCCACTCCTCTCTCTATCCCCCCCATCTCTCTATCCCCTCCACCCATCTCCACTTACTATTGAAGCCACGAAGCATCCTGCTGCTTAAGCTCTTCCCATATGGGAGGGGCTACACTGCTTAACTGAGGCGCACTAAAGACTGAGTGTGCGTTGCTGGGGCAACGAGAGAAGCTGTGCACGAGAAGCCTGTGAGATTTAAAGTGTGTGTAAACATTCGTTATAGCGAAAGCAGCCTTTGTTAAGCGGAGAAGTGGTACAAATAGAAATCCTTGTTATAGTGAAGTTTCGTTAACAGGGCGTTCGGTAAGTGGGGTCTACCTGTACAATGTAAAGTGAATTACATGTATTTTGACAGGGCTGCATTTTATAAGCAAGTGGAGAGGATTGTCGCTTACCCAAGCGAGTCGCCAATTTGCCCAGCTGCCTACCCACATCAATATCTGCTGATTTATTCCTTGCTACTGGCTGAATTACAAAGAATGTTGGGCTTAACTTTGACCAGAGGATGGCTGTTAACAGGCATCTTCTATGAAGATTGCCTTTTTTAAAAAAATAATTCACAAATCAAGTGAGCAACAAACTCAATTATTAACAATTATCCAAATTTTCTCAGTTGGAATGGGCTACATTTTGAACCTAACAAATTCATTTTTTTTTACTGACTGGGGCTTTTTTATATTGCATAATATTACTGGCTCGGCCCCCCCACCCCCCCTTTCTTCCTTCAAGTCCCGACTCAAAACACTCCTCTTCAACAGTGCCTTTGATTACCCGCTCTCCCCAATCATGACTCTCAAGCTTGGGTCTGAGGCATTGATTGTCCAGCGCCTTGGGAAGTCTCCCGATGTGAAAGGCAGGGCACAAATGTAATGTTGATGTTGTACAAGCATGCATTATGTGTTTGTGTGTGGGAGTGGTTTTAAATATATTAAAACAAAAGTCTTTGCTTCTTGAGAACTAGTTTGCTAGCATTGAGAAGTCAGCTCGTCTGCCACGTACGAATAGTGGTTATTTGCTCGTCTGCTACGTTACGCATAAAATGGTTGTAGACGTCTATAGCTTAATGTAATAGTATTTCTGCTTTGGATTTAGTTCCTTATCACGTTATCAACATTGTCAGTGCTTGACATGAGTGATTGTATGTTGCCAGGCAAACATGGGAGCCAATCTGTGTACAACAATGCTACAAATATGAATGATAATCCTTGCATTTGATATAGGGCTTTATCACATTTTCAAGATGTTTCAAAGTGCATCAGAGTATACTGTAAAGCGAATTGACTGTATTTTGAGGGCGAAACGCAGTAGCCAATTGCACACAAAAGTGTCCCTCAAACAGGCATGGATGGGGTGGCCTGAATGCATCTCGTTGTCTAGAAGAATCTTCAGCTGTGAGCTTGTGGACCTGCCTTATTTGGACCTGAATCTGCTTGTAATAACCAGTGCGGGCGGCAATGCTAGAGTTCCACCACAGGAGGGTGTCCTACCACATTGAGTTCACTGAGCACCTCCAGTGACTAGTCCCAAGATAAAGCCCGATTCAATATGCTCTGAGTAAATGTAGTGTATCCATTTCTCATGATACAATACAAACTCTGAACCTACAACAAACTAGAGTTAAGTTCCTGCGTGATTATAGCATAGAATGACTTGTTATTTCAGATTCACTTGGCTGATCTTCTAAGGACAAAGTCAGAGATTCTTAAATCTGAACCAATTTAGAACTTTTTGGACTCGTGCCTGCACATCAAGAGTGGCTGGAGGATAGATTTGGTGGGTGGGAAGATTGATTCTGGCCCATCCAATTAATAAAGATCACATAGGCTGCAAATTTGGCCTGAATATCTCCACTCACTTAACTGAAAGTTCAAATACTGTATACGGCCTGAAAGTAAGGAGGACGTTATTAAAGGACCAACACAGTATTTAATGACCTTTTGTAATTTGATATTGGTTTATGACTTCACATTTTCATTATGATTGTGACTTCCTCCTAATGTCTGTTCATATGGAGTCCTGTAGCTCAGTGGTTAGAGCACTCACCTTATGAGGGAGAGACCTGGGTTCAATTCCAGGCAGGGTGAAACCTTCGGCAAGTTTCCTTACTCCACATGCCTGCTAACAATCCCTCAAAAAAAACCAGCAATAATAATTTGGTCACTCAAGCCACGACTGTTTGTGGGACGCTGCTGTGCGCAATTGGCTGCCGTGTTTCAATTCACGTTACAGTATATTCTGTGAAGCGCTTTGAGATGTCTAGAAGATGTGAAAAGCACTATATCAAAGGCAAGGATTATGATATATAATTTAGAGTTTAGCTGTTGATGCCTCTGCATGGGTGGTTTAGGAATATTGGCAGTGTATCAATGTTGCACTCAATGTTCATACTTCCTTACTCATTTGAGCACAATTACTGTCAGAGAGTACAGTAGTATGATGTAAGAACTTGGAATGAAGAAGTCAGAAGAATTTGCACCAGTCTGGAAAGTTGCTAGATTTTCTTTTGGCCACCTGGGTATCTTTGACTTCCATGGAAATGTATCTCCGTGCTTAAGAGCATCCAAACCAAACTATTGACTACTTCCCATGGTTTCTGTTTGTATGAGATGGAGTGTAAACTCTCCTTGAAGGATGCACCCTGCTTGTGTATCTAATCTTTGAGAGTTGAGGTGGAGGTTGGCAAGAGCAAGGCTTGTTGATCCCGGAGTCTGCTGGGGAATTGCTAGAGTTCAGTCAGCAAATGTCGGCACAGCGTGTAATTATGAGCGGTAGCAAGCTTCCTGCTGCTTGCCCAGATAGGGCATTAGCTTGCAGGAGTCAACTGTGACGTCAACAGTTCTGTTGCACACTGTGAAGTTATCTGGATCAGATTATCGGAAGACTGCCGCAGAGGATCAAAGAGGGTGCAACAACACCCACATTTTAATCTTCCTCCTGTAGCTCAGTGGTTAGAGCACTCGTCTTACAAGTGAGAGACCTGGGTTCAATTCCAGGCAGGGCAAAACCTTGGACGAGTTTCCTAACCACACGCCTAATAATAATCCATCCAAAATAAACAATAATAAATTGGTCATTTCAATCCACCGCTGCTTGTGGGACACTGCTGTGCGCAATTGGCTGCTGCGTTTCACTCATATATATATGGTATACCCATATATATATATACAGTCAATTCACATACAGTATATTCTGTGAAGCGCTTTGAGACGTGTAGAAGACGTGAAAGGCACTATATCAAATGCAAGGATTATTATTATTACCCACCTTTACCATGGTAGGTTTTTGGTTACGATCTTCCATATTATCCAGCCTCGTCTGAAACTTGAAAGGATTTTAAAAAAAATCTGTTTTGCACATTGAATACTAATCACCATGCCCTCCAACTTTGTGGTTCTTTACACAAGCTGAATGAGTGGATGTTGCCGAGACAGTGTCTGTTGGCAAGTTATTTGTACCTTGTTTCCACGTACATTTCGCACATTAGGATGTGGTAAATGTCCCACTTTTTTTTTAAACAAGCATTCTTCCTACTGGCATTTTACCACTGATCCTTACTGCGGTCTTACCCTACTTTTATTTAGCTTGTGTTGGTTTGTTTTTGTTTAATTGATGGTCTTTCTCCATTGACAGTGCCATATTTAAAGATGTCTTGCTGTTGGGAGTTCCATCATCTGTCTTCTTTGGCACAGCAGCTTTATTTTAAATGGGCAAATAAAGTCTCAAGGGACACTTGTGTCTTATAGCCACACAAAAAAACAGTGGAAAGTATTTCTGACTTGAAACTTACCACATCAATTCTAAATCCAAAATCATCACCGTTCTGCTCTGAGCACAGATCTGAGGAGGGCTAGTTCTAACCTGATTTTGAAATTGTGTCCAAACAGAAACAACAAATCCAGTCCTTGAGTTTGGACCCTCTCAAGGGATGAACTGGCTCCACAATGGCATGTGTGGTAATGGAAAGACAGAATTAAGCCAGTCCTCAAGCTATGTGGTTTAGCTAGTTAGATTTCAGCAGTACCGCAGCACACGCTCTAAGCTCCCAAGCCTTGGCTGTTGTCAACCTGCGCCTAATACTCTCTGGAATTAGATAAGCAGAATATGTCTCCAGGGGGAGAGTAGAGAGTGCATTCCACTCCAACAATCTATCTCTGGGATTTCCATGTGTAGCTGGGATGCATGGAATTCTCAGTTTGGTTTGGATACTCCTAACCCTGGTGATGGGTTTTCGCGGAACAAAATCAAGGGATTGATCTGTGTGCTGCCACCAGTTGGCAGCCTTGTGGACCTTTTCCAAAAGAACTAATCAACTAATCTATGTTCCTCTGAAGTTGCTTCTAATCTTCTTCATTGTTAGCCATGCTCCTGTTTTGGGGTCAATGGCAAACATAGACATTATGGGATGAATGTCAATTTTGAGTTCAGTTGTCTCTGGTAGTGGTTTGGAAACTGTAGAGGTGAACACTGTTTTCTATTCCAGTCGATAATCTGTATAGAGCCTTTCACGTCGGGAGAATGTCCATGGCACGCTGAGAAGTGTTAAAATGTAAGGTGTACTTGAGTGAAATAAAACTGTGAGGCAAAAACTAGTCACATCAGGTAACAGCAGCTTAGTTCAGATACAACTGATTTATTAGCACCTAAATAACCTGTAGTCAGATTCAGTTAGAAAAATCTACAGAGGGGGAAAAAACAAACAGTTGTGGTTCTTATCAGATCTGGTGTTGAGTGCTCTGAACAAGTGTCTCCTTTCAGTGGACAGATTTAGTATTTTGCTGTTTTCTGGTGGTATGTCAATGTGAACCTGCTATTCTGTGAGCTTTGTGTGGTGGTTTTGAGTCTTTTATTTCTTGGTTGATTTGTTAACTTTGGTGCTTTTATTTTTATTGTAATTTTATTGCGAAAGGGAGGTGTGGGCAAGAAGCTGACATATGTCAAATGGCATCATACTTGCAGGCAACTTGTGCCACAACAAAAATTGTAAGATGCAGGACTTGTCAGCAGACAAGTAGTGATAAATTGAAAATCACTTTGTATATAATGGAAAACATGAATACATCCCTGGACAGCCTTTACAGGCTTCCTGTAAGCTCGCCAACCAGTTTTCTGCTTTATTGGGTGAACAGCAGTTTCCATGTTGATAATGTAATGGCTTTACTACTGCTACCAATTTATTTGTCATGAACCAAACCGTTTCTGCTGATAAAGTTACTTTGTTTGTTTGACTAACAGCTTTACTAATTGTTAGTGTTTTCTGAATGAGTTTTAGCTTTTTTTTCCCCCCCCTCCCCCTAAGTGGACAAACAATAACAAAATTACATTTGTATAGTGCCTTTCAGGTCGGGAGGACATCCCAAGATGCTGAACAGTCAGTGTTTCGGACCCGAGCTGGGGTCAGGATTGGGGAGGTTAGAGGGAAGTGGGCTGAGTTCTTTCTAGTAATTTATGTGTAGTATTTGAAATATAAGGACAGGGGAGGCAAGAAAGCACTGAGTTTGCAGTAGTCTACTATTGACCATTTTTCTTTTATGGGTCAAAATGTGTGTGTTGAACATTTTGATGCAGGTGCTTGGACCTGTCCTGTAGCTCAGTGGCTTGAGCACTCGCCTCGCAAGTGGATACCTGGGTTCTATTGTCAGCAGGACCAAACCTTGGGCAAGTTTCCTTACTCCACACGCCTCTATTTACCCAGCAGTAAATAGAAACCTGGTTGTTACTTGATTGGCAGATCGCTTTTCCAGTGATAATAATCCCTAAAAAAAAATTGGTCACTCAATTCCGCTACTGTTTGTGGGAACACCGCTGTGCACAATTGGCTGCCACGTTTCACCCACTATTCTATGATGTGCTCTGAGATGACTTGAAGACATAAAAAATGCTATATCAAATGCAAGGATTATATTACTCTATGGTGTTCTACTTTTGAGGATCCCACTGGATACATCACGCTAATCTATGCCACGTCCAAAGTGCTGGCTAAAACCACACACGTCCAAGAAAGGGGAGAGCAGCCAAATTGCGAGAACAAGTGGCTCACGTGGGAAATTTATATCTGATTAATTGATGGTCAAAATCTTAAAAGAGGAACTTTTTTGGTTCCCTATGGTTAAGGTATTCTTTTGTATAATAATAATCCTTGCATTTGATATAAAGCTTTTCATGTCTTCTGGACGTCTCACAACGCTTCACAGAATATACTGTAAAATGAATTGACTATTTATGGAAGAAGTTCATGAAATCCAGCACTAACTGGTTTCCTGCATTGAGCATGACAGCTATCCCTTAGCTTCCAGTCACTATTGCAAATACTATTCCAGTATTTGCCAAGTTTTGAGCTGGACCATCTGGTCTTCAGTGCTGGAAAAGGGTGATGTAAAAAAATATATAGTGGAACAAATTCTTGGTATCCTGTAAACCCCAGGTACCCAAACTCTAGATCTCCCTCCCTCCCTCCCTCCCTTCAAATCATGCCATTTTGATCGTGCTTTTGGTCACCTCCCCCCCACTCACTCACCCCCTGGCTCCTGGATCAGACTCCGCCACTGTTGAGCGCTCTGGGAAGCTACCCAGTGTGAAGGGTGCTATATAAATACAAGTTGCTGCTGTAGTGAAGTTAAGGGAGTCCAATGTATGTGATGGGTTTTGGCGAGATTTTACTGTGGGGGTGGGTGGGGATGTGAGACACAAGAGGGCGGCTGCTTAACGTGTTGCACCAGGTGATAAAAGTGCTGTCTTACAATGTTAACAGGAACTGAGTAGGGAGAATCTTTGTTTCTCAGTGAGTGTTCTGTCCCTCCCAAATCCTGCAGATGAGCCAGGTTGGCCTGTGCTGTCACCAGAAGTGACCTGAAGTACTGCTTACCTGCCTGGCTCAGTAACTGGACTAGAAACCACCACAGAGGTATGAATTGATTCCAGCATTCTGTTGTCAAACATGTCACCTTAGCTTGAAACACATTCACTGAAATTACCTTGCAGTGCAGTGACTATTTCTAGAAAAATGTGACATCTTGTTTGTATATGAACGCCACAGTCCGTTTTCACAGCAGTGTCCCACAAATGGTTAGAAGGTGAATGATCAATGAACTAGCAGATTGTTGGCCAGGACACCAGGAGCAATGTCTCTTCTCAATAGTGACACGCGAATATTAATATCAGTTTAACCGTCACATCCGGAAAACAGCACCGCCTTCCAACCTCAGGCTAGGAAAACCTTGCGCAGTAAATGCTCGCCAAGTCCTGGCGCTGGCGTTTAATAAGCACTCCTGATTCCAGTACAGTAATGTCATTTTGCCATCGGCATACCTTCCAGCTGTGTGAAAGCAAATCTGTGAAATAACAACAAAATTACACTTGTTTAGCGCCTTTCATGTTGGGAGGCCGTCCCAAGGCGGTGAAGAGTTAGTTCGGGACCTGAGCGGCAGGGGAGGATTGGGGGAAGGGGAAGGAGAGTAGGGGAGGGGGAAGAGTTAAGAGGGGAGCCTTCCTTAAAGAGGAAGGTCTTGATACCGGCTTTGAAGGAGGAAAGGGAGGAAGCAAGATGGAGGGACTGCGGGATGGAGTTCCATAGTGTGGGAGCAGAGAGGCAGAAAGCCCGGCCACCGATGTTTGGGCAGTGGACATGGAGCAGGCCAGAGTCTGCTGAACAGAGGGACGGGCGGGCTGATAGGGAGTCAGCAGGTCGGAGAGATAGGCGGGGGCAAGGCCGTGAATGACCTTGAAAGTGAGGAGGAGGATCTTGAATTTGATCCTCTGGGAGATGGGGAGCCAGGCGAGGGTGGGAGTGATGTGGTCGCAGAGCCTGGTGCGGGAGAGTACACAAGCTGCAGAGTTCTGAATGATCGGCAGCCTGTGAAGGGAGGAGCTAGGAAGGCCGACGAGGAGAGAGCCTGGAAGTGATAAAGACGTGAATGAGAGTTTTGGCGGCATGGGGGCTGAGGTAGTGGCGGAATCTGGCAATATCGCGGAGGTGGTGGAAGGCTGTACTGGTCAAGGAGTGGATATAAGGGAGGAAGGACAGTTTGGGGGTCAAACAAGATGCCCAGATCCCTGACTGGCTTTGAGAGTTGGAGAGAGCAGCCTTGCCTAATAGACATACATACCATGTTCCTGAGCGGCACCATTATCCTAAAACAGCTGCTCTTGAAAGTGCATCACCCAATATAGACATGTCCCTCCTTCCCTTTCTTTCAGAAATAGCTCAATGTGTTTGGTTTAGTGTGTTGATGTGACGCTCTAATCTGTAAATACTGTAATAAATGTGCATCCCATGGCAGATAAAAAAAAGACTGATGTCCTGGACAGACGTATTGTATCTATGATTTGAGAACGTGAAGGGAATGTTTTTTGTATTCCTAATTCAAGCAGTGCTGAGTTCCCTCTTTCAGTTAAACCTTTATCTAATTTTTCTCCTCCCATATATCTTATTCGTCACCACTTTTTACTAACCAGGCAAAGTTTCTTGTATTTAATGAAAACTACACCCTGCTCACTTATTTACAGCTGGGTGTGGAGGGCACGTATGACTGCAGGAGTGGGGTATGTGAGTACAGTAAAAGCCTGTTTATTCGGCACTCGATCAACCATAACTTCCGTATAACCGGCATCGCAAAAAAAAGTCTGCATCCAATTACCCAGAATTTATCCTGAAAAATGCATTTTATATATTTTTGCCGTTTTCGGCCGAATATCCGGCAGGCGCTTTAACCGGTATTGGCCAGGTCCCGAGGGTGCCAAATAAACGGGCTTTTACTGTATTATGGGATGGTCTCCAGTGAGAAAACCTTGGTTGTTGATGACCAAAGAGTATGAGATTTTGTCTTGCTTGAAACTGATTACTGGCAGATTCTTGGAACATTAAGACAGTTGCTGCCTGTATGTGGAGCAGATGGTAGTGTAACAGTGAACACTGGAACCAACTAATCAGTTAAGGGATACCTTCTATGAGTCATGAGAAGGGGATAGAAGAGATGAGAGCCAAAAGAGAAGTAATTAAATTTGATGTGCTGTACTCCATACATCTGTAGGAACAAATCCTTGAGCAGCTATTCCATTTAACACTTTGGTTACCAGTGTTTTGGCAGCATCTCCTGTTTCGGTACATCTTCAGTTTGTCCACATTACACCAGTATTACAAGAACTACTCAACCGCTCCACTTAGCCTTCAGAATATATTGTCCTGGTCTTTTGTTTCCTGTTCTCTCCAAGACAAGACAAGTTATTGTGGGGTTTGGCTGCCTCTGTCTCAGTCCAGTGGCTATTTATCATATGTGAGCCTCAAAGGCTCTGCATCACAGGCAAGTCAATTCTAGGACTAAATGCAGCTTGTGCAGTTTTTTTTATATATATAATATATATACACACACACCTGCATTTTATTCGGAGGTTCGATAGCATCTGCAGGGTGAAACACTTAACACTGATCTTAGCTAGTGTGTTGACTTCTGCCTACGTGCTGCTAGTTATTCTGTCGTCCCATAAAATTATTTTTCAGCCTTCCTCCTCGGGTCAGGCAGTTTAGGTTGTGACATTCATTCATTTTGGGATAGGGTATCATCCCTCAAAGGGTTTATATGGAGCTTGGGTCAGACAGTTCATCTTGAGTCTGTATGAGTTTTATTAGCTCAGTGGATCTAAAACCAGATACAATCTCCAACCCCTCTTGCCCAAACATGCTGCAAAACCTGCAGCTGGACAACACTGTAGATCAATCCTCATAGATACAAAGACATAGAAACAGGAGTAGGCGGCTACTCAACCTCTCGAGCCTGTTTTGCCATTTTATAAGGTCAAGGCTGATCTGTACCTCAAATCCAGTTGGCCCCATATCCTTAATCCAGAAGATGTTCATCATTACAATAATCCTTGCATTTGATATAACTTCTGACCACATCTAAAAGCGCTTCACAGAAAGTAGATTGATTATAGGTTGATTATGCATCCACTTGCAAGGTGTGACTTTAAGGTGGAAGACTGTTCAGAACTATGCCCTGAAAGTAAAGATCTGTATTTTTTTTAATGATTGTGTTTTGCTGGTCATTTCTATGAATGTAAATACAATTATCTATTTGGTTGCAAGCATTACTTTAGGGCTAAGTTAGTACAATCTGGCATAGAAACAGCAGCCTGTTGAATTTGGGCAATCTAGACAAGTAAAAGTGGTGAATGTAGCAAAGTGAATTGAAAAATGCATTTGACTTGATTTGGGTTTTAATCTCTAAATATGTGAAACGGCAGCAGTGATCCGGGAGTGGAACACTAATTAATAACTTCTCTTATGCCAACTGTAGAGATGCACTGGTAAATAAATTCCCTACTACAACTTCATGTAGAAACGTTTCACCCGACTGACCCTTCACTGTTGCTAAAAAAAATAGTTCTGTTGGAATCCTTCAGATGTATAACCATTGGTATAAGAGGCAAATTCTGTTTAAATTTTCAGACCAAGCATTTGACCATTTACAGTTTTAGAATAGGACTGTTTTGTACAGTGCAACTGTACTGAACACTTGAGGGGAGTATAGCAGCACTGTTCCTGCCCGAGGCCAAGCTTCTGTTTTGACGTTAGTCTGCTCTAAATCAAGAATTGGGAAAAAAAACAAATTTTCCTAGGCCCTTCAATAAAAACATTCATCGCTGAACATAAACGTGCATGAAGCAATGGAAACAATACGAGCAGATTCACTCAACGATTCCTGGGTAACCCGGGGTGAGGGTTTCATTTATGAAGAGAAATTAGAGTTTAAAACCCTAGAATCAATTAAGGTTAAGGGTGACCTGATCAAGGTCTTTAAGGTTATGCAGAGGTAAATGGGAATAGATAATTAAATTTGTCGTCATTCGTTGGTGAGTGAGTAACGAGAGGGCACAGGATAATTTCAAACAGAACTGGGTGGGTCAGACAAAAAGCTTTCCCAGAGGGTGTTTGGAATGTGGAGTTCTCTGCCTCAAGCCGCATTTGAAGCAAAGTCCATAAATAATGATTGTTAGATTTCGAGGAGAGGAATATTAACGGGTGGGGAGTGGGTTTGAGAGTGGGATTAGATGGTGTTCAGAACCCAGCACAGTATTTTGATAGATTGAATTGCGACGCAAATTCTGTGCTGTAACAATGTACAGGTATCCCGCCCCAACCGCGGCCTTGCCAACCACAAAACTCACGCATCCACGGTTTGCTAAATGCGGCAACCCTCGCAAACTGTGTTTTGCGCATCCGTGTTTTAAATCCGTGGGTTTAAATTTTTCAAGTTTTACTCCTCCAAACAAGGGACCGCATTCATTCGCGTATTGGTGTGTGTTCATCCGCTCCGCGTTTCCCGCCTATCATCTTTACTACCCCATGTGGTCTAGCTGCACTCGTGGATCTACAGGTGCTGTGTGTGCTGTGTGTGTGTGAACAGCTAGCATACAGCACTAGGACCCAGTTTGCGATGTTGCAATCAATCAGTGACAACGCTTCTCTCTTAGCATTAAGGTAAATACAGTAACATGAATTTATTGTCGCTTCTCCGCAGCCTGGCTAGTAAGTT
The DNA here is from genome assembly GCA_035084275.1 of Hydrolagus colliei. NCBI lineage: Eukaryota > Metazoa > Chordata > Chondrichthyes > Chimaeriformes > Chimaeridae > Hydrolagus > Hydrolagus colliei. Next base: position 81,225,818 of record CM068742.1, read on the forward strand.
TGGGAGCATTGGCTGCCAGGATTTGCAGATCTCTCTTCGTAAGTTCTCTTTCCCCCCCCCCACTTCTCTCTCACCTTCTCCAGCCCCCCCCCCCCCCCAGCCCTCTGTGTCAACGCCCCCCCCCCCCCCCAGCCCTCTGTGTCACTGCCCCCCCCCCCAGCCCTCTCGCCCCCCCCACCCCCCTGTGTCACCCTCCCCAGCCCTCTGTGTCACCCTCCCCAGCCCTCTGTGTCACCGCCCCCCCCAGCCCTCTGTGTCACAGCCCCCAGTCCTCCATGTCAAAGCCCCCCCACCCCCCAGCCCTCCGTGTCACAGCCCCCCCCAGCCCTCTTGCCCCCCCGACCCCTCTGTGTCACCCCCCCCCCCCCCCAGCCCTCCGTGTCACAGCCCCCCCCCCCCCCAACCAGCCCTCCGTGTAAACCCCCCTCCCCCATACAGGGCCCTGTATTTTCCAACCGTGAATTTTCCAACCACAGGTTTACAGGAACGTATCCCTCGCGGTTGGGGAGCGATACCTGTACACTAGGGTCTGTCGATATGGAAATTTTCCGATTTAGATATATCGATGGGCTCATATCGAGATATACCGACATATCGATATTTTCGGGTTTTTCATACTGCGCCGACGCGCGCATTTGGAGTACGCACGCATTCGGGGTGCACGCGCATTCGGGGCCTATCTCCTCAGGAGGTAAATATGTTTCTCTGTGTCTCTCACTCTCTCCATCTCTGTGTTTGTCTGTCTGTGTCTCTGTGTCTCTCTCCTCTCTCACATCGCCCCCCCCATCTCTATCTGTATTATCACATCCACTCCGTCTCTTCCCCCCACCCCCGGCCGCCGTCCCTCTCTCCTCTCCCCCCGCCGCCGTCCCTCTCTCCCACCCCCCACCCCCGTCGTCTCCCCCCACCCCCCAGCCGTCTCTCTCCCCCTCCCTCCCCCCAGCCGTCTCTCTCCCCCTCCCTCCCCCCAGCCGTCTCTCTCCCCCTCCCTCCCCCCAGCCGTCTCTCTCCCCCTCCCTCCCCCCAGCCGTCTCTCTCCCCCTCCCTCCCCCCAGCCGTCTCTCTCCCCCTCCCCCCACCAGCCGTCTCTCTCCCCCTCCCCCCACCAGCCGTCTCTCTCCCCCTCCCTCCCCCCAGCCGTCTCTCTCCCCCTCCCTCCCCCCAGCCGTCTCTCTCCCCCTCCCTCCCCCCAGCCGTCTCTCTCCCCCTCCCCCCCCCCTGCCGTCTCTCTCCCCCTCCCCCCCCAGCCGTCTCTCTCCCCCTCCCCCCACCAGCCGTCTCTCTCCCCCTCCCCCCACCAGCCGTCTCTCTCCCCCTCCCCCCACCAGCCGTCTCTCTCCCCCTCCTCCCCCCCCAGCCATCTCTCTCCCCCTCACCACCACCCCCCAGCCTTCTCTCCCCCCCCCCCCCCCCACCCCTTGCATACCTGTATATTGTATTCGAGGACTATGAATACAATATGGCGGCTTTGCACCTCGGTCTGTGCATTGTGTATAGAGATGAGCATTCTGGGTCTTGTAGTTCAGTGTGCGCACATTCCGATTTTTTACCTCGATATATCGACTTTTCGATATCGATATTTTTGAAATGCCTATATCGGCGTATCGATATGAAAATTATATCGGGTTTTAGCGATATATCGCCGGACCCTACTGTACACTACTAATCCATGACTCAAGTACTCATTTGTAGTATTCTGGCTGTACCCTCATACTGTTGGTGAGAGCTGTAAATGTTTTCCTGGAGATGACTACAGTACCGTACCTTCTTCTCTCATTGTTGTACTATTAAGGGTCTCAAGTCATGGAGCTGGAAATGTCAAAGTAGGAATTGGATTTGACTTTGTTGACGTGATATTTTTAAGATGGGAACGGTCGGTCACACAGGAAAAAGATGAAGGATAGTGACACAACCTATTCAGAACACTCCTAGTTACTGATATCATTGCTTTTTTGGGACTGTCACTTGTAACTCAACCACTTAGAAGTTATTGACTCAGTCACTGTTACATATTACTACTCGGTAAGGTCCGTTGATATGGAAATTTTCCGATTTAGATATCGATGGGCTCATATCGAAATATATCGATATTTTCGGGTTTTTCGTACTACGCGCGCGTTCGAGGTGCGCGCACGTTCAGGGCCTATCTCCTCAGGAGGTAAATATCTTTCTCTCTCTGTGTCTCTCACTCTCTCCATCTCTGTGTTTTTCTGTCTGTGTCTCTCTCCTCTCTCACATCCCCCCCATCTCTATATATTATCACATCCACCTCGTCTCTCCCCCCCCCCCCCCCCCCCCCCCACCCTGCCGCCGTCCCTCTCTCTCTCTCTCTCCTCCCGCCGCCGTCCGTCTCTCGCACCCCCCACCCCCGTCGTCTCTCTTTCCTCCTCCCCCCCCCCCCCCCCCGCCGCTCTCTCTCTCTCCCCCTCCCCCCCAGCCCTCTTGCCCCCCCGACCCCTCTGTGTCACCCCCCCCCCCCAGCCCTCCGTGTCACAGCCCCCCCCCCCCCCAACCAGCCCTCCGTGTAAACCCCCCTCCCCCATACAGGGCCCTGTATTTTCCAACCGTGAATTTTCCAACCACAGGTTTACAGGAACGTATCCCTCGCGGTTGGGGAGCGATACCTGTACACTAGGGTCTGTCGATATGGAAATTTTCCGATTTAGATATATCGATGGGCTCATATCGAGATATACCGACATATCGATATTTTCGGGTTTTTCATACTGCGCCGACGCGCGCATTTGGAGTACGCACGCATTCGGGGTGCACGCGCATTCGGGGCCTATCTCCTCAGGAGGTAAATATGTTTCTCTGTGTCTCTCACTCTCTCCATCTCTGTGTTTGTCTGTCTGTGTCTCTGTGTCTCTCTCCTCTCTCACATCGCCCCCCCCATCTCTATCTGTATTATCACATCCACTCCGTCTCTTCCCCCCACCCCCGGCCGCCGTCCCTCTCTCCTCTCCCCCCGCCGCCGTCCCTCTCTCCCACCCCCCACCCCCGTCGTCTCCCCCCACCCCCCAGCCGTCTCTCTCCCCCTCCCTCCCCCCAGCCGTCTCTCTCCCCCTCCCTCCCCCCAGCCGTCTCTCTCCCCCTCCCTCCCCCCAGCCGTCTCTCTCCCCCTCCCTCCCCCCAGCCGTCTCTCTCCACCACCCCCCCCAGCCGCCTCTCTCCCCCTCCCCCCCCAGCCGCCTCTCTCCCCCTCCCCCCCCAGCCGCCTCTCTCCCCCTCCCCCCCCAGCCGCCTCTCCCCCCCTCCCCCCCAGCCGCCCCTCTCCCCCCCTCACCCCCCAGCCGCCCCTCTCCCCCCCTCAACCCCCAGCCGCCCCTCTCCCCCCCTCAACCCCCAGCCGCCCCTCTCCCCCCCTCAACCCCCAGCCGCCCCTCTCCCTCCCTCAACCCCCAGCCGCCCCCCTCAACCCCCAGCCGCCCCCCTCAACCCCCAGCCGCCCCCCTCAACCCCCAGCCGCCCCCCTCAACCCCCAGCCGCCCCCCTCAACCCCCAGCCGCCCCCCTCAACCCCCAGCCGCCCCCCTCAACCCCCAGCCGCCCCCCTCAACCCCCAGCCGCCCCCCTCAACCCCCAGCCGCCCCCCTCAACCCCCAGCCGCCCCCCTCAACCCCCAGCCGCCCCCCTCAACCCCCAGCCGCCCCCCTCAACCCCCAGCCGCCCCCCTCAACCCCCAGCCGCCCCCCTCAACCCCCAGCCGCCCCCCTCAACCCCCAGCCGCCCCCCTCAACCCCCAGCCGCCCCCCTCAACCCCCAGCCGCCCCCCTCAACCCCCAGCCGCCCCCCTCAACCCCCAGCCGCCCCCCTCAACCCCCAGCCGCCCCCCTCAACCCCCAGCCGCCCCCCTCAACCCCCAGCCGCCCCCCTCAACCCCCAGCCGCCCCCCTCAACCCCCAGCCGCCCCCCTCAACCCCCAGCCGCCCCCCTCAACCCCCAGCCGCCCCCCTCAACCCCCAGCCGCCCCCCTCAACCCCCAGCCGCCCCCCTCAACCCCCAGCCGCCCCCCTCAACCCCCAGCCGCCCCCCTCAACCCCCAGCCGCCCCCCTCAACCCCCAGCCGCCCCCCTCAACCCCCAGCCGCCCCCCTCAACCCCCAGCCGCCCCCCTCAACCCCCAGCCGCCCCCCTCAACCCCCAGCCGCCCCCCTCAACCCCCAGCCGCCCCTCTCCCCCCCTCACCCCCCAGCCCCCCCCTCACCCCCCCAGCCGCCCCTCACCCCCCAGCCGCCCCTCTCCCCCCCTCACCCCCCCAGCCGCCCCCCTCACCCCCCCAGCCGCCCCTCTCCCCCCCTCACCCCCCAGCCGCCCCTCTCCCCCCCTCACCCCCCCAGCCCCCCCTCACCCCCCCAGCCCCCCCTCACCCCCCAGCCGCCTCTCTCCCCCCCCCCCCCAGCCGCCTCTCTTCCCCCCCCCCAGCCGCCTCTCTTCCCCCCCCCCCAGCCGCCTCTCTTCCCCCCCCCCCAGCCGCCTCTCTTCCCCCCCCCCCAGCCGCCTTTCTTCCCCCCCCCCCAGCCGCCTCTCTCCCCCCCCCCCCAGCCGCCTCTCTCCCCCCCCCCCCCCCCAGCCGCCTCTCCCCCCCCCCCCCCAGCCGCCTCTCTTCCCCCCCCCCAGCCGCCTCTCTTCCCCCCCCCCAGCCGCCTCTCTTCCCCCCCCCCCAGCCGCCTCTCTTCCCCCCCCCCCAGCCGCCTCTCTTCCCCCCCCCCCAGCCGCCTCTCTTCCCCCCCCCCCAGCCGCCTCTCTTCCCCCCCCCCGCCGCCTCTCTTCCCCCCCCCCCCGCCGCCTCTCTTCCCCCCCCCCCAGCCGCCTCTCTTCCCCCCCCCCCAGCCGCCTCTCTCCCCCCCCCCCAGCCGCCTCTCTCACCCACCACCCCTTGCATACCTGTATATTGTATTCTAGGACTATGAATACAATATGGCGGCTTTGCACCTCGGTCTGTGAATTGTGTATAGAGATGAGCATTCTGGGTCTTGTAGTTCAGTGTGCGCGCATTCCGATTTTTTACCTCGATATATCAATATTGAAAAGTTTTTTTGAAATGCCTATATCGGCGTATCGATATGAAAATTATATCGGGTTTTAGCGATATATCGATATATCGCCGGACCCTACTACTCGGTTGCTCTCTTCTAAATCTGTATTTTACCAGACCGGATGTAGCTCTTATCATAATAATATAGTCAATTTCACTTTACACTATTTTGTGTGAAACGCTTTGGGGTGTCTAGAAGATTTGTATAGTGCTATGTCAAATGCAAGGATTATTATTTTATTATAATCCTTGCCTTTGATATAGTGTCTTCTCATGTCTTCGAAACATCTCAAAGAGCTTCACGGAATATACACTTAGTCCTCGTATAACGTCGCAGTTTTTCGCGAAAAGTACGACTTTAAGCGAAATGACGATATGTGAACCCCGTGCAAGAATTCCGGAAGTTCAGCATCTTATGTACGCCTATGCTGCCCAAAGTACAGTAAAAGCCCGTTTATCAACTAATTGACTGTCAGATAATCGGGTGGCAAGTTGCCGAAAACCCAACACAAACATTTTCTTATTTTAAAACATATCATATTAATAATAGTAACAGAATATTGTATGGATACTTACCAATAAAGATTCTAGCACACTTGGTAAAATGATCGGTAAAACGGCATTTTTTTTACCAATTGGTAAAAACCCCAGAGTTCGTAAGTTTAATAAATGTACATGTGCACACATAGCACGCAGCGCAAAGTGAGCATGCTCGCGATTGCTGGAATGGGGAATTGCCCCTGGAGGGTGTCGCGCAATCCGGTTGATTGAGTCACGGATAAACAGGCTTTTACTGTAGTTTGCTTCCACCCGCACGTATGACGTAATAGTGAATGTCACAACGTTAAATGAATATATGTTCCCCTATGTAACAGCAACGTAATAACAAAACAACGTTGACCAAAGCAACGTTAAGTGAGGTGTACCTGTACATTGAATTGACTACAATTTTGGGGCAAAGTGAATAAATAGAAGGCTACCGCTGTCTATTACTGATTGGCGCCTGAAATCCAGCAAATCAAATTCACCCTTGTAATGGATTATGTGTTGAATAAATCAGTTTTAGCTTGGTGCAGAATTTGCAGTTGGTCATTAGTATGTTCTGCTTCTTAAACAATTTTCCTAGACAGACTAGAGTGATTGGCTGAAATAAGAGTTTAATCCCAACACCATTTCAATTTATACAGTAAGTGGCTTTGTGGAGCAAAATAACATTTAAGAAAAAAAATCTCTTTTCAAGGCATGTGTTTGATCAGATTTAAACCCCGTGAATCCCTGTTGTTGATATACAAATGACTCAGTTGCTCCTGTGAACTTAATCCATAACTTGGGCAGGAGCCCGGCATTCAAGCCAAGCTAGTGGCTTGTGCGTGTGCAACACATGGCTGTGATGACATGACTGAGGCCCTCCCACCATTCTCCACCAGTTCTAATGCTGAGTGACAGTGAATGGATTCATAAAGGAAGCACAAGTTTTCGGAGAGCTTACTATGGTGGGGTCGAATGAGAAAGCTCAGGAACAGCAGCTGCTATCCACAGGTTCACAAGCTATATCATTACCAACTTGTTTGCTCTTCATGTGAGTGAAATAAATCTTGGGACGTCCTCCCGACGTGAAAGGCGCTCTATAAATGTAAATTGTTGTTGTTGTTGAAATAAATCTTGCCAGTTGCTTGGTCTTCAAGGGCATTTACTGTAATCTGTCCCAAGAGACTGACCACAAGTGAGAATTGATCTTTCTAGTGAAAAGGGTATGTGAGACTATTTTTAGTTTGACTTTGCTGAAGGTTTGTTTACTTGCAAATGCTCATTTACGATTCCAGCTAAAAGTAAGTACGTATTGTGTTTGTATCTTTTCTCTATATATCTCTTCTGGGTTTGTTTTTTTCTCTTGTTTCCTCTTATGAATCTGGGCTTGTAGCTATCTTACTATATTCCTTAATAGGGAGGTGTGGGAGAGTGCGCATTCCATAAATAGACACCCTAGGAGCCTTACCTGGAGATGGACAGCTCATTCTGGCTTCTGTATGTGAAAGCTCTCCTTCAATACGGAATTGCTGTCCGGCATCCCGAAAATCCCAACCTGATCTGTCTCGAGGCAATCAATTGACTCATTTCCCACTGTCTCCCTTCGTCTCCCACTCGCTTTCCCTGCCCTCCCAGAATCTGATCTGCAGCACTCTCCCACTCTCCTTTGCCCCCACCCCCCTCCACTGTGGAATCCTGTAGCATAGTGATTACTGCACTCACCTCGGAAACGAGTTTGCTTCCCGGGTGAGGTGAAACTTTATGCAAGTTTCCTTACTACACACACACACACCTCTGTGTTTTCTAAACAGTAAGTAGGAACCTACTTGTTAGTTAGTTGATGGATTGCTTTTTGGGGTAATAATCCCTTAAAAAAAAAGACAAAATTGGGCACTCAATCCTTGGCTGTTTGTGGGACACTGCTGAGCGTAACTGACTGCATTTCACCCACAGAATAAACAGTCACTGCACTTCACAGTGTATTCGGTGAAGTACTTTGAGACATCTCCACAATATAAGTGCTATATCAAAGCAAGTATTGTTATCATGTATCCTCAGATAAATTGGTTTGCATTCCTCTACCTATGGGCTTGTAGCTTTGCCTCTTGATTTATCCTTATAATAATCCTTGCGTTTGATACAGCGCTTTTCACATCTTATCAACGTCTCAAAGCGCTTCACAGAATATACTGTAAAGTGAATTGACTGTATATTTGTGGGCAACACGCGGCAACCAATTGCGCACAGCAGTGTCCCACAAACAGTCGTGGATTGAAATGACCAATTTTTATTATTGTGGTTTTGTTTTGGCCAGATTATTATTAGGCGTGTGGAGTAAGAAAATTTGCCCACGGTTTCCTGGGATTGTAGGACTCTATTTGCGGCAAGTAGCTCTCCATCTCTAACTGGAAAATAAACTCCAAATAAAATTGGTCAATCACCTCCTACCTTACTGTGCTTAAAATGACTGCCACGTTTGCCTGTTTTAAATAAAAGTTTATTGTGCATAATAGTAAATAATTAGATGCTTTGAGATATTTCAGGGTTAAGGTGCTGAAAGTCACAATCTAAACGATGGTGTATGATTGACGTAACTTTCAACATCTCTCACTGTCTATTATCTATTTGTCAAAATAACCTGTTTGTCACCTGCCGTGTTTTTTGAGAGGGGGAGAAGCACGGTAGTGCTTTCTGTCCCAGCACCATACAGGCTACCATTGTGCAGGCACAATGTGCTCATTTTCTGAATGGTTCACTGGATTGTACCAGCATTTAAACAATGAGACCAAATGCCTTTTTTAAGGGAGCCTCCAGAATTGCAGTTGACACTATGCAGTAGCTCCAGAGGAAATCTGTCTATTTGGAAATCACACAACCCATGTAAAACGTGCTCATATCGTGGCAATACATCTTTAACTGGTCCGTACACCTCCTTTCCTACAGGGGTGAGGTTACTCGAGAGCTTTACTGCATCTAGAAATGCTTCCTGCGGCTTACAGTAAGTTTCTATTCTCAGCTGGTTTTGTCAGATGTGTTTCTAACACCAAGGTCCGTTATGCTGTTTTTTATTTTGTACTATTGTAATTTAAATACACAGTAGTCAGTGCTGGAGAACTGAAGGATTTCTCATCCTCATTGAAAGATGTAATGGCTTTGATTTGCAAGTTTTTGTGTTCGGTAACTTACATTTACGCAATAACAGAATTGTGGCAAATGGTATGCAGCTTTCCCAACAATACTCGGAGTCCTGTAGCTCAGTGGTTAGAGCAGTCGCGTTACAAGCGTGAGACCTGTGTTCGAATCCAGCAGGTCAGGGCAAAACCTTGGGCAAGTTTCCTTACTCCACACACTTAATAATAGTCCCTACCAAAAAAAAACACAATAATGAAATTGGTCATTTCAATCCACGACTGTTTGTCGAACACTGCTGTGCACAGTTGGCTGCTGCGTTTTGCCCACAAATATACAGTCAATTCACTGTACAGTATATTCTGTGTAGCGCTTTGTGACATCTAGAAGACGTGAAAAGCTCTATCAAAATGCAAGGATTATTTATTATTATACTATATCTCTTGTGTGATAATCCTTATATTTGATATATCGCGCTTCATGTCGGGAGGACATCTTGAAGCATTTCATAGGAGTTTACAGCACTTTACAGTGGTCGCTATGTACAAGTAGGAAAATAGTGCAATCAAGTTGCACACAGCAATGACCCAGAAACAACTATGGAATAAACAACCAATTTTATTTAAGGGATTGTTGGCTAGGACATAGGAAGAAACTTCCTCCTCGTTTTGAGTAATGCTATGGAATCGTTAATGTCCACCTGAACAGGCAGACGGGAACTTATTTTAACGTTTCATCTGAAGGATGGAACTGCCAACAATGCTATAATAATAATATTAATAAATTGGTCATGTAATCCTCGACTGTTTGTGGGATACTGATATATGCAATTGGCTGCCGCATTTTGCTCACAAAATATACAGCAAATTTACATTTGTAGAGCACCTTTCACTTCTCGAGGACATCGCAAGGCGCTGACAGTGGAGAGGGTCAGGAAGAGGGTCAGGACCTGAGCATGGAGGACGGATGTGTGCAGGATTGGGATGAGGGAGGACAGAAAGGCAGCATTTATGGAGAAAGGAAATTGAGTCAATGTTTTGGGTCCATGATCCTTTGTCAGTTCTTAAGGTCATGGACTCAAAATTTCTGACCTGCTGAGTGTTCCCAATGATTTTTATTTTTGTCCCTTGACAATGTATTCTGTAAAGCACCTTGAAATGTCTAGAAGACACACTGAGGTGTTATATCAAATGCATGGATTATTATTAATTCCCCCCCTACTGCACTGGAGCGTTGACTTAGATTCTTCAGTTGTGGGGCTTGAACGCACAACCTCCTGACTCACATTTGACAGTGCTATCAAATGAGGCATGCTGACATTTATACTATTTAAGGTAATAACAATTTACATTTAAACAACACCCTCAACGCTGGGAGAATCCTCTCAGTGCTTAGCAGTGGCAGAGCCTGACTTGGAGGTGGGGTTGGGTGGAGGTGGCTGTAAGCACGGTTGCAGAGGAATGCTTTCAGGTGGGAATTGGAGAGGGGGCAAGGCGGAGGGATTGAGGGAAAATATTCTATTGTTTGTGGGGTGTAGCGGCTGAAAGTGTGACCTCCTCCAATGGTGGGCTTTTCTTTGGAAGGATTATTATCCCCAGAAAATCAATCCGCCAATTGACTAACAACTGATTTCCAACTTACTGCTGGGTAAACAAAGGCATGTGGAGTACAGAGTAAGAGCATGTGTCTAGGTCAGGTGCACTGTTGCCTAGATATCAAGTGGTTTAATTGTTTCAGCTCTGTTATTTGTAATAAGTTTCTAATAACTGGAAAATGGGCTGTGATGTCTATGCCATAAGGAAGGAGTGTGCTGTGTGAGGGTTATGTCAAAGGCTGCGTGAGGGTTGTGTTGGGCTCTGTGAGGGGAAGAATCTTTTTGTGGGGTAAGGGGGTGTAATGTCAGGGTTTATTTTTGTGGTGAATGGGGGGTGGTGGGTGGATATGTCCGGGTATGTGTGAGCTGGTGTTTCAGAGTTTGAGTGAGGGGGTGGATATGTCAGGGTCTGTGGGCACAGGGATAGCTGTTCAGCCAGGTGATTTAACTGCAGGAATGTCTGTGTATATTTTTTGAAAAGTATTGATCCAATGAAAACCTGTTGCTTTTTCTACCCTTTTTTTCAGGAGCTGAACATCTCTTGTCATTTCCAATTTGAGAACAAAATATGGAATGCTTTCGCCTGCTGACAAACCTGAGCCTAACAGACTGCGTTAACACTACCCAGAAAAACATTAGTTAGCAGTACAACATCTCTGAACACTACAAGCACTTTCACCCAAGAAACCATTGTTTACAGAAACTTAACCTGAAGATTTTTTTGTTCTTTTGCCCTGACCCTATCTCCTCCTCCTGCTCATCCAAAAAGCAAACATGATCCTAGAAAATTACATGTGGATGGTCATTTTGGGCTTTATAATTGCCTTTATTCTTGCGTTTTCTGTGGGTGCAAACGATGTGGCCAATTCTTTTGGTACTGCCGTGGGGTCTGGGGTAGTGACGCTGCGTCAAGCTTGCATTCTTGCTTCAATATTTGAAACTGCTGGTTCGGTATTACTGGGAGCAAAGGTCGGCGAAACAATCCGGAAAGGCATCATCGATGTCGGCATGTACAATGGCAGCGAGCAAGTGCTGATGGCTGGTGAAGTCAGTGCAATGTTTGGTAAGTAACTGAGCTGACAAAATATACAGTTTACACTAGATTCCATGAAGCGCTTTTGAGATGTCTTAAAGGTGTGATAAGGCACAAGATCACATTACAAGGATTATGATGATTATTATAAGTAACTGAGCCTGGACATTATAACGACAACAACTTATGTTTGTACAGCGCCTTACATGTTGGAGGATGTCCCAAGGCTCTGGACAACAACTGTCAGAGAATACTTCAGGGAGAGAAGAAAAGAGAAGCTAGTTTTAATTTCTCTCTTCTGCTTGTTCTAACCTCAAAGTTGATAGCTCTGTTTCACCAGGGAGGTCACTAGCATGGCTTCCCTTGCTGTTGGATTGCCCACAGATATAAATGTCCATCTAGTTGACGTCTGTACAATGATGACTTATATTTATATAGCGCTTCACACAAAATTGCATTCTGGAGCACTCTAAGACCATTTTGTCTCAACATTTAAGATATTACAGAATTGGTGAAAAAAATAGATTTTTAATTTGGAAATTGGTTTTGTGCAATGCATTTATTTTTTTTAATTGAGAATTGTCTATTGTTCACAATTCTATTCTAAGACAGAATAGTCTGGTGGGCTTAGACGAAGGGGAATTCAAGCCTATAGAGTCTTATCAAGCCCTTTTTATGATTCTGCAAGCTCTAGATTCTGTACTCCTAAACTCTCGCATATGGAGTTTTATTTTTTGTATATTTACATAACCTAATGTGATTCAATCTTAATAGTAAAATAAATTTGTAGTCACCTATTTTAAGTGCATTTAGTGCCACATTTATGTGGAGCTCCTGTAGCTCAGTGGTTAGAGCACTTGCCTTACAAGCGTGAAAACTGTGTTTGAATCCAGGCAGATCAGGGCAAGTTTCCTTACTCCACCTGCCTAATAATAATCTCTCCACAAAAAAACGCAATACAGTAAAAGCTCGTTTATCCGGCACCCTCAGGACTTGGCTAATGCCGGTTAAATGGTTAAATGCCGGATATTCAGGTGGCAAGCTGCCAAAAACCCAACACAAAAAAAGTTTTTTTTTAAACTACCATATTAATAATAGACTAAATATAACAGAATATTGTATGGATACTTACCAATAAAACAATAAATATTGATTACAGTCTATAAACACAGCACACAATCACAAAGCAAACTTCCACAATGGCGAATGGTAGTGGCTTAAAGCACTACTGTTTTTTTTTCTGTTTTTTTCTTTCCCTCTCTCGTCTCTCTCTCTCTCTCACTCACTCACTCACACACACTCACTCAGTCAGTCATTCAGTCAGTCACTCAGTCAGTCACTCAGTCAGTCACTCAGTCAGTCACTCAGTCAGTCACTCATTCACTCAGTCAGTCAGTCAGACTGGCATCTCAATGGCTCCAAACCCAACCCCCCTCCACTCTCATTTTCCATCTAAATTAACCAACTCACCTGCTCTCTCTCTCCTCTCTCCCACCTCTCTCTCCCCCTCCAACTCCTCTCTCATTCTCCCTCCCCCCCTCTTTCCCTCTCTTCCCCCCCCACCCTCTCTCTCTCCCTGTCACTCTCTCTCCTTGTCCCACCCCATCCCCCACCAAAACAGTGTATAAACCCATAGTATCCATCAGAGAGAGAGGGAAAGAAAAAAAGGGGTAGAGAGAGGGAGAGATAGAGAGGAAGAAAGGAAAGGGAGAGAGAAAGAAAAAGAGGGAGAGAGAGAAAAAGGAAAGGAAAAACTGCCCCTTTCAGATGAAAAACTGGAAGTGCCACTACCAGCAGTATTCAGAACTAATCGTACTGTACTCTAGTGCAGCAATCGACTCATTAAATGCGCCACTGTGATTGTGCCGGATAAGATCCGGTTAATCGAATGGGGACTTTTTTTGGGGGAGTGCCGGTTATACGGAAGTTACAGTTGATCAGGTCATGGATAAACAGGCTTTTACTGTAATAAAAATTGGTGATTTTCAATCCACGACTGTTTGTGGGACACTGCTGTGAGCAATTGGCTGCCACGTTTCGCCCACAAATATAGTAAATTCACTTTATAGTATATTCTTTGAAGCACCTTTGAGACCGTCGATAAAATGTGAAAAACGCTATATCAAATGTAAGGATTATTATAATTATTACATTAATCTATACTAACTCATGTGTGCTCAATGACTGCTTAACAACTAAGTGAGGACTAGGTGGCAACAGCACCATAAACATGATCTTAGATTAAAGAACCTTGAACAACATCAAGGAGAGAGATACTTGATACTCGGCCATTCCTAGAGTAGATTTCCTATATCTTTGTTCATAGCATCCACGTCTCAAAACTATGGTTATTGGTCCCTGGGTGAGAGGGAGTTATTGTTCATGATATTTACAACCAGACTCATCACTTTCTAACACATCATGTAAAATTTAAACTTGTGTCCAGGTTTTTTTGTGTTCAAATGGTCATTCTGTGAAGTCTTTTGAGCCATCTTCATAACATGATAAGGTGCTATATCAAATGCAAGTTTATTATTATTATTAGTTAGTCTTGGCTCATATTCCCACTGATTTTTGTTTACTTTCGTTTGCGGCTGGTGTTTTGTCTGTTTCATTGCCTCTTAAGTTGAGCCCTAAGCCCTAGCTTCATCCTTCCTGCTGTACTGTAAGCTTTCTCCAAAGTACAATTGTCCCTTGTTTTGTAGTTGATTCAAAAATTATGTCGTTGTCAAAATGTGACCTCACAGCGAGTTAAATCTGAAGTTTTAACAAAAATTGATTACCAGTACTGGATTAACTTGGTTAATCGGCTTCACATTGAGTGAGTAGTTGATAGTTGGTACCTGGAACCAAATCCTTTTCATTTTAACCATTTTAACTTCCTTCCTGTGTGATTAGTTTTGGTTATCAACACTGCATTCTGCCATTCCTTAGTTTATCCAATTTAATTTTTTCTGCAGAATCTTATATTTTTGGCCTGTAGTCTTTTCTGTTGTATAGTACTGTAATTACGTTCCTAGAAAATGGATTAACAGGAATTAATTCCTTCCAGGAGATTCCTGGATAATCTCCTCCAATCTAGTCCGATGACTGGTTTTGAGTTCCTTTTGCAATGTTATGTTGCTGTAGTTTGGACCTTGACACACATTGAATTCGTAAACTAACTTGACAGGATCAGCAATCTGTACATTGTGAAGATGCTATTCCCTTAGCCCCCTCCCCTTACATCAATAGATGCTATAAGGACCTATCTGATCTTTAACTCGGTTAAATTAATAAAATTTTGATGTGGGTAATTAGGAGATGTTAAATTGCATTATTCCCAGAACTCGCTGTTGGTTTCCAGTACTGTATCTTCAAACGACTTCCCAGCTTTGAAGTGATGTTTGATCTTGACGTCCAGCCACTATATTTGTTGTCACTGTGCCTGCTTGCTTGCCACCCAGTACCGGTAATTGTAAAAGGGCAGGTTTTAAATTGCTCTGCTGCTTGTTCAAAACTCGTATGAACAAGACTTCACTGAAAAAGTACCAATCCTGGATAAACTGAGGAAGAGGTGACATCAACCGAATTAAATTAAAGTTCTCTTTATCAGCCACCTAAAATGCGATGCGTGTCCCTAACTGGGTGAAAGTTCATCTGCAGAAGGAAACCTGCCGCAAATGTTGCAGTTAACACTTTTTCTTGTAACTCTTGCCAACTGATGTTGATCAGTTGTTCCTCTAGATTGAAGGACAGAGCTGGGTAGTGCCTTGTGAGAACGAGTTGGAGATGTGCAAAGCAGGCCCTTATCTAAGCACATCTTTGCTATTGCCAAGATACTGCTCCAAACATTTCTGAATGTCTGTGACTTAAATTAGATTGGAGTCTGCTCACACTAACTGGCTTAGCTGGGCATAACCAAGTTAAAAGTGGATACACTATACGCTGCACCACTTTTAGGCATGTGTTGGGTAATGAAAGTGAATGCTAAATATACATCAGCACACTCAACTTTGTCTGGAGCTGAGCAGATTCCCTCACCCTCCCTCAAACTTGGTACAATGTACGCTTTATTCTGCATATAACCCTAACCCATAGTTTGTCATCTACACAGTGTGTAATGTGAACCCAGAACACTTCCGAATGTGCCCATATTGTCTTACTCTTTCCAGGTTATTGTTAAGCTCTTCCTTGCAATTGTAGAGAATGTCCTTCCAATATTATTCAGATATTCTATAATCCACAGCTCCATAACTGTTTGGTTATTTTTAGATGTCAATCTGGACAAAGCTGGATTGTTTTGTACATCAAAACTGAAATGTTAACTCAAACATCTTCTATTAAATGACTCATTCCTAAATTAATAAAATGTTACAACAATTATAATCCTGGCACTTGATATAACGCCTTATCTCATCTCTGAGATGCCTCAAAGTTTAAAATATTCCCCATATGAAGGCATTGACCTCAGTTGTTTGTTGGAAAGATTAGACTCTTCAGTGAGTAAAAGAGGAGATTGGATATCCTGCTGGAAGCTGTAATTGAAGCAAAAAAAATCAACAATTTAAAGTAACTCAATGTAATCTAGGGGTATTGGAGAGGGAAACAGTGAAAATGAGTAAAATAATCCAAATAGGAGTTTACATTTCCACTATTGCATGAATAAGATTTTCATCGAGGACGTACAGGAAGACTGACTTAAACCAAAACTTCCAAATTTCGAGGATAAATCACGCGGTCATTTACCCTTGTGTTGTGGTGTCTGTTAACTAATGGAACTGTGCCCTGAGGAGTGGTATTTAATTGAAGATTCTGCTAGTAGAATTTTGGGTAAAGAATCAATTGAGTGATAACTAAAGAGGTTCATTTAAAATAATGCACTGTTGGTACTACATGCCTATGCTGTGCTCTTCAAAACTGAGCCTTGCGTATTCCTGCCTGTATTTAACCCAATCCAAATATTGGAGCATCAATAAGGTAGATATTCAATGGAGATCTTCATTGTACTGTATCTGGTTGCTCCAATTTCTGGAGGGAGATGACAAAAAGGCTGCAGATGTGCTAGATAGACCCTATACATTGGAGGGCTATTATGTTAGACTAATAAAGTTGCTGTTTTCATATATATATAAATTTAAAAAAAGAATACCTACCTGCCATGTTTCCCAAACCCTACAATATTTGGGAGTTTAATATTTTCACATGTCACAACAAACCAAGCTTGTGGGGTCAAAGAAGTTTGTACCATGAATGTTGTATTGGTTAACAACAGATTTATAGCGGATATCCATTTCCACATCTAAGAAACCCGAAGCCCCAAAATTGCACGCTAAAATAAGATTCCATTCTTGCTGTGTTTTATAATGTATGGCGATTTGTATGATCTAACAAATGTTTGTGTTCTTCAGGCTCTGCTGTCTGGCAGCTCATCGCTTCGTTTTTGAAGCTTCCCGTCTCTGGCACGCATTGTATTGTTGGAGCCACCATTGGATTCTCGCTTGTGGCAATCGGTGCTCATAGTGTTCGATGGATGCAACTTGTCAAAATTGGTAATTGATCTTTCTTTTATGTGTGAGGGCATGGGAATTGATTGTTTTATCACTTACATATTATTTTCCATTCTGCATGGTGTCAGGCTGGCTCAATTGGTAATACTTGTACCACAGAGTCAGAAGGTTGTGGTTCATGTCCCACATCAGGACTTGGAACTCATCGTCTAAGGCAAGCTGACACTCCATGCAGTCCTGGGGTTGCGTTGCATTATTGGAGCTGCCATCCTTTGGATGAGATGTTTAACTGAGATCTTCTCTGCCTGTTCAGGTGAACCATGAGGAGCCTGTGGCATTATTCAATAAGAGAAAGGAATTTCCCCTGGTGTCCTGGCCAATAATTGCCCAAATAAACATTGGTCGTTCACTTCATGAATGTTTGTGTGCAACCTTGCTATGCGTAACTTGATTGCCTCATTCACCCACAAAATGCTGTCGATCCCCTTTGATGTAATATCATGTGAAGTGCTTTGAGATGTCTATCTGACGTGAAAGGCGCTACACCAAAAGCAAGGATGATTACTATTTTTACTTTAATTTCTTTCTCCTGTCTATTCCACCACTCCCACTCCATGACAGACAGCAAATATTATGGAGTCTGATTCTCTGCTGGCAATATTACTGACTAACCAAGGTCACTAGATTTTAGTGAATAGTCCTACTAATATAATCAATGGGAATATCCAATGTACGTTAATGGGAAATCTAAAAAAAATGGTCATAAGTGATGGTGTTTCACATTAATGTTGAGATAATGTGCACATGTTATGTGTTATAACTTACAATTTCTGAGACCTATTTGAATGCACACCACTTAGCTGTACAATCCAGCTTTTGTATGGTGACCAATTATTTTGATGCATTGTAATGCTAGTAGAAGGACCCTGTCTATTTCATTGTTCAAAGGCTGGTGTGAAACCTTACACTGTGATGAAGTGGGTGGGAATAGTGCCTTGGTTGTTTTTGGCATACGAGAACATTAAGTCTGTTTTAGGGCATTTGTGTTGTGACATCATAAAGATCGTGATCTCTCTTTTCGGCCTGTTTATATTTAGATGATATCAAGTTACCAGCCTATCCCACGTGCTTTGTTTAGTTGACTTTCCTCCACGCTTCCCTAACTCTAAAATATTTGGGAGTTTAATATTTTCACATGTCACAACCGACCAAGATTGTGGGCTTGAGGAAGTTGTATTGGTTAATGACAGATTTATAGCAGATAGGTTTCCTCATCTAAGAAACCTGAAGCCCAAAAATTGTACATTAAACTGAGACTCCAGTCTTGCCTCTCTTTAGAGAGAGCGTTTTCACTACCTGCTGGTTTGGGTTTGTTTTTCTCTGCAACGACTTACAGTCGGCTCAGATGGGTGTGTGGGTGTCTGCCCTTGTACTACTCCTGGTTTGTGGAGTGTAGACCTCTATAATCCAGGACATGCTCCATAAATCAGGATGAACACAAGGGCAGTGACAGCTCTAATCTGGAATCAGAACAACAACAACAAATTAGACTTATAGAGCGCTTTTCACGTCGGGAGGATGTCCCAAGGCGCTGCACAGGAAGCGTGTGACCCGAGCTGGGAGGGGAGTGTACGGGAGGGGGTAGAAAACGTGGGGGAGGTCGAAAAATTAGTGGGGGAACAGAAGGCACAGTCGAAAAGGAAAGTCTTCAAACCGGTCTTGAAAGAGGAAAGGGAGGAAACAAGGTGGAGGGATTGGGGGATGGAATTCCATAGGGTGGGAGCGGAGAAACTGAAGGCCCGGCCTCCGATGGTGGGGCGGTTCGGGTGGGGGGCTTGGAGCAGGCTAAATCCTACTGAATGGAGGGTCCGGGTGGGCTTATAGGGGGAGAGTAGATCGGATAGATAGGGCGGGACAAGGCCGTGTAAGGCCCTGAAAACGAGGACAAGGATCTTGAACTCGATCCTCTGGGGGATGGGGAGCCAATGGAGACGGGCGAGGGTGGGGGTTATGTGGTCACGGAGGCAGGTGCGGGATAGTACACGGGCTGCAGAGTTTTGGATGACACTGCAGTCTGTGAATGGAGGAACTGGGGAGGCCGACAAGGAGAGAGTTTCCGTAGTCCAGCCGTGAGGTGATGTACGCGTGCACGAGTTTTCTCTCGGCAGCGTGGGGGGTGCGATAGTTGCGGAGCCTGGCAATGTTGTGCAGGTGGAAATAAACGGTGCCGGTCAAGGCACAGATGTGGGGGAGGAAGGAGAGTTTATGGTCGAACGTGATGCCGAGGTTCCTGACTGGCTTTGTGAGGTGGAGAGTGCAGCCTTGGATGTTGAGGCTGGCAGCGCCCGATGTGCGGAGGCGCTGGCTTGAGCCAATCAGGAGGGCCTCGGTCTTGCTCACGTTCAATTGGAGGAAGTTGTCCCTCGTCCAGGACTGAATGTCGGACAGACATGCTGTCAGAACATCGATGGTCTGGGGGTTGAGGCTGAGAGGTACAGTTGGGTGTCGTCCGCATACATGTGGAAATTTACCCCATGTTTGCGGATGACATTGCCCAGAGGGTCAAGGGTCAAGCGTGTAGATGGTGAAAAGGAGGAAGCCAAGGACAGAGCCCTGGGGGACACCATGAGAAACTGTGCGGGGGTTTGAGGAGAAACCGTTAGAACAATTTCACAGTCCGGTTTATGACAACCTACAATATAACATAGCCGTCAGGTCTGCAAGATAAGTGACTCGATGCTTCTTTAAGCATTAATTAAAAATTAAATAAAAATGTGTTTCCTATTCAGATTAATAATTTGTTTTAAATGTGATTGAAATTGTTTGGCTTTGAAGAAATGGCAATTTAATCTTGAACATGTCATTTGGATAAATATTTGTTAGGTCAGGGTATTAAAGGATATAGAGCAAGAGCGGGTAACTGGACTTGAGGTACAGCCATGATCTTATAAAATGGGACTGAATAGCCTACTCCTGTTTCTATGCTGAAGCAGAATCAAAGCACACCTGTTAGATGAGAAGCTCTGGAGATGCCTAGAACCAGACTTTTGCTCCATGCTGAGGTTAGCTGTATTGTTAGCACTGACTGCTTTAATAATATGAAATTAGCTGTCAGCATGTGAGTCTTTGTCTAACTCGAGGGAACCGATCTGTGAATGAATGAAGAAATAGCCTTGACAGCTGTTTAACACATGGAAATGTTTTTAAACTGCCATTTAAACTGTTAAATTGGGTCTGAACATTAAGACAAATGATCTGATTATCTTGTGATTGCATTTTATCCTATTTTCTACTTTTTACAGTTGCCTCGTGGTTCATTTCCCCTCTACTCTCTGGTTTGATGTCTGGCTTTCTTTTCATCCTAATAAGATATTTCATCCTGAATAAGGTACGTATTTTCAAATTTCTTGATAAGTCCTCTGAATTGTACAATTATTGCTCCCCCTCGCCCTTTCCTGTCAGAGTTAACTATTCCAACTTTATTTCCTGTAGGAAAACCCAGTGCCAAATGGCTTGCGAGCACTTCCATTGTTTTATGCTGCTACTGTAGGAATTAATGTTTTCTCCATCATGTACACGGGAACTCCAAGTAAGTACCACCCTGTAAAGGAAACATCTGAGTGAACTTCTGTCGAGTATCTGCTTTAATCTCTGCGGCCAAAGTTGGAAACATTCAATGGATAGAGTTCTCTGATGAACTCTATCCATTAATTTGGAGTTGTTGTGCTCAGTTGTGACTTCCAAGTCAAAGAAAATTCTTGGTTTGGGTTTTGCTCTGACTGCGATCTTCATTGTAATTCAGCAATGTTTGCAATTAAGGAATTGTGTCGGAAATATATTGTGTCTGAAAAGTAATGAGTAATAAAACATTGTAGATTTTATTTCAATGCAGTCCTCTGGCTCCAATAGCTCAGAGGCCATGTGAAAGGGAAGTGGGAAAAAAAAAGTTTGATCTCCAGCTCACTGTCGTCACTCCCTGAGTTAGCATGGAGGTGCAGGAAGCGCCGCTGATATCACTTCCTTCTGAAGCCAGCTTCGGCAGTTTTGGAAACTGTGTGAACCACACTTTCCTGCAGTAAACCGAGCCAGACGGTGTTACTCAAGTGGGCGTAATAATGAAGTTTCCAGTCTGTGTTAAAATGTATATTTTATATGCTATATAATATGATCTGCCATCTCCGTTATTGTAAAATGTACTTGTGGTCCCCAGGGGAGGATAGAAGGCTGGGTGATTATAAAAACCAAATCCTTTATGGCTAATTTTGGAGGATCTAAATTTCAGTCATTTGCAGCTTCCAATGAACAGCAAAGCTACAACAACTTAACACTTGTATAGTGCCTTTCAAGACAAGAGGGTGTCCCAAGCTACAACAATGGTTGTGTATAAAATAATATTTGGTGTCTGCTAAAGATATTAGGAGAGCTTAGTTTTTTTCACACGTGTTTGGAATTATAATAACAGCAAAATTACAAATTTTGCACAAAAAAAGTTTTCATTTGGGTTGCCATCCTCAGGGATGGATATACACACTGGACATTAAAGTAAAGAATTGTGTTTCTTGTTTGCTTCTAGTGCTTGGATTGGATGTTGTCCCTGCCTGGGTGATTGCACTGACCACCATAGGTGCAGCTGTTCTGTGTGCAATGATTGTCTGGTTGCTTGTATGTCCCTGGATGAGGAAAAAGATAGCAAGTAAGTTTCAACCGTTCATTCAATGCGTGAAGCATTGAATACAGCATCCTTAATAATAATAAAAATAATTGCATTTGATTTAGTGCCTTTTTGATTTCAACGTCTCAAAGCGCTTCACAGAATGTATTGGAAAGTGTATTTTGTAGGTGAAATGCAGCAGCCAATTCTGTCACACAAACGGCCATTGATTGAGTGACCAAATTAAATACATTTATTTATTTTGGTGGGGTGATATTTAACAAGCAGGTTCCTATTTACTCCTGGGTAAAAAGAAGGGTATTAATTAAATGTAATACGAGCATTTATCTTTTAGGTAGATTAAAGAAGCAAGGTGCACTGTCCAGGATATCGGACGAAAGCCTGGATAAGAGCCAAGATGAGGAAACGCCAGTGTTTAAAGAGCTGCCGGGTGCAAAAACAGCCGATGAGTGTGCAGTACCTCTCACTGGTGTGCCCCCTGAGGCGTCTGCTGGAGCATCTGACAGTCATGTCAATGGGTCGACTACAATCCCATACGGTGAGCTAATAAACCTATTGCCCATGTGGTTCATTATGGAAGGTGGAAGTGCTACAATGCTGCTCATTCATCCAACACAATACTGTCACTGTCAGCAGGAAATTGATTAATAATAATAATACTTGCATTTGATATAACGCATTTCACGTCTACTAGATGTCTCAAAGTGCTTCATAGAATATACTGTAAAGTAAATTGACCACATTTGTGGTCGAAACGCGGCAGCCAATTGCGCACAGCAGTGTCCCACAAACAGTCGTGGATTGAAATGACTAATAAATGACCAATAAAGGAAGTAAATGGGGAAGGTTTCCAGTCCAGGTAGGACCTCCCTATGAATATTCTCTTAATCTGAGCCCGGGGGTGTTGAAGGGGGTGGAGGAGGGAGGAGGGCTAAAAAGGGAAAGTTTTCAGTTAAGCCTGGCAAATGCTGATTTCCACTAACTGAATGATGACCTAGATATTCTTCACTGTGTAGGAAATCCTCCTCATGTTTTCTTGGGTCTCTTTGCATAATGTACATTCTGTTTACGTGAGTGGCTAAGAAATGTCAGGAATGTAAGCAATTTGTTTTGCTCTCAGATCATGTATAGTTCCTTCTTGGAAATGCAAAGAACATTTCTCACCTTGCCGTGCGTGTGGTGTGCTTGGCTTCTGGAAGGATGCAGACGGCTTAATAACAATAAAAAATGGCATCTGGCCAGCAGCAAGGATAGATAGGCCACAAGGCCTAAAATAATTAATAATAATCGTTTGCTTTGATCACATTATTGAGTGTTTCAAAGCGTTTCACGGAATACACAATAAAGCGGGTTGCGCATAATATACTATTGAGTATATTCAGGATCAGGATATTTCCACAGTGCAATGTTAAAAACAAAATTATCTCGCAGCATAAAACTGGATAGATTTGGGGCCACTGGGATCCAGCAAGTAGCCAAAGAGAAGTGAGTCCCTCACGTGTGAAATTTGCTCTGATCGGAAGCTTGTTAAGTAGGGCACAAAAGTAGCTGGTTCACAACCCAACGAGATTTTTTCCAGACATTTGTTGCTTTTTTTTTATCAGTGCAACTTGTGCCCAATTCAATTCCTTGAAATAGGCTAACAAGCCTGAGAGCTGTTGTGGAACTCCATGTGGAGAAGTGCTCTGCTGAAAAGTGAAACTTTAATGTTATATAATGCGGATGACCTACATCTACTTTGCCTTCACCAATGGCAACTCCAGGTCTGCCGATGTTCTATCAGCTTGTTTGACAGACAACAAGGCCAGGATGAGTGTAAACTCCCTGTAGCTGAACATGGACAAGATGCAAACTATAGTGCTTGACTTCCATCAACATCTTCACCCCTAAACTCCTCAACCTCCCTGGGCTCTTGCTCACTGAACCAGTGCGTAGTCTAGGTGTCGTGTTCAACCCCAACTGTCCTTCCTCACACCCTCCGTCCAACCTTCGGAGGTCGTGCTTTCAGCCACTACCCCCTCAAACTCTGGAACACACTCTCAACCCCTCTGTCGTGCCCCGCTCCCCTTTTTCAAGTCCTCCCCTTCACCCCGTCAATCACAATCAAACCCAATCTCTTGAAGTCTACACATTAGGAGCAGGATTTATCCGACTTGGTCTTTCTTTTTCCTCCTCTCCCACTGCCCATGCTGCCATCTGGGATGCAACCTAAATGTCTTGTGCCAAATCTCAATGTAATAGATATATATATCTATATTAAGAATCCTTGCATTTGATGTAGCACTTCATCACGTCTTTGAGACACTTCAAAGCTCTTCATAGAATATACTGTTTATAGTGAATTGATTTGTTATGGGCGAAATGCAGCAGCCAATTGCTCACCACGATGTCCCATCCCACAAACAGTTGTGGATTGAGTGACCAATTTGTTGTACATATATTTTTTAAGTGTCCTTGTTTATCCCGTATCTTTGTTTTGCAGTAAGAGCTGCATCTCTCACCAATGGCTGCCTGAAGTCACCGGTGTCCAACGGCACATTTAGTTTTGAAGGTCACACGCGGAGCGACGGACATGTGTACCACACGGTCCACAAGGACTCCGGCCTCTACAAGGACCTGTTGCACAAGATCCACCTGGACCGGCTTACCGACGATCGCATGCAGCCCGACAACTCTTACCGTCTCCTTCGCCGGAACAATAGCTACACGTGTTACACCGCTGCCATCTGCGGCATGCCTGTCCAGTCCTCCTTCAAATCCTCAGACTTTGTCGGGGTGGAGGACAACGAGAAGCTGGTGGGAGACGCCGTAACCTACTCCAAGAAGCGTCTGCGCTACGACAGCTACTCCAGCTACTGCAACGCCGTGGCCGAGGCGGAGATCGAGGCGGAGGAAGGCGCAGTGGAGTTGAAAGTGGTGAACGAGCTGAGCGACCCCCTCCCGCCAGCTGAGGAGCCTCCGGAGGAAGATAAAGAGGAGAAGGAACAGCCACAGGTTTTCCTGTTGTTTCACTTCCTCCAGATCCTCACTGCTTGCTTCGGATCGTTCGCTCATGGTGGTAACGACGTGAGGTAAGAGCTCTGAATTGCTGGCAATGTAGCTGGTGTGTTCTAGTGGTTGTCTGTGTGTGTGGGTGGTGTCTATAAGAACATAAGAAATAGGAGCAGGAGTAGGCCATTCGGCCCGTCCAGCCTGCCCCGCCATTCAATCATGGCTGATATTCTACTTTAACTCCAGCTACCTGTCTTATCCCCATACCCCTTAATCCCTTTATAAATGAGAAATCTATCCAACTCAGTCTTGAATATGTTCAAGGATTGAGCATCAACAGCCCTTTGGGGTTAAAAAAAAAATTCCATATTCACCATCCTCTAAGTGAAGAAGTTTTTTCTCAACTCAGTGTGAAAGGGCTGACCCCTAACTTTAAGACTGTGATCCCTGGTTTTAGATTCTCCAACCAGGGGAAACAATCTCCCACTATCTACTTTGTCTTGCCCCTTAATAATCTTGTATGTTTCTATAAGATCCCCTCTAATTCTTCTATATTCCAGAGAATATAGGCCCAAATTAATCAACCTATCGTCATAACTCATCCCCCTCATTCCAGGTACTAACCTAGTAAACCTACACTGCACTCCCTCCTTAAATAAGGAGACCAAAACTGCACACAGTATTCCAGGTGTGGTCTCACCAGTGCCTCTATAGAGCTGCAACAAGACTTCACTTCCCTACTCTTATACTCTTAACTCTTTCATAATGAAAGCTAACATACCGTTAGCCTTCCTAATTGCCTGCTGCACCTGTGTTTGGTGTACAATGACACCCAAGTCCCTCTGCACGCTAATCCTTTCCAATCTCTCCCGCTCTCTAAAAAAACAAACAAAAAAATCTGCTCTGCTGTTTTTGCCACCTAGGTGGATGTCTTTGCACTTCCCTACATTATACTTCATCTGCCCAAGGGGTGGGTAGGGGAATGGTGCTGGGGGCTGATGGATTCCAAGAGCCTCGTTCTGACTCTGTCCTTCTTTGGCTGTACAGGAATGGCAGTGAAATAGTAAATTATTTCACCCATTTAAAGGTACCATAGGATGCGATTAGATTAACTGTTATTCCACCCTAAGAAGCCCTGCTAATTGTTAGACAGAAAATGCCCAGGTTTAATTCAGAACAACAAAGCCATTGTGATCTGTGTGTACTTTAAACCTTAATTGTGCAGCATTAGCATCTGTGAGTGTTAGGATTTTTTTAAAAAAAATAACAGGGAAATGCCAAGCAGCAATAATCCGTGCATTTGATACAGCGACATACTATGTCATTGCAATGGCTCCAGGCTCTTGCCAGGATTGATGACTCTAAAGTTTAGTGATTGTGTATTATGTAGGTAAACACGGGAGCCGATTTGCCTTCACCCACAAACAGCCATGAAGTGATTGACTGATTTTTGTTTGGGGGATTGTTGATCCGAACACCATGAGAAAATCTTCTCTTTTCAAATACCCGAGATAAATTATCATTTGTTATGTACTTTTTTTTACTCTTGCCTGCTAGGTTTTATTCATTTTACTCTCATGTGTCAATGTTACCCTACTTAAGCTACCAATCTCATAGTAAATAGGCGCCCATCATATTTTCATGATGGGTGTTTCTGAGGAGGATGAATTTGAGGAGGATGAATATCTTAGCATGGAAATCAGTACAAAATGTTGAAACATTGACTGTCGAGCGCCTAGGGATGTCTTCCTGACGTGAAAGGCCCTATATAAATGTAATTTTGTTGTTGTAAAATGTTGTTCTCTTGACTCATTTGATTGAATGTGTATGAAATATTTTCACACAGTACAAAGCTTAATTTCTGAATTGGTTTTGCTTTTGATAACTACCCATGGGAACTAGAGCACACACATGGCAGATATTGTTCATGATCACTTCTTCCTGGGGGCAGGGCATTATCCCACTCAGCTCCTGTTAACCCAGGAAGCCAAAGCCCTAATCAGTAGGATGGTCTTAGCTGGACAAGCTGTAGGAAAGCTTACAGGACAGCAATATCAATGGCAAGCTGTCGCGGGTTTAGCTGGTTAAACTCCAGCAGTTACCCCATTGCACACTCTAGTGTCCCCAATTCTTGGCTCTTGTCAACTTGCGCCTAACACTTTCCAAAATTAGGTGATCGGGATGTGTCCCACCAGAGAGAGAGAGAGAGCATATTCCATACCAACAATCTATCTCTGGGATTTCCATGTTTAGGTGGGATGCATGGAATTCTCAGATTGATTTGGATACTCTTAAGCCTGGCAAAAATACCCAGCTGACCCCCAAAATACCACTTGTTTGCATCATTTCTGATGCAAACTGTTTTTATTACAAATACTCAGATGTAATTGTGTCTGTGCAGGAAGCTTTGGCTCCCAACAAGTCACTTTTGAAGGAAAAGGTTGTAATGTCTCTCAAAATTCAGGAATCTAGCCCCTGGATATGAAATGTTACAGATATTTCAGGAGTATATCTGTGTCCAAGATGTGGGACTTGAGCCCCACAACCTTTGGACTGAGCGGAAAGAATAACTTCCTGCCTTCCTCCCCCCCCCCCCCCCCCCCCCCCCCCCCGCCACTCTTCTCTGGAGTAAAATAATGCAGACTGTACTGCCGGCATAAACTGTTGCGAACATTTTCTTTTCAGTGGCTGTCTGAACAGCTGATGAAATGCTCTGTTCACTCTTAGTTTGTGCTGGTTGTCAAGAGTGATAATTTGGCAATCTCAACCATGCTGTCATGAGTTGGTCAGTGGGTAATGAGAGGGAGATTTTATCAGATTTTTATCCCTGTGGGCTAGCTAGCTCTTGTGGGAACATGTCTACCGTACCGTACATCGGAAACACTGATTGTCCAGCGCCTTGGGACGTCCTCCCAAAGTGAAAGGCGCTATTCAAATATAATTGTGTTGTTGCAGTGGGTTTGATGCACGGTATGAATAGAAGCACCCATGCAAGGGAAACTTCAATTGCTTTGTGGGACCTTGCTGTGTACACAATGACTGGTGCATTTGTTTACAAATGCAATTACTACACTTGGCCAAAATTGCCAACAAGATCTTTCGATGCCATAGGCCCTACCATCAATTGTAAAAGAATTGTTCAGAGGAAAGTAGCTGCACCGTTCCATGTACGTTCATTTTTTTTTGTACATCTCAGCAATATTAATACAAAGATCTCTGACCAGAGATATAGGCTGATTTAGGAATAATCCACTTGTATATTTCCTGTCAGAACTCAATGCCTCATTTATTGGGCACTTCCTAAATACTTGTGTTTTTGGCAGAGAATTGTGTATGCGTACATGCATTTACTTTTGGAATGTATTCCTATACCGTGCAAACGCATCATTTATCTGCTCTTGCTAAATGTTTCTCTTCTGTGAACTCAGCTGGACTTTTTGAGTGTGGGTCCCTCTCTCTCTCCTTTCTTTGTGTGTGTGTGTGTGACACTTTTTCTTTCCCCCTGTGTTTGTGCGTGTGTCTCCCTCTGTTTCTCCTTTATGCGTGTCATTCTCTCTTTCACTCTTTTTCAGTTTTTTGTGGTGGGTTGCATTTATTGCAAGGATAGTCAAGGATAGTCAAGGGAGGATAGTCAAGGGAGGATAGTCAGCCCCTGCCCAGCTGACTATCCTCCCACACGGATTAGCACATACACATGCTTCTCTGACTTTCCACTGCTGACTGTCAAGATGGTCAGTTTTCCAGTGTAGTAAATAATATTCAGGATGTGAGCACACTCAGGATATAAGCACACCGTGTGTGGGTGTGAGACTAGGTACATTCAGTATAAACTAACCACTGGTGAAGTAATGGCACAGTTGAACAAACCGCACCGGCAGTTTTACTGTACAGACACATCAGCCAAATTTACCATTGTTTGTCAATGACTTGTGGTCCTAGATCAAAGTTGGAAGATGAGTTTTTGTTGACCTCTGAGAATACAAAACTACTTAATTCTCTTGCTAACTCTTAACAGCATCGTCCTATGATAAGGAGCTGTGGTTTGGCTTTCAGTTGAGATTCATGCCCATAATCCACCACACTCAACCATCAGGGCCGTACGCAGGATGTTTAATGGGGGGGTGCGAATTGCTAGTGATGGGACCAACAATGGCCGGGGGCTTGCGGGCTGCCCCCGAAGCCCCCTCGAGGCTCCGACGTGTTACACAGTTTGAGGTCTTATTTAATCGGTTCAGAAGATCCAATATAAACGGTAAATGTTTCATGCCCTTGGTGTTTATGAGCATCATTATTTATTCAGTGTTTTTATTTTCCCCGTTAGTCCGTGTCTAAACTTTTTTGGGAAGGTCGAATGTGTTCGCCGATAAAAGCAAACACGATTGTTGACTCGTTGATGTACGGAATGTGAACGATAAAGTAAATTACAATCCAATTAAAACAGTACAACGACGAATGCTTGATAAATGCATGCGTATAAGAGAAAATGATCATAAGCTACAGATTGACAGTAATTAATAAGTTGTTCTGCATTGTTATCCTAAGACTCAATTTCTTTCGGACTGTAATGAGCAATAATGTAAGAGTAAAGTATGAATTATGTGCTCAGATATTCCAGCAAAGCAAATTTTATAAAAGACAAAAAAAATACAGAAACTGAAAATCAGTGTAAAACAGTTAATTCACACGTGTTACAAGCCTGTTATCAGCATTATCCTGAAAATATCGTTGAACTGTGAGCAATAGTGTAGTTAGTTTTTATTTATTTATTTAGAATCAAAATTAAAGGAAGGGAACCATCAAGCAATACTGATCTGACAAAAACACACTTGAAAAAATAAGGGAGGGGAGATTAATTATTTAATAGCGTTCCATATTCGAGACGCCTTGGTCGCTTTGAAGCGAATACGTCAACCGCTCTACCAATATCGATTTCCATATTATAATGAATGTGCATTAACGCGAGTGCTGAAAGTCGCTCCTATATGGAGCAGAATGCTGGACACTTACGCAAACCTTGACCAGGAGATTAGGTGACTCATGAGGTATATACCAGGCTTCTAAGAGACGCCCTGAACGCTTACTGGCGACAGCATCTGACAAATAGTGAGCTATATGGTACACTACCACACTGGTATCACAGACATTACTGCAGAGGCGTCTTAGGTTTAGCGGACATAGCTGGAGAAGCCGGGAGGAAACTGTCCATAGTGCTACTATCCTATGGGAACCCCCATTGCACGGTCACAAAACATGAGGTAGACCGACCCTAACCTACATCGATACTCTGGAGCGCGATTGGGGTATTGGCAGGCGGGAGTTTTCAGGCTGCATGGAGAGAAGGGATCAGTAGAGAAGTGTGGTTGTCAATGCCCGAGTTCGCTCAATCAGATGACGGTGAAACTATTTTTATGCCAAATTCGTGCGACATTGATGTTTTTTCACTCTGGGTACAAAACTGAATGTGAAATAAAGTAGCACTGTTTATCTTTGCGGTCATATTTTTTTTGCACGCCAGTGGACGTCTCTAAAAGCAATTTTTAATTACAGGAATACATTTTTAATAATATAAATCAAATGTGATAATCAAGACAAAACAAGAAACATGATATTTCAGAAACACGCCTATCAAAACTTAAGTCATTTTTACTTACATTTATCAGATTAAAATACGATTTCAGCTTCCACAAAGTGGTGCTACCTTTTTATGTAGTGTATACGGGATGATTTCCGATTGACACACCACGTAGAATAGGCGCTAAAGCATAGGCCTACGTCCATGAGTATCTTTTTTAAAGATAGGCATTCCCGTCCAGACACATAACTTTTTTGTTGGGTTCTCAAAAGCTTTAATTTCTCAGAAGCTTGTAAATATGTTGTCATTGTTTGCTAGCATTAGTCACACCTCTCAAAACTTGAGTAATTTTTACTTACGGTGATCAGATGAAAAGATGATTTTAACTTCCAGAAGTGGTGCTACCCTTGTGGCTGTATACGGGATGATTTCCAAACGAGGATTTGAGTCTTGGCGCGCGCCTATGTTTATCCAGTCACGAGTCACAGACTCGCTGCGTCATTGACTCGTCTATCGACGCGGTATGTTTTGGGTAGACGCCGATTCTGGTGTGCGACTCAATAATTTTATATTAATACTAAATCATTCAAAGATGTGTATTTATAATTTATACATAGTTTTGAAGAACTGATTGTTACACATCCTCAATAAATTTACTTTATTTGGTATTTAAATTTGATAAAAAATACAATTCTCTACCCCGGAAAATGTGGACCTTTTATAATTTGGGGGGGTGCGTACGCACCCGTCGCACCCCCCCTGCGTACGGGCCTGACCATGTCCTACGTTTTGTATCTAAACCAATTGGTTGGAACTGTTCTGGCCGTCTTACAGTCTGGAAGAAGACCTTTTTGCAGTTCAAATCAATTGGTTTGCATTCAAAAGCGTTTGATGATAGAAATTAATTGTCCTAATTTTGGAGAAAATTGGAAAACCTGATAAAATGATCGTCTGAATGTCCAGCGCCTTGGGACATCTTTCTGACGTGAATGGCGCTATACAAATGTAATTCCGTGGTTGTGATCCCAAGTGCAGTAGCTTGTTTCAGCTCTTATTATAAACTAAACCTGATCCCGAGTAGCTGTGTGGAATCTCAGCACAAACTGCTGCTCAGTGGGATGGGTCTCGAGTTTATCATTTTGTAATTCAAACAAGGTGGACAATCTTTGTTGTCATCCGCTGCCAAATCCATCACAGATGTGGCCTTCCATAAACCTGGCACTGTGTGCGCTCCTTGATAATCACACTCGTAACCTTCCAGTGTTAAAGCCAATTCCTATCACTCGAGGCTCGATTCCAGCAAAACTAGACAGCTGGGATTATTTATACTCGAGCTCTGCCCTCTGCAGTGGACGACATTCCTGTGTTTGTGGTGCTGACGTTTGGTGGTGATGCCTCCTCCTGTGGTTCTGTGTCTCTTTCTGGCATTGACATTTTGTTGACTGCGCTCTGGGCTCCTCGGCTCTGTAGATGTCATTGAAATGAAGGCTTCA
Organism: Hydrolagus colliei; assembly: GCA_035084275.1. Classification (NCBI taxonomy): domain Eukaryota; kingdom Metazoa; phylum Chordata; class Chondrichthyes; order Chimaeriformes; family Chimaeridae; genus Hydrolagus; species Hydrolagus colliei. Next base: position 81,257,355 of record CM068742.1, read on the forward strand.
ATTTGATTTATCCTATTTGTCAAAACCAAATCATCGTTCCCATAATCGCAGACACAAATACTGAAACATTGCAGAGAGTTGATTCAAAGCTATAATTCAATCTTGAGGGATTATACTGACCTGAATATTGTTTTAGAAAAAGCATAATTGAATGTGCAGCTTTCTCCTTATTAAGATACGAATTGTAGAATAATAACTTTCCTCATGTTGAATGATCTATTTCTTCTCCACTTTATCCTAAATCTAGTTGATTAAAAGAGTACGTACTAAGGTGGTGATGGACACACCACACAAGTTTATTATGTTCTGATTTTTTTGACTGGAGGCCCAAAGGGTCTGTTTCTGAAAGTCGAGGGTGGGTTGCAATAGGTCTGCAGCACTCCTAGTGAGAGCTTGCTCGCTCAGTTGTAGTATCTATGGGAAGATTGTTGCCATTGTACTAGGGATTCAGGTTCAGGATAGGAATCCAACTGCACGTCGCTCCCTGTGTTTGCACACCTCCACCTCCTGCTGCATGCAGGAGTTTCACTAAGATAGCTCAGCCTGGCGATAGTTTCAGGAGAGTTTAATTTTCTATGGGAGGGATGGGATTGGAATTTGGATCTAGTATGTGATGTGTCAATGATTTAGCTGGGTTTGTAGTTTGATGTTGCTACAGACATTTACTTGATAGAGGTGAGAGAAGAAAGCACAGCTGGGGGTGTTTGGGAGAGAGCAGTTGGGGGCGGCAGGGGTGTTTGGTGAGCAGGTGGAGAGAAAGACATCCTTCAAGTTATTTACAAAAAAGAAGCTCTGCACTTTATAATGCCTTGTGTGGTTTCTCAAGATTTTATTACTCCACAAACCTGATAATAATTTCTCAAGATACAAAACACTTCAATCCACAATTGTTTGTCGGACACTGCTGCGCACAATTGGTTGCCACGTTTCACCCACAAATACAGCCAAGAACTCTAGAACTTTTTCTTTCCCATATAATATCTAGAAGACTTGAAAAGCGCTCTATCAAATGAAAATATTATTATTATAATCCATCTGTATAAAATAGTAAAAGCATTTGGTCATGTAATCCACAGCTGTTGGTGGGACATTGCTGTCCTCAATTGGTTGTTGTGTTTCCCCACAAAATACACAAACAATCCACTTCACAATATATTAATATATTCTGTGAAAAGCTTTCAGATGTCTCAACGACGTCATGGGGACTATATCAAATGCAAGGATTATAATTCCTCCTATTCTCCCCCACCCCCGCTTCCCCCACCACCTCCTCCTACAACAGTAACTGTTTGCACACAGCAATATCCCACAAATAGCCATGTTGTGAGTGACCAATTTTAATTGGGAGATTTGTTGGCCAAGAGAAATTCCTTTTTGCTTTTTTAGTGCCTGAACAGGCAGGCAAGACCCCGGTTTAATGTTCTATCTGCACATCGAAGGATGGCACCTCCGATAGTGCAGCACACCCCAGCACTTCACTGGACGGTCAGTTTATACCATGGGATTCCAAGTCACAACATGGAGCATGAATCCACAACCTTTTAACTCAAAAGTGAAAGTGCTACCATTGAGCCAGGCTGCCAAAAAGTGCAAGTGTGTTTTTGCAAGGGAGGTAACAAAACAAATTTGAAAGCTATTTAGAAATATTCATTGTCGTTGTCATCATTTGCCCCCCACGATTTTTTTTGTGTGGTGTAGAAGAGAAAGCAAAGTGGGGGTGGGTGGGGGATGAAATGCCAGACACGAGTATCATATGTTGACAAATCCAAGGTGGGCAAGTGTTATTTTACAAGGTTCAGGATTGTACTTGCAGTCATTTTAAACAAGGACTGTTGAAAGCAGCTGAATTGATGTTGATTGGACACTGAGAGGCTATTGTGAATCTGTTACTGCATAGTGTTCATGTGACTAATAATCCCGGTATTGTGCTTAGCTTTAAATGGATTTGTAGGGGAATGAAGAGCCTGATGTTTTATATGTGTCATAAATCATTGAAGCTCCTACCCACCCTACTCTGCTATCATGCATTTGTGTCAAACAAAATTTTCATGAAAAGTAAAAAACAATATACACATTGTTCTTTACTTTTCATGAAATTTTGTTTGACACAAATGCATGGTAGCATAGTTTAGATTTGAACATTGTGTGTTGCATTATTACACTTGTCATGTGTGTGTGCGCGCTTGTGTGTGTGTGAGAAGGCACTGTCTGTTTTGATTGGATACCATTAGTTTGACAGAAAATTTCATAACCTGAACATTAAAAATCATCACTGATCAGAGCTCTCCTCAGCCACAACATGTTGACATCTGCAACTTATTATTAAAGAGGGAGACTGATCAGTCTCCCTCTGCGAGGTGCGTACTCTTTGTAGTCTTTCTCCTATTAATCTGGCTTTAACCTTTCCTTTTCCAGCAATGCAATCGGGCCCCTTGTTGCTCTCTGGCTAATCTATCGTGAAGGAGGAGTGCTGCAGGATGCCTCCACACCTATCTGGCTGCTGCTGTACGGTGGCTTGGGCATCTGTGCTGGTCTCTGGGTCTGGGGAAGACGGGTCATCCAGACTATGGGCAAAGACCTCACCCCCATTACACCTTCCAGGTGAGTATGTCTAGGATCCCGCGATGCTGTGCTAACTCATCTAGGAGATAGTTTATACAAAGGGATGGCTATGTGGACTAGTCGATCAGGGAGGTAGTCGAGGCAGATTTTATCAGCAAAAGCAATAAGTAACTATTTAACGAACATTGATGATAATAATAATCCTTGCATTTGATATAACGCTTTTCAGGTCTTCTAGACGTCTCAAAGTGCTTAACAGAATATACTGTAAAGTGAATTGACTATATGTGGGCAAAACGTAGCAGCTAATTACGCACAGTGATTTTTGGGATACAAATTGAACTTGAGTAATGTAGAACAATTTATTGTAATTGTGCTTCAGGCCCAGCCAGTGCTTTTTTCCTTCCTGTTTTGATGGTCAGAGCTGGTATTTTCACACCTGGCAGAATGTCCACGCACTGTGATCAATTTTACCATTTATGTTTTTCTTTTTTTAAAAACTGAAATTGGGGCAATGGTTTTCATTTGATATTCTCCCTCCCTTCCTTCCTTTCTTTTCTTTATCCCTTCTTACTTCCCTTTAGGAAACCCATGCAGTACCTCTGGCAGAGTGAGGTGTAGTGGTGGGGTGGGGGAGGGTGAGGAAAGAGAACCTCTGCTGTCATACTCTGGGGAGCATTTGTGACTCAGTAAATGAACCGGTGTTTATGCTGCATGCTGTGATCTTACCATAACAGGACTGGCACATATATTCTCTATTAAGGCCTGAACCAGGACTGTTAAACCGGAAGTTAACGTAAGATCACGTTTCCCATTGTCGACAGTGGGACACAACTTCATCCCGCAGTCGCTCCGCCTCGCCGCCCGCCTGGCCTCCTTCAAGTCTCTCCTCTTCGAAAGTCCCATCGGTCATTTCAAATCCCTCCCTTTCCCTCCACGCTCCCTGACCCCAGCTCAGGTCTGAAACAATGACTGTCCAGCGCCTTGGGACATCTTCCTGACAAGAAAGGCGCTATACAAGTGCTTATATCTGAATACCCTGGGTAGGTAGGTAGCTGGGTGTATATGTGTGGGGATCACTCACTGCAAATCCGCAACACGAGGTTTAGCAGATGATAGGTCCCACTATGTGTTTGGGTGGAGATGGTGAGGGTGGGGGGCATTGCAGAGAGGGACAAAATAGGGAGAGGCACTGCTGAAATGATCCAAAACCCTGAATTATGTTAAAATTGCAGAGATCTTCTCCCCCCCACCCCCCATCACATTTAATTAGGATCTATTGCTGGAAGCCTCCATTCTGATAGTATATAACTGATGCTGAAGTTTAATTTTTGTGTCGTGAATTTTAAATGCCTTCCACAGTTATTTCATTCTGATTATCATAACTGAATGTATGTTTTATTCCAAAAATGCTAAAATAATAACTGAAATGTTTTTTGTTTAATGACTGCTGGATTATATCAAATTTAAATTGCCCTGGATGGCCAGAGCTGTGGTGAGTGCTGCCTGAAGCTTCATGGTGTTAGTCTCTGGACTAGCTGGTGCAAAGAATGACTGTGAAGTGTTATTTTGTGCTTCCTACAGTGGATTCACTATTGAATTGGCTTCGGCGTTCACAGTAGTGGTTGCTTCCAATATTGGACTTCCTATCAGTACCACACACTGCAAGGTATGCGTATGCCATGGGACTGCTCACATGCAGTCCAGTCTGTTCTGCTCTGAGGCTCAGGTCAGTTCATGGTGGCATGACTCCTAGATATGGTAGGGAAAGCTGAACAGCAGAAAGTGCTGGAGAGGGCTGCAGACAGACAGTAGGTTTCTTTTCTTGCTGCTTAAAGATACTCAAGTCAATTTTGTAGAATAAAACATGAGAGACTTGTGCCTTGCTGCTCTCCGAACCGTAATAAAACTGAAGCAAGTAAAATGGATTGATCGCTGATGATTTCTCAGAGGCTATGGTCCCATGGCTCCTCGTATAAAACCAACCTGGGCTGTCAGTTCTGTTTTAAACATGCTCTTTCATCTGGTTATCCAATCAATCCCATCCCTAAGTGCAAATTTATGTGTAGTTTTTTCTATTGCTCTTTTTCTCTACCTTTTCTTTCTCTCTCTCTCTCTCTCTCCAGCTCCTTGGGACCTCCTCCCGATGTGAAAGGCATTCTATAAATATAATTTTTTTGTTCTTTCTTTCTCTCTCTCTCTCTCTCTCTCTCTCTCTCTTTCTCTCTCTCTCTTTCTTTCTTTCTCTCTCTCTCTTTCTGTCTCTTTCTTTCTCTCTCTCTCTCTTTCTGTCTCTTTTTCTCTCTTTCTTTCTCTCTCTCTTTCTTTCCCTTTTTCTCTCTCTCTTTCTTTCTCTCTCTCTCTTTCTCTCTCTCTCTTTCTCTCTCTCTCTTTCTTTCTCTCTCTTTCTCTCTCTTTCTCTCTTTCTTTTTCTCTTTCTTTCTCGCTTTCTCTCTTTCTTTCTCGCTTTCTCTCTTTCTTTCTCTCTTTCTTTCTCTCTTTCTTTCTTTCTCCCTCCCCGCCCCCCAGATGTTTTAATTCTAAGCAACACTCATGCACATTTTGAGAAATCAGGACCACACCTATCCCTTTTCAATCCAGCTTGGAGTGGGTACATTCTTTACGTTCTACCCATCTAAGCAAAATAAAGGGACATGCCCAGTGAAAAAGAGATCATGGGCTTTTCTTAACATAGTTTAGAAAGATTAGACTGACTTGGGCAGAATCTGGGTATGTCTGAGCCCAGTTGTTGAAGGTCTCCTTGATACAAAGCTTGCAAACATAGAACAGAAGTAGGCCATTCAGCCCCTCAAGCCTGTTCCTCTCTTTAAGATTGTGGCTGATCTGCATCTCAAATCCAATTACCCGCCCTTGACTCCATGTCCATTGATACCCTGACTGACCAAATATCTATCCACCTCAGTCTGGACAATGCAAAAGATGCCGCAAATATATGTAATCCCATTGTTGCAACAGCAGCTAGCTTTGCTTTCTTAGAAATGTTACGGCAAATAAAATTAGAATTTCTCTCTACCTGTCCCGTCCTCGCACACACCAAACCAAACTCCCAACAATGCATTTGACATTCAACAACATACATTTATATCATGTCTTTTACGTGGCGTCAACAGAGCTTCAAATGGACTGTGGAGGACGCTGTGTGAGGGAGGAAGGGAAGATGACTTGAGTATCTTCAGTAGCTTTAGAAAAGTAAAGTCTGTGCTGTTTCAGATTAAAAAAAACAATTTAAGTTGTTCATGCCACTGCGGATTGGTTTGTCGTAGACTCATTGAGTACATGGGCAGCAAAACTTCTTTATCACTCACCCAATGTTCACCTTGCATGCACGGGTTCGGGTTTTCTTCACATATTTAAAACTACAAACTTATTCTCTTTCTTTACAGTGGATTTTGCATTGAAGTAATGTGTGCGCTAACTGTACTTGTTGCCTCAAATGTGGGCATTCCAATAAGTTCCACTCATTGCAAGGTATTAGAGAATGCCGTGTTAATAAAGAGACTGTACTTGCTAGCAAATTTAGCAACGCAGGCAATTGAACTAGAATAAGACTTGGCTGCTGCCTTCTGCCTTCTGGTGGAGGGTCTGTACTATCCCCCCCAGAGTATTTTGTTTGCTCTTGTTTTTCATTACTAAAGTTTATTTGGAGCGAAACCAGCTTTTTATGGATAATTGTTGTTAAATGAAAGGTAAACACATTTGTAGGATATGTTGAATTGGGAAAGTAATAGCTGAAATGTCAACTCGCTGCACTATTAATGTGGGTGGGGCAGAGAAGAGGACAAGAATGGGAAATTTAGGTCTATTCCAAACTGAGATGGTTTCTATGACTTATTTGTACAGTGAATGAACTTGATCCAATCCAAGATCTGGTTACAACTCATTGGAAGTCCCTGAAATCTAGACGCTTGTGCCAAACATGGTGGACCTTGTTTTTTTTAAGCCTACTTTAATATTGTGGGAGCTAAAACCCTATTCTGATATTGCATGTGTTCAAAAGCAAGATGGCACTAGTTATCTGACCAGCATTGGCCTTTGAAAAGGTTGAATCTTTGTGGTTCGTTGAATTTTGAAGGCATATCGCACCAGTCAAGTCAATACTCTGCTTAAAGCAAATCATTCTAAGTTGCTCGCTCTTTTGAGCTATGATTAATCTTTGCTTTTTAATCTAATACATGGTTCAATTATTAGTTGATAAATTAATCTTACTTTATGAAAAGAGTGGACTGATGGTCTTTCTCCAAACCTGGGATACTGATACAAATTCAAATGTTATACTGCGTTCATATTTTATGCAATATTAAACTTGTTTGGGATATTGCCTTTTTGTGCTTATCTCTTGCAACTATGTCACTAGTCTTGGCTTTTCCAACTCTCAATGATTGTTGCTAATTAAATGGAACATTTCTGTGCCAAGTATCTGGAATTGACGTACTGGGTACAGTAGATGAGAAGAAGAATAACAATCCTTGCATTTGATTTGGCTCCTTATCACGTCTTTGAGACGCCTTGACGCACTTCACAGAATATAAATATAAAGTGAATTGGCTGTATATTTTGTGAATGAAATGTATCTACTATCTGCATGGTTTTGGTGGCTGATTATACAAGTGGTGCTGATTTTTAAATGTTGAATCAGTCTACTCTGATCTTGCCTCCAATTGAGTATTGACCATTAATATGGTTTTCTTGTCTTTGACTTCCCTTTACAGGTTGGATCTGTGGTTTCAGTTGGCTGGATTCGGTCACGTAAAGCGGTGGATTGGCACTTATTCCGCAATATCTTTTTGGCTTGGTTTGTGACCGTTCCCGTGGCTGGCCTGTTCACTGCTGCTATTATGGCACTTTTTGTCTATGGTATACTGCCATATGTTTGAATTATTTTTAATGTGATTTTTTTTTAAAAAGAATCTAATAACTAGTAGACTGAGGTGTTTCCTCCTTTCTCTTCTCCCAGCTCAGCTGTTTTTCTCCTTTCACCTTCCCCTTCCCCCCGACCCCTCCCATTTCAAGATGAATCCAGTGGTTAGAATTTAATTCAGATTACATCTTCCACATTTTATTCTGTACTGTAAATAACACTAAGTGTGCTCATTTTTGGTGACTTGGTGGTATATATAATGGTAAAATCTTGCATGGTGCATTCATGTCAAAGTGAATGCTGCCAAAGTGTAATAATGTTTGTGGGGTGGGTGGTATTGCCTGGAAAATTTGCCTCCTAGTACCTAAGATGCTGTACATATTGTATTATTACCGAGTGGCAAATTTTGTATGGATCTTTTTAAAACAAAATATATATAGTGTGATTTTAGTGAAGACTTTTGGCCTCTAATGTATAAATGCCCAACCACTAGTTTATTCATGCAGTGGGATCTCACAGGGCCTAAAATAACAGTCACCAGAATGAGGAGACTTTCATAGGATGGGTTTCATGGAAAATTGATTTGTTCATATAAGTTTGACAGTTGTATTATACTGTAATTTCTATTGTAAATACTTTCTAAACAAATCGTGGTTATTGTGTATTATTTTTTAAATTGGGATACATTTCACTGACACGTTGCGGATGGAAAACAAAATTGATTGTACCAAAGATTCAAAAAGACAAATTGACAGTATTGACACTTGTTGATCAACATGTGTGTTTTATAATCAGGGTCCTTCTCTAGTATTGTGCCAGTGAAATGTGATGGGTCCTTTGATTTCACTGAGAAGAGGTTTCTTAGCAGGGGTACGCTGGATTTTCTCTTTCCTCCGTCTCCACTCTCCCTCCTGCTCCTCCCCCCCCCCCCCCAAAAAAAAAAAAATCTTAAAATGGCAGTCTACAGTGCCACCATTCAAGTGAATATCTTGTTAAAGTAGTCTAGATGTCCGTCTCAATGATTGCCTTATCGTTCCATAGTGTTGAGCACGCATGCTCCTATTAACTGATGTGTGGTCTCTGTATTGTACCAAATCTACCCTTTGCTGCCAATCGCTTCGCTAGGTACCTCATTCCTATCGATGATAACTATTTGGATAGTTAAGAGATTCAATACAAAAATACATTTGTACAGCGCCTTTCACATCGGGAGGACGTCCCAAGGCCCTGTGATGTTATGGTAATTGAAACTGGATCACAATATTTGGGTGGGAGGAAATCATGTTACCAAAACTCTTTCAAAGCCATGCATTCATGTAATTCTAACATTATGTTCTAGTTACGGTTAAATTGTTTACTATTTGTGTGGTAAACCCCAGCTCGTGTCAAAACTATTTGTATCCCACTCCTGGCACTGACCATTCATAACTTCACTCATTGGTGATCCACGAGACCACCTACAGGATAATTCCGGTTCTCTGAATCCCCATATTGTGTGTCTTGTTGACACTTTGAATCAAACATCTAGTACCTGTTATACCTTTAGTTCTTTTAAAGGGCATTTGCAGTTATGGTTGGCCACAAATATGTTGTCATCTTCGTTGGATGTAGGGATGATACAGTATTTATAATAAATATTTGAGCAGATTCAAGACTTATATTTTTTAAAAATTATTGGGAGCTATAACTTTTGAAACTGTTTGGAAAGGTATTCTGTTTTTAAGATTTTTTTCCCACACTTGCAGGGTGTACAAGACATTTTAATGCTGCTTTTTACGAGGCTCCTTTCTGAAGCTTTGGGATTTATTTTAAATGCAGATCAGTCAGCAACTGGAATGAAACAAAGTCTTTGGATTTATGTAGAAATTCTATAGACCCCTACCCCCACACACACACACAACTGTAGCCTAGTGGAGAAGGACCCTTTGTTCTCTGTATTACAGTAATGTGTTGTTTCTCTCCTGATAGTTTGTTACACTGTTCTATTATTTTGAATTAAAATCTCAGCGGAGGAGAAAAAAAATCTGTTCCTCGATCTGCCAATCCTCCCTTCTATAGTCCAGCTCGACTCTATAGTCCAGTTACCCCTCTCACTTTACTGTAGTAATGCTGCTTGTATCATATAGCAACAACTGACAAGTTTATTTTCCTGGTACTATTCCTTACAGTTGAAGTTGTCATTCATTCATACTAAAATCTAGGGAAATTTTTTTTAATCTGTTAATGAACCTCATTAAAATTTGTCTTACTAAAAAAAATTATGAGTGTTTCTTTACTGATGCAATTACAAACCATGTACAGTACCACACACAATACACCACAGAAAAACATGAGTTCCCTGAATCATTAATCTGGAGGATTGCTGACCAGTCAGCCATTAGTTTTCCATTACTGATGTTAGACTATGACCTCTCTGAGAATGAGTATTCCTCCAATGCTGAATTTGACTTGTCAGGTTAGTCTAAGCCAACATTATGGAGTTTTTACTCACATTCATCTGAGGGAGGACTGAGACCCTTGACAATGTTCAGTCAAAGATCTCAAACCACTTTGTCTGAAACATAAAGTAATGTGTAACAAAAACTAAACCTGAGTGTAACCAGGGTATCTGCTTCAATCCACATTTGTTTTACCCCATATCTGGTCCCTAGCCATGACCACTTTCTTCCACCTCAATTGCCTGCCTCACACCCAATGCTGCTGAAATGCTCGTTCAATCATTCCTGACTCAATTTCTTGAATACAAGATCCTGGTCCTCGCATTCAAAGCCCTCCACGGGCCCACCCTACACTGTGATCTCCTAACCCTTTACTAACCTGCCCACTCCCTCCGCTCAGCAGGCTCTGACCTGCTCCACATCCCCTGCCCCACTATCAGCAGGCGAGCCATTAGTCACTCTGCCCCCAACTTCTGCAACTCCATTCCGCAGTCTCTCCACCTCACCCCCTCCCTGGCCTCCTACAAGTCTCTAGATCCTCCTCTTCGATGGTCCCATCGGTCACCCCAAATCTCCCCCATTTACCTTCACCTTTCCCAGCTCGGGTCTGAAACAATGATTGCCCAGCGCCTTGGGATGTCCTGCCGTGAAACGTTATACGAGAGTAATGTTGTTGTTGAATGCTCTCCTTGCCTGCCTCCCCAGCTCCGTAACCAGTTCAAAACTATTCTCACCCCTATCAAACTACACACCGCTATCATCCTCATCCTTGCCTGGCTCTATGTTGCAGAAAAGATCAGTTTCAAGATCCTCATCTACACATCACTTAACTTATTGTATCTCCCTGTCCACACCTTTCCCTTCACTCAGCCAGGTCGGTCTTTCTGCTCCACCATCGGTGGCTGTGCTGTCAGCCACTGTGTCCTCACTCTCAGGTACTCCCTCCCTGAAAGCCTCCATCTTGTCCTGCTTTGCCCATCTTTAAATTGCACCTGAAGACTACCCCCGTTGACCATGCCTACAGTCACCGCTCCTTTCTCCCCAGCTCAGCTGATTAATCAAATTACACCAATACAGTAAAACCTTGATAATCCGACATTCCGAAAGCCAGCCACTCCCTATAACTGGCAAGATTTCAAAATACAATACAACTAGATTTTTTCCGATTTGTCGGCAAATCCCCCGAAGATGAGATGAGTGGGCCTAACCGGGCCATAGTATTGAGGTTTTACTGTATTAAGCAAGGCTGTTGCATTCTTAACACAGTCCCAGTGTAAGGTCACCTAACTCAACACTGAACAGAATTAAAGCTCAGAAACTTACTAGGTATGAATCAACAGTGTGCTTGTGGAGTCCTGTACTTCAGTGATTAGAGCACTCACAAGCAAATGACCTGGGTTCAATTCCAGGCAGGTCAGGGCAAAACCTTGGGCAAGTTTCCTTACTCCACATGCTTAATAATAATCCCTCTTCTAGGTGTCTCAAAAGCACTTCACAGAATATACTGTGAAGTAAATTGACTATCTGTGGGTGAAACTCAGCAGCCAATTGCGCACAATAGTGTCCCACAAACAGTCATGGATTGAAATGAAATGTTTTTTTTAGGGATTATTATTAGTGAAGTAAGGAAACTTGCCCAAGGTTTCACCCCGTTTGGAATTGAACCCAGTTCTCTCACTTGTATGACGAGTGCTCCAACTACTGAGCTTCCGGAGCAACATTTTGTGGAAGGCAATGATTATTGATGCACCTTCATAAGGTGCCAAACAGACATGAATCAATGAAAATACTGCCCTGGGATAGTTAGTTCTGTGAGCATCAATGAGAATGGAGAGGTCAAATCAATGTTTGACTTTTCATTATTGACTTGACATTAATCTTGACTTATTATTGGTAATAATATTTTGTGCATTTGATATACAGACCATATCATTAAGTTGTCTCCCAGTAAAATCCTGGTAAGTGCACTTACTTATATTTGTAGGCAAACACAGCAACCTATTTGCGTATACAGTAAATGACCTACAAACTTTTTAAAAAAAACTCCGGTAAAGTTTTCCAGCAGCTGCTGTATAGTACTAGGCCTCAGTTTCTTCATCATTATTTTTTTAAAGGCTCCATGAACCTATCCATTCTTGCCCAACCATTGGCTTCCCATCATACAAAGGATTCAAGATAATTGTCTTCACCTTTAAAGCCCTCAGCGGTCTTTCCCCACCCTACCTCTGCGACCTCCTAACTCCCTACCAACCTGTCCGCTCAATGGGCTCTGGCCTGCTCCACATCCCCGACCCACCTGCCCCAACATTGATTGCCGAGCCTTCAGCCACTCTGCCCCCAACCTTTGGAATTCCATCCCGCAATCCTTCCCTATCCTCCTTCAATTCCCGCCTCAAGATCCTCCTTTTCCACCATGCCATCGATCAAACTCCCTTCCCTTCCACCCTCCCCGATCCCCACCCCAGCTCAGGTCTGAAACCTGACTGTCCAGCACCTCGGGACATCCTCCCCACGTGAAAGGTGCTACACAAATCTAATTTTGTCGTCGTTCTTATGCAAACATCTGCCCTGAGTGATGGGAAGCCCTTCACAGGACACTATAAGAAGGTAAAGGTAAGGTGTATTTAAAGTGTAATTTAAAATCCCTTGATAGGCATTAAACGTTTTGTTACTAACCTGTGTTGTTGAAATCTTTGTTATCTGTAGAATCCATTGCACAACAGATTTTTTCAAATCCAACCACTGAATGTCACAAGGATGATTATTGAGATGAGCTACAGCTACTTTTGGGATGATTCCTTAAGAACTAAATCCTTTCAAATATCTTCTATAGGTTTGAACAAGTAAGACTGTAATGCCTATTGTCATTGTATTTCAATGAATAACCACAGGCATGTTGTAGGTAAGAAGCTCAGGGAACTGGATAACTGACATAGAATGGAGGCTGAAACAAAAACAAAAGTTGCTGGGGAAACTCAGCAGGTCAAACAGCATCCATGGAGAAAGGAAAAGGAGTCAACGTTTTGGGTCTACAACCCTTCGTTAAGACAGATTCCCAGCATCTGTAGTATTTTGTTTATAGAATGGAGGCTGGCCTTTCTGCTCCTACCCTCTGGTAGGAGCAGACTTATCCCCAAGTCCCTCCGCCTCGTTCCCTCTCTTGCCTCCTTGAGGACGCGCCTCAAGACCCTCCTCTTCGACCGTGTCTTCAGTCACCTAACCCTACTCCCCCTGCTCTCTGCCCCTCCTGATCCCAACAACCAGCTTGGGTTCGGATCCCTGACTGTCCAGCGCCTTGGGACGTTCTCCTGATGTGAAAGGTGCTGTACAAATGTGATTTATTGTTGTTAACATGCGCCATACAGTCGATCTGGGGGTGCATGACCAATGCCATATACCAGGTTTACTCCCAACACCAACTGCTAAATCCAGGCACCTCCAGAACATCAAGTTGACTTGCATGCCTCAAGCCTCCCATCACATTGAGGACAGATGTATAACAAAAAATTGATGAAAACCTCTTGAGTCATAGCACGGCAGCTGTCGGAAGGTGTTACCTAGAGTCGGAGCTTGGGACCACGCGCTCATATTTGAGCTAGAGACCAGGCTTCAGCATTTCGAAACACTGCCTGGGGAAATCAACTGACCGAAGATGAAAGCCGCAATGTCACAGAGCTTAAGAGTGCAAGCATGGTTTGAAATAGTGACATAGCTATACATCAGACATAAATGACATGTGAGCCACCACTGCGACACAGAAACACCAGAGACTGTGCTCATGAAAGCTTTTCTGGTGCATCGGTAACATATCGTTCATACCACAAGAGTTACCAGCTGTTGCCACGTTTGAGAGAAGGATTTCAAACGCTGTGCTACCACAGCAGCAGTGACGTCTGATGGAATAACCATGACATTAGCACGATGAAATGTGAAAAGAATACTGAATAGGTCTAACTGTCTGTTTTATTCAGGTAGTCTCAAAACTGAAACTGACGTTTCAGACAATTATAATTATATATCAATATAATAATAATAACCCTTGCATTTCACATCTTATTGATGTCTCAAAGCGCTTCACAGAATATACTGTAAAGTGAATTGACTGTATTTTTGTGGGTGAAACGCGGCAGCCAATTACACACAGCAGTGTCCCACAAACAGTCGTGGATTGAAAATGACCAATTTTTATTATTGTGGTTTTTTTGGAGGTATTATTATTAGGCGTGTGGAGTAAGGAAACTTACCCAAGGTTTCATCCTGATTTGCCTGGATTCAAACACAGGTCTTACGCTTGTAAGGCGACTGCTCTAACCACTGAACTAGAGGAGCTCTACAGATATCAAAGTTCATGTCAGAAACCCTTTGATGGAGGAAGAGGAAAGAATGAACAATAAGAATAAGAAATTGCAGCTGAGCACCAGGGAGACCCTCTTATCTCCCCTTTAAGGATGGTAGTCACCAGTTGGTTATTTGATATGCAACAAGCATGGATTTGAGTCCTCACTAGGTGGATGGCAAATGCCCTCATTGGCGACATAGCTCAGCTTGAACTGTGAGAGTATTGCCATCTTCCTGCCCACAGCTGGGCCACACAGCCCTTCCCATCGAGCAATGGTAATAATAATACTAATCCTTGCATTTGTTATAGCGCTTTTTACATCTTCTAGATGTCTCAAAACGCTTCACAGAATATACTGTAAAGTGAATTGACTGTATATTTGTGGGCAAAACACAGCAGCCAATTGCAAACAGCAGTATCCCACAAACAGTCGTGCTTAAAATTACCAATTTATTATTGGGTTTTTTGGGAGGGATTATTATCAGGCATGTGGTGTAAGGAAACGTGCCCAAGGTTTCGCCCTGTCTGGAATTGAACCCAGGTCTCTCGCTTGTTAGGCGAGTGCTCTAACCACTGAGCTACAATTGGAACCACCAATTGGAAGTGTGGAGCTGAGCAGCAGCTACTTACCTCTCTGCAAACCAATCAAGGTGGATTTCAAGCCCTGAATATATAACAACAACTTGTATTTATATAGCGTCCTTCACACCTAATGGTGTCTCGAGATAGATATTTAATATGAAACAATTTAGTAGTGGTGTGGGGATAAGGCAGGTAAAATGGACTGATTGGATGGATTGCTCCTTCAAAAAGCCAGTGCGAACACAATGGGCTGCAATACTCATGGAGGTTCTCTGACTTGAAATGATCCAGACTGCACAGTGAGAAACATCACCTGACTGACTGCCTTGAATAAATCTGGAATATTAACGTGAATGCTTCGCAAGACATTGTGGAGTCACTGAAACTCAAACTAAAAGGTTTTTCTTAATACCCTGTCGGCCTACACTGTTCATAGACTGAAATAAACAAACAGTTTCTCCGGCTGAGTAAGAAACAAAGAAGGAAAAGAAACCTTGAATTTACAAAGACTCACTGACTGGGAGTCAAGGGTTGAATTCCATTCCTTTTAATGGCACATCCAATCTATGCCTCCTCTGTGTACAGTTTCAGATACAACACAAGTTTTTAGCCGCTATTTCACCCTTCATATCCTCATCTGAACCTTTGCCACACATCACTAATGGTGTAGGATGAGAGAAGCAGACAACAGAGCTGTTAATCCAGCAGGCGTGATGTGGCCATTCGAGTTCTGGTTGTCCACACTGATATTCAGGCCACTGAGGAGCAGAGCATTTAGAAGCAAATAAATTATTGTTTTTTTAAAAAAATAAAAACTTAATGAATCCCAAATGTTACTGGGGGTGACTTGGTCAGAAGATTTTTTTATGCATAGTTATTTTTAGAAAGATTTGGAGATAATTCATCCATCAAGGAGTAGAAAGCCCTCATATTTTGAATGTGAATCATGAAGGTCCTGATCCTCTTATCAAAATGTAAATGTGCTGACAGAAAAGGCTGAGGACAAGTTGAATTCAATGGCCTGGTTAATATGAATTTGATTGAGTGGAATAATAGGCAGGATAGCCAATTAAAATAGGTAAACTAATGTTCTGTGCCCTGATTACAATCGGCCATCAGTTGGTGCAAGCACTCTGGAGCCCTGTAGCTCAGTGATTAGAGCACTTGCCTTACAAGTGAGAGACCTGGGCTCGATTCCCATTAGGCCAAAACCGTGGGAAAATTTCCTTACTCCACACGCGTGATAATAATCCCTCAAGAAAAAAAACCTTTAAATTGGTCACTTCAATCCACGACTGTTTGTGAGTCATTGCTGTGCGTGATTGGCTGGCGCATTTCGGCCACAAATGTACAGACAATTCACTTTACAGTATATTCTATGAAGTGCTTTGAGACGTCTAGAAGACATGAAAGCACAATACCAAATGCAAGGATTATTATTATTAAATAATAACATTTCACATTAAATGTAGCACATTTAGAATGTGGTCACAATATCTTGAAGCATTTTGCAAGATTTTAATGTAAAAATAACATAAAGGAATTTCTCCCAATATCCGGACATATAATCCCTAATTTAAAAGATACTTAAATTACTGTATGCATTTTGCAAACGGTCGTCTCCCAAACAACCACAAAGTAATTTAAGTATCTTTTAAATTAGGGATTATATGCCCGGATATTGGGAGAAATTCCTTTATGTTTTGAATAGTACCACCGGAATTTTAGTGACCACCTGAAGAGGTGGACATCACATTGTTTTTTATAGCGGTTCCAGCGCCACAATCCTGTCAGAGAAGCCTGGAACATATACACCAAGTCCTTCCCCCTCGATCCCATCCAATACGTTGTTGATGAAAACATCAAACAGAGTGGGTGTCAATGGGCAGCCTTGACTTACCCCCCTTTCCAAAGGGATTGGCTCAATAAGTCCACTATTGCTCTACACACGGATCTCGGAGCTCGAATACACCTTCCGAATAAAATCCAGGACTTGGCCATGTATTCCCATGTACTCCAAAATATTCCCATGGCGTTCATCATGAGAGCCTCATGAGGCACCAAGTGCAATGTCTTGCATAAGTCGATGGCAATGTAGGTGGTTCCCCTCAGCCTCACCATGTTCTCAAACACACTCAACGGTTTCCCCAGCTCCAATATTCAAAATTTACAGCTCTGCCGCCTGCATACTGACTCAGACCAAACTCCATAACCATATCTCACCAGTTCTGACCCTGGCTCCCCATCACCAAATAGATCGACATCAAGATCCTCACACTCACCTCTGCTCACTCCCCAATCCACTACCTGGCACCTCCACTGGACTGGCACCAGCTTCCTGCTTGTCCCTTACACCCTCTGCACCACCATTTGGGGTTGTGTATTCAGCCACTATGCCTTGAAATTCCAAGGCACTATCCCTCAATCCCTCTGCCTTGCCTCCTCTCTCCCCTTTATCAAGTCCTGCCTGAAATTCTTCCTTTTTGACCTTGCTTAATAATAATAATCCCTACATTTACATAGCACTTTCTAAGTCTTATCGATGTCTCAAAGCGCTTCACAGAATACAACAACATCCCAAGGTTGGGACCAGAGCAGGGGTGGGAGGGATCGTGGTTGGGGGAAGGAAAGTAGGAAAATTTACTGTATATTTGTGGGCGAAACGCGGCAGCCAAATTGCGCACAACAGTGTCCCACAAACAGTCATGGAAATGGGGCCAGGGGAGAAAGGGGGAAAAGAGGATAAAGGGGAGAGGGAGGCAAAGGTGGGGAACAATCAGATAGGAAAAGGAGGGAGAAAGGGGGGGCAAGGGAGAGAGGGAGAGAAAGGTGGTTGGGGGGCAAAATCAGGGAGAAAGAGGGGAAAGAGGAAAGAGGGAGAGAAGTGGGAAAGTGGGAAGAGAAAGTGGGGAAAGAGAGTAAGGGAAGAAGAAGAGAGGGGGTGGGGAAGGCCAGTGGGCTCACTTACGCTCACTCCTCACATTCCTCACAGGAACAGGAGCTAGCCTGATCAAAGCGAGCCTTCAGTGCAGTGACTACCAGAGTTCAATCCCACTGAAGATATGTTAACTGAACAATGCAGTTAGGAATGTGACATTTCATAACTGATTCAAAGTGATCTGTATACTCGCTAACAAGCAATATGGATATTTGTGATTTTAAGAGAATATGCTGAGCTAATAGATAAATAGCGAAGTTATTGCAATGACATTGCCTCAGGTGTTTGCAACATGTATATGCAAGTCTAGGTACTTTTCATACCTATGTCTGGGAATCAGTGATGTGGTAGTCATTGGTGGTTATATACATATTATTGGTCATTTACAAAAGAGTGGGTGTAAATTGAGCTTCTCTCATTAAAACATTACTGCTGTGTTATTTTAGCATGTCATAGTAATACTTATAGTAATTATAATTAAATCATTTAAAAGTGAGATCAGACAACATTTCTTTACAGAGGTTTATGAGAATGTAAAAAACAATTGCCAGAGACTGCTGTAGAGGCAGAACCAATTGTGATGTTTAAATGAGAGAAAGATACATATAGTGGAGCCATCTTGCTCTATAGATCTTCAAATGCCACTGCACTTTGGTGCCTGTCCTCCAAAAACACTTTACAGTAGATTCTGGGAAACGTTTGGGAGCTCCTTCTGGAGTGAAGGGCAGTAAACCAAATGTAAGGATATTATTAATACTATTTATTACTAACTGTAAGTATCTACATGAATCAAAAATTATACTAAAGCAACAGAATTAAATAGAATTGGGAAAGTAGCAAGGATAGTAATCCCTGCATTTCATAAAGCACAGTTTGTGTTTGTTTATCTCCTGTAAGTAAATGGAAGTATGACAGCCAGTGGCTGGGAATGGATCAGTGCACTTTCACAACATGTTTTCTGGACTGATGATATTATTCAGCCAGACTTCTTCTGCTTCCTCAGCAGAGGGTAATCTCTTCATTTGTGACAACATCTGCGGGTCATTTGGAAGAGATACTTAGGGAATTGGCAAATCTTCACCAATGCACATCTGCTGGAAAAAGCTGAACCTTTGAAAATAAAGATTAAAGTTCACTAACTAACTTGTTGTTTTGAGAGAGCTGACCTCAAACCTTGATTTCCGTTCAACCCACATTGAAAACTGTAAACACAGGCCTCTGCTGGAAAGGCTAACATGTGAAACTGGGCCATACAACACAACTCCCTCAATCTGCATTTAACATCACTATATTTGTCTCCTATCAATTCATCACATTGTTGGGACTCTCAAAGCACGTCACAAAATATACTCTAAAGTGAATTGACTGTATATTTTGGGGGCGAAATGTGGCAGTCAATTGAGCACAGCAGTGACCCACAAACAGTCATAGATTGAGCCACCAAATTATTATTATTTTATTTATTTTTGAAAGGCTTATTAGCCATAGAAAGTGATCCGCCAACCGACTAACACTAATAATAATGAATAGTGATTATTGCCAGAAGCCTGGCTGAATTTCCCTCCATAATCCCCGCCTTGAAGCCAACTGTAGCAACCTTAAAATTGCCCTGATTGAGATGACCTATCATAGACAAATAAGGTACAGTGATCTATTGAACAGTTAGATGATGTGAAAAATGTTGATATACAGTATATTCCTGTATAAGTATATTACTGAGCATTGAATCGTTTGACAGTAATGAAGGGTGAAGGTTATTGTGGGTCACACAGCCGGACTGTGTGGGAGGGCTTGACATCATTACATTCCTGGGACAGTGAATGTCAAGAAAGATTTGTATGGGAACCTAAAGATGAAAATTGCAGAGGAGTGAGCGGGCAACCAATCAATGATTGTCTGATTTCGACAGTAATTTTCAACAAAATGTAATTCAGTTTGCCAGTTATAGAGATTTTTTTAAATTCACCAGATAAAATTGACATTTATTTATGCAGGTTTTTTTTAACTTTCATCAATATTTTTAACCCCCTAAATGAAATACAGTACTTCAGATTATAAGGTCAACTCATACATCACTCGCTGTATGATGTGCACGCACACAAATGGACAACCATCTTGAGATGTTTTATCACAATTTATTCCCGGTGAAGGAGGTCATACGTACATCAATCTTTGATCTGATGCAGTAAAATATGCAGTTGTTTCATCTAAGTAGTGAGCATGACATGACATGTCATGACATGACAGTAATGTTACTTTACCTGAACAGAAAATTAATTTTCAGCACCACTTAACTGTTTGATTTTTCACTTTGATTTCAAGATCCTCTCGCTCGTTTTCAAATCACTTCTTTGCACCTTCCAATCTATCCAATCTGCTTACCCGTCCACCACACTATCCCTCCACTGACTCCTCTCGACTGGCTCCAGACTCCTGCTTGTCCTTCAAGACCTCCTTTTCACCATCGGTGGCCGTGCCTTCAGCCACTACAACCCAAAACTCTGGAACTCTTTACCTCAATCCCTCCACCTTGCCCTGTCACTCGCTCCCTACCATGGAGTCCTGGGTCTCAGCAGTTAGAGCACTCACCTCACAAGCGAGACACCTGAGTTCGATTCCAGGTACAGCCATACCTTGGCAACTTTCCTTACTCCACACGGCTGATAA
Source organism: Hydrolagus colliei (assembly GCA_035084275.1). NCBI lineage: Eukaryota > Metazoa > Chordata > Chondrichthyes > Chimaeriformes > Chimaeridae > Hydrolagus > Hydrolagus colliei. Next base: position 81,277,760 of record CM068742.1, read on the forward strand.
TAATCTCTCAAAAACAAATAAATAAATAATCACTTCAATCTATGACTGTTTGTGGGTAATTGGCTACCGCGTCAATTCACAATATATAGATTCACAGTATATTCTGTGAAGCAGTTTGAGATGTCTAGTAGAGATGAAAGTCACTATATCAAATGCAAGGATTTATCTATTAATATTGGAGTTTTTTTTAGGGATTATTGTTAGGCATGTGCAGTAAAGAAAGTTGCCCAAGGTTTCGCCCTGACCTGCCTGGATTCGAACACAGGTCTCACACTTATACACAGTCAATTTTTCCTACTTTCCTTCCGCCTACCCTGACCCCTCCCACCTTGCTCTGGAGCCTACCTGACTGCACAGCGCCTTGGGTCGTCCTTCCGACGAGAAAGGCGCTATATAAATCTAAGTTTTAATTGGTTGGTCGGTCGGTCGGTCGATTGATTGAAGGCGAGTGCTCTAACACTGAGCTACAGGAGCTCCACCTAGAAAAGGAAGCATAAATGGTCCAGGGCTCCACCAGTACACGAAGGGAACAAAAAAAGAGCTTATTAACAAATTATTCTGATACAATGCAGACAATTGAGCACAATAATTGAAGTGGCTTCTTTAGAAACATGGCACAAACTGGTGGTGTTGATAACAATCACTCCTGTTGTGTGATTGCGCGTCATCCGACACCAATACACAGGACAAGAAAATGTTTATGTGTGAAAAAATCCAATTTGAAATCTGTTGACTCACTCACCACAGAAATCTGATATCATGGTCGAAGAGTGATATACTGTGTGGCTGGCAAAAAATACTTGGTAATGTTGGAAATGGATTAAATCAGCCCCCAACCAAATTTAGCCCACTTACAGTGACAATCACAACTGTTGAACCCACATTTACTCCATGGCTATTAGTTACTGATTGTCGCTCTATTGATCTGATCAGTTTTGATGCACAGAGAACGGTCTCATTATTCTGTTTTGTTTGCATGGACCTTTCAGCGGTAGAATACAAAATATGCCCAAAAGGTGATCCTGCCTAATGCTGTTTGTCTATGTGACATGCATGATTAATAAGAGTTCAGTGCTTGTACTATAACACTCGCTCACAGTAATTTCCTGATTGATTAAAAGGGTGTCACCCAATGAGATCACAGCTATGATAAAACTGCCATCGATGACTTATAGTCTCAGGGAGATTGCTTCAGGTTTTCACACTATTTAAAATATGAATCAAATCAATCTTCAAAAGGCAGAATGCTGAAAAAGGTGCTGGAAATCTGAAGTCAAAACAGAAGTCGCTGGGAACACTCATTTACAGAGAGAGGAAAGTGAGTTTAAAGTTTTAGTTGTAATTAAAGGTCATTGACTTAACAATAACAACTTGGATTTATATAATGCCCTCCAAGCCGGATGGTGTCTCAGAACGCTTCCCAATAATGGATCCTGGGGCTGAGCCAGGGGAAGGGGAAAAAGGTGACCGAAAGTGCAGTCCAAAAGAAAGGTCTTTAGCTGAGACCTGAAACTGGGAAGAGAGGGGGCAAAGCGAAGGGAGTGAGGAAGGAAGTTCTAGAGCCTTGGGACATAGTGGCTGATGGCTTGGCTGCCAATGGTGGAGCGGAGGAATTGGGGGACAAGGAGGAGGCCAGACCTGGTAGAGCAAAGGCAACGAGTGCTGTTGTGAGGAGAGAGGAGGTCTCTCCTCAGGGGGGTGCAGAGGAGTGGAGGGATTTAAAAACAAACTGAGTCACTGAAAACTTACTGAGTTTTGAATTGATTGGTGGGCTTTGTCAAAAAACCATCATGGCTGAGTGGATAGGCAAGTAAGAAAGAGTAGATGCTTCTTTCAGTAAAATGGTTCTTATTCCTTTACAACAACCAGAAAACTACATTTGTAGAGTGCCTTTCACATCGGGAAGGCATCCCTAGTTTGTGAACAGTCAGGGGTCAGGGGCCGAGGTAGGGATGGGCAGGGTTGGAATGAAGGAGCAGCCTTCAATCATTATCTATGATTATTTTAAACATTAGTTCAGTGTGGGGTCACCTGTAATATCTGTTATCTGTAGCATTGGGAGATTAGATTCGGATGTGCTCGCCCCGCCCTTAGCAACGACAGGAGCAATGACTAATGTGAGAGTTTGACTGACCATTAGCACTGAAGGTCTGATAACAGGTCTGATGTGAATGATGTTGTTCATCACAGCTTTCTGGGCAGCGGAAAGCAGGAAAAAGGCGTTACCAAGATTCATAATGTCAACCTGCAAAAATGAAGTTGGCCAAGAATATCAAGTGACTTATATGACTCATTGTCCATAGTCTCTTGGATTTCACACCTTCAACTATGAAAACCCTTTGGCTTTGGCTTTAATACTACCATTCGGTTATTTGAGAATAGAGAACTACCATGTTTCGAAGAACTGCTGCTGATTTTGAATACTTTATGCAATATCAAAACTATCTGTGTTATTATTGAGTATGACACCAAGTCTAAACACTACATTTCATTTCATGTTTGAAAGGTCAATGGTCAGAATTTAGGTCCTGATATCAGTATTTCATCACCCTCCACTCCTTGCAGGCTCTCTGTCACAGAATGGATCAATTTCAAGCTCCTCCCACTTACATACAAATCTTTCACGCCCTGGCACCTCCCTGTGTCTCTGACCTGCTTTTACCACCCACTCCTCTACGCCCGCAATTAGCTCCAGTAGGTCCCTTGTCCCCTCCACTCCACCATCGGTGTCTGTGCTTTCAGTCACTATACCCAAACCTCTCAAACTTTCTGCTTCATTCCCTCCACCATGCCTCCTCATTGCCCATCCTCAGATCACACTTGAAGACTCTTCTGACCACTTCCTCCCTCTCCCAGCTCAATGTTGCACTCTGTCACTGTTAAGCGCTCTGAGATGCTGTATAAATGCAAGTTGTTACTGTTGATTCACATCCATTTATTTCCTTGTGTTTTGGTACTGACATGTGCTTGTGGGGTCAAACAATAGTTTCAGCATGGTAGTTTGTAAATTGATTTAGACAAAAATAATCAGCTTTTTTCTTTGAAGTTTCAGTTTAACTTCTTTAAAGTTCAAAACTTTCAAACAAAGAGCCAAGAGATTTTGAAATATAGTACTGCATAACTTATTTGAAGTTTATGCATGCCCACATATATACAGTCAATTCTCTTTACAGTATCATCTGCAAAGCACTTTGAGACTTCTAGAAGATGCACCTTGTATTCTTACTGCAACAGAGTTTGCCCAGAGTCTGTGATGCCAGGGTATAACGAGTCAGTGTTCCAGGTCAGAAAAGGTCTCCCCCTTTGGGCCGTTGCTAAGTGGCCGGGAGGTGGTTACTCTACTAACGTAGTCGTTAGAGGACCACGTACATGCTAGCCTGCAACCGCCACTTCCTTCCTGCAGCTTGTGTGTGGAAAGGATTGATGTCTCCCAGAAAGTTTGAGTGCTACTGAAGTGACACAACCACCTCCCACCAAACTGACAAAAACCACCACCATTGCTCCTGGAATTTCGGGCTCTTGATGGGAAGCCCAGTGGAATTACAGTCTTCAGCTTTGATTTATTTATATTTGTTGTTCTTTAGATCATGCTGTGATCAATCACTGGCAGCACATCTAAATAGTTTCCTTCCAGATACAAAGAGTTAAGATGGGGGTGGCAGAGATGGCAGGGTTAGAGTCCTCGGGCACATGTGGCTAATTCCTATTCTGTGGTTTAGAATGATCTAAGTTTGAGTCATTCATGAGACAACCTCCTCTCAGGAGTTACACGGTTGCTTAAATGTCACCATTGATCATGTTCAGTCTTTCTGAAATTCAAGAGTCTCTGGGTCAAAAATCTGAACCATTTGTATTTTCAAGCAACAGCTGTCCAGACAGATATCAGGTTGAAAATACCACCCTTCAAGCTATATAAAGGTGAGCGCAAACAAGAATCAGGGCTTAAACCAGGACCTTTTCAAAATGGTTCATCAAATGTATGAACCATCTGTGTCTGTGCAATTACAAAAGTCATCTCCAAGGCCCAAAAGGAAATTGCGGAAATTGTCGTCAACCTGTAAAACACCTTTCACATTGGGAGGACGTCCCAAGGCATTGTTCAAAGGCTTGGAGATCCACCAAGTATCACCTATAAAGAATCTTTTTTTTACAGATGCCTTAATGTCCTGACTTCTGAAGAATTTATCTCGAAAAATTGTTTATTGTTTTTTGACCCAGAAACAGTTGCTGAATAAGACCGAGCTCTTCATATCATCACTGGAGTTATGTAGTGCCTTTATAATGCCTTTATGAACCAAAGTATTTTGTCCCGCATTCCCAAACATATACTGTGACGAGTGGGATGTTCTTGTCTCTTTGATCTCAAGTAAGTTTGTTTCTGGGTGTGATGGGGCAGAAATTCCTCAATTTAATGTCCAAATTAAATCTTTGTTCTGAATAGTTGGGAGATGTTGGCTTGTAGTTGGCAGTCATTTCCCTGAATGGTTTGTTTTTGTCTAAACATTCCTGAGCCAATTAACACCATTCTGTTTGATGAAATGTTCATATCTCATGGACCGGCTGGCAGACAATCAGACATAGACAGGCAGACATAGACTGGCAAATATAGGCAGGCAATGAGGCAGCCAGACGTAGACAGGCAGATATGGACAGGCAAACATGGACAGCCAGACATGGACAGGCAGACATAAACAGGCAGACATAAATAGGCAATGAGACAGGCAGACATTGGCAGGCAAACACAGACAAGTTAATTTGGCATCATTATCATCCTAAAGAGTATCCAAACTAGACAGAGCTCTATTTTTGCTACAGTATCTACACATGGGAATTACTGTGTCTATAATGGAATGAACATTACTTCCCAAGGTGGATGGATGCGCTGGTTAGCTAATTCGGGGAAATATTAGGTGCAGATTGGCAAGAGCCAACTTTTGGGACCCCAGAGTGTGCGCTAACCAGCTTCCTGCTACTTGTCCAGCTCAGACCACACAGGTCTGTTTGTTAGGGCTTCGGCTTGCAGAGTTACCGGGAGCTGAGCGGGATGCATCAATGCTCCCAGTGACTGGTCTGCCCTATTGATGAGCTCGGCTGGCTGGGCTGTCATCAGCAGTGCCCTGGATTACTGCTGAATCGTGTGACCTTAGAAACTAGACTTCTGAGACCCCCACAAAAGGTTTGACTTGATTCTGGCAGTTGATTGTCAAACACGTTGCGTTATAGTCAGCTCAGCTCCAAGTAGACCTTGCTTTACTTTCTCCCAAGGCAGATAGTCTAACGTTCGTGTTTTAATATTGTCTATAAAGGTACAATTTACAGAGAAGTCCTGTCAAGCACGTTTTGACAGTGTGATAAGCCACTGTTTCAGATGTATGTAAGGATTCTTATTATTGTTTGTAAATTCTTCTTTTGTCATTTTGTAGAGGTTAAAGTGACCGGCGATACAGCTGTGTTTGGAGTGGCTTTTTATTGTTAGTTTGTTTGTAATGAGGTTTTTTTTCACTGATGTGAAATATGCGTTTGAATTGCTGAGACTAATAAATGAAGGAGACAACGGTTACTGGGAAAGGATCGCACGTCACAGACGATGCAATATCTCAGTCAGGAGCCGCAAAACAAATCAAAATGGGTCGATCGTGTCAACACCGCCCTGCTCCCATTGAAATGTACTTTCCTCTATTGCTTTTAAGTCCCTCTCATCGGCTGAAAGTCATCTGCTTCCAAGACTCTGGCAAGAAGATGTATTTCAGGGCATCTATTGCTCCCCCTCCCCATTCTCCCCCTCTCTCTCTCTCTTTATGACCTCACCTTCCTATATAAGGGGAGGCTGCCCCTTCATTTGGGGTGGTCCAATTTTTGTGTCACCAAAAAGCAACATATAACTGGTGCAGTGTGACTATTGAAGGGGAAGCACCCGGCAGCAGGCTGGACCTCACTTACTGTGACTAAATGTCAGGTCAGATCACATCACATGTCTCGGTGCGTGCCAATGCCAATCATTCCGACATTCGATGAGCGATAACAGACCTTCTGACCTTCTTGTTTCATGGTTCAAGATTGAAGCCAAATCTGATTAGAATATTCTCTTCAGAAAAGAACACATTATTAGATGTTATTAGAAACCTTTGAACACAGCTGGAATTTTAAGCTGCTGGGGTAATACACTTATGTGACATTTTCTCTAGAGGCTGACTGTGCTAATTTTATGGCAATGCCCTCTTAAAAGTACAATGGGCTGCTTGTTTAGAAACCATTTTCTGTGGTGTTTGTTTTTATTTGTATGATTTTGTTCCAACACAACAGCGACTGGAATGATTTACAGCAGCGGTTAAAAAAGTATAAACATGCACGAGTCTAAATTGATCCTGAAAGAGTTAACGAGTTTTTAAACCAGTGAAAATCTTTACTTGAGAGCGTTAAATTTGACCTGGGACAGTCAACAACAACAACAGCAGCAGCAAAGTCTCTGGAAAGGGTTAGAATTGCACATGAAAAGAGCAGCCAATTGTAACCACTCATAACATGGCCATCAATGACCACTAACATGGTCAATAGCCAGGCCTTGGCAAAGCCTGTGAAGATGTTCACACCATTAGGAATGGAAAGACGAAAAAATGGCAGCAGACAAAGAAGCAGGGTCACTGAGGCGGCCATTGTTACTCTGCCCTACCAAAGGGACTTGCCTGGAAATACATCAGAAATGCAATGATTTGAAACAGAATTCCAAGGTACATTAGTCCTTTATTTCATACTTATATCACATGTGCTTATATTAACATGGGGCATCATATTAGTGGCGATTACAAAAGGCTTCTTTTCAAACGTAATAATTGCCTTAGATTGTGAGTGTTCAGCCTGAGGATGAACGGAAGATCTTGCCTCATGAATGTTTACATTGGTTCTACTTTATTCAATGAAATGTCACTGGAAGACAGTCGAGGAGAAGCAACTTGGTTGTGCCACAGTTGGTTAGTGACAAGCTGTGGTTCATTTTCATCTCTCGAATTGAGAAACAATGATTGTTCATTGTTTGTACGCCGAGACGCCGTCCGGCGTGGAGGGCGCTGTATAAATCAAAGAAGTTGTTGTTGTAGCATTCCCCAGCTCAGCTCAGCTCAGCTACGTGTATAATACACCGAGGCTTCCACCATAACAACAATGGCAGATAATAAAAAGGATCAACCCAATTTCTCTGATGGCTCAGCAACAACAACAACTTTGCATTGATACAGTGCCCTTCATGCAGGACAGTGTCTCAGATAGTGGATTCAATTTCTCATTGGTCCTGGATTTGCTAAGACCCTCTTTGTGGCCATGAAGATGATGAGTAGATTATGGAAAGATTGTTCTCATAGCCTTGGGATGTCCTCCTGACATGAAAGGTGCTACACAAGTGTAATTTTGTTGTTGTTGTTGTTGTCATAGCATTGGTTTTCACAAAGTGTAATTTGTCTATGAAATGTCAATGTGTAATGGTACGCAATGCTGGTAATGGTCAAATGGTGAATGTGCAGGCACGAGGTGTCACTCCATCTATATAGAGCATTGGTCAGACTTTGTATGAAGTACTTAGTTCAGTTTTGGATACTCAGTCTTAGGAAGGATATCCCAGCATTGGAGGAACGTTGATGTCACTTTCATGGGTGACCATAGTTAACTAATAATAGTGAGCAAGTAACAACCAGTCAAGAGTGAAGTCACTTTCATGGATTAAGTTGTTGAGATACGTTGATCTAAACTCCCCAATTAATCACCTGAAAGATTTGGCTGACACACGTTTCTTTTAAATCCCTGTTTTATCATTGCACATAAAGTATATTTAGTTGTAAGTAATTCTAAGTGCATTTCGGAAAGTGGAAAAAGGAACAAGAATGCTATCAACCAGATAAAATGGGCCACTAATTGCGTGACTGTTGGAATTGGGATTGTGGGATTGTTGGATATTGCTATGTGCAAATTGACTGCCACAATTTTTAAAGCATGTTGCAGGATTTTACCTGACACACACCTACAGACACAATCACTCCAGTTATAGTCATGATAAAAAAAAAACAACCGCTGAGGTTACTTTCATAAAATATTTGTCCTTGCTGCAGGTGTTTCCAGTTGCACTATGCTGTTACGTCAAATAATACCCACAATAAACAAACAGGGAGTTGGTTGAGTGATAGAAACATGACTAATTTCAGTGACAATGCTCTGCTTGTGTGATCATGCAGTGATTTCAGTTGCCTCTCCTTGCTTCTCTAAATGTATTCATCAAACGATAGGGGTCTAATCTGTCAGACTCATCTCTTATGAATGTCAAATGTAAGAGTTGGAATGTTATTATCTGGCTTCACAACCTTTGGGGCCAGATATCCAGATTAATAGCGTAACAATCAGGTCCACTTGGGCAATCCATTATGTGCTTACTCACCTGTCCAATTCCTTTGCAGCAAATCAGATCCAAATCCAGTGGCACTATCAGTACGAAGAATGTGCCAATGAAATTCTGCACACCCAATAAATATACACTGGTGATTGTGCTACAACATCCTGGCACATTGAGTAGCTTTTAAAATCCTCATAGTCTAAGGTGACACCCTAATCTATGAGGATATTAAGTGTTCTGATCAATTAGTCCTTCAACCTAGACCTTGACAGTAGTCTCAGACTGGTCTATTGCCATCTTTCTGAACCATTCCATGATTTATTCAATGGAGTTGGAGGTTTGAATCATTTATTCAGTTTCAGGCACAATTGGCTGCCGCAATCCGTCTACAAAATGTACAGTCAATTCACATCACAGGATACTGTATTGTGTGAAGCACTTTGAGCTGTCTTGAAGACATGATAAGACACTATATCAAATGCAAGGATTATTATTATTATTATTATTATGGATATCCTCAGTACCAGCAAACGTGGGAGAAGAAAACACCTGCAGCTTCTGTTCTGGGCAGCTATCTAGGGACCTCAGCTGGAAAGTTTTGTGCAGTTTCCCATTTCTCCCATCCAAGCCGAATGCAAAACTCCTATCTTAAAACTATAACTTCTCTACCATTTTGACATTAGAGTAATCCAGCTTGTAGACTCATGCTGCCAATGGCAACTTGTTCCAACTTGTTTTCAATGTCACATCACTATCACAATTCTAAAACATTTCTGGTACTCATTAAGTTAAAAAAATATATTTTGTTTAGCTAGATTCATATGCATCAATTTAGTACTTATTAAATAGAGTACAACCTTCCAATCCAGGCAGTCAGTCTTGCCAATAAACCAACTATACTGGAACAACATCAATCCAACAATCACAGCAGTGAGCTGGGAACACTAGCTACAACACATTAGCACTTTGTCCACCCACCACCACCATAGGCAATGTCATTCCAAATGATTTTTGTAGCTTAAACCCATCAATGAACATTCTGAACCTATAGTGAACTATAATGTTTTTTTGACCATGTAATTTTCTATTAACCCTGGGTGTAGTGCAGAACACCACCAAGAGGAGTCGTGCAGCTCAGTGGTTAGAGCACTCGGCCTAGCAAGCGAGAGACCTGGGTTTGATTCCTGGCAGGAGGGAAATGTTGGGCAAGTTTCCTTCCTACATCTCTGTCTATTTAGCAGTAAGTAGAAACCCGGTTGTAATTCGATTGGCGGATTGTTTTTGTGGGGGTAATAATTCCTTCAAAAAGTAAATTTGTCACTCAATCCCCAACTGTGGGACAATGACTGCAATTGGCCTGCCATGTTTCACCCAGAAAATATTCATTTAACAATTGATTCTGTGAAGCTCTTTGAGACGCCCCAAAGACATGGTAAGGCTATATCAAATGCAAGGATTATTGTGTAATTTTGTTGTAGTTGTTATTATCATTATATTAAGATTATATTATTATATATTATTGTATTATATACAAGAGAGATAAATGAAGAAACAAGTGACCTCCAGCCTTGGCTGTCTATCCCTCCGAACTCTCCAAGGGCAAGGATGTAACGATTGAACAATGTATTGGCATCTATTCAAGAGAGGTTAATGAACATTCCCATCGTACCAAGCAAACAGTACAGTACATGTTATCAGCATCCAGAGAGCCAGGCTTGGAGATTGCAGGCTGGGCTGTTATCTGTCAATTCTTCAATGTACGTCAAGGGATAAATGTGGAAGACAATTACTGTTAGGAAAGAGATCACTATGCCAACCAGTGCATAGCCCATGTCTTGATGAATCAGTCTAGGAGCAGGAATGGGCTGTTAAAGTGTTAAAAAAGACTTAAGGAATTTAAGATAGTGCCACAGTATAGCTGATTCATTTTCGCTGCTCCATCCCAGGTGAACATTATACTTTTCTTCTCCAAACTTCTGGCAAAAGCTTAGTGGAGTTCTGAAGCTCAGTGGTTAGAGCACTCGCCTCGCAAGTGAGAGGACCTGGGTTTGATTCCCAGCAGGGCGAAATGTTGGACAAGTTTCTTTACTCCACACGTCTCTGTTCACCTAGCAGCAAATAGGAACCCAGTTGTTAGTCAATTGGTGTTTGCATTTCTGGAGATAAAAATTCCTTTAAAACAATAATAATTTGGTCACTGAATCTACAACTGTTTGTGGGACGATGATGTGCGCAATTGGCTGCCAAATTTTACTTTCCAGTATATTCTGTGAAGCACTTTGAGATGTGATAAGGTGCTATATCGAATGCAAGGATTTTTAAAAAAATATAATTTCTTGCAGTTCAGTTCAATCTGGTATGATTCACTTTGTTCTGCCATATTTAAATAAATGGGGGATGAAAGGGAGGGAGGAAATGGAACATGATAGGCACTGGTGTGTTCCATGTGTGTGTTATATATAGTTTAACGTAAACTATATATAACACACACATGGAATGCAATGCAAAGATCCGGTAGTGATATTCAAGCGATTGTATATCAAATTGGTTCAGTGAGTCGAAATAGATACTGAGTATTTTTTTATTTGGTGAGTGAGGTTAGGCCTGCTCATCCCCGATAACCAAATTAGATTTAATATGTTCCACTTAGGGAACAAAGGTTAAGAATAATCCTTGCATTTGATATACAACAACAACAAAATTACATTTATAGAGCACCTTTCACGTTGGGAGGACGATCCAAGGCGCTTCACAAATTGTACTGTAGAGTGAATTGACTATATTTGAGGGCAAAACGCAGCAGCCAATTGCACACAGCAGTGTCCCTTACATAATCATGGATTGAAGTGACCAATGTATTATTGTTTAGTTTTCTGGAGGGCTTATTATTAAGCGTGTGGAGTAGGAAACTTGCCCAAGGGTTTGTCCTGCCGGGAATAGAAAGCAGGTCTCTTGCTTGAGAGTGCTCTAACCACTGAGCTGCAGGACTCCACATGATAAAGGTTGTCCTCGCAGACAAGTCCCAATCCTCTCCAAACTCTTCCAGTCAAAAGACAATGCCCACCTGATACCTGTCTTCACAACCACCTGGGCAGGTTAGGTGACAGGGTGGCATCTCCATCAGGTCAAGCCTGGCCAGAGCCTAATGGCCAAGTGCTCAAGTGAGCTCTGGATTCCACTATCTCCACTTCCTCTGTGTAAGAGTAGATCACACTCTGTAGATCAAAGCTATGTGTATACAGGCTGCTTCTGGTAACCCACCCAGAGAATTAGTTGTGTGCTACTTTGCAGTTCTGTGCTCAGTGACAAATAATATTGGCAAGCAAACAACACAGAGATTGTGTAGGTGTTCGGCAGTATTCTGTGGGAGGGGAATTTGGTTGGGATAGCTTTCCCATTGTTCCTTTGCTCAACTTATACATGCCAGCAATTTGACAAGTGTAAACAGCAATCAACATCAATGAGGCAGCAATGAGTCTAGTAGCCATTTAGGAGAATATGAGTGTATTCCACCAATTAATTAGATCTGGATAGGGGGGGAACTAGTAGATGTGGTATATTTAGATTTTAAGAAGGCATTTGATAAAGTGCCACACAAAAGGCTATTGCACAAAGTCAAGACCCACAGGATATAAGAGTGACTAACAAGTAGAAAACAGAGAGTAGGGATAAATGGGTCATTCTCGAATTGGCAGGATGTAACTAGTGGAGTGCCACAAGGATCAGTGCTTGGGCCTCAGCTTTTTACAATTTACATCAATGATCTAGATGAGGACATTGAATGTAATGTGTCTAAATTCGCGGATACTAAACTAGATAGGAGAGTCAGCTGTGAGGATGATGCAATAAGATTACAATGGGATATAGACAGGTTAGGGGAGTGGGCGAATAGGTGGCAGATGGAATTTAATGTGGGGAAGTGTGAAATTATTCACCTCGGAAGCAAAAATAAAAAAGCAAATTATTTTCTAGATGGGGAGAGGTTAGATAGTGTTAGTGTACAAAGGGATTTGGGTGTCCTTGTACACCAGTCTCAAAAAGTTAGTTTGCAGGTGCAGCAAGCAACTAAGAAGGCAAACGGCATGTTAGCGTTCATCGCAAAAGGTTTAGAGTACAAGAGTAGGGAAGTCTTGCTGCAACTGTATAAGGTCTTGGTGAGACCGCACCTAGAGTATTGTGTGCAGTTTTGGTCTCTTTATTTAATAAAGGGCATACTTGCCTTAGAGGGGGTGCAGCGTAGATTCACTAGGTTAGTTCCTGGGATGAGGGTGCTGACCTATGAGGATAGGTTGAATAGACTAGGACTGTATTCTCTAGAGTACAGAAGAATTAGGGGGGATCTTATTGAAACATATAAGATTCTTAAAGGGCTGGATAAAGTAGACACCGAGGGACTGTTTCCCCTGGTAGGAGAATCTATAACTAGGGATCACAATCTTAAAATTAAGGGTCAGCCTTTTAGAACAGAGTTGAGGAAACATTTCTTCACTCAGAGGGTAGTGAATTTATGGAATACACTACCCCAGAAAGCTGTAGATGCTCAGTCCTTGAACATTGTCAAGGCTGAGATTGATAGATTTTTAAAATATAGAGGGAGTAGGGGATATGGGGATAGGGCAGGTAATTAGAGTTAGGTCAGAAGATCAGCCATGATCTTATCAAATGGCGGGGCAGGCTCGAGGGCTGCCGCGTTTTGCCCACAAATATACAGTCAGCTTTCCTGCTCGCCTATCCCCTACCCTGACCCCTCCCCTTGCCATCTTTCCCCCCCTTTTTCCCCTAATCCCACTTCCTTGACTGTTTGTGGGACACTGCTGTGCGCAATTTGGCTGCCACGTTTTGCCCACAAATATACAGTCAATTTTCCTACTCTTCCCCCTGCCCCGACTCCTCCTGCTTGCTCTTGTCCCTACCTAACTGTACAGCGCCTCTCGACGTGAAAGGCGCTATATAAATGCAAATATTGATTGATTGATTGCTTGATTGATTGATATGCTTTATTCCTCTACCACATCTCTCTCTCTCTTTCTCTCTCTCTCAAAAGTCTTAATTGATTCACCGCAACATTATTTGAGGCAAAGTATCCCACATGTTCACATCCCTCTGGGTGAAGAAATGCTTTCTGATTGCAATTCTAATTGTCTGAACTCTCATTTTCTCCCTCTATTTCTTGTGCTTTCAATGCAACTCTTAACCAAGGAAGAGTCACCCAGCAACTCACCTGTAAATTATTTTCATTGTTTTAAATATACCAGTCAAATCAGCCCTTGACCTCTTCTGATGCAAGGGATTAAACATATAACCTCACTTTACCCAATCTCTCATCATAGCTAAACTCCTTCAACCCAGGTGTTAATGCAGTCAACTGGACACCTTCAGGATAGTTTATCCAAAAGTTTAGTGCCCAAAACTAAACCTTATGCTTTTGCACAACAGTCTGCTCAAGACAGCCATGAAGTCAATGTTGAATTGTGCCATGGGACCTTTAATGACAGGACCTGATCTAACATGCAGCATACTCCAGGACTGCATTGGAGTGTCAGAAAAATAACATTTCCTGATTTATTTTATCTGAGGGTGAATTTGTTTTAAAATGTAATGTACGGGTCATTTACAGCATTGGTGACTTGATGAACCAATGTGTGCCCTCTTACATCACGTATGGGATCCTGAAATGAAACCGATTGATGGAAATCCATTGCCCCATCTCCACAGACAGTTATGCTCACAGTATCAACAACAACAACAACAACTTCAATTTATATAGCGGACGGCATCTCAGAGCGCTTCACAACAGCAGATCCCGGGATCGAGCCAGGGGCAGGGGTAGAAAGGTGACCAAAGGTGCGGTCAAAGAGAAAGGTTTTCAGCTGGGACCTGAAACTGGGAAAAGAGGGGGTGAGGCGAAGGTAGTGAGGAAGGAAATTCCAGATCCTCGGGGCATAGAGGCTGAAGGCCCGGCCGCCAAGGGTGAAGCGGAGGATTCGGGGGACATGGAGGAGGCCAGACCCGGTGGAGTGAAGGCAACGGGTGCTGGTTTGGGGAGATAGGAGGTCAGAGAGGTAGGGGGAATGCAGAGGAGTGGAGGGATTTGAAAACAAGGGTGAGTATCGTGTGATTTGAGTTCATCATGAAGTCCAGCAATACCTTTCAAATAGCTCAAACATCAGTCGTTGCTTACATCTAAATAGATTGACCTTTGGCAAAACCGTTTCTCTTTTAGTAAACTTCGATGCAGTGTCCTGTCTCCACCTCCCTGGGATTCTGTTGTTTCTGCTCTTCTTTTATGAGAATAGCACCCACAGGAGCTGCCAACTTACTTGACAATGACCACCTCATACAGAAACACTGCAGCAACAAACTACACTCTGTGCCAACAGATACATCATTTAAATACTGTACTCTAAACCTTGGCATTGGAGACACTTGCGGGAAAGTTTGCCGGTCAGCAATATCAATACAATCAATCAATCAATCAAAACTTACATTTATATAGCGCATTTCATGTCGAGAGGACGTCGCAAGGCGCTGTACAGTCAGCTGGGACAAAAGCAGTGGGGGAGGGGTTCAGGCAGGATGAAGGAGAGTAGGAAAATTGACTGTATATTTGTGGGCGAAATGTGGCAGCCAAATTGCGCACAACAGTGTCCCACAAACAGTCACGGAAGTTTTGCAAGCTAGGTGGTTTTAGCTGATTAGCAGTTACTCCAACACATGCTCTGAGGTCCTCAAGCCTTGGTTCTTGCCAACCTAATACTTTCCAGAATTCGGTGAGCATAATGCGTCCGTCCAGGGAGAGAATAGAAATTCAATTTCAATGATACCTCTACAATGTTATGTCTAGGTAGGATGTATGGAACTCAGTTTGTTTTGGATAGTCTTAAGCATGGTGATAGGTTTCTTTACGCTACAGACACCCGGTTGACTGAAAGATAAACCTCAGATAATTTGACCCTGTCTCAACTTATCTCTATCACTTAATTAGTCATGTAGTCAATATCTGCTTCCCATACAATAAATTATTCATCGCTTTCCTTATTACTCTGCTGAACGCATAACTCGTTGAAATTGTAGACATTCTTGTAAGTATTTCAATGTAAGATTAATCAAATAACTCATGCTATGAAAACAATGGCTGCAGTCATGTTAGCATAATAGCATGGCATCCAGTCTATTGGTTATTGGATGCTATCCTTACCCCACTATCCTTCCCTCCACCCACCCCAATCCCTACCCTCAGCTCAGGTCCAGAATACTGTCTGTCCAGCTCGACGTGAAAGGCGCTTTACAAATATTGTTGTTGTTGTTGTTGTTGTTGTTGTAGGGCTGCACCCCTGCCTCCCTCCCTAGCCTGTGACTGGTGCAGGCACTCGGTGGAGGTTGTGTGCACATGTACAGATTTTGGGGGAACTGGCTGAACAAGCAAGAGAGAGTGGACCAACAGCTAACATGTCACTCAGATCATTTGTCACTGGAGCCTTTTCCCTTGGAGTGATGAGTTCGCTAGAACTCACTATAATTTAAAAAAATCTGTTTGAGGGACATTCATTCAATACAAACTCTTGGACAAAATCTCAACCTCAGGCTGTGAAACTTCCTCTGCCTTTATTTGATCTTTTAGTTACATGTGCAGTTTTGCTCCCCTACTATGTCCCACAACATGGCTCTATTAATTCCCTCATTAGAGCTAACTAACACATCATTTAAATGTCCTTCTCTCAACATCAGATGAAGTTCCAGTCTTTACATAATGAACCATTACATTTCCACATGCTGGGAGATCCCTGGTGACTGGCAATGTTCTTGCTTCACTCGTTCCTGGTTTGAAATGTTCTTCATGCCTGCCACAGTGGCCTGAAGGGTGGATGTCAAAGGATTGGTGTTCAGATTAAACCTAGTCTCAAAAGCACTCAGATTTGGTGTAGAATCGTATAAGGCTTCAGGCAACCACAACAACACTCTATGTTTCAGAGCATAATTCTGTATGGAGTTGCAGATAAGCTGCTGACAGGATATTTAGAGTGTTCAGTTCTAACGAAAGGTCATTGATCCAAAACATTAACTCAAGTTCCCCTCTCCATAAATACTGCCTGATCTGCTGAGTGTTGTTGTGTTTGTTGTATTTAAATAATAATAATCCCTCAAACAAAAAAAAGAATTTGGTCACTCAATCCACGACTGTCTGTGGGACACTGCTGTGCGCAATTGGCTGCTACATTTCACCCACATACAGTATATACATTCAATTCACTTTACAGTATATTCAGTGAAGTGCTTTCAGAAGTCTAGAAGACGTGAAAAGCACAATATCAAATGCAAGGATTATTATTATTTTTGTAGGTTCCAACCTCATGTCAGGACTTTGAAATCATATAGGCTAGGCTGACATTCTAGGTAAGTGCTTGGGGAATGTGGCATTGTTGGAGTGCCGTCTTTCGGGTGAGATATTAAACCAAGATCTCGTCTGTCTTTTCAGGAGGATGTTAAAGATCCCATGGTACCAGTCAAAAAGAGAAGGGAGTTTCTCATGGTGTCCTGGTTAACAATCCACCCTGTATAACATATCACTTCCTTTGTATCTCTCTGTGGGATATTGCTGTATACTAATGGGATTCCACTGTGCAAAGAGAGGGCTGAGAGAAGAAAAACTAGCTCAGATTCGCTCCCTTATCCTTTAATTTTATCCAGGCATGTGAGGGCGAACCTTGGGCAAGTTTCCTTACTCCATATGCCTAATAATAATCCCTCCAAAAAAAAACACAATAATAAAATTGGTCATTTCAATCCACGTAGTTTGTAGGATACTGATGTGCGCAATTGGCTGCCGCGTTTCGCCCACAAATACACTTTACAGTATATTCTGTGAAGCGCTTTAAGACATCTAGAAGACATGAAAAGCGCTATATCAAATATAGGATTATTATTTCTATAATTATTCTGTACCCCCCTCGGGCAGCTGAGCCCATAACGAGGAACTTATCAGCTGATTAATTTTGATTGTACTGTTGTACTGTACATGTGATTATTAAATCTAGACCAGACCTTGGTTTCCACCCAGTGGCCATTTGTATAAACCCAGAAGAAATGGGTAGAGATGATGAGAAGTGACACAATGAAATTGATTGCTCAAATTTATTTACCTTTCACGTAGCGAGTGCTACAGGTGCAAATCACACCCAATCTACCATGAAAACAAGCCAGGATGTTCATGGTGATTTTCTGGACAAGTGTTCTGAGGTTCCCTCGATGGTTTTGTGTCGGTATTTTTACGAGTTCAATTGGCCAAATGAGGAATCACCGAGAAATTGTAACTTTGGAAAAGTATGACATTGAAAGATCTAATTAAGACACAAGGCTCAAGTTGGTAACTCTCTTTCCTCTGACACAGGACACTCCAGTGCAGTGTTGGAGATGCTGTCATTTAGGCAAGATGTTAACCCGAGGCCATCTTCTGCCGGTTCAGGGGGACATTAATAAGTTCAATAAGGGTCATACACTACAGCTTGAATCACCCACAGATTTAGAGTGTTAGGTTCAATTTCAAAATGTATATTGGGTGAATGTATTTTACATGAAGTTTTAATCATGATCACAGCACCCAGTGAAGACAAATCTCTTACATATAGGATGTGATTTCTCCTATTGTTTCCACCTTTGTACCCATTGCTGCCTTTAGACACGGTGAGGATATGGGATCGTGACTAGTGTTCTGAGGTTCCCTCGATGATTCAAATTCATTGAAAAGCTGAATGACCATTGTTGGCCCATCATAAAACCCAAAGGTAGAAACAATGGACTTTTACTTTAAACCCAAGGATTCTCATCTCTACATTTTGGGGGCTCCCACTGAAAGCGGACTCACTGTTTAAAACCAGGTGGTGATAACTATAGTTGAGCAATGATAGCGTGAGGAGCAGGTAGGCGTTAGATTGATTTGCTTCCAGGGATTAATGTCATAGAGAGTTGTGAACACGGATGTTTGCAACAACTTTGCATGACCCCTCTGTGTAACGTAATCTTTTCTGATCTCACATCTAACTAGCTTACCTCAGATTGACGCATATGGAAATATTAGCTGTCTGCACATAGGCACAATCCGAGCCAGTGCAGAATAGTATACAGTGGGAACTGCTTGAAATACATTGTTAATATGATCTTGTCCACAAGATACCTCAATCAGTTTAGCTAATAAGAGTCAAAAAGATTGTTCGAAAATAATTCTTCTTCCCAGCTGGAATCTCAAATCATGGCACCTAACATGACCAATGTTGCCATTATTCAAACTAATAATAATAATTCTTGAGTTTCATATAGCTCCTTATCATGTCTTCTAGATGTCTCAAAGCACTTTGCAGAATATGTTGTGTTAACTGTATGTTTTGTCGCCAAAACGCGGGAAGCAATTGTGCACAGCAGTGACCCACAAACAGTTGTGGATTGAGCGACCAAATTATTGTTTTTTCTGATGAAATTATTATCCCGGAAAAACCAATCAACTAACAACCAGGTTCTTACTTACTGCTGGGTAAACTGAGATGTGTGGAGTAATGAAACTTACCCAACTTTTCACCCTACCAGGAATCAAACCCAGTGCGGTGCGAGTGCAGTAACCACTAAACTACAGTAGGCTGTCAAAGAGGTGCACCTCCCAACTGACCTCCTGGATTGTTATTGAGATCAGTAAACCCTGGGAACACTCGGCAGATCAGGCAGAATCTATTGGAGAAAGGAAACGTGTGTCCAGTTTTGACGAAGGGTTATGGATCCAAAACGTTGACTGACTTTTCCTTTCTCCATAGATGCTGCCTGACCTGCTGAGTGTTCCCAGCGATTTCTGTTTCGGTTTCAGATTTCCAGTATCTGCAGTATTTTGTGTTTTGGGTAAACCCTGAGGTTTGTTATAAGCCGGATTCATTATAGTGAGGTTCGACTGTATATAGACAAAACAGTGTGCATTTAGGGCCTCGTAGGAAATGAGCTACTTTTTTGATCTTCCTCACAGTGTTTCATTGCCCTTCACACTGGACATTTCACCTTGACATCAATATCATCACAAACACGACAATTTTTTTCACCAAGTTGTAATAATTGATTTTTGAAACCTTTGCGATGTCTTAAAATTTCCCAGCTCTCTGACTCTCTGAAAGTCACGAGCTGACTCCTTGATGTTAGTACTAATCCATAACATCTGTTAAATTACACGTGATGAGAACGTGTGGGTGCAAATTCTCAAGCCAGCAACTGTTTGTTAGAAAACACATCACTGTCAAAACACACGGCGAACAAAAGTGGGGCTGATTCCCAATGTTTTCTGGGTTTTACTCTGGAAAAGCTGAACAACACCATCACAAGGCAAAGTAAATAAAATAATCCTGGCAGATGGCAAACGTGTAATGGTAGAATGATGACTTGTGTCGATTCCCATTCGTTTTATCCAGAAGCTGCTTATTCACAGGATGATCGCATGTCTGGTGATCGGCGGCTGTGTTCCGTGCAAATTGTTTTGTTTTCAGGAGATTAGGGGGGAAGCCTGCACTTTTTGTTCCTAGACTTTCCACACTGTTGGGGAAAAATGCAGCGATTTGTATTTTTGTAAATTCCCTCAATTGTATTTACGGCCAAACAGTTTTTGGTAATCGTATTAATCATTGGCATTGTCAACTGGAAAAACGAGCGTCAAAAGAGCTTTCTGTGGTTTTCTTTTACCTCAGATGGATAGGGCATTGCAACTGTCAGCCTTACTCTACAAAGCTGTCACTATCGGCGAGATGTCAGCAGTCACGTTTGCAATTGGAAAGAGCGTCTAAATGATACTAAATTATCACTAAAAGTCCTGGAGTACTGAAGCTTGGTGTTTAGAGCACTCACCTCCCAAGTGAGTGGACCTGGGTTTGATTCCCGGCAGGAGAAAACGTTGGGTAAGTTTCCCTACTCCACACACCTTTGTTTACCTAACAGCTGGTTGGGACCCCATTGTTCGTCGATTGGCGGATTGCTTTTCCGGGAGTAATAGTTCCGTCAAAATAAATAAAAATAAATTGGTCACTCAATCCAAGAATGTTTGTGTTTTTTTATGTGTCCGCCTTCACTTTTAAGTTTCATTTCATCCTACCAGTATACCCATCATCATCACAGTATATTATATCTGTTTCTTTAAAGGTCAAAATGTCCTGGGAATCTGTACCTTGCGCGAGTCAATGCTATAACCAATTTATTTCACTGCAGTATCCCACAAACAGCCATGAACAACAACAACAAACTTATATTTGTATAGCGCCTTTCACGTTGGAGGACGTCCCAAGGCGCTGGACAGTCAAAGTTTCAGACCCGAGCTGAGGTCAGGATTGTGGAGGGTGGAGGGAGAGGAGGGGATTTGGGGTGACTGATGAAGTGAACAACCTATGTTGTTAAGGAGATGACAGTGTGGTTGCAATGGGTGAAATGGTCTGTTTCTATGCAGTAACATTCGTTGATTCTTTATCATACAATATGTAATGATAATTGGTGCAGAAAGTCATGGCACGTATCTCTTGAAAGGAGGACTGTAAGCATTTCCTTTTTCTGGCCATGTTAATATTTTCTACTGGGGCACAAAGGTGATTTGCTTTATTGGTGTTCTGTGAATAAAAACAACCTTTTGTGCAGTGATACATCACAGATCACTGACTATCCTCAGCTATAAGTGTGCTGTTGACACTTTGCCCCGCTGATGTCAGCAATAAATTACTAAGCAGATTGACAGCTCTGGTTTTGTCTGTGACCAGAATTAAACTCTGAGAATTTGTTACTTCCAACCCATGTTCCCCATCTCCACTACCCTGCCCTTCTCCCTTGCTCAGGTCCCTACCTGACTGTTCAGCACCTTGGGACGTCATCACGACACGAAAGGCGCTCTATAAATGTAATTTTGTTGTTGTTGCTCTTCCCCAATTACTCCATGTTACTCTGTGTTATCATCTTTGGGTGTGAAAAAGTCATTTACACACATCTAGCGGCTGATATCAGGAATAAACATCTACAAGTTTTCATTTGCTGTCTTACTTTTCTACACAATAATTTTAGTGCCCATCTAGATGATTTGCTGAGAATTTCAACACATTAATCATAATCGGTTAAAAAAAATTCTGCTCAAAGTGCTCAAACCTATGAGGTTTGCTGAAGAATTTGTAAGTTGCTGACCTAGATATCTGCTCAGTCACTAATCTAAAGCATCAACCTGCAAACCCAACCTGAGATGGTTAAGCAACGTCACAGCCAAAGCTCAATATCTGTCGGAATTCATTGCTCTATTTACAAATAGTTCAGCCAGTTGATCACTGTCCCTATGTGTATCCATTTCAGGTTTTGAAACAAGAACAGAAATTGCTGGGAACACTCAGCAGGTCGGGCAGCATTTATGGAGAGAAGAAAGAAAGTGAGTCAACGTTTCGGGTCCACGACCCTTTGTCAGAACTGGTTTTGAGTTGGAGGAAAACAGTCTTTGCCGGGAACAAGATGAGTGGGGGAAGGAAGATCAGCTGAGGTCGAACCTGATGCCCAGGTTACATACAGGTTTGGTGTGTCTTAGGGAAAAACCAGGGAGGTTGAGGAGGTGAAAGGCCCAGGAGATAAGATGCTGATGGGAGCCAAGTGTGGGCAGTGATATACAGAAGTGAGTGTGGAGATGGAGAGTGTTAAACATTTCACCCTTTGGATGAGACTTTAAGCCAAGATCCTGCCTATATGTTCAGGTGGATGTTAAAGATTCCTGGCACTCCCCAAAAAGAGAAAGTGTCCTAACTAACAATTCCCCACCTCCCAAAAAATAATTGCTCACCTACTACATGGCTGTTTGTGAGATATTGCTGTACACAAACTAGCTGCCACGTTTTCTCATAAAACATAATCATTACAATATTATGTATGCTTTTAGTAAACATACGTTACTGTATATTACGTGATTTTGTAATGTAATTTTGTCGGTGTTGAAATTTGCCTCTGAACCTGAACATTTTGTAGCTGTGTGTTCAGAATCAAAACACAATAAATCGCATAGTAATAATCATAAATCTTGCAATTTGATATGGTGCCTTTATGACATCTTCGAGATATCTCACAGAGCGCCACAGAACCCTATAAAGTGTACATTTTGTGGAAGTACCTAACGGGTGTGATTATTCCATCAAAGCTCTGATGAAACATGATATTTGTTTCAGCCCACAATTGCATTCTAATCCCTGTAGCTACCAGATGTAACACATCTGGTTAATTGATAATAATACTAATAATAATGATCCTTGCATTTGATATAGTGCTTTTCACATCTTCTAGACGTCTCAAAGCGCTTCCCAGAATATACAGTACTATGTGAATTGACTGTATATTTGTGGGCGAAATACAGCAGCCAATTGCCCACATCAGTGTCCCACAAACAGTTGTGGATTGAAATGACCAATTTTTATTATTGTGGCTTTTTTTGGGACAGATTATTAATATTATTATTATTATTATTATGTGTGTGGAGTAAGGAAACATGCCCAAGGTTACGCCCTGATCTGCCTGGATTTGAAACACAGGTCTCACATCTAGCGAGTGATCCAACTACTGAGCTGCAGGACTCCACAACTGTCAGGTTTAGCATTTCACATTGAACCAGAAGTCCCATTTCCTGTGGAACTGGGGATGAAAGTTCTCGACCTCTATGTTAAACATCTTATTTACCCACAATAAATCAGCTTTTTTGTATTCTGTCACTGACGTCCAGTGAAAACCATTGACGCAAAACTCTATTAATAAATCTAGCAGATTAAACAGTGACATCCCACCCATGATGTGAAATGTTATAAATAAATGCAACATATTAATCAGTGACTCATTCTGTGATTAAATCATGGCTATTCACTTACCAGTATCCACTTTTTAGACGTATAAATCTACTGCTGTAAACATTCATAAGGACATAGCAAGCTAGTTATTGCTCCAATCAGAAAACAAACAGCAGAAACCCACGTAATATTTTTTTGAGATCAGGCTAATGCTTTTTGGGATCTAATTTGTGGTACTTCTTAATGAAATTCCTTCATTTGGAGTGAGGGGCACGTAAATGATAATTGGAGATGCACTAGTTAGCTGTACCAATGGGGGTGGAAGTCAATCCAGTGAGTAGGAATTTTCAGCTAAGTGTAATTACAAAATAGGTACAAAAGGTCATCGACCTGAAACATGAACACACTTTCCTTTCTCCATAGATGCTGCCGGACCTTCTGAATGTTTCCCAGTGACTTCTGTATTTATTTCAAATTTTCAACATCTTCAGTATTTTGCCTTTCATTTAATGAATATGCCAGCTATGAACAAAACACTTTCGCTAATTTGAAAGAAAAAAAGTGAGACAACAGGATACCCAGACTTTAAGCATAAAATAATAATACTAATAATAATCCTTGTGCCTTATTACGTCTTCGAGATGTCTCAAAGTGACGTATTTGGTCTTTGGAGCTCCTGTAACTCAGTGATTACAGCACTCACCTTACAAGCATGAGACCTGTGTTCGAATCCAGGCAGATCAGGGTAAAACCTTGGGCAAGTTTCCTTCCTCCACATGCCTAATAATAATCCGTCCCCAAAAACCCCACAATAATAAAAATTGGTCATTCTCAATTCACAATTGTTTGTGGGACTCTGTTGTGCGCAATTGGCTGCCGCGTTTTGCACACAAATATACAGTCAATTCACTTTACAGTATATTCTGTGAAGCGCTTTGAGACATCGATAAGATTCAAAAGCGCTATTTCAAATGCAAGGATTATTATTATTATATAAAGTGTTTCACAGAATATAACTGTAAAGTGAATTGACTGTATTTTGTGGGCGAAACGATGGGGAAATAGTGCAGTGGTAGGTCCTACATTTAGTGGTAGGTTCCATACTCTCCTCACAGAGAAGTACACTTCCTGTACTATTTACCACACCATTCTCTGTGTCTATTTCCCACACCATTCTCTGTGTGAGATGAACAATCTATTGGCAAATCAGATATGTTTTGTGCCTGACCAGAAACTGAATGTAGAGTCAAAGATTTTAAACAGAGCATAAGATGTTCTGCCCACCTGTCTTTTGGATCAGAACCCAGTTTCCAGAGGGGAGAGAACTGTTCTAACCCCTGCACTGTTCGAACATATTATCAATTTATTTTTACAGTATGATTATATATGATTATATGCCAACGCCCGACTTGCCGGCCTTCCCAAATCTTCCCTCCACAAGCTGCAGATCATCCAGAACTCTGCAGCTCGTGTCCTCTCCCGCACCAGGCTCCATGATCCCATCAACCCACTCTCGACCGACTCCACTTGCTCCCCATTTTTCAGAGGATTGAGTTAAAAATTCTTGTCCTCACCTTCAAGGCTCTCCATGGCCTTGACCCCTTTTGTCTCTCCGACCTGCTAACCCCTTATCAACCTTCACTCCAGCCTGCTCCATGTCCCCCACCCGTCCCAATCCAGCATCAGCGGTCAGGCCTTCAGCCCCTTTGCCCCCAACCTCTGGAACTCCATCCCACAATCCCTTCACCTCCCTCCCTCCCTCCCTCCCACCCTCCCTCCCTCCCTCACCTTCAAAACACACCTCAAGACCCTCCTCTTCCACCGTGCCTTTGGCCACCCTCCACCCCCTCACCCCCTCCCCGACCTCCACCCACCCTGATCCCAAATGCTCCCCACTTTATAAATGTAATTTTGTGTGTAATGTATCGCTGAATGTATCACTGAAATGTCAAGATCCTCACACTGCTTTTCAAATCCCTTCATCCTCTGGCACCTCCCTACCTCTCCGACCTGCTTACCCACAAACCCACAACCCGCTGCCTCCGCTCAATATTATTTTAATGGCCAACATTGAAGTAACAAATTTCCTTCCTCTTAATTCTTTTTAAATATCAATAAATAGAAAGATGACCAAAACAAAATGTCCAAAAAGTAAATCTGATGCAAATGATGGAAAATTACAAGGAAAAAAAAGTGATAATTATGCAAATAACGGTCAACATAACACTAAGCTAAAACAGTAACACCATATCAATCATTAAAAAGCAGTAAGATACATATGTGTATTTTTAACCAATTCAACCACCTTTTCCCTACTAACCACAACGGTTCTCTTGCCAACGCACATTATGAGCCAGTTTTCCAGTTCCTAAAGCCCAGTATTTTCAAAGGTCATAGAAGACTGCCAATAAAATGTTGTTTTATTATTCATGATGATTTACCTCAACATGCTCACTGGGTGCTGAGAGCTCCTAGCTGTGCTCCAATACTCATTACCAGTCAAGTATGGATTCGATGTTGATTTATTTATGGAAAAGAACAGGGTGTTGTGTGGACTGAATAACATTATGATCCATGACAGCTTCTTAGATAACAGATTATACACTTCAGCAAAGCCCTTACCTGGAGGTGAGAGAATGCCCTTTTCCAATGTTCAGGCAACTGCTAATGATATTGAGCAAACAAATGGATGGAACACCTGACTTTTACATGATGATAATCCATGCTCCCCCTCTAGCAGCAACTCACAGAGTAAAAATGTCACCAGTCAGGGCCTTAAAGAGAAGCTAAATGTTGAATGCAAAGTCATCAAATATAAAGGTTTAGTTGTTGGGTTTTGAAAAAGCAAAAGTTACTAAAAATACGAATGTGTGAAATGTGTAATTTTACATAGCAGACAAGGATCTGTTCCTATGAATTGTGTTGACCCTTAAGTACAAGGAAAGTTCTCTGCTGTATTATAATACTTATTCAAGTGTCTGTTCCTCACTGTAACCCCAGACACTGAATGTCGGCAGGATATCCAACTGTGTCACAGCCGAGCCCCATCCTGTCAAACACATAACACAGAAACGCCACAGCAAAATGTGCCGCTGTGTCATTCGAATGTGACATTGTTATAGAAAAAGCCATTGATCTAGGTCATCTCCTTGGCCAAACACTAATAGGTTGTGTGACAGCAGTAGGGTCTTGACACATGGACAGCGTCCCTCCCGTGGTCATAGAAGCTTAGAATTATAGAATATTACAGCACAGAAAGAGGCCATTCTTTCCCCATATCCTTGCAAATTGCACCTTTTCAAGCGCCAATCTAATTCCCCTTCATAGAGTTGTTTGTTGCGGAATCTGTTTCCACCTACTTTTTAGGCAGTGAATTCTAGACCATAACAACTCGAAGCAATTTTAATTCTCCCTCGTCTGGGTAGAAAGTAACTAGGCCCTCACACATGACCAAAACGTAATATGAGTCAGCCCTGCATGGAATCCGTGCTCTGAAGTATCTGAGTACAAGATGGTCCCCATTCTCCCCCACCCCACAGATCACAAGGGAAAACTCACACATGCGCCTCCCTCTCTACTCCGCCAATGATTGGGCGGACACACCAACCAGTAGTCTGACAGGAGACTCTCAACTATAGTATAACACAAAAAGCCCCTTTTCAGATCGAGAGGGACATTTGTAGTTCAACTGAAAGCATTATTAATGTCAAGAATGTAGGAAATTAACAGGATGAACGAGAATGTTATCATCTGTCTAATTGGATCTAAGTAAGAAAGTAATAATCCTTCTCTCTCTCTCTCTCTCTTTGTATATGTATATAGTCATCATTCATCACCAAATGCAAAACAGTACAATTTACAATTAAATAGTGCCTCTCACATCCGGTGGATTTAGCGAAGCGCTTCACAGGTTATACACTAAAATGTAGTGAACATGTTTATGGGCAAATGCAGAAGAGTTTGCCCACAGCAATGCCCCATGAACAGCTTTGAAGTGAGTGACCGTTTTTTCCCTGATTGAGCAGGACATCAGAAGAATTTTTTAAATTTATATTAATTTCATTTAGCATTTCTCTTTGACTTATTTTTAAGTTCCCCTGTACGACTGGCATTTTGTCCTTTAATCTGTCCTCCCCCACATTCTGTAGCTCAGTGGTTAGAGCACGCGTCTTAAAAGCATGAGATCTGGGTTTGAATCCAGCAAGGGCGAAACTTTGGGCATTTCCTTACTCCACATGCCTAATAATAATCCCTCTCCCCAAAAATAAAAAATTGGTCATTTCAATCCACGACTGTTTGTGGGACACTGCTGTGTGCAATTGGCTGCCGCATTTTGCTCACAAATATACAGTCAATTCACTTTACAGTATATTCTGTGAAGTGCTTTGAGATATCTAGAAGACGTGAAAAGCGCTATATCAAATACAAGGATTATTAATATTATTATTATTACATCTGCGCCATGACCGGCACCACCGGCACTGCCTTCCACCACCTCCATAACATTGCCAGTCTCCGCCACTGCCTCACCCTTCAGGCTGCTGAAACCCTAGTCCATGCATTTGTTACATCAAGGCTGGACTATGGAAACTCCCTCTTTGTCGGCCTTCCCGGCTCTTCCTTCACAAGCTGTAGATCATCCAGAACTCTGCAGCTCATGTCCTCTTCCGCACTAAGCTCCGCGACCACATCACTCCCACCCTCACCCGGCTCCATTGGCTCCCCATCCCTCAGAGGATCGAATATAAGATCCTCGTCTCACTTTCAAGGCCATTCACGGCCTTGCCCCCGCCTATCTCTCTGACCTGCTGACTCTGTACCAACCTGCCCGCACCCTCCGTTCAGCGGTCTCTGGCCTGTTCCGCGTCCACCGCCCTAACCGCCCCACCATCGGTGGCCGAGCTTTCAGCCTCACTGCCCCCACACTCTAGAACCCCATCCCACAGTCCTTTTGCCTCACTTCCTCCGTTACCTCCTTCAACGCCAGTCTCAAGACCACTTTTTTGATCGTGCCTTCTGCCGCCCTCCCACATCTCTCCCTCACCTGCACCTTGACCCTATCCCGTGCTTGGCTCCTGACCCCTGACTATTCACTGCCTTGGGACGTCCTCCTGACGGGAAAGGCCCTCTATACATGTAAGTTTGTTGTTGTTAGTACATCTGTGAATCACTTTGGATTCTAATTTTGAGTCTGGCACCTGTCCTTACTATAATGTTATATAATGTGGTGTAGAACTCCAGCTGCCCTTCACACTCTGCACAGTTATAATTAAAGCTGTGGGGCTCAGCAACTCCTCTCAGATATCATGTCGAACATTTGGTTTCAATCCCTCAGCACTGCCCTGATCTCCAATGAAGCTCCCTCCCACTCGGAGATGGAGATGAATGTAGCCTCAGCCACTACCACCATTGCTGGCTGCCCCAATGAAGGCCAAGCAGAGGGTTTACAACAGTTCACTGCCGCTTATTGCACATGCTCTCTAGCTAAGTGACAACTCAACTGAGCTTCTCAGGTAGGTCTCCACAGAGCGAATGCTGCTGATATACTGACAATGTTGCCATCAGAAGGACAGTCATTGAGAACTTCCGATTGTTAAGCGATGCCATGTTGACACATTGATCCAGTATCTATCCAGAATTCTCCTCACGAGGCTCTTCCTATGACCACGGGAGGGAAGCTGATCATGTGTTAAAGCCCTGCTATTGTCACACAGCCTCTTAGTGTTTGGCCAAGGAGATGACCTAGATCAATGGCTTTTTCTATAACAATGTCACATTCGAATGACACAGCGGCACATTTTGCTGTGGCGTTTCTGTGTTATGTGTTTGACAGGATGGGGCTCGGCTGTGACACAGTTGGATATCCTGCCGACATTCAGTGTCTGGGGTTACAGTGAGGAACAGACACTTGAACAAGTATTATAATACAGCAGAGAACTTTTCTTGTATTTAAGGGTCAACACAATTCATAGGAACAGATCCTTGTCTGCTGTGTAAAATTACACATTTCACACACTAGGCTGTTTAATAATAATAATCCTTGCATTTGTCCCATCCATTTGTTTGCTCAATGTCATTAGCGGTTGCCTTTCCCCCCTTTCTACCCTAATCCCACTTCCATGACTGTTTGTGGGACACTGCTGTGTGCAATTTGGCTGCCGCGTTTTGCCCACAAATATACAGTCAATTCTCTTATTCTCCTTCATCCTGCCCCAGCCCTTCCCACCCTGCTCTTGTCCCTACCTAACTGTACAGTGGGATGTCCTCTTGACGTGAAAGGCGCTATATAAATGTAAGGATTGATTAATTGATTGAACTATAGGAAAGGGCATTCTCTCACCTCCACTTTACTGAAGTGTATCATCTGTTATCTGAGAAGCTGTCTTGGATCATCATGTTATTCAGTCCACACAACACCCTGTTCTTTTCCATGAAGAAATCAACATCTAATCCAGACTGATGCACAAAATCAATCTCAATGTTGAAGCCGTTTTTCTGCAATTCTTAAAAGGTTGTGCAGAAAACCAGCTTGAATCATGTTTCAGAAATTACCAAATTCAGGATGCCTGGTTAAAGCGCCTGCCAGATATTTGGGCGGCCCGCTGTCGAAAATCCACCACAAAAAAATAAAAGTTCTTTTTACACACACCATACGCACCAGACTAAATAATAACAGATAATAACAGAATATTGTATTGGTACTTATTGTTAAAACTACTCTCTTGCGCTTCTCACCTTTACTGATTATGGTTTACAATCCAGCAATTCTTTTTAAAATGGAGGACGCCGTGCGGGTGAAAAAAATGGCAGTGCGATTTTAAAGCCTTACTAGCGGCAAGCCAAAAACCCTAGACTCCACTAGCGGCAAACCGAAATACTGCACCTGCACCACAATGACTCACAAATGCTTCACTGCTATTGTTCTGGATAAGTTCTGGTTTATCGAATGGGGACTTTTTTTTGGTGTGCCGGTTATACAGAAGTGCCGGATCATTGAGTCACGATGCCATTAATCCCTTCTCAAAAAATAATAATAATTCGGTCACTCCATCCACGACTGTTTGTGAGACACTGCTGTGAGCAGTTGGCTGCCTCGTTTCACCCATAAATATAAAGTCAATTCATTTTACAGTATTTTCTGTGAAGCGCTTTGAGACGTCTTGAAGATGTTATAAGGCATGATCTCAAATGCAAGGATTATCATTTATTGGAGGAGCAAATACCACTACTGATACAATGTAGTTGAATGGCCTCAGATGTGTCACAGATTTCTATGGTTCTGCAGTTACTGTCTACCTGCAAGTTAAATTCAGTGAAGCCATAATGGACTTTCAGACTTTGTTTGATTACGTGAAGCTAACCCTGACCTCCACAGTCTTGCTCTCACCTACCTCCTACGAGAAGTTGCCTGCTTCCTCCATTCGACCCCTGTTCTCAGCTCAGGTCTGAAGCAATAACTGTCCAGCACCTTGGGACGCCCTCCTGACGTGAAAGGCGCTATACAAATGTAATTTAGCTTCTAGACACAATTATACAACAATCCTGACAGCTTGGCACAGTAACAGCTCTCCCCCCATTCCTCGCTCTCCCCCCATTCCTCGCTCTCCCCCCATTCCTCGCTCCCCTGACAGGAACCTCACTTATTTCTTCTCACACTTGCGTCCATATCCTGAAGCGTTTCAACATCCATTTCAAAATGAGTTTGATGTGTTCAGGTCGCTCTTTAATAAGGAGTCACCACTTTACAATACTTAGTTTTGAATTGTAATGCAACGAAAACATTTCTGTTTAAATCCTGAGCCAAATATCCTGATAAAGGGACTGAAATTGCGGTTGACCACTGCAGTAAACATTTCTGGATGGTGCTTGATATTTTCAGTTGTGGTAAAACATTAACGGAGTCGTATTGTCTTTGTGAGCAAGTCTATAGCCAGCTCCAAATCACACTCCTCAACCATAGCCAATGAGAAACTCTGAAGTTGGTTTAATAAGGTGTTACTCTACTATAGTAATATCGTAGAATAATCATCTTTACTTTTGATATAGCCTTTGTCACTTCCCAGCTGGACTATTCCAATATCTTTCTCGCCGGTCTCCCCAGCTCCGCCATACACAAAATCCAATTATATCAAATCTCTGCTGTCCAGATTACTCACCCACACAAAATTCCGTACTCCCATCACACCAGCCCTTGCCAGGCTCCACTGGCTCCCAATCACCCAATGGATCAACTTCAAGATCCTCTCACTCATTTTCAAATCACGTTTTTCCCTTGCACCTCCCTACCTACCCGACCTGCTTAACCCTTGTACCCCTACACTGCTCCACCACCCCACGTCTCTTGTAAGGTCTGATAGGGGGTATTTTCATCCCAGACCCAATAGTTGAAGCAAAGGCCTTATTTGCTGCGCATCTCGTAGCTCCATTTCTATCTCAGTACCTCAACAATTGGAAACAAGGCCTGGAAATGCTGGAGGAAAACTACGTATGTTGTGTTTACAGAAAATAAGAGCATTCAGACACAAGTCCTCATTCTCACCAGGACACAATTGGAGAAAACTGCAATAGGAATTCTCAAGGACAGATAGCACAGTATATTCTATTCTCAATAAAATATATTTTGTTTGAAACTCGTAAGTGCTCATACACATCGATTTCTGATCAAAACCAGAGCACTACAAGAAAACAGTTGATGTTCTGAAGGATCAGACCCAATGATACACCCGATCCATGATTCCATTTTTTTTTACTATAGTAAACCAGAGAATACTAACAGTCTGTTTGTAGTGATATTAACAATAATATTATTTATTTATAATATAAAAGCTCCAAAATCAAAATTGACGGAACAGGATGTGTAATACTGTGACTGTTTCACAACAGAATATTAGCTTTGCCACGTTTACTGAATTTAACGATTGGTTTTGTGGTTATTGCCCAAGAGTCGAACTGGCAATATGCATAACTAGATTCAAAGCTTTAACATAAGAACATAAGAAGTAGGAGGAGTAGGCCATTCGGCCCCTCGAGCCTACACCTCCATTTAATAAGATCACGGCTGATCTTCTATTCTAATTCCACTTACCCGCCCTATCCCTGTATAACCTTAATCCCTGTAGCGTTTTAAAAAAACTATTAATCTCAGGCACGATCTTAACCTTAGACTGTTGACCGGACGAAGGGAATTCTTGCCTCGGTGAGATGACTGATTATGTCCATTTCCAGCACACACTGTGACTCTGCAATACAGGGATGATAAATCTGCTGTTTCTCACTAGATGTGATACCACATCGAGCACGTGAGCTACATGGCAAATTTCACCTCATGCCTGCTCAAATGTCAGGAATAGATGCCATGATTGTAATGTTAGACCGAGATAAATATAAATTAGAAAGTGAAGTGAACATCTGAAATGTCTGTCACTTTCTCACTGCAGGATCTAAACACATTAACATACACATATGTTGAGATCTTAATGTTATAAATTATTTTGAATAATACTTTCAAATATTACCATTCCATCAGGGCTTCAGAGTGGGTTCTGACCCTGCATCACACCACATGGATGTAGACTTCATTCCTAAAATGGCTTGTCTATCTTATTATAGCTCTAGATCTGATCAAGTGTTCTGTCACAATTTCATTTAGCGACAGCACGAGTTTACTTTGCTGCCAGATTCGCACTTCAGCGTATCCATAACCCATCAATCAGCACAGGTGTCTGTGTGAGCCTTATGCAAGGAATAGAGATTTCCTACAAGTGGCAGTCCTGTAGCTCAGTGGTTAGAACACTTGCCTCACAAGCGAGAGACCTGGGTTCAATTCCTGGCAGGGCGAAACCTTGGGGAAATTTTCCTTACTTCATACATCTGATAATAATCCCTCAAGAAAAAACACAATAATAATTTGGTAATTTCAATCCATGACTGTTTGTGGGGACAATACTGTGCGCAATTGGCTGCTGCGTTTTGCTTACAAATGTAGTCAATTCACTTTACAATATATTCTGTGAAGCGCTTTGAGTTGTCTAGGAGATGTGAAAAGTATTATACCAAATGCAAGGATTGTTATCATCATTATTGTTATACAATGCAATGCTCAGCTTCAATGGCTGTGTTACTAGATGTGAACAGTTTGAAGGTAGTGAGGAATGCTATTAACACATGACATCTGCTGGACATCCCAACACACTGCTCAGAATGAACACAGCCTTTTGGCTGATGCTGCCTGAAGTGGCGAATGCCAGAATGTTTCCCTGACAAGGTTTGTTTGTGAGGGGCCGAGCGCAATGAATCTCGGCCATAAAATATTGTCCACAAAATGTAGAGTCTATTCACTTTGTAGTATATTCTTAATGTTATATTCAAACGTTTTGAGATGTCTCTGCCAACACTTCCTTCTACTCCCAAGATATTCTTGGGAGGTCAAGGATAACCCCAGGCTGATCTTCTCCACCACCAACCATTTCCTCCCTCCACCTTTCCATGCCTCATCCATTCTCTTCTCTAATTCCAACTGCGAGGAGACGCCGACTTCCTCAAATGCCAAATTGAGGGGATCCATTTAGCCTTCACCCCGTCCACCACTATCCCCTCATTACCTCTCCCTTGTGATCCATCCTCCCCATACACCTTTGACCCTATCTTTCCCTCCCTCATCTCCAAAATGAAGCCCATCATCTGCTCCCTCAGCCCCAGCCCCACCTCACCTCCTAGCTCCACCTCCTGGCTCCTCTTCTAACCGACATCCTTATCCACTGGCAGTTTCCACCCCACTAACAACAGCTGCGTCTCCCACTGTCTCCACTTTGTCACCACTAACAGCTTCTCCTCCAGCCCCCACGTCGTCATATATGACATGGCTCTATCCTTGGCCCCCTACTTTTCAACATCTATATGCTCCCCCTTGGTGACATCTGCAGACACGCAATTTGGCTGCCACGTTTTGCCCATAAAGTCGGCTTTCCAGCTCTCCTTCCCCCTAGCCCGACCCCTCCCCTTGCCATCTTTCCCCTTTTCCCCCTAATCCTGCTTCCATGACTGTTTGTGGGACACTGCTGTGTACAATTTGGCTGCTGCGTTTCGCCCACAAATATGCAGTCAATTCTCCTATTCTTCTTCATCCTGCCCCGACCCCTCCCACCACTGCTCTTGTCCCTACCTGACTGTACAGCGCCTTGGGACATCCTCTCAATGTGAAAGGTGCTATATAAATGTAAGTTTTGATTAATTGATTGATTGATTGATTGACATGGGGTCAACTTCCATATGTATGCGGATGACACCCAACTCTATCCCTCTGCCTCCACCCTCGATTCCAGGACCACTGTTGTCGTGACAGATTGCTTGTTGGACATTAAGTCCTGGATGAGAGTTAACTTTCTACAGTTGAATGTCAACAAGAGCGAGGCTCTCCTGATTGGCTTGCACCAGCGCCTCCGCACCTCAGGCACAAGAGTCAGTAAGCTAAAAGTCCAAAACATAAGAGCACCACCGTCTATAGACTATAATAGAAGAAGCTTTTCTGGGCTGATGAGGGGAAATCCATTGAGGGCGGCTTGTCCACATCTGTATAAATTGAATCCTAACGGCTCCTTAATTAAAAAGCCTGTTGGTATTCAGCATAGAATGATGCTTTGAGTCAGAAACCAAAGGGGGAAGAGAGTAAGGGAGAAAATTGGTCAAAGACTTGTGATTGTGCATTTGTAAGCGAACAGCACAACCAGGTCAGAATAAGCCAGTCATTGTTGTGATTTCTACATCCACCATGGTGTGACTCGTGTTTTGGTTAGAGCACTCGGCTCACAAGTAGGAGAATCCAGATTCAATTCCAAATAATAATTTGTTCACTCAATCTACGACTGTTTGGGTGCTGCGTTGTCTCGAAGACACGACAAGGCACTATATCAAACACAAGTATTATTATTATAAATGAGGATTATGGTAAGGATTTAGCTCCTGTGGTTAATGCCTTCATCCCACAGAAAATAGGATTGAAGTCCTTCTGATCTGCCATCACACAAGAGAAAATGGAGATACTGGAATTCAGAACTCATTTGACAACAAAAATCAGCAGTTTCAAAACAGAATTGGGTCATTCCCTTTTCCGCACATGCGTGAGACAATTATTGCCAGGGGCTTGTTTCTTTGGCACTGGCAGAGTCCACCAGTAATTGGATTTGCCATTACAACTGCAATCCTCCATGGGACTTGCCATTTTGATTGCGTGGCAGCTGTATGTGGCATTCCTCGCATGTATCAAGTCACAAATAGCAACGTGAATTGACTGCATGCCTGGGATGAAAGGTGACCAGATAAATTAGTTTATTTTATGAAATTATGACTTACTGTAGTATGTCAATAATAAAGCTGGAAAATAAACATCATAAGTCATTGATCACACTAGTGGGTTGACCTTAAGGTGCAAGAGATACGCTCAAAAACAAAGGTAACAGTCTACATCCGAAAAGCAGCAGGGAAGAGAGGCAATGAGATTAAAGCAACTCACGTGTGTACATTTATAAAGATCTGCGTCGAGGTCTGAACTTTTGTAAATTCTCACCTGGAATCAGGTAAACCTCTCACAAAATAGAATTCTAACCTCCCCATTTGCCAACTAAATTGTTGTAAACCCTCGAGTCTTAGGCAAGATGAGATCAAAATGAGTTGAAAGGCCGTCTTCACCTAACGCTTTTGTAAATTCTTGCTGTCATTTTTGAACAGCTGTGTAATTGCATCTCATCACACTAGACAAACAGATTTCTATGGAACTCCCATTGATAAAACCTACAGAATAAACATGCCTCGTGCATTGCAATCTTAATTCTACATATTCTGTTTGCAAAAGTTTGCAATTTACTCCCAACGTTTGCTAGCTTATACCAAATGTATTGCTAATGATTAAAAATGGACTTAGCCAACACTCTGAATAATTCAAGCTGGGAGTTTCAACAGCAATGTACTTTACTGTGGTATATGTTGGAGATTTGGATCAGAATGATTTTTTTGGGAGGAACTTTGAAATTCCATTTGGTTCTAAATTTGCTCTATTTTGTTAGTATTTTGGAGTGTTTCAGAATCTGGTTATTAGTTTTAATTCAGAAGTCTGGTTTTCTCTGTTCTTTTAAGAATGACAAGGTTAGGCTACACAGCTTCAAAGATTAAATTTAACAACTTAGAAAATGAGAGCAAAGCTAGATCTCAGTGGCAAACCTTGCCCATTATGCTTTTTATTAATTGACTGGTGTGTATGTCCATAGATGGCTTTTTAAAGGTCACAATATTTAGCACCCCCAAACCCACCACTGAAAGAATTCACAGCCCACAGTACTGGGCATACTGTAAATATGTACTCAGAAGTGCAAAACAAGCCATGTAATTTAGACTCAAGTGGAATTTAATCACCCCAAATATTCAGATCCATTGTTGTACTGTATAACTATTTAATCAAGGCAATGTTTCAACAAGTGTCCAGAATCCAACATACTGTTGATAAATACAGTACATCAATATACATAGTCCAGTGGGGATGTTGAATCCAGGGTTAGAAATGTCTGCTAATCACCGCTTTATAATATCAAGCCTTCATATTCTATTGGAAGAATTCTAGTGGGCTATACGTTTAGACTTGAATATGAACAGTATCTTGCCTTGTGGTTTCAGTTAAAAGTACAGCATTTCTTCTTACTTCCAAGACATTGAAACAGTTGGTTTGTGAACTAATTGTGCCAAAGTCCTGATGTTCCTTCCATCATGTATATAAAATTAATATTTATAGTTGAATCCTCAGACTAATCATAATACCAAATCACCATGTTAAGTGAGATAACAGCAGTCCCCTCATTTACAATAAGTGTGCACTATTACTAGAGAATGTCACTGCAGCAGCTGAAGAGAACATTTGAAAACCTTGGTGCAATCTGTTGCCATCACAAAGCACCTGGGCTGTTGATATGGTGTTAATATTTGTTTATATGCTCAAAATAATGATGCAGAATGTTTTCCACTGAGATGCCAGGGAAACGGTTCAAAACTAAGTGAAATATCCAAGTCTGAATCCACTTAACTGTGTATGAAAATGTATTTAAAACCCCAAAGGGCTTCTTTGGTTCAATTAATGAACTAGAGGAATGTGAATATAGTGATTTTTTGAGACTAGGTGGATATATATATATACTGTATATATATGTTTTTAAAAACAAATGTATTGAGAAACTCTTCAGATGGCAATAGCGGCCGTCATTGGGAAGGCAAAATTGTTAGTGTCCATTGGAGGGAAATGCGTTATGAAGGCAGACATAAGCTATAAGCATAAAGAAACACCATCACTGTCGAACTACTGGTAAAGTCATGAAAAGCTGTGCGCAGTTTTATTTTCTTTGTATTCTAACTTTACATTCCAAAAACCGCAGTCCCTGCCCTAGAGCCATTATGAAAGTTTACTCACAGATTCATTGTACATCTCAATTTTTACATATAGGATTAATAGTATAGGCATGTAAGGTGGCATGATTTCATCAAAACGGCTTCAACTTTCACTTAGGAAACCAAAAAGGTAAATAAATAAAAAGGTGCTAACTTTAGCATTTTAAACTTCAAATTCATAGATATATATACTGCACACAATTTCTGTGATGCTGAATCCTCAAACTCTCCTGATATGAATAATTCTCCACAAACTATTTTAAAGCACATAAACATGAAATCTTTAATACGTGCGTGTGTGTGGAAAAAAATAAAAGCTTTTTAAAAACCCTATCAAAACAGCTTTCAGGCCCTTTTTGTTTTTTTAAACAGTGATTAAACGTATATGCCTATACCTGGGCAAAGCAACAAGGTCAACAATGTTCAACAAAATTAAAATCATTACAACAAAAGATTGAAACAAAACATCTTTTCCTTTTAGGGCAAACTAACAAAGCCCAAAGAATTAAGTTATTACACCGGCAACGTGGCAATGTTACCCTCTGAAGATGCGTCAAGAATATGAAAAAAAACGGCACGCAAAACGGTGAAACTTTACAGGGTGATTTAAACAGTCACCAATTAATGGTACACTCAAGAGGTAACACACAGGATGGCATTACAGAGCTCGCATTACAAACACTATTAAGCAGCTGATTAATGAGGTGTTCACTTATGCATTATTCAAGAGCCGCAATACGTTTGAAAAACGAGCTCTCTGTGATGGCTAATTATTTCTAGACAGGTAACCTTTGAATATCTTTTAGGAAAGCTTTGGGATTTTCTTTTTTTCCTGAAATGACAGGTTACTAAAACTCATGCACTCCTCAAAAAACCTCATGCAGTAGTTAAGGTAAACCATCCAAGCAGTTTTATTCATTAATATTCATAAATACACACAGCAGCTTCATTAGAGATTTTTCTTTTTTTTCCCTCTTCAGTTGAATGTGGAGTATTAGGAGAGCCTTTTGCATGTCAAGGTACAGGAAGCAGAGACTGCCTCTGGCACTGCTACCTACATTTACCTGCTAGAAGTAAAAATTAGTAAGTGGAATCAATTATCTTATTTTTTTCTTCCTTGAATGTACACAATGTAACAAGAGTGACAGACCTGAAATTACAATCACCAAACAAACCCAAAGATAGCTGTTGTCCACTTTCATTGGCAGTTACAGCACAGAGGACATTGTCTGCAAAGTGGGACATCATCAAAGAGGAGGTGGTGGAGGCTCATTTCCTTTATTACTCTCTTTTAAATTTAGGTTTTCTAAAGCAACATCTAAAGGCATAATATCTACACAGCCAATAGCACCGAAATCTGTGAATTCCCCCCGTTCATCCTCGTCTGAGGAGGAACTTTCTTCCCGCATCAGAGTGGAGAGGAGGAGCTCTTGCACAAACAGGCTGTGGTCTGCCCGCTCGCTTTCCAGAGACTGACGTTCACCTTCAGACATCTTCGGTTCATTCAACCTGCAGGCGGTAGCAAAACATGTTACTCATACAGCAAGAGTGTTACCCAGTTCCATGTACACAACACATACATGTTCAGTGCACTCGTTATACAGTGGAATCCAACTCCAGGGCGCTTTCAACAGTATGCATCTAACACAATTGATTCTCTGCAGTCAGTATTGTTACGGTAGCCAGTCCCCCAGCACCACAGCTGCCAACCTTTTTTAACAAAAAAATTACTCCTGAAAGCTAAAAACAGTATTTTGTGGTAAAAAAAAAGTATTTTCCCCAGAACCTACCGGTACTTAACAAAAAAATTACAGAGCGAAAAGATGCCAAGTAAAATGGGACTTCAAAACCCTGTGTGGGATAAACTGCATTTTGAGGGAGGTCCCTACTGTGTTTCCGTTTATGAAAAAAATCGTTCTCAGCAATGCCTAGCACTAACATTTACAGTGTATCAGCGATGGCATAAGGCAGGTAGCACTGCTATTGAAGGCAGGGAGAGAGTTAGAGAGAAAGAGACAGAGACAGAGAGTCTGTGAGTAAGATTGTGACAGCCAGAGACTCAAACAGAGAGAGAGAGAGAGAGAGAGAGAGAGAGAGAGAGAGAGAGAGAGAGAAAGAAAGAGAGAAAGAGAGAGAGCGACCGAGACAGACAGAGAAAGAGAGAGAAAGAGACACACAGAGGGACACACAGTGGGAGACTGAGACAGAGAGGAGAGACAGGAGAGGCAGAGCATGGAATTTCCAAAATTTGGATTTTCCAAAAAACGTACTTTAACAAGAACAATCGTACTGCCGTATTTTACTGCAATTTATCATACTAAACACGGCAAAAACGTACTGGTTGGCAGCTCTGCAGCACCCATAAACTATTAAACAACGTGTTCCCTCGAATGGCAAGTTATGTAAATTTTTGAACAAAAGAAGTAGAAGTTCTTATTCTACATAAATAAATGCGCATTAGTGATGGTAACTTCAGACTGATTCAGACTTTCACTCGAGTCAGAACTTCACAAGGTTACCTCACAATAACCTAACCAGCAAGTGTGTGCAAAATACTAAAAGATCTTCCATCAAACCGCAGTATATAATGCCACAGGCACTGTTCATTCTCTGGACTTCACCAAAGTGATCATTCACAGAACAATGAGCAGCTATGGCTGAACTGGAAGGGTCAGAGCTGAGGCCTATCTGGTCCTTAGCTGAGGACTTCCATCCACATTTTCCAGCAGGTGTCCGTGGACAGCAACTGAAGTGGTAGCACATGGCCAACTCTTTCCCTTCTTTAATCAAATGCTTGGCAGCTCTTCAACCAGCAGCATTGCTAAATCCAGATCTTTCCTAGTCTGTAAACTTCTCAATCTTAATACATTCTACCCACAACTACAACTGCTGGCTCAGTCATTCTTCTAAGCCAGGGTGGTCCAACCTTTTGGCTGCCTATTTGAGAAGGGTGTGTGGGCTGCCTAAGCAATATTTTTTGTTTCCCTTCCAGAAACATAACATTTATGCAATGCCCTTTTCCATGTTTTATTCCTCCGCTCACTAGTCACCATTGACAAATCTCTTTTAAAACGTAAAGCAAGTCTTAGATTAACATAATGTAAAAAGCATTCCTCCAGATATGTCCTAAAGTTGTCAGCTGAGGATTTTCCTAAATTTGTCTCCAATGAGACAATACATGACTATTTGTGGGACACTGCTGTGCTCAATTGGTTGCTGTGTTTCACCCACATATATACAGTCAATTCACTTTACTGTATATTCTGTGAAGCGCTTTGAGACATCTAGAAGACGTGAAAAAGCGCTACATCAAATGCAAGGATTATTATTATTATCTTTCTTGTTTCTTCTGGTCAAAACACGTCAGCTAATTTAGTACCCCAAACAAAATCAGTAATAAAAAACCCACATATATATCTCTATATATGTCTACTTTTTCCGACCACTGCCGCTCACATTGAAGGAAGTTGGTTAGTTTGAATTGTATAGTAAGACAATCTGGGACAAGTTTAAAGGTGAAAACTAAGAGAAAATTAGAATTTTTTAACTGTAATGATGCATGTAAACTTAACTGCAATTTTAACATAAATGCAGCAGCTGTGATTTACAATGATAATAAAAGGCAATTTAAAATCCATGTTTTTTTAGGGGGCCTGAATATTGCCGAGTTTATTCTCTCTAGGCAGGGCAATAATGATTTTGTAAACATCCAGAGGGTTTAATCACCACAGTGATGGCCAAAATATCTAAAGTGAAAGCAGCAAAACCAGGAAATCAGAGGAGTCTGTCATCAAATCCACATTTTGTTTTTCACCACATCTAGCTGATCTTACCATACTGTGTGATGTCTGTGGAACATCGGTCAGTCCATGCTTAAGGACTGCTTCCTCGTGGTGCATACTCTGCCCGTGCGTGTTTGTATGTGTGTGTTTGTGTGTGGTGTGTGTGTGTGTGTACACATGCACATGTATGGGGTGTGGATGAGGCGCCTTGCATACTGAAAGAGGAAGTGCCAATGGCAGTGTTGCTCACAGAGCACAAATGTTGGTAAACAGGGTAGAAAAAAAGAGTGAAAAGGCAGCGCAGTGAACAGACAGTCAAGGCCATAGGATATAGAGGCTTAAAGAACAAATCAGCAAGAATTCATGTCAAAGGTTAGGGATCTCCTCTCGCTGAAACCTCTCTTATTGGATGTTTTGTTGTTCTCCATAATGATGTGGGTTATTTGGGAGGCTTAGAGCCAGGAGAGTGAATGCCCGCGCGCGCTGCCAGTGTCATAGAAATGAATAGGATCCCGATGAAGGAATTTTGTCTTCAGCTATTTCTCTATAGCCAGGCTATGATGCAAGTAAGAGAGCTCGTGTTTGTTGGGTCTTGGACACAATATGGATACCATAGGTGAAGATGCTGGGGGGGAGGTGGGTTATAAAAGGGGGGAATCTTTTGGGACAGAGCCCAGTGTTAAGAGGGTATTTCATGCTTTCATCACGACTGTCCATCATGTAGAGGTATCTGTAATTTCTCATGTGTCAGTATTCTGAGGTCTGTGGGGGTAATTTGGAAAATAAGGAAAGTGGAAAAATATGGATGAGGTGGAAAATACGGATAGTGTTTTTTTTGTGAGATTCCAACAGGTTTCCTTACCTTGCGAGCAAGAATTGGGAATTGTGGGAGGTCTGCTGACTGTTTTCTGTGATGGTTGTGTTATTAGCCACTGCAGTCTGTGTGACTGTGGTGCTGAGGCTGCCTGTGTTGGTACGTCTTGTTGCATTGCGTGCTGATTCCAGTTGCTGCCGCGCTGCCTGTGCCTGCTGTCTCTCTAGCTGCAATTGCATTTGCAGCTGTTGTAACTGGGAGGCAGAGGGACCAGAGGAGTTGAGCTGTCCTCCAGCAGAACGTCTGACACCTGATAACTGTGATAACAGCTCTGCAACACAGGGCAGAAAGAAAGCACTCAGCGGTTACTCTGGAGAAGCACACCAAGTCATCTCTTTCCACAGTTGACAGCCAATCTAACCAGTACCATAATAGAAGGGACATATAATAGACA
This sequence comes from Hydrolagus colliei, assembly GCA_035084275.1. Taxonomy (NCBI): domain Eukaryota; kingdom Metazoa; phylum Chordata; class Chondrichthyes; order Chimaeriformes; family Chimaeridae; genus Hydrolagus; species Hydrolagus colliei. The sequence goes on from CM068742.1 coordinate 81,320,412, forward strand.
AATTTACAGTACCTAGAGCACAACACCATTAAAAAGCACCTCGCTGCACAGCGAGGTCACTAGTCATGCAGGTCTCCCAGAAGTCTGGCCTACCTTCTCGTGCTGGCTGCACATGAATTTGAGTAGAAACATTTGTAAGATTGCCTGCAGCTGGATAGTTGGTTGCACGCACAGCAATTGATAAATTATTTTGACAACCTGATAATGGGATTGGTGACTCCTCCACCATCACCATACCCCAAGACCATTATAATTTGTCAAGGGTTTTGGACCCTACAAGCCACTTTTAACAGGGATCATCCTGTACCATTTAAAAACATCTCAAAAAGTGTTTTTTTTAATCAAGTACGACTTTTCCCTTGGGTAAACTCAGTAGCCATTTTGTGCACAATGTCCTACAACCAGCAATTTCAGGAATGGCCAATGAAACTGGAGGAATGGCCAAGGAATTCGATAGTGTCAGGGGATCTTCAGTTTCCAATCTGAACAGGCAAACAGGATCTCAGTTTATCATCTCATTTGAAGAATTAAAAATAATGTAAAACTCACTGTATATTATTCCACAATTCTCAGACATTATAATCCTGGAGCAATTTAGAACATTATCAATTTTGTTTTTGAATAATAATAATATAAAACATTAATAGATGGTGAAACTGCCATCAATAAGTACTGTATTCAGCAAAAAAAACCACCTTTCTTCACTAGAAATAGGTCTGTTTTTCCTCATTCTTTGAAGGAAAGCAACATACACCCAAACAGGATTAGTTACTACTTACACCAGGAAATCTTTTTTTTTTACATATTAATAATAGCATTATGCTACCATTTTATCTAGATAATTGTTTTCTTCCCCATCTTTTTGTTCAATCTTGTCTCGATTGGAGCTAATTATCTCAATTCCAGCTTTAGATGTCCTCCCGATGTGAAAGGCACTATACAAACGTAATTTTGTACTGTAATTAAAATCAGAATTTGTACCTTACCCACACCAATCTGGAAATGACAGATGGTGAAAGGAGTTACCCAAACTCTCCTCAGCTGTCAATTAAAAGATTATGAAACTGAACTCTATTTTGTAGGATGAAAACCATACCAAGAATCATGAGGTTTCAAAATCCCATAATCAATCTGGTTACTTCAGTGGAGTAAATGAAATGTAAACCCAAATCTTGTCCATTTGTAGGCAATGTAAATGACCAGAGATTCAGATTAAATTCAATATTATCATTCAGCACTGAAAGCTAATTTGTTTGCAGCATAACTCACGTATGGATTTTGTTTACATAAGACACATTTGCAAAAGAGCACCAAAGGCTAAAAATACCTCTACACTCAAAAGATCGTATACAATAAATAATTTAATTGCATTTTTGGCTCCTTTCTTTTCTAATGCACGTAATAGTAATGTAATCAATCTCCTCGAAAATCCTTTGATTATGTTAATGAAACCACAAAGATAATCAAGATTGTTAAGCGTTTCTTCACACTTGCAGCAGAGGGGCAAGTTGTGATTTTGGAACAGCATGTTCACAAACAAAATGATCAGCTGCTGTTCTTGGGTCGGAAAATGTGTTAACCATTAATAATTTGAGCTTGCGAGGAGCAGCAAACCCATCACTTATTACTCAGAACACTGGAATAGCAATGTTCCATCAGCTATCATATTCACATCACTGCAAACTCAGTTTAAACCAACTTGTAAATCAACTGCTAAATATAGTCATTAAAACTCTGGTTATTCTGAACTGGAACAGAAATCTTAGGCAGTCTGTGAAGTGCGCTCAAATAAGTATTGGGGTAAGTACAGAGAAAATATTGCCAAACTAAATACATTGGAAACTCACTCATAAGATCAGTGAATTAACTAAAGCATTTTGACCACAATAGTGAGTCAGCATAGCTTAAAAATACTACTGTAAATACAACATTTGTATATACACAGGTTGTTGATTGCCATTATGGCCATCAAAAGAAACTATCCAAATCATGATCTGCACTGAAATGAATGCCTGAAAGAGAACGTCTCATAGACTAGATGATTTTTGCACCATATTTGTTCATCTCCATATGTCCATATATCCTGCGCACTAGCAATTAGTGACTCGGGTCTGACCTTGGAAAACATGTCCAGGATCATTGTAGTTCAGCACAGGCTGTCCACAAAGTCTGGTTACTCCCAATATTTTTTCCTACAGTGAGCGCACAGGCCAATAACTGAAACACGTGGAAAAATTACGACTCTTGTATTTAGAAGTACAGTACTGTACTTAACTGTATTCAGTACCAACCTCTCAACAATCACCCCACCCTCTAATACAGAACTTTTAAAGTTTGAGATGATATTCAGTGGATTAATACTTAAAAGCTGCTGAGATTTCAGCTGACCTAGGGTCTCTTAGCAATATCTCCTACTTCTTATGCATCACCTGAATATATGACTGAATTCAATGGTTGTGGTTTGGAACGAGATAAGAAAATGATGAACACTGGAACAACTGGAATGAAACAGAAAATACTAGACCTTTTCCAAAAAGGGGTTAGCATTGTATTGAAGAAGGACAAGTTCTCCAGTAAAATGGTAACGCCTTCTTCACATGCTAGTTCATCTGTTTAAGGATTTTTCAAGTTATTTCATGTAAAAAATTGTTTTTTACAATGAACAGCACCACCATGTGGCACTACCAAACTGTGACAGCAACAGAATAAAACTAAAATAGAATGTTCTACAACACATGATATCTGACTGAAGTTTTGTTCTTCATTCAAAATCAAAAAGAACATCCTTTAGGAAGCAATAAAACTGCTTCAGAAAGCGTATGAATCATCTTCTCCTATCAGAATACCTGACTTAGGACAATAATAATAATCCTTGCATTTGATATGTCTTCGAGACATCTCAAAGCACTTCATTACTGAAGTGAATATTTTGTTGGTGAGATTGATTGGCAGCAATCAATCTCACACAGCAGTGTCCCACAAACAGCCGTGGACTGAGTGACCTAATCATTTAAATTTATTTTGAAAGAATTACTACCTCCCGGAAAAGTGATCCGTCAATCGACTAACAACTTAGTTATTGCCAGGTAAACTTACCCTGCGTTTCGCCATGTCTGGAATCAAATCCAATTAAATCCAATTAAATAACAAAAGTTACTGTAAAAGTTTGACAATTAGACATTGAAATGAGTAACTCACCAGCTATTGGGTCCATAGCTTCCCTATTGCTTGGAGAATATGAACTCTGTGAGGATGAAAGCCCACCAGTGGAACTGCTAGCAAAGTGCATGTTTGATCTACGAGCACGAGGTCCTCCCAGGCCTCGGCCAGGATGAAACATCCTTCGTACGTGCCGAACACCACTGGATTCATCATGAATAACCATTAAGGAAATACATAAAGCAGAAACAGAAAGTAGCAGGAAAAAACATCCAAAAGAAAATCACAATACTTTAATTAAACAGTTTACTAATGTATGTCAGAATCAACCATGATTAGGAAAAATAGAGTAAATACTGCCTTGATGTTACTTTACTACTTTAAGGTCCCCCCAAAATACTATTTGGGCTTTATCTGTTGTGATAGTTTATAATATGATGTAAAACTGTAATTGAGTTTGGAGATTTACTGAGGTTCCACTTAGCAGGTCAGATAGTTGTATTCAGTCCAGCAGTTCAGATAGCCCTACAGGGGACTCAACAGAATACACTAATTTAAATTTGAGAATTGGGTTAAGGAGTTACAAAAATACATGATTCACAGGTGCAACACGACAATATGTACTTCAAGGATCAGATCCCAGTAGTGGCACACAGAAAATAATTGAAAATATTGTAACCGATGGGGTGATTGTTTCTGCATTTCGACCACCAGGCTATTCTGATCCAGTTACAGTATAAAGTCAGAATCAGAACTGCCATTTATATAGCGCCCTTCACATAAGATTATATCTCAGATCACGGCTTGGTCCCTGAGTAAGAGAGAGGAGGTGGCCAAAGGCGCATTCAAAGATGCAGGATTTGAGGCAGGATTTCAGTGAAATAAAAAGGGGCTGAGAGAGTGACAAAGGGAGGGAATGCTAGAAGTTAGGTGCATAGGAACTGAACACTGAGTTGCCAATGGTAGTGTGGAGAGGGCAGGGAAAGTGCAGGAAGTCCAAATTTGCTAAGCAGAGATGCATATCAAAGAAATAAAGAGGGTGGAAGGGAGTAGATAGATTTGTGGGCAAAGGTGAGAGAACCTTGAAATAGACCAACTGGGAAACAAATGATGTGCACTAGTTCAGAGTTTGAGAGAGAAGCTAAGGAGATTGAAGAGGTCAAAGTTGGAAGGAAGATATTGATTCCTGTCTTATCCATATTCAATTGGAAGGAAAAACAAAAGTTACTGGGGAAACTCAGCAGGTCAAGCAGCATCCATGGAGAAAGGAAAAAGAGTCAACATTTCAGGTTGTAGACCCTTTGTGACAAAGGGTTGTAGACCCGAAACGTTGACTCTTTCTCCTTTCTCCATGGATGCTGCTTGACCTGCTGAGTTTCCCCAGTAACTTTTATTTTTATTTCAGATTCCCACCATCTATAGTATTTTGTGTTTTGTTCAATTGGAAGGAATTTTGCCTCAAGCAGGCCTTGATGTCTGACAGGCACGCAGACAGAATCTGAAAGCAAGAGAAGTAGAAAAGTAGTCTTGGGTGTCATCCATACACAAAGCCAGAGCGCGCACACAAGAAAGATGCACAGAGAAATAATTTGTTTTTGAATCCATGAAGGAGCTGGTCCCAATTAGCCAGGACTGGGCTCTTAATTGCATTTCGGTTTAGGTTGAAGTTCTCAGATTTAATCTATTCCCTGTAAGCAGGTTTTAAGGCAGCCTAATTAGCCCACTGATGCAAATTATCCAAATGTTTATGGGATGCATTGCAGCGCGTCAAGACAGCTGCTTAGCTCGTGCTAAGTGAATGGGTTTATGGAAACCAATCTGGCAAGTGAGTGAAAGTCAAGTGAAATGCACCTAGTGGAGGGATACATCAAAATAGATACCTGTTCCAAGTCTGTTAGATAAATGCAGGTTAGTCTTCATATATGGTTGTTATTGGGCATGAGGAATAGCTTTCTGGCAACATTGCAAAATGTGAACAAAGACAACAGTTTTATAACTACACTGACAAAAATAAAGCAACACAAGTAAAATCCTTGCCACTTTTTGAGTAATTCTTTAGAAAAGTACCTGACACAAGGGAATGAATTAAGGAGAGGGTGAATTCTTTACACATATGTGAGAAATCATGTGAACATCTTAAACAGTTGAAGACTTTACAAGGTGATACTCAGGTGACTGGACAGATCTATAGAGGATATAATCAATAAGTCTCATACCAGACATAATATAGTCCTGTCTATATAATATGTTAAGGCTATAATATATACAAATCTCTATTATATTGCACTTGTCAAAATAAAGTTTGTACATTCTGAAAAAGCCACAGAGCAAAAGCCAGCCTTTTACAAACAATAAGATCTATTTCCTTACCCTCGCAAGAGTAAGATAACATGGCTGATACGCGAAACCCTGAGCAATTTTCATTTAAAGCGACATCTATGATTTTTGTGGCACAAGACGGTTAGTAGAATATATTAAACTGTTGAAGGATATTAAATCTCTAGGAGCCCTGTGTTCAAGTGTAAGATGAGCTGCAAAGTCATCCGTGACATGATTAGGATCTCCTCCGGGTAATGCTGCACAGATTGGACAAACCTGCAATATATTAAAAAAAACAAGATTAACGGCCATATAAAATGATACAGATACCAGAGCTCAGATAGAAGGGAGGGGTAGAAGGAGAGGGAAAGTTTACATCAAATATTCTCCTCAAAGAGAAGCTAGCCTCAAAATGTTCATTCTTATCATTAGAATATGAGTGAAGACTACAAGATGTTTCTTAGTTTTAGTGACTTGTCTGTCCTCAAAAATGTGGTTAACAAAGCCATCTGAGTTATGGAATGTGACTACTACAACTCACGTTTATATAGCGCTCTTCGCATGGAGTAGCGACTGAGCTCTTGTGTATGATACATGAACATTAATCGTTTTTTTCATGTAATTACTGGCTACACAAATGCAATCGTGGAAGGAACATAACCTTGTGTAGCTGATACATAAAATATTGATATGTGATTTGTCATCAAAAATCCCGACCAGACTGTTCAGCGCCTTGGGACATCCACCCGACGTGAAAGGCGCTCTATAAATGTAATATTGTTGCTATTGTTGTAAAAGCATAACCTGGAAGGCTATAACAAATAGAACTGCCACACAATAATATGCTCTAACACAGAATGCAATTATATACACGATACTTCTACAGGAGTATAAAGAGAACATAACATAACCAATATTAAAATCATTCTATTAAAACAATCTACAACTGTGGTATGTTATGCAGTACAAAAGTTGCACAACAAAGTTGTTAAAACATCAGTTATGGGACATCCTCCTGATGTGAAAGGCACTATACAAATATAATTTTGTTGTTGTTATAGACTCTGTGAAACTAATCAAAGCAGCAAATGAAATCTCGAACTTAGAGAAATGTTGCCCCCGTGTGGTATAGCCAGTCATTACAGGACAAGATAAAATTCTCTCCATACAGTGCTATTTGGCAAAACTCAAAGGAGAAAATGAAATTTAAACTGATCAAAATGATACAAGTTATTAGCTGCGAATTTTCTTGTCATTTCAAAATTTAATTTGAATTAGTAATACTTGCAGAATTAACAATACTTTAAAACACTGAGGTTCCGAATCACCTCTAGTGAGATAATAAATAATAATAATAATCCTCACATTTGATATAGGGCATTATCACATCTGTGTGACATCTCAAAGTGCTTCACAGAATACAACTTGACTGCTCAGCGCCTTGGAACATCCTCCCGACGTGAAAGGCGCTCTATAAATGTGATTTTATTTTGTTGTTGTATATTGTAAAGTTAATTGACTGTATATTTTATGGGCGAAACACAGCAGCCAATTGCTCATGGCAATGTCCCACAAACAATCGTGGATTGTGACCAAAATTATTCATGTTTCTATAGTATAGTTGTGGAAACCTAGGGAATGTACTTGATATACATGGTACAATGTAGTGTATGGGATTAACAAAATGCTACCTGAAATGAAGAAAGAAATGAGAGGCCCAAGGATAGATCCTTAAAATGGGAGTAGGTCTAAGGACATTTCACAAAGAGTTGGATGGAAAAGACATTGGGAGGTGACAACACATTCCAATACTTTAGAGAAAAAGGAGAAGTTAAAGTTCCATAGTTTAAAGAGAAAGGGGATTTATTTTTTAAGAAAAGTCAGGATGATGCTAGGTTCTGCTTGTATGTGACACATAAGCTGCAATCAAAATTGAACTTTGCAGAGTAAATGTTGTATTCATATTCATATACTGTATATATATATTTAATCTTAGAATTGACCCCAAGTGTGACCTCAATGTAAATTGATGTCTGTCAAAGGAGTGGGGTGGCCTTTGGAAAGGATTAGCTCACGGAACATATCAAGCCCTAACGAATTTTTCATTGTCAGTCGATCGACAAAGATATTATCTTAAGGTAATAAGCAGTAAATTAATTTAGAGCTTAAGAGTATGAAGTGCCTATGAATTGATCAAAAAATATGGAAACACCAAGAAACACATGGAGAAATCCATCGAAATCCAGCTAAAATTACATAGCTCACATAGAGATGGGTGTACCATCCAATAATCCCCTAGATACACTGTTTGTGGGGCTTTGCTTCCTGTCACATTGGACTACAAAATAGTTACGATACGACAGTAATTACAGGTACCCCTCCCCAACGCGGGGGATACATTCCTGAAAACCTCCGTGGTTAGTAAAGCTGCGGTTGGAAAATGCAGGGCCCTATGGGAAACATGGGGATATAAATCGAAGTTGTTGTTGTTGGATAGGGGGAGTACGTTTGCTTGTCCTTGAACTAAACACAAAAAAAATCATGTTATTTACCTAAATCCTAATGATAATGATGGGGGAGGTCGTTGTTACGTGCTGTTACATGGAAGAGGGACCCTGGCACACTCTTCCTCTTCCTCCTCCTCCAGATCATAAATCACTGAGGAGTGCGAGGGGGGTGGATGTGGAGAAGATGGTGTGGTGAGTGATACCGAGAGGGGTGGATGCGGAAAAGCGACATTGTCGCTGGTTGACTGCGACGTCGCAACTGGGTCCTAGCGCCAAACGCTAGTGTTAAAACCCGTGGATACGCAAATTCACTGCTGAAGTTGGCAAAGGTTGTCGCAGAGAGGCAACCGTGGTTATGTAAAATTCATGATAGAAAAAAAGCACGGTTGGGGCGGGCTACCTGTACTGCAAAGCACTTTGAGACAATGTTACAGAAGATGTTACTATAAAAATGCAAGTCCTTTCTTTCTAGAAGGAGAATTAAACATTAGTGCACTGAGATAAATTTACACTGAAGACAACCCTCTCGGAGTTCTGTGGATATCAATGTTTACAGCTCACTTTCCAGATTGTTTGTAGCCTCACCCTGACTTCCCACTACAATTCCAGGACAGGGTGGCAACAAACCTTCCTGATCGGTTGGAACGATATTTCTGATACTCAAATTGTTAGAACCCGATGTAAAAAATACCAATATTGAACAACATTGGAACATAAAGGGGTTGGTTCCACATAGCAATTAATTTATTTCAACATGACATTTCATGTGTTGAAAACAAATGCTTCACTGCCTAAAACAATGGTTGAAGTAAATAGTATAAAGCCATTTAAGAGGAAATTAGATTTACACTTGAGGGAGAATAAGAGGGAGTAAGCACTAGGTGAAAACTCAGGAGCCGGGCCAATGAAATGTGTGGCCACAAGTTTTCCATACAATGCGCTATAAACAACCCCCTCCGCTAAAAACCTGTAAAAATGCAGTGTGCTCGGCCACGGATTAGCATCGCGAGCGAAAAATGGGCTTCGCTCACCCCGAGGCCCTGCTGTTGAGATTGTCTGTGTGTTTGTGATTGCGTGTCTCTGCGAGTGTGTGTCTCGTTCTGTATCCGTCTCTCTGCGAATGTTTTTCTGTGTGTGTGTGTGTCTCTCTCTCTCTTTGTGCATCTATCTCTGCACCTGTGATTGTGTGTCTGTCTCTGCGAGTGTGCGTGCTCTCTGTGTTTGTGATCGTGTTTGTGTGTCTCCATGAGCGTGTGTGTCACTATGTCTGTGAGTGTGTTGCTTTGTATGTGTATCTTTCTCTGTGTGGGGTGTTGGCCCCGAGAGACAGGAGATGGTGACCTTCTGGAGCCCTGAAGTCAAGACACTGGTGAACAAGGTTGGGCATTTTGCAGATCTCTAGGTCTTCAAATGTAGTGCGGGGTGGAAACTGATCTTTTGGTTCTTTGGATCTGAGCTGGGTTGGGGGGGGCGATCCAGTTTTTGTTAAAAGAAAGGATTTAGCATTTTTCTTTGCAACAATCTAATATGTGTTTTTTTCATGTTTAGTTTTTAAAATCAATGAGGTGAAAAAACGTAGTTTGGTAGTAAAATGTGCCTCAATATCACCAAACAACTCCCTGCAATTTCCAGCAAAAAAATTGGCAAATGCTCTGCAATTTTGGCAAATATTTCTGCAATCTTTTCTATTGGCTCAGCTCATCAGTATAAACATTGGCATGGACTGTTAAACATTGGACCAAATGACCTGCTTTTGTGCTGCAGACTCTGTGAAAATCACAAAACAGAGAAGTTGACAGAAGTCAATGTCCACAAAACTCTAACCAGCATTATGTGGAATCCTGTAACTCAGTGGTTAGAGCACTCGCCTTGCAAGTGAGAGACCCTGGGTTCAGGGGTCCAGACAGGGCAAAACATTGGGCAAGTTTCCTTACTCCACACACCTGATAATAATCCCTCAAAAAAAAATTGGTCATTTCAATCTACGACTGTTTGCAGGACACTGCTGTGCGCAATTGGCTACCACGTTTCACCCGCAATAGTCAATTAACTTCACAGTATATTCTGTGAAGCACTTTGAGACGTCTAGAAGATGTGAAAAGTGCTATATCAAACGCAAGGATTATTATGATTAAAGGGGCAAGTGTGTGCAGGAAATTACTTCAGTGGGAATCTGATAACTTGTAAGAAGGCCATTTTTTGTAGGTGGGTTTTGAAGAATGACAAGAACCACCTGCGCTGCACATGTTGGATTTTGTGTAAGAAAATGTTAAAGAGTCCACACCCCAATATTAAGTTATAATATTGTTATCAAAAAAATCAGAAAAGTATTAACATGGAGGTAGAGATGCAGGAATTGTTTTGAACGGGTGACAGTCCAAGGGTTTAATGAACACCATGGAATTAAAACGGAACCACGACGTGTCATCCAGAGTGGACTGGTTTACACAGCATGTCCTCCTGACGTGAAAGGTGCTAATATAAGTGTCATTTTGTTGTTATTGTAGCACACTATCATTTGTCAATCATATTCATTCCAATTAAGATTAAGACCTTCACAGCCACATACAGGAATCATGATTTGCAAGTTAAACAGACAATGTTTGCAGGTGGCACCTTCCTCCATTGTGCATTAAATTATGTGAGAATAGTATTCTACCTAACTAGGGTCCGGCAATATATCGATATATCGGTTATATCCGATATAATTTTCATATCGATACGCCGATATAGGCATTTTATAAATATCGATATATCGAAAAAAATCGGAATGCGTGCGCACTGAACTACAAGACCCAGAATGCTCATCTCTATACTCAATGCACAGACCGAGGTGCAAGCCGCCATATTGTATTCATAGTCCTCGAATACAATATACAGGTATACAAAGGGTTGGGGGGGGGGGGTGGGGGGAGATGGGGGGGGGGGGGAGAGACGGGGGGGCGGGGAGAAGAGACAGGAGGAAGAGACGGGGGGGAGACGGCGATGGGGTAGGGGGGGAGAGACGGGGGGGAGAGAGACGGCGGGGGGGTGATAATAGACATACAGACAGACAGACGGACGGGGATGTGAGAGAGGAGAGAGACGCAGAGACAGACAGAAAAACACAGAGATGGAGAGTGAGTGTGAGAGACACACGGAGAGAGAGATATTTACCTCCTGAGGAGAAAAGCCCCGAATGCGCGCGCACCTCTGAATGCACGCGCATGCGCAGTACGAAAACCCCGAAAATATTGATATATCTCGATATGAGCACATCGATATATCGAAATCGGAAAATTTCCATATCGACGGACCCTATACCTAACGTGTGCGTGGATGAGCATCATATCGACCATTAAACTAGACTATAGAATCAGACAGTGTTGCTGTAACTGGCTTTATTGTTTAAATCCTGGGAGAACAGCTCTTACCACTTCTGTTGAGGTTTCTGCGTGCTCTGAAGTAACGTGTTCCTGGAGAGTTGTTTCAGTGAACCCCATTTTCCCACAGTAAGGACAAGTAAAAGACTGCGGCTGCTCAACTGACAGGGCTTCCCCACCGTAATACAAATCTGAAAAAGAATATATATTGGCAGTCAATAGCCTGAATGTGAAATACAGTACCCTCTCCGAAGGGATTTTTCAGTATTAATGTGGAGCTGAAAGAGAAACTTAATGTTTCGACTGAAACGTTTAATCAAAACTGGGCTAGAAAAGCTCCCAAAATTATGTAAAAGGCAAGTAGGTAAAAAAAACTGAAAAGAATTAGTTAAACTCACTGTATACATAGTAAAAGAGCCAACTAAGAGGATCACTTGTAAACTCCTGGATAGAGGTGTCACATATTATCCTAAACCCGGCAAAGTATGAAGTAGAATTTTCTACAAACGTTATACAACTTATATTTTGCAAGTTTATTTGGTGGGGGGGGGGGGGGGGGGGTATGGGTGGGGGGGGCAAGGATCCATCACGTTGCCACTTGTCCTATCATTCACCCCAAATTACACTCTTAATTCCATCCCCCAATCCCTTCGTCTCGTTTCTTCCCTTTCCTCTTTCAAGGCCGGTTTGAAGACTTTCCTCTTCGACCGTACCTTTTGTTCCACCCAGAATTTTTCGACCTCCCCTACGTGTTTCACCCCTCCCCATACACTCCCCTCCCAGCTCGGGTCACACGCCTCCTGTGCAGCGCCTTGGGACATCCTCCCGACGTGAAAGGCGCTTTATAAGTGTAATTTGTTGTTCTTGTTGTTGGTCCTGACCCAACTTGGGTCTGAAATATTGCCTATCCAGTGCCTTGGGACGTCCTCCTTACGTGAAAGGCACTGTACAAGTGTAATGTTGTTGCTGTTGTAAAATGGCTAGATTTACTGGCTCCGAATTGCACAATACAGGTAGACTTCGGTCAACGTTGTTTCATTATTACATTGCTGATACATACATCCATTTAACGTTGTGATGTTCGCTATTACATCGGGAGGAAACAAACTGCTGTACTTTGGGTAGCGTAGGCTCCGGTCACAGATTTAAAATAGTTTCAAAACGAAGCAGAGGGGAGCTGAGGAGAAAGTTTTTTTTACGCAGCGGTTGTTCGAATCTGGAATGCATTGCCTGGAAAGGTGGTGGAGGCTGATTCGATAACAGCTTTTAAAAGAGAATTAGATCTTTATTTAGGGAGAACAGGTCTGTTAGGTTATGGGGAGAGAGCTGGGCAGTGGGATTGAGTTGCTCTTTCAAAGAGCCTGGATGGGCTGAATGGCCTCCTTTTTTGCTGTAAAATTCTATGATTTCTCCACATTGCCATTGGTGAGCAAGTTTCAGCTGCTCCTCCCTGTGATCTCTACCTATCATTAAATCCACCAGTTTGACCCCATAAATAGTCATGTCTCCCAAGAAGTTTCACCCATAAAGTGAAGTGAAGTCAATTCACTTCACGGTATATTCTGTGAAGTGCTTTGAGATATCTCAAAGATGTGGTAAGGTGCTATATTATCAATGTAAGGATTATTATTATTATGTTATACTACATATAAATACAAGTTGTTTTGTTTTCAAAGAACATAACAATTCATAGCATTTTCTGATAACGAGTTCAGTCTTAGGTATTTTTGCCAGGATATAGTACAAATGAGATTCAGTCAAATGTTAAAACCTTTTTTGCCTCAGCTTTTCATTTTTCCACATTTTACAAAAAAGGTAGTTATCACAGTTGGTGAGAAATTCAGGTAATAATAATCCTTGCATTTGATATAGTGCTTTTCACGTCTTCTAGACATCTCAAAGCGCTTCACAGAATATACTGTAAAGTGAATTGACTGTATATCTGTGGGAAAAATGCAGCAGCCAATTGCGCATAGCAGTGTCCCACAATAGTCGTGGATTGAAATGACCAATTTATTATAGGTTTCTATTTTGGACGGATTATTATTAGGCGTGTGGAGTAAGGAAACTTGCCCACGGTTTCGTCCTGATCTGCCTGGATTTGAAATACAGGTCTCATGCTTGTAAGGAGAGTGCTCTAACCACTAAGCTATAGGACTCCAGAGTAGATCGGTATAAGGAAAATAAATGAATGGGATAAAATAATTTGATGGGAGTTAGGCGAGGTTGCGAGTGCTACGGTCAGCTTGGTACATTACAGGGTGGAGTACATGTGTGACCATCCAGTAGTTGCATTTAGTGTGCAGGAACATGATAGTGATTTTCCAGAGTCTGCAGTTACCCAGCAAGTGGGAACCTTCCTTCTTAACACCAATGCATTAGACTTCAATGGAGTCCTGTAGCTCAGTGGTTAGAGCACTTGCCTCGCAAGTGAGAGACCTGGGTTGGATTCCAGGCAGGTCAGGGTGACAGGGTGAAACCTTGGGCAAGTTTCCTTACTCCACACGTCTGATAATAATCCCTCAACAAAATAATAAATTGGTCACTTCAATCTTCCAGAAGACGTGGAAAGCACTATACCAAATGCAAGGATTATTTTTATTCAATTCACAACTGTTTGTGGGACACTGCTGTGCCCAATTGGCTACCGCATTTCACCCACAAATATTCAGTCAATTCACTTTACAGTATATTCTGTGAAGCACTTTGAAACATCTAGAAGACATGAAAAGCGCCATATCAAATGCAATAATTATTACTATTACTGTATAAAGAAAATGCTCATCAGAGTGGCTTCTTATTCAGTCAAAATGGCATCATCATTGATGGCCATTTCCCACAGCACATGTATCTATGTACAAAGGGCCACTAATTTGCAGGTTTCAGATACAATAAATAATAATCCTTGAATCTTTTATATTGCATCCTTCATATCAGAAGGATGGCCTCAAATACTTCACATGATTTACTGCAAAATGACTATTTACAAGCAAACTCGGCAGCCAATTTGTGCACAGTCCCACAAACAATCATGAAACAAATTACCAATTTTATCTGGGAGATTTGTTTGGGTAGACACCGATAGAAACTCCCTTCTATTTTTTAAAAGCACAATAGGATCTTTAACCTTGATTTTACCAGGCAAACGTCACTTTGGTTTAATGTCTCATTCGAAGATGGCAACTGCAACAATGCAACACCTCCATAGGACTGCCATGGAGTGTCAGTCGCGACTGTGAGCTTCAAAGTCCTAAAGTGGAGCTTGAATCCACACAACTATGTGACTTGGGGAGGAGTGACTTGGGGAGGAGTGCACTACCAACTGACACCTATATCCACATAAAAACAATAGATTTACTCAGCATATCAAGTGGAAACCTTAAAAAAAGTCTAAAGGCAAACACACATCAGGGTTGTTTGAAATGTCCATTTGCCTACAAATGAGTTGACAGTTTACTAGATGTGGGCAAGAAGGAAAGATTTCATGTGCACGAGCTGACTGGTCACAATATCCAATGCTTACACAAAATTAGATTCAGAATATTAGGGAATTGTTGTTTGAAAAGCATAGAGGAACAAAACCCTCAGAAATAGGTCAGATGATGTAATAAAGATCATTGAACTAAATTAAACCAATTCCTTTTCTCTACATAACAGTCAATACATGTCAACATAACTCATTGCAAAAAGGTCTTTGAGACATCCTCTCAAAGTGAAAGCATGATTTGAATTGCATTGTTTAAGGCACTATATCAAATGTAAGTATTATTTATACCTCTAGTATTTAACTTCTGTTCAATAAGAACCAACTGTAACTTGAATAGTACACAGTACAGTCCTACCTCTTTTATGCTGACATAAGCTAGTTTCGACATGGACAAATGAACCAAGAAAGAACACAATTTACTTAATGCTGTTAGCGACTTGAAAAATGTGTTGCTCCAAGCATTCCGAAATTTATGTCAACGTTGAGATCAACGTTGAGATCAACGTTGAGATACACAGTAAGTTTAGCCTGTTTCTATATGGGGAAAGGCCCAGGACCACAGATTTTTATTGACATAAGCGGGATGTTGATATAAACAAGTTTGAGATACATGGGTAGCAATGTATCAGAATCGGAGCTTCTCCCCTCAGAGATAAGTTGAACAATGTTAAGACACCCAAAAGGAAAAGACTTGTGTGACCCATTATTGTGATCTTAACCCTCTCTGACATCATGGGGGTATCAAGAGTCACAAAACCAGTAAAACAATACAGTAATTGGAATACCACGCTAAGAATTGGCCTTAGCAGTTTCTACTTGCACAACAGAAAATATTCACTGGTGGAGATAAGTACATTTTCCTACTGATTAAAAATAAATATT
The DNA here is from genome assembly GCA_035084275.1 of Hydrolagus colliei. Taxonomy (NCBI): domain Eukaryota; kingdom Metazoa; phylum Chordata; class Chondrichthyes; order Chimaeriformes; family Chimaeridae; genus Hydrolagus; species Hydrolagus colliei. Next base: position 81,336,128 of record CM068742.1, read on the forward strand.
CGAATCTTTTAATAAACACGATGGCCGAAACTTTAATAGTTCCTCTACCGCTTTTGTAAAATGTAAGATTCCCAAAGACAAGGGAAGATTGTGACAGAAACAATCTGAATAGCTGCAGGCAAGGGAGATAATCGTTTCCACATCCAAAAAGATACCCCACCCTTCAATTTTGGATATGAATCTGCTTCTATAGCTTGAAAACATGATGAAGCATTTCACTTGCTTAACACATTATCTGCCTGGGATGGAGGGGGGGCGGGGGGGGGCAGAGGAGAGAAAAGAAGCTGAGGAAATAAGATAAATAACTAAATAATGGTTTATTGGCAGTAATTTCTGCGAATTGGTGTACAACAGCGATAGGTGATTGCCAAAATGCAGCAGGTGTTACCTCAACATGTGAAGCCGTAAGGCAGGCAATGTATCTTGATCAAAAGAAAAAAACAACGATATTGTATGTAATTCTAGTGAAGGCCTGCTTTTGAAAATTTAAAAGCTTTCAAAGCATTTTTCGTCACCTCACCACACAGCACCTCCTCCGTGCACCCCCTCAATCCTCACCTCTGATGCCAAATGCGGAGGTCATGGACTTTTTCTTATCTCAAGTAGACAGCAACCGCTTGGCTGCATCATTTTCCTTCCCTCTGTTCCCTGGTCCTCCCCACATCTTTACATACTCCATATCTTCTAACACTGTCATTGCCTTCACCCTACATTCCTTTGCACCCATTTCTTCCTCATCCCTCACAACCACTATCACCCATATGCAGCCTATCACCTGCTGCTTTGTCCTCCTCCCCACCTAGCTGCTGACAACCCAACTGACCCTCCCCTGTTGGCAGACACATCGCCTCTCTCTCATTGGCTCAATGACAAGCACAGCCACTATTAAGCACTCCATGAATGAAGGGCATTCTATAAATGTTGTTGTTAATGGGTGATAAATAACTAAAAGACTAAAAATACTGAATTTAACTTGTATAACCGATAGCAGTGCTGAAATACCAACATTTGTTGCTAAGATGCAGAAAGGAAATTGCTGCAATCATTATATGTAAGCCAAGGCAGTATGTTTAGACAACTAAGAGAAAGGTTGGATTATAGGAGTCAGCCATAAAGTGCTGCATTTTTAGGTTCTACATAAATTCCAATAAAAATAGCCTAGAACTTTGAAGTGGATACTGACTTGCTTTAAACTCTCACTGCTTTTTCAGCTGCTTTTTGGGTCGGGAAATGTCATCGCTGAGCAAGCTAATACTGAATGGAACCTGATCAACTCCACCCCCACCTAAGTCAATTAGATGCCCTGGAGAGTATAGGAATCATTCTTCAGTACATCACAAATTTGCTTACAGTGGGGTTATGGTGTGGACTCCATTTATGAACTAAAAAAAATCCCAAATGCAGGCCATCTGTCTCACTTTGCAAGGTCTGTTGGCATCCCGTGTGTAAAAATATTGTAGATTTCTGGATTACCAGGTTTCTGGCATCACTGGTGGAGACCCAATGACATGGAAGCTGGCCCCTTTTTGTGCAGGAAGCAAGATGTTATACAGGAACTTCTGAGAACAAGCACAGTGAATGAGGCAAGCTATTGCTCCCCATTGTAGCCTTGGTTGTGATTTTATGGACCTTCAAACTACCACATGTTAACAGGGCTTCATTGAACTGAGATGATTGCCTCCCAGGAACAAGTCAAAACGTACTTATTATAATTTTTATTTTCAAAATGAGTACTATGTACCAAGCAATAAGAGTTGAACATAAAACCCACAACTAGGATAAACTGAAAAGATTGCCCTAAATAGCATCATCATCAAAATGTAGTTGTTGTAGCTGCATTGCTAGCAGCTGGTGCATTATTCAATCTGTGCATTCTGAATTCCCTGGTGAAAAATCTCTAGATGTGAGTAAAAGGAAATCAACAACGGCAAACCATCTACAGTATTGTACCTCTCAATGTTTAAATATAATGTAACCTCCACATGGAAATGAATAGGCTGTCAGAGTTAACCCTTTAGACTCATGATCACAAGGAATAATACAATTTGTATCCGGAATGGTAAAGTGTTCATGCTCCATGGCCCAGAATGCCAGTCTGCTGGAAGAGAAAATGTTGTTAGCATTCTCCCGAGAAGCTAGCCTAGAAGGCTTATGAGTTCAAGCGCTAAATTGGGGCTTTGAACTCACAAATAGGCTGACACTGCGATGCAGTGTTGGGGAGGTGGGGTGGTACATTGTTGAAACTGCCGTACTTCTGATGAGATATTAAACCCAGGTCCCATTTCCCTGTTCAGGTGGACATTAAAGATTCCATAATAATAATCTAATAATAATCCTTACATTTGATATAGCGCTTTTCACATCTTCTAGACGTCTCACAAAGTGCTTCACAGGATATATTGTAAAGTGAATTGATTGTATGTTTGTGGGTGAAACGCCGCAGCTAATTGTGCACAGCAGTGTCTCACAAACAGTTGTGGATTTAAATAACCAATTTTATTATTGCGTTTTATTCCATGGCACTTTTCAAAACGAGAAGGGAGTTTCCCCTGATGTGTTTGCCAATTATCCCCCTAAATAAAATTCACTTTAATGGCTGTTAGTGGGACATTGGTGTGTGCACATGTTTGCTTACAAACTACAAAGTCACTGCAAGGCACCCTGTAAGTGCTTTTAGATATTCCCCAACATGATCAAGATACTATATCAAATAATTTATTAAAAGATGAAGGAATATTACACATTACAACTGATGTGAAGCGCTTTGAGAAGTTTTGGCAATTATAGATCCTAAAACATTATTTAATCTAGCTTGGCATTGCATACTACGTTCCTTTGGATAAGCAGTCACTTGTGTTTTGGTGGCCAAGTTACCTTGTAATTGTGGAAAACTTGAGTACTCTTTGACAAAGTGGTGCTCATCAGGATTGCCTGCTTCTGGGTAAACCAGAGACTCTGGTTCATCAGTAAGATGGTAGTAAGTAAGGTGGTGGATGGAAAAATTACTGTCGGTCGTATTCCCTTTTTAACTTGTCCTGAAGATAATCCTGTTTGTTTCTTGCACAGAATACCAACAAGATAACATAGCATGTTATACTTTGAATGAAAGTATCAGATACAATGTTCATGAAGTGCCCAATGGTGAATGTCCAACCAAGCATTCAGAGCAGCACTCAACAACTTTAGAACTGGTGAGACCATTAAAGAATATTGTTGGCACAAATAATACTTAAGACAAAGCAATTTTTAAAAAAGCATAATGATGACAAGAGAATGTGGACAGGAAATTGGTCAATCCACCCAAAAAATAAAATTAGACAAATGCAACCAAACCCACGAAAATACGAGAGAAAAAAAAATGTAGCAAGTAACTTTGGTAAGACTTTGGGATCTGTGGAAAATCGTGATAAATGCTCTGCCAGAGAACAAAATAGCAAGACAGGCATGGAGCTGCCTTTATACAGTGCATCAGTGGATCAGAAGAATCAGTTAAGATCGATAATAAAACTAGATCACTACAATTATTATTTTTATTGATAAATATTACCTATGGAAGCCACCAGTATGCAAGGGACAGTAAATAAAGAACAGCTTGGTCTGATAGCCTTTAACCCTGAGTAGTTGTGTAATCAGCTCTTCGGGCCTGATTACACAACTACTCAAACAATACTATTGGTGACTGACTGTCTTTACCCTGTGCCTAAGATGGTAATTGTCATCTGCTTAAATCAGGCTCACCTCTGAGATAATGTTATCCAAATTAGCTGAAAAATTCTTTTTGGCTAATAACATGGCCGAAGATGGTAGCATTTGAATTTAGGCAAATATTTCCAAAGACAACACATTCAATGCACTTGATAAGAAGTAATTTACACCTGGAGTATTCCCCCCAAATAGTCTTGCACCTGCAGATAGTTTAGCTCTTCAGAGCCCTCCTACCCATATGTTGTTGTTAAACCGAATGATACCAAGCCAATACTCTTAATAACTCACACTATATCGTCAGTTTCATCTAAGATAATGCCTCAAAATGCTTCACAAGGTTGATGGGGATCACTGAATAGGTATAAAGAATTTGAGGATGTTGCCCAAACACAACCTAAGAGGTTTTTGAAGAGTGTTTTTGAAAGAAGGTATTGCAAGTGCAAGACAAAGGAATGTAGGAGAGTAAGATAGTATTGTTTTGTTGCTGTTGATATAATAGCCACTGATTGTGGGACAGAAGAAGTGAGGTACAAGCATTAGGTCAGTTTCTCAAACACACCCACTTGCAGGATGGCCACAGCAGCCCCCACTCATAGGAAGAAAGCCTGGTGCTCACTCACTCACTCACTTGTCCCCTATCCATCAGCCACAATTCGTTCAAGCGAGAGAAACCTTTGGGGACTGAGTTTTTTGTGTTTTTGTTAGATCCTCTTCTATTTTGTGCATCATGTTGTAAGTTTTTTTGTTGTTATTGTCATTTTTTGTGTGGAGACAGTCAGTCAGGTGAAGCGTATGATGAGACTGCTCTTCCATGGCCTGGAGCCATGAGCATGCTGCTCGACATCAGGGTGGAGGAGACAAGTGCTGTACTGTGGCGCTGAGCACAGGTTTAGGGTATGTTTCGGGTGGGGGTGGGGGTTAGGTAGAGAGAGTGAGGTGGGGGGAGGAGAGGGGAGGGAGGTGAAAGAGAAATGGGGAGGTGGAGAGAGAGAAGGGTTTTTTTTGGAGAAGGGAAGGATGAATTAATGCTTGTACTAGTTTTCTTTTTTATATAAAAATAGTTTTTAATTCCGTGAAATACAGTAAAAGCCCATTTATCTGGCACTGGATCAATCATAACTTCTGTATAACCATCACATAAAAAAAAGTCTGCATTCGATTAACCGGAATAACCCGGAAAAATGCATTTCAAAACTTGGGGGGGGGGGGGGGGGGGGGGCGCGTTTTCAGCCGAATATCCGGTGGCACACGCTTTAACTGGTATTGGCCAGGTCCCAAGGGTGCCGGATAAACAGGTTTTTACTGTATATTGTTTAGATCTCATGGTTATACCTATTTAGATATTTGGGAAATATTAGTGTAATAACACTGAGATTGTGTAAACCTGCTATAGCTTATCTTGTTGCTACTGAGGTAAAGTGACATGACAATGGGGAGAAGACAGAAGCTGGATTTGGAGCACGAGCTGAAGGATTGAAATTTTAAAAAATCCTTCCTGTAAGGTTTCCGTTTTACTCCAATTTTCTATCACAGCACGAGGTGTGCAGCTGCTGTTGGCCAGCTTTAGCGTTAATGCAAAAGAAGTTAGTAATTCTAGAAAACCTCATAGGGCGCTATATCAAATGCAAAGATTATTATTATGATTATTATTCATGCAGCACTGGCCATGCAAAGCAATGACGCTTAACTGCTAAGCTGATTTCTACAATACCGACAATTCTAGTCCCTTATTCGCATAAACTGCAATAAGTACTGTACGCGATTGAAAGTTTATGATTGCAGCACAGCAAAGTCATTGTTGTCTAGGTGTGCGCAGCGCTGATTGTAAGGAAGGATGAATTGAAGTCTGTCTCATTGGTTTCACCGGCCCCAACTATGTAGATTTCGTCAGCCACCAGGGTATGTGAAAAAAGGTTTTCTAAACTGTGGATTATCAATGTATAAAAATAATGGGAACTACTTGAGATATGCATACAGTATGTCTATATTTCTTCTTTTTCCCATATAATTAAGTATTTTTCAGAAGAACAAACTAACACTCCGACCGACAACAAGCGCTATTGGTTGCACATTGAGGCCACCAAAAAGTTTGTTTGAGAACCACTGTATTTCACTCCAGTTGGATGAACAGAAGATTTAGTAAGAGAAGTGGAGCAAAAGCATTAAGGGATTTTCAGCTCAGGATCTAGAACCAAATTCAAGTCAGTGTAAGCAAGTACCAAACAGATTGCGCTTCCATTGTATTGAGCCATTCAGCTGAAGTCTTGGACCTGATGTCTGACAGAAAAGTAATGGTCTTGGAATCAAGGGTAGCGGCAAGAAAATGTGTTATGGTGACACTAACGTGCATGGGAAAACTGAACCTTCCCTTGGCAAATGTAGAAAACTCGGAGGTGGCTAAAGGTTCCTTATTCACTTTATACATTGATAGATAAGATTTACTGTCATTCCACGTGCCAAAATCAAAGTCATGAATCTAAGCACTGAAAAATTACCTCAGAAACATAGCCCTGGAGCCATTTTGTAAGTTATCTGTAAACTGGTCTTTCATTTGCGGCTGTATGTGAGACACCACCGTACTCAAATTGGCTACTGCGTACACTTATAAATGCAGACACTACACTTAAACCCAGGTTGCTTTTGAGACAACCTTCCCAACATCAAATGCAAGGACCATTATTACTAGTTTATAAACAAACCTTTTTTTAAAAAAAACTATTTAAAAAAAAATTACTCCCAGAGACATTAAACAGTTTACAAATAAAAAATTAAAAAGGTTTCATATAACATTCAGTTTAGTAATAAAACTTAAGTTTTAATTTGAATAAAGTGGAAGGCTAATTTTGAATGTAATACGATTATCACACTTTACACTCAAACCTCAACTGGAAAGATACCCTATCAAATGTAAGATATTTTTCTATTTAGGAACTCAAAGGAATACTCCAGAAAAAAGCCACACAATTTGTATTATTTGTTTTGTATTCAATTTGAAACGTAGCTCCAAGAATTTTAAAGTCTTACCGTATCGAGGCTGGCCTCCTGATCGGGAAGTCATCTCAGCCTCAACTTCCAGCACTCATTGTTGGTTCACTAAAGAAAGAAAATGAGCACCAAACTATCATGTTTGACTTTGCCTTGGAAATGGTTTCAAAATGTCTGCCCCAATTAGTGGGACTAGCCACTATGTGGTAAGAATTTAAAAATCTTTTACTTTGTTTCAATATAAAAGGGCTTTTGGAATGATAAAAGATTTTTTAAAATGAGTATAGGGCCTTATGATGGAGTATTCCTTTAAACCAGTAGTAATCGAACAATCTAGCTTTCTATCCACTCACCTATGTCCCTTAGCCAATTGCAACATACGTCTTGTGCTGGCAGTTTGAGTGCACCTGGAGTACAGCTTTGTTCTTCTTTCAGTCTCCAAACAGTAAAAACATACATATCGTGCCAAGAGATCAATAACTTTATCAAAGCCCTTTCACTTCACTTTTATTGATGCTCAAGAGCTTGTCTCTCTGTACGGGGAGAGGCAGACAAGCTGAAACTCTAGCTACATACGATGGAGCCCTGTGTTTGCGATACACAAAATTCCGGGATCACCTCCAACATCACTTCTTGTTTGTTGTATAAAGAGCAGGAAGTGATGTCAAAGGCACCCTAAGGACCTAGAAGTTTGCCATTTTAGCACGAAAAACCAGCCAGTACCAGAAAGCAATCAGACTGGGGGGAGGAGTGAAAAGCCAAGTGAAACGCTGGCCAGGAGGAACATGTCACTTTCACTCAGTGTCCAGAGCTGTCAAGCAAACAAAGCGTGGCCCTACAATTATCCCAAAGGCCGCCCTCAATCTACTATCACATTGAGCACTGAGCTGGCAGCGGTGTCAGTTTGACGAAGGAGTAAAATAGTCTAGGAGCTATTTATAATGATCAAAGTTTAATGTCCTTGATTTCAGAATGTTGGGGTACTTGTGGCCCTACTTTGCTTCCCACCATTGAGTGGAAGCACAAATCTCAAAACTCAATTGTTATTGGTCAAGACCAACGTCAACCAACCTGGCGCTTGGTTGATAGCTTTTGCAAAAAATGTTGGACTTTGTGGATACCATAGAAAAATTGCAGCCGCAATTAATCCACAATTTTCTGTTGGCCCAAGTTATAAGCAAACTCGTGCTGAAATGCATTGAAACAGGACTGGACTGTATCCATACAGCAGGAAGTGTTATTTGTTTTGCACTGGAACCACTGCACTGGTCAAGGGAAGAGGAAACAGCAGCGAATTTCCTTTAGTATATTGGGGGGGGGGGGGGGGGGGATTATATTCAAAGCATACCCAATGGATGGAAGGGAGATAACTACCTTGTCAATCACAAGATTCAGAGTACTCAAGAATCTCCTTATAGTTTGGCTGAATCTTTGTTTCCATGTCTCACACATATTCTTAATATAATCATTTAGTTTGCTTAATTAATCACCACAAAGATTGACAACTGATATGGAGAGTGAGTTAGCCAGAGGCAGTGACAGAAACATTGTGTATCTCCAGTTCTAGGTACAGTAAAAGCTTTGTTATCTAGACTCCTCAGGAACCTGACCGTTGCCGGTTAATTAAATATGCTGGATATTCGAGTGGCAAGTTGTCGAAAATCCTACACAAAAAATTAACTTATTTGAAAACATATATTAATAATAGACTAAATAACATAATATTGTATGGATACTTACCAATAAAGCATTCCAGCATACTCGGTAAAATAAAAATTCCAGTATTTGGTAAGTTTAATAAGTGAGCATACCGAAAGTGTCCCAGATGGCTACGGTACGAGATCCGGTTGCTGGAATGGTGAATTGTATTGTGAGATACCGGTTGGTTGAGCGTTCCGGTTGGTTGGGTACCAGATAACCAAGCTTTTACTGTAGTTGGTAGTGTGGTGGCATGGAGTTACTGATTGGAAGAAGTTCAAAGCAGGACAGATGGGAATGAAGTTTCTTTCTAGGCTCAACCTGCATCCTCGCCCTCTCCTCTGACAGGGATGATTCGTTGCGAACAAACTACCTGTAAGAACAAGTGGCCGTCAACCCTGGGACCACGTTAGCCAGTCATGCAGCAGCACTTACAGGATGAATGCTTTGTTGGGTGTTTTGTTTCCAGCAGGGGTTTAACGTCTTTCCCAAAATGGTTCTTGCTTCATGAGTCCACATTAAAGAGAAATTCAAAAGGATCCAAGTCAGCAACAACATTTGTATAGCACCTTTCACTTTGGAAGGACATCAAAAGGTGTTTGACAGACAGTGTTTCAGACCTGAGCTGGGGTTCGGATGGGGGGGAAGGGTGCTGACTGATGGCACAGGTAAAGAGGAGGGACTTGAAAGAGGCTAGGGAGGGTGCGAGAAATTCTACAATTTGGGGGCAGTGTCTGAAGGCTTGCATGCCAATGGTGGGGCAGGGGACATGGAGCAGCCTGGAGCCCGCAAAGCAGAGGGATCAGACAGGTTGGTATTAGATGAGGAGGTCGCAGAGGTAGAGTGGGCAAGGCTAAAGCCAGGTGAAGAAGCAAACCAAGAACCCAACATGGATGGTTATTACTGCAAATCTACTGATGCTATCTATCGTGGATCTTATCTGGCTTTTTTCAGTTATGGAAATGTATATGCTGTGGTCACATAACAGAGTAAAGGTCACAGGGCTGTGGGGAGGGTGAGGCACTTCTCCAGGTCTGTTCTGATGAGTCCTGACGGGATTGGAGGTCAATGTTTTAACACTCGATTTCAGAGCTCAAAGAGGAATGTGTAATTTGACCTCACCACAGAAATCATCCATGTTGATATGTTGCATCCCTGCAACTGAATCTTCATTTAGTTCCTATTGCCACGTGAGAAAAGGGGAATATTGCCATTCTCATTCACAAAATGCTACTACCTGCTTAATACAGTAAAAGCCTGTTTATCCGGCACCCTCGGGCCCTGGCCAATGCCGGTTAAAGCGCGTTATTTGAAGCGCCTGATATTTGACCGAAAACATAAATAAGTAAATAAATTCAATGCATTTTTCCGGATAAATTCCGGTTAATCGAATGTGGACTTTTGTTTGCGATGATGGTTAAACGGAAGTTACGGTTGATAGGGTGCCGAATAAATGGGCTTTTACTGTACATTTCTTCTCAACTTTCTTTCATTGTGAGATTACATTACCTTTTAAAGAGACCACCTTAAAATCTTCAAATTTTTTTGTCAATATTACTACAGGTTTCCCAAGAAAATACGCAGTCACTATACTAAACAGGTTCAACTTGCATATAAAAAGATCGTTGACATGATACAAGGGAATAAAAACATCTGGACTGATACATTTCTTTATACAAAAAATCAAGCAAGTGGTCAAATGATCTTTCCCCACCCAACTATGCAATAATCCCATTCCATGCAGGTCTTCATGACTTTACCCAGAGGAGCCAGCAACAATGAACAATTATACCCAAATCCTGGGCCTCTGGATGATCAGCCACATAAAACATTCTATTGGCAATAGAAAAATTACAATAAAACAAATCTGATAAATAAATAAAAACTCAATTGACCAGAAACTAACACTCTTAGTTAGAAATTTCCCTTCACCAATGATAGGCAAGAAATCAGCTAGCTCTAAATTAATGAGGACGAATTTCTTTCGCAGAATGAGTAACGTGTCAGACAAGTGATGATAGTAGATTATTTTATCACATAGGTAGTCTTGTTTATTCCCTAAGTAAATTCAACCGCACATTCAATTCTGAATTTCCTCCACAGGAATGGGGATGGGGGAAAAGAGAACCAATGAGACGTGCAGGAATTTCCCCACCTCTGTCCTCTTTCCTTCACCCCGTCTGTTTTGTCTGCAGGTAACAGAAGTGCGTCATGCAGAAGTGCTCTGGGGCACCATCCCATGTGAAGGGCGCTATTGAAATGCAAGTTGTAATAGTAGTAGTGGTAGCTACTGAACCAATGAGAATACTGAAACAGTCTAAGCACAATAAGATAATGTTAAACAAGGACATGGGCTGAGAACTGGCAAATACTGATAAATGCAAGATACAACATTGTAGAATAGGAAACACAACTACTCCATGGATTGCCAGGCTGAAACAGGTCTAGGGGTGTTAGCTCAGGATGTCAAAACAAGGAGGCAGCAACAATCATGGCAAAGCAGGATTCTGGGCTATATTGTTATATCTATTGAGTTCAGATGCCCATACTCAGGCTGGTCAGATCACATCATGAATACTGCACAGCTTTGGTCACCGCAACACAGGGGGGCTTGCCAGGCCCTAGAGAAGGTACAGAGAAGAATAACGAGAATTATCCCCAGCATTAGAGGAATGAGCTACAAGCACAATCAGACAGGAGGGGACCTCATAGAGGTGCATTAAATTTTTATAGGATTGAAAAAGTAAACTCAGATCTTTACTTCAGGATGTATCGTGACAGTAAACAAGAGGACATAGGAATATAGTTTTAAAGGGCAAGTTTAAGTTTTTCTTGATGTAGAGGGTAATCAATAACTGGAATATGTTGCCAGGAAAGGCAATAAAGGCATGGACACCAGATTAACAAGCTTCCAGCTCCACATTCTCACAAATCTCTGCGTAAAATGCCCCTCCTAAATATCCTTTTTAGATCCGCTCATTCCAGAAACATCTCGCTCCCCACCACTGGTGCAGACCATTGCACTTCGCTCTCTCCAATGCTACAATATGGATCCCATACAATAACAATTCTTTTTGGCGGGTTGAGGTGCTTTCCTGTACGTATAGGACTCTCAGTCTAGGCTGATGCAAAGCTGAATCAGTTAAGATGCCGTCATTCGGATGAGATGTAATACAAAGGTCCCATATATCTATTCAGGTAGATATTAAAAATCCTACACCACTGATCAAAACAGAAAGGGAATTTCATCCAGTATTGTGGCCAGCCATCTCAGGTACAAATTGGTCGGTCACTTCATAGCACTTTGTGGAACACTGCAGGTGCACTGACAAAATACAGTAACTACACTTTATAGTGAATTCTATGAAGCACTTTGACACATCCTACTGAAATGAAAGGCACTACATCAAATGCACACAATCTTATTTGTTGTATATTTAAAAAATCACTGGCATTAATTCTGAGAAGTACTTCCACATTTTGACATTCTAGATACAATCCCATCCTTCTGATAGCAACAACCACATCAGCAACAAAATTACATTTGAAAAGCACCTTTCATGTCAGGGGCGAAAGCCTATTATAAATGTAAATTTATTATTGTATAAAAATGCAAGTCAAATGTTAGCACCATGATTTCCTGAGATAAGCAAACTCAACAGAATCTGTCGCACAAATGCAAGGGTTCAATGACTACATGACTCCTCCACTAAGGCATACAAAACTCACTCACACTTTGTGGCATGTGAGAACAATAACAAAATTACACTTGTATAACGCCTTTCACGTCAGGAGGACAAGTCAATAGAGCTTTGTGAATCAAAATCCCAACACTACTGTGGCCAAAGACACAAAACGAAATAAGCAGAAACAGCAACAACATGGAATCAACCAACTAATATCATCAGCATTTACAACCGACGTATTGAACCCAAAATCAAGTTGGCAGTGTTGAACCATATGGAAGCCCTGATGTTGTTGTATCAGATCTGGCCACCCAAGTAAGGAGATCTTCTTATAAAGGACTTTCGTAAGCAACCTCAAAAACAGGTAAAGCTTCGAGAACTATGCCCTCCTTAGTATAGAAAGTGGTCATTAACGATAACTACTACTGGATTGCACCAACCTAAGAGGAAAACTGCAGAAAACATTTGCAGGAATGTGCACTTCTAAGGGACAACAAGCTGCCAAATTTTTATTTCGTCCCATTTTTGAAAGAAAGTATAAAATTGCCAGTTAAATCTCACCCACAGAAACCTGAGAGAATATGCATCAAATGTGTTGTATACCAGTTCCTGAGCCGGATGGGTCAGCAGTATTCCAGGGCATTGTGGATGACAGTGCCGCCAACCTAACTCATCAGCAGGACTTGGAAGAGCAGACCAATCACTGGAAGCAGGGAATCCACCCACAGAAGTTCCTGTTAACCCTGCAAGCCAAAGTGCTAATGGTCCAAGCTGGACAAGCAGTGGGAAAGCTTGCCAGACAGTGCTATTAATGGCAAGCTATGCGGTTTTAGCTGGTTATACTTCAGCAGTTACCCCAACCCAAGCCTTGGCCTCCTGCCAACCCGCACTCATATATTTTTCAGATTTGGAGAAGCAGGATGTGTCCCTCCAGGGAGAGAGTGCACATTCCATTCCAACAATCTATCCCTGGATTTTCTACATGTAGGTGACTGCATGGAATTCTCAGTTCGGTTCAAATACTCTTAGGCACAGTGATGGGTTTCCCAATGTGACACCCGGGTAACAAAAAGAAAAGCAGAGAGGATTAACTGACCAACCACATTTGTGTGAAATATGTAGCAAGCATCACATGTAGTTAAATACTATAACCTGCTTTCCAAATTAGACAACTACAAAGTTTGCCAAGTGTACGTTTCCTTATCTAAGAAATTTGGCAAATCAAACATTAAAAAGACTTACCAAAATCTACTCTTGTTAATATGCACTGCATTGGATGGTCCGTTGTGTGCCTTGTTGTTGTAGCCCCACTTTCATAACAAGAAGCGCATAGGTCGTAGTCGTAGCAAATTAAGCACTTATATCTGCGACCCCGAAAATTTCCTTTCAAACACGCATCACAGCTGACACCTGGAACACAAGGAATAACCAGATTAAATATTAATGCTTAGCTACAACGATATGTTATTCCATTTCCCAAAAAGTTGCATTATTGTGGTGGGTATGAACAGCTTTCAATTAAAATTGCCAAGAAGAAGCCCTTTTTTGTACATCACTACAACTTAAGTTTTGTGCAGGCTCTTCAACATGTGACACAAACATTAATATTATACACTAATTTATTAATTCATAAATTAAATGCAAGGCCACCTGACTGTATCAAATGCAAATATTTAAATTATTTTTTATGTTATTACACCTCACAATTTCCACAGAAGATGATCTCAATATTTAATTGGTAGACATGTTCCTCTTGAAACAGTCCAAAGAAACCTTACTTAACATGATCACGCAGATGGGAACTCGGTTTAATGTCTTATGCAATAGACAGCGTTTTTCACAAATTTAAGAGTTCTCTGAAAGAACCATGGAGGCAATGAGGGAGAAAATCTGAAAGCATTTGACAAAGTGCCAAATAAAAGATTATTGGCTAAAATTAAGGCCCATGGAATTAAAAGCAATATTGTGGGTTACAAAATTGGTTAGGCTATAGAAGGCGGGAACCTAATCTAAAACAGGACCCCCCCTATTCAGCAGTCGGTGATAAATTGTGTACCCCAAGTCCACATTCCAAAATGAGTTAGAATGGGGCCCTATCATATTAGCATACAACACACAGTTTCCTTTCTCATGAGTCAGAAAACACTCTGTAATGTGGCTTGATTGGTTCTTCTTACTCCTGGAAACCAGTCATACCAATACATAATACTTTCTGCCTCTGTGGAGATCTTGCCTTTTAACTTGCTGAGTAGTTAATCTCCCCCCGCTGCTAACCTGAACTCAAGTTATTAAATAGGAATAAAGGCACTGATTATGTTTCAGAATTTATGTACAGATCCAAAAATAATGAGACATTGAATTTAAGTTATTCAGAGTACAACTCCCAGTGTTCTTAGTCATCAATATTAAACCCTTGTTCACCAATATCTCTCTAGACAAGTGCAATCTGTAGCAAACATAAGGAGCAATTTTAATGAAACAAGAGTTGGAAAAAGAAATGTGGCAGGAAAATGTCAACCAAGATTAGTATATTTTTGAGAGGCTTGTTGAAAATTTTCCAGGTCCTTAAGTACCTGACAACTCATTTCTTATAGTGATAACAATCATCAGGGCTTGCAATGGAACAATTTTTCTAGTCATTCACCCCCCACCATGTTGAAAGAAATCGATCATTCCAGTTAATATTTTGGCCTGACTAACAAACTATTAACTATATATAGTGTGTGTTTACAATAATAATAATGTTGTATTATTATATAGTATGCACCTGTGGGTATCTGTGCACGTGCATATGTCTATCTGTGTAAGTGCATGTGTCAGGATAGGAGGTGAATGCATGTGTGACTTTCCATGGGTGTGTATAAAAATAAATAAATCTAAATTAATAAACAATAATGCAGACCCTCAATCCACGACTGTTTGTGGAACACTGCTAGGTACAATTGGTTGCTGCGTTTTGCTCCAAAATATAGTCACTACATTTTACAGTATATTCTGTGAAGCACAGTGAGACCTCTTGAAGACTTGAGTCTGCAATCTTATTCGCTAAAAAGCTTGACATCACTCTCCTAGAAATCTTAAAATAAATTTGGGATGATTTGTTCTTAAAATTCCAGTTATTAATAGGAATTAATCTTAAAAAGCATGCAGTTTTCAATTATTGGTAGCTGCGGGTCATATGCAGCAACCCTTTTAAAATAAATTTAATCCAGATGTTACCCCAGTCCTAAACTCCAGAGTAGAGCAAGAAAAATGTTATTCCTCAATTTGATTAGGATTATCTTATACCTATTTTATCCCTCAGCCTATGAACCATTTATAATTTAGTTACGCAACAAAAATGCTCCAACTTTGTTCATCTGGTCACAAAAGAATAGCAATGATCGCAAGGTCCACCTCCAAAAATGTTTGTAACTACTGTATATGCAAGCAAACAAAACTATCTCAACCGGATTCCAGAATACAGTGTGCATCAGACCACCCCATGTCAGTTGATACCCGTCTTAAGAATTCAAAATGGTTTAGAGCAGAGAGAGGCAACATTTTACCAATGGTGGGCCAGACCATTGTAGGCCGGTCCCGGCGTGGGCTGAAATAATAACCGAGTATTTTTAGCCGCACCTCACCAGTCACTCCAGGGCTGGGAAATTCAAAAGAAACGGGCGGGATGATGCCACATGGCTGCCGATTACCGATTGGCTGAGGCCTCAGGGAGTCGGGAATGATGGCGAAGGTGGTTCCAGCCGGATCTCCGCATTCGGCCCGTGAGCCGTAGGTTGCCGACCCCTGGTTTAGAGGATCAAATTGCATGGCCAAACAAGAACTTAACCCAGTCCAGTTTCTGCACAACAGAAACCAAATATAAGTGGGATATTATGCAGCATAGGCAAGGAAAAATTAATAAGCATTTTCTTCACAAGTCAAGCAGGAGCAGTTGCAGAGGCCAGATAATCTTTCTGTCCAACCGGGAAAAAGTAGTTTAACAAAAAGTTAAAGTTTCATCAACAGATGTTAAGCACCCTTAATCTAGCCTTCGGTAGATACTAACACACAATACAACTCAGATGTGTCTCTAATAATGCATTTTGGCCGAGATTGACCTTAACAGTCCTGATGTGAGACTTAAATTTAGAGACTATTGACCCAGCAGCCGCTTCTACCGAGCAAGACTGGTCATTGTAAGGAAGACTAATAAGTCTGATGATCTGTGAAGAGCAGTTCTCACAAAACTTGTGCTTCAGGACTTCACTGATTTATCACTCGAGTGAGCTACTGTAGTTTTAGCATCTGAGTTGTATTGTATTCTGAAAATCACACGAAGAACTGCTTTTCCCCCCATGAAGACTGTGAATTCAGTGTAGTGTCCCCTTCCTGGCTTGCACGGTCCCATCAATCACCCCAAATCCCTTCCTTTCCCCCCACCCTCCCTGATCGCAGATCTGAAACACTGACGGTCCAGCACCTTGGGACATCCTCTTGACATGAAGGGTGCTATACAAGTATAATTTCGTTGCTGTTGTTCGACTGATCTTCTGGTCTCAGTGTATCTGGAAATGTTGCTCAAAATATATTTTTTCCAATATAATTTTAAATCTTAAAAACCTCTATAAAGTCCCTTCCAAGACGTTGTTTTTAAACCTGAATAATCGCTGCTAATAGCTCAATCTTAGAACAATGAGATTCATCCTAGTTGCTATCCCTGCAATGTTTCTTGTGCCTGATAAGCCCCTTGTCATGGCAAACAGAACTGTATACAGTACTCCAGGTGCAGCGTGATTTCTGGAGAATCTGATTTGGCAATTTAGACCAGTCTGCTTTGTTTATTGTTGCATCACACTGTTTCGATGTGGTGAAAGATAAATCAGTTAACTTAAGATATCTTTTAATTTCACCCTTGGGACATTCTGTGGATCCATGGGGTTTCATGTGTCCCATTTTTATTTCTCAAACAAGTTACTTGCATTCTCTGTATTTAACTTCATTTGTCAGTCAATCAGAAGTTGAATACAGCTTGGAATTCCGTAAAGCCCTTCATATTGTACCTCCTGCTGCTCTTCAATGAAGCTAAAGGTTGTTGAAGGACAAGTAATTATTGTCAAACACAGCATCTACATCCATTCAATTATCAACCCAGTACCATTAGCCTAGACCAGGGTGGTCCAACTGGTGGCTCACAAGCTGCATCCGGCCCAAGGATTTATTTAATCCTGCCCGCAAAGCATTGCCAACTTTATTATTTTACTTCCCGGCTGTATGTCTCCTGAGACTCCACCTCTTTTCCCATCATTCTCCACACTAACTCCAGCCTCGTATAACCTCATGAGACAGTGTGGAAAATGACCATAAGAGAGGCTTAGTAGCAGGCTGTATTTTAAAAAGGTATTGATGCATATTTTGTCATTCTAAAACTATGAGGCTCAGTAAGAAACACAAAGTAGATGTAGAAAATAGGTGATTGGAACTATGGATCAAGAGAAACACATGTTCCACAGGGTTATCATTTTGATGACTGTGAGGGCTATTAAATTATGTGCCTTTTAATTTACTTATTAATTTCTTTCACTTTCATTGCTTACCCAGGATTTAATGATATTCTTTTATTTATATATAGAGCTTATTGATAAAAGTATTATTTTAAAACGTATATTTTTATATTGTCTAAGTCAAATTTCTATTATAACTAAAACATGGTGAAATTAATGATAGTTGCACAATTTAAACACAGAATTTCTATCAGATTCTTACGAGTTGTTTCTAGAGGAAAACTAAAATATTGCTCATCTCAAATCCGGCCCTCAGCAGCTAAACGCCTGGACTACAAACTCAACTTGCTTGAACACACAACCTACCGGCCCAGAGGCAAGATTCCTACCAACTAAGTCAAGCTAACACATCACACCATCTTGCTAATAAACTCCAGGTTGGAGTTCCTGAGAGCTGGGACAGTATGCTGAGAGCCCAATCATCAGTGGTAGAGAACATGAAGCAGAATTCTATTGAGTAATGGAAACAACCAGATTGGTACAGTTTGGGGTCACACAAGTAAGGTAGGGCCCTCCAGGAGGGAATGAGGATTTGAACTTGATCTGCTAGGGGATAGGATACACTCGGGGAACCCAGTAAGGGAAAGGACAAGAGCTGCAGAGTTCTTCTGAATAGTCTGAAGCTTGCATGGGGAAGAGCTGGCAATCTGAGGGTTGGCATCGTTGAGCTTAAAATGGCAGGTTTACTTTTTTAAATTGTACTGCACTCCCTACATTATTCGTATTTTAAATTCCCCTAGCCCCAAATCTAAAGCGCAAAACTGTTGTTCACCAAATGCTCCAGTTTCTTGGATTCCTGTCCTGGCACGAAAGGTACTATATAAATGTAATTTTGTTAATTCTTGCTGTTGTAACCCTGTTCAAGTGGTTAATGAACCCTCTGAGTGATGAGATACTCCTAAGTGTCTATCCTGAAATTACCCTTTTCGGTCCGAACTTGTGGCATCTTGTTCTACTGTCTCAGATTTTCATCAATAATAATACCCCCAAAAACAGTAACAAACAAATTGGTCATCTAAATCCACGACTTTATGGGACACTGCTATGTGCAATTGGTCTCCGCGTTTCACCCACAAAATATACAGTCACTTCATCTTCAGTAACTTTAAGTGAAGAGCTTTGAGATGTCTAGAAGTCGTGAAAAGTGCTATATCAAATTCAAGGATTATTATTAAATAACAACAACAAAATTACATTTATAGAGCGCCTTTCACGTCAGGAGGACGTCCCAAAGTGCTGAACAGTCAGGCTGGGACCCGAGCAGGGGAAGAAAGGGTCGGGGTAGGGGGAAGGAGAGTAGGAGAGGTGGAAGAGTTAGGAGGGGAGCAGAAGGCACGGCCGAAGAGGAAAGTTTTCAATCCGGCCTTGAAGGAGGAAAGAGAGGAAGTGAGGCAAAGGGATTGTGGGATGGAGTTCCACAGTGTGGGAGCAGAGAGGCTGAAAGCCCGGCCACCGATGGTTGCACAGGTAGGGCGGTGGATGCAGAGCAGGCCTGGGTCTGCTGAGCGGAGGGGACGGGTGGGCTGATAGGGAGACAGCAGGTTGGGGAGATAGGTGGGGGCAAGGCTGTGAATGGGCTTGAAAATGAGGACGAGGATCTTGAATTCGATCCTCTGGGGGATGGAGAGCAGGTGGAGATGGGCGAGGGTGGGAGTGATGTGGTCACGAAGCCTGGTGCGGGAGAGTACACGAGCTGCAGAGTTCCGAATGATCTGCAGCCTGTGAAGCGAAGAATTGGGGAGGCCAACGAGGAGAGAGTTCCCTTAGTTGAGCCTGGAAGTGATAAAGGCGTGGATGAGTGTTTCGGCGGCATGGGGGGTGAGGTGGTGGCGGAGTCTGGCTATAATATATTATTATTATGGAATCTTTAATGTCCACCTAAAAAGGGAGACGGGACCTGGGTTTAATATCTCATCTAAAGTACTGCAGTTTCAACAATGTACCACCCTCCCAACACTGCATTGCAGTGTCAGCCTATTTGTGAGTTCAATAAAGCCGCAACATTATTATTATGATGTAGAGTCTGCTTGCTCATGTTGGTTTTCACACTAAAATGGACAACTTCCAAGTTCAGATCATCACAGATGTTACTTCCTGTTTTGCCGTTCAAGCACAAGTGCATGCGTGCATGCCCACGGTGCACATGTGCGTTGAAATTAGCCATTAGAGCAGGGATTGGGATTTAATGGATCCCAAACATGGCATTATAACAACCCTCCGACTGTACGTTCCAGACCAATGCCGTGCTGGGAGTAATACGTGTCAGATGTGTAATTCTTCAGATGAGACTTTAAATCAAGGTCTCATCTGCTTAGATGACATACACCATTATCATAAAGAAAAGGGAGTTTCCCCCCCAATATCCTAGCTAACATTCTAAAGATGACACTGGGCATTCACTTCATGGTGGTTTGTTTGACATGCTGTATGGAAAAAGGGTGCCTCAATCACCTACAAATACACACTTTACAAAACATTTTACAGTAAAATCTTGTGCAGCACTCGAGTTTCAATGACATGATAAGTTGCTATGTCAAATACAAGGGATTATTTTAATTATTATAAGTACATTCATCCATTCATCATTATTATAAATACATTCATCCCTCCTGCACCTCAGGCATCGGCAGCATCATCATACAGAGATGCACACTCCACCTCACCAAGCCAATCAAGAGCCTTGGCATCTTGTTTGACCCTCAAATATCCTCTCTTCCCCCATATCCATGCCATGACCCACTCTGCCTTTCACCACCTCCCCAACATTGCCCAACTCCACAGCCTCATCCCCAGGCTGCCAAAACTATGCACATTTGCCACCTCAAGGCTCGACTACAGAAACTCCCTCCTTATTGGCCTCCCAAATCATCCAGAACTCTGCAGCTCGTGTCAGTTCCTGCACCAGGCTCTGTGACTCCATCACTCCCACTCCACTGGTTCTCCATCCCTCAGAAGATAGAATTCAAAATACTCATCCTCAATTTCACTGCCTTGCCCCATCCTGTAACATGTCCTCTCACTCAATTCTGCAGGCTCCAGCATGCTCCATGTATTCCACCCGAACCGCCATACCACTGGCACGAGGCTTTCAGCTTCTCTACCAATACACTTCGGAACTTCATCCGATATTCCCTGTGCCTCCTTCAAGGCACAACTCAAGACCCTCATTTTCAACTGTGCCTTCAGCCGTCCTCCTACCTCTATGCCCTCCCTCACTGCCCCAATACACGCAGGTCCTGATCCCTAACTATTCGTGTGCATGTCCATTTCTTTTCCACTTTATTAGCTTTGATAGCACTAAAAACACCTAGACAATTCATATCCGACTAACCTGTCTAGAAATAAGCAGCACATAAAATTTAATTTTTAATAAAGTGTTATAGTTAAAAGTTGAATTACTGCTCCAAAGCAAACTATACAAAAAGGTATGGAGACGTTGGTGCAACTGCTGATGAGAGAAATAAAAAGAAATGAAATGCAATTCACACCGAAGTGGTAGGATGAGGAGTAGCTTAACTAACCATCACAATATTCCTAAATTGCTTGGTGTTTCCCTTGAGGATGCCAATTACCCATTCTGAAGTGATGTTCAATGAAAGTGGAAGATGGTTCAATCTTAATAGTCAAATTATCCTGCACTTTTATTCTGCGCAATTCAAAATTTGCCATGTAATCATTAATAACTGAATAAATAAACCATGGGAAACGACACTGGCGACAATCTGCAACTATTTTGTAAAACTGGGAATTGGGTATTTTTCAGCTGTTGCAACAGAGACCAACAATAACATCCCAATGTGCTTAATTGGGACAGCCTACATGTTTAAATGAAAATTATTTTACAGTATAGTTTCACTGTGAGCCATATCTACATGCTCAAATTCATTACCCCTCCCCTTATATGTCGTAATATGTGAAGATAAGCAGCACTCTCCTACTTGGAATATCAAACCTGTTAAGAACCCTCTATTTAAAGCTTCTAAGTGCTCTGAAAATAATTCTGGATCCAGGTTGTGGATTCCAGACCCCCTCCCCACAGTCTACACTTTTTTTTTCTAATGTCTAATTAGTTTTCTCCTTTTAAATTTGTGGCCTTTAGAAAGACTCGTCAACCAGTGGAAATAATTTACTCCTATTCATCCTATCAAAGCCCTTAATTAGCTTGATGATCTCCATCAACTCAGCCCACCCCCTCAGCTCCAGTGAAAATCTGCACGGGGTGAAAATACTGTACTGAATACTGTTAGGCCGCAGTTGAAATATTGTATAGCTTTGGGCAGAGAATTATTAGAGGATACTAGAGAGAAAGACAAAGCACAAACTGATAAGAATAATACTAGACAAGTTTATGAGGAATGGCTAGAGTGATTAATTAGATATCTTTCTGTAGTGAGTAAAGATGGGTGAGAGGTGATAATAATCCTTGCATTTGATAAAGTGCTTTTCACCTCTTCTAGACATCTCAAAGCGCTTCATAGAATATATTGTAAAGTGGATTGTCTGTATATATGCGGGCGAAATGCTTAACATAATCAGTTAAAAGATGATAATAATCCTTTCACTTAATATAGTGCCTTATCACATTTTCAAGATGTCTCAAAGCGCTTCACAAGATATTCCCAGGCGGGCAAATCATTGGGCAAGTTTCCTTACTCCACACACTTGTTTACCTAGCAGTAAGTAGGAACCCAGTTGTTAGTCGCTTGGCAGATTGCATTTTTCTGGGATAATAATCCCTTCTCAAAAAATAATAATAATTCGGTCACTTAATCCACAACTGTTTGTGGGACACTGCTGTGCACAATTGGCTGCCGCATTACATTCATAAAGCATAGTCAATTCACTTTACAGTACATCCTGTGAAGCACTTTGAGATTTTACAAGATGTGGTAAAATGCCATATCAAATGCAAGGACTATTATTAATCAAGTGGTTTGACTGAGTATTCTGTGGGCAAAAGATAAATGGTGAGGAATGGTTTCTACTGACAGGTGATTTGAGGACAAGCACATATGAATATAAAGTACAGTAAAACTTCCTTAAGTCGTATCAGTCAGTATCGTAACATTTAATACTATTTACGTAAAGTAAGTTTTGCACAAGTGCATCAATTTGCATAAATTGAATATACAACTTCATCAATAATCTACACTGCATACTTCAGTAAAGGTAGAAGGAAATTTGCATGCATGAATGGATTAGGACTTAATTTCCCACAATTTAATTCTGCTAGTAAATGTGGTAACGTCATTATGGGTTAGGAGATGATTTAGGATGCATAGCTGCCAACCTTTTTTTTAACAAAAGTACTCCTGAAAGCTAAAAACAGTATTTTGTAGTAAAAAAAGGTACTTTCGATCCCATCATTTAGGTCTAATTGCAGTACTCAGAACATTGTCACCTCTTCCCTAACTTGATGCCAGTACAAATTTCAAAAAATGTTGAATCTTTATCGGTTTGGTTCAACATCTGATCTAAAAGACAACACCTCCAACAATGTACAGTAAAAGCCTGTTTATCCGGCACCCATGGGACCTGGCCAATGCCGGTTAAATGGCATGCCGGATATTTGGGCAGCAAGTTGCCGAAAACCCAACACAAAAAAAATAACTTATTTTTAAACATACCATATTAATAATAGACTAAATAATAACAGAATATCGTATGGATACTTACCAATAAGGGAATAAATATCAATTACATTCCATAAACACAGCACACAATCACAAAACAAACTTCTACAACGTCGGACGCTAGTGGCTTAAAGCGGTAATGTCGTTTTTTTATTTATTTCTCTCCCTCCTTCCCTCTCTCTCTTTCACACCAATACTCAAGTCAGTCTGGCATTTCAATGGCTCCAAACCCAACCCCCCCTCCATTCCTCTCATTTTCCATCTAAATTAATCAACTCACCCCCCACCCTCTCTCTCCCCCTCCCACCCCACTCTCTGTTAAAGGCAAATCTTGCCTTACAAATCTGATAGAATTTTTTGATGAGGTAACGGAATGGGTGGATAATGGTAGCGCAGTTGATGTAGTTTACATGGACTTTCAAAAGGCATTTGACAAAGTGCCACATGAGAGACTTATTAGGAAATTAAAGGCCCATGGCGTAAAAGGGACAGTGGCAGCGTGGATCCACAACTGGCTGCGAGACAGAAAGCAGAGTTGTAGTGAGCGGCTGTTTTTCAGATTGGAGGGAAGTGAGCAGTGGTGTGCCACAGGGATCAGTTTTGGGACCATTGCTGTTTGTAATCTACATCAATGATCTGGACTTGGGTGTACGGAGTACAGTTTCCAAGTTTGCAGATGACACTAAGTTAGGGAGAATAGTAAATAGTGAGGAGGATAGTAGCCATCTGCAAGAGGATATAGACAAATTGGTAAAGTGGGCAGACACATGGCAGATGAAGTTTAATGCAGAGAAGTGTGAGGTGATGCATTTTGGGAGAAGAAATGAAGGGAGGCAATATAGGCTAGATAGTACAATTTTAAATGGTGTGAAGGAACAGAGAGACCTGGGGATTTGTGTTAGTGACTCGTTGAAGGTGGCAGGACAGGTAGACAAGGCTGTTAAGAAGGCATATGGGATACTAGGCTTTATAAATAGGGGTATAGAGTACAAAAGTCAGGAAGTGCTGACTAACCTCTATAAGACTTTGGTGAGGCCTCAGCTGGAATACTGTGTTCAATTCTGGTCACCACACTACAGAAAGGATGTGAAGACATTGGAAAGGGTACAAAGAAGATTTACTAGGATGGTGCCAGGATTGAGGGACTTCAGCTATGAGGAGAGGCTAGATAGGCTAGGGTTATTCTCTCTGGAGCAGAGAAGATTGAGGGGAGACCTAATAGAGGTTTATAAGGTGCCGGTTATATGGAAGTTACGGTTGATCGGGTCACGGATAAACGGGCTTTTATTGTAGTACTAAACAAAGTGTCCCCAATATCCATCTTGAATCAGAGATTATCAACTGAGTCAAGCTACAACATCAGAAGAGAAAATGCAGAAGCTTAAAAGAAACAAAGCATTCTGAGCCTGAAAGCCTTACCAACAGCTCAAAATCTCTCACTGTAAAAGTGGTTTTGAAGCATTTATCCACACCCATAATAAGTTCTAAAATTATACTAATACAACAAAATTATATCTTAATAAACATTAGATATAGTGCTTTAGTGATATTTGTATAGTATTTATTTGACCTAGTATTTCTCCACATGAAAGGCGCTATATTAAATGCAAGGATTATTATTATCATACCATTAAAATATTGCAACTCATCTCATAGGATTTACAATAAGATGTAGTAGGCAAATGCAGTAGTAAATTTGCACAAAGTCTGACAAACAGCAATAAGTGAATGATCAATTGTATCATCTGTCAAGATTGTTGGCCAGAACACGGGAGAAATTCTCTTCTCTTTTCAAATACGCTAAGTCAAACCAGTTGGGACCATACACTTAATATGGCTTATGAGATACAGGGAGACCCCGCATAAAGTCGTAGGTAGGTTCTTGAAAAGCGCGAGTTTAAGCGAAACGACCTTAAGCGAATACATTTTTTTCCCCATAAGAATGAATGTAAAAACTGGAGTTTGGTTCTTTTGGACATTTTTCAGCAATTTTTTTTTTTTAATTATACTCGCCGCTTGACTGCCTGTACGGCTCACTCACTCGCTCCCTGACTGCCTGCCTGGCTCACTCACTGCTGGTATCACTCACTGACAGCTGGCTTGCTCTCTCACTGCCAGTCTGGCTCACTCCAGGTCGTGCGCCGTCGTGTCCCCTTTCCACCCGCTGGCGAATGATGTAATAGCGAACATCGCAACATTAAATGAATATATATTGCCAAAGTATCAGCAACATAACGAAAAAACATTAACCGAGGTGACGTTAACCAGGATCTACCTGTATGTGAAACTTGCATAAGTGATATCATACATGACTTATCATAGAATCATTCAGCACAGAAGGAGGTCATTCAGCCCATCGTGTCTGTGCAGCTCCTTGAAAAATCCAAAGACAGTAATCTCTTATGAAGAAATTGAAGCCTCCCTTCCCGGCTACCTTCCACCACACCCCCCACCCTAACCAACGTGGTAGTGGAGAGGCTGTCATCTCCCAAGCTTCCTCACTCAGTCTATGTCCTTATTCCTCTGGCTGCTTCTCCTCATTTGAGCACCTCAACCTCATCACGCCTCTCTCACTCAAACATTCTCCAGGTTTACCACCCTCCCAAACCCCCTGGATCCTACCTCTGATATCTATGCTCTCCTCTCTCCTCCATGCGCCTCCTCAATAATCACATTGAATGTCAAGTACGAAGAGGTGACGGACTTCATTACCTCCAAAACTGACAACATATATATATAATAATCCTTGCATTTGATATAGTGCTTTCCACATCTTATCAACGTCCCAAAGCGCTTCACAGAATATACTGTAAGGTGAATTGACTGTATATATATATTTAACATCCGCCTGCCAGCCTCATCCTTCTCTTCTGTGTTATCTACCATCACCCCCACTCAGTCTCTGTCACCCACCCCACCCATCCTACATAAGAACATAAGAAATAGGAGCAGGAGTAGGCCATTCGGCCCATTGAGCCCGCCCCGCCATTCAATCATGGCTGATATTCTACTCTAACGTCTGCTACCTGCCTTATCCCCATACCCCTTAATCCCTTTATAAATTAATATAGATTAATTTGCCTGCATCTCTCCTTCCTCCTACATCTACTAACACCACAATGAAACTCACCACATGCTGTCTCGACCCCCTCCCCACCCCTACGAATCACCCAGCTACCCCTCCTCTGCCGACTGCTGGTAGGCACATACTAACCAGTCCCTCTCCTCAGGATCAGTCCCCACTCCCCATCAAAACCGCAGTCATCAACCTACCCACCCCTTAAAAAAACTACGCTCGATCCCTCCAACCTTGGCCACTTTGTCTGCCTTTGTCTTCCTCCTGTGAAGAAGTTTGAGATGGTGGTGTTATATAGGTACCAATATTAGTACAACAACTTGCTTTTATATATCACCCTTCACATGGGGTAGCATCTCAGCACACTTTATCAAATGCAAGATTATTACAATATATTCTTTGAGATGTCTCAACAATGTGATAAATAAAATCCAAGGATTATTATTTTTAATATTTTATTTATTTGCACTGTGAAAAATATATAATTTTCAAAGCTAGCCACATTCAGGATCTATTCTTACTCAATGCCTAGGTACTCATTTTACAGGCTGGATGTATCCCAGGATAGATAACAATATGACTGCTCTCTCTTGTTTTCAATGAACTAGGCAGCACCATGGCACCAGATGTTTTTTCAATCCATATGAAAAGACTGTGGGAAACTAAATACCAAAAAACTTCAGCAACAAAAGACTGACTGCTGCTGCTTGCAAAAGCAAGGCAGAAATGCTGGAAATAGTTCTCCAGATCTTGTGGGCTTCCTAAGCTTCTAGTCAGTGCCAGGAAAGTATTACTTCCAGTTCTCTGCCAATATGTCTGATCAGCAGCTGGCACCACCCACCACAGCCCAGTTATGGTTTAAAAAAGTGTTAACTTCAAGGTTTGAATGTCTACAACAACAAAATTACATTTGTATAGCAGCTTTCACGTTGGAAGGTTTTGCCAAGGCGCTGGGATGCAAATGTATACACAATGCATATCTTGCATTGGAAAGATGATGGTACATCTAGGAGATCAAGAAGACCCTAACATCATAATTTGATCGTTCAGTGCTGGTGGTATGCTGCATTACCGTATATCTCCACGTATAAGACGCACCCGCGTATAAGGCACACCCCCCGTTTTTGACCTTTTCTTGGTGAAAAAAAACGGAAGCATTTTCAATGATATTGCCGGCAGAAGGGAGGAGAGACAGGAGAGACAGGTAGGTAGGGAGAGAAAGAGGGAGAGAGGCAGGCCGGCAGCGTGGGAGAGAGAGAGGGAGGCCGGCAGCTCGGGAGAGAGAGAGAGAGAGGCAGGCAGGCCGGCAGCCTGGGAGAGAGAGAGGGAGAGAGGCAGGCAGGCAGCCAGGGAGGGAGGGAGAGAGAGAGGGAGGGAGGCAGCCCGGGAGAAAGAGAGGGAGAGGGGCAGGCCGGCAGACTGGGAGAGAGAGAGAGAGAGAGGGAGAGAGAGAGAGAGAGGCAGGCCGGCAGCCCGGGAGAGAGAGAGGGAGAGAGGCAGGCCGGCAGCCTGGGAGAGAGAGAGGGAGAGAGGCAGGCAGGCAGCCCGGGAGAGAGAGAGGGAGAGTGGCAGGCCGGCACGCAGGCAGGGAGGGAGGGAGGGAGGGAGGGAGGGAGGGAGGGAGGGAGGGAGGGAGGGAGGGAGGGAGGGAGGGAGGGAGGGAGGGAGGGAGGGAGGGAGGGAGGGAGGGAGGGAGGGAGGGAGGGAGGGAGGGAGGGAGGGAGGGAGGGAGGGAGGGAGGGAGAGGCAGGCCGGCAGCCTGAGAAAGAGAGGGGGAGGCAGGCCGGCAGCCTGGGAGAGAGAGAGGGAGAGCGGCAGGCCGTCACGCAGGCAGGGAGGGAGGGAGAGAGAGGCAGGCCGGCAGGGAGGGAGGGAGGGAGAGCGGCAGGGAGTGAGGCAGGCAGACTGGGTTCGGCAGAAGGTAAGCACAGCACTGAAGTCCGCTGCTGCTGCCGCTGCCCGGGCGGCCGAGGCTGAAGCCCCGTCACCCGCTCCTCCCAACCCCCACCGGACACTGACCAAACCCCGGCTGACAGCGCGCCGGCCGCCCCTCCTGTTTACTGTATTTCCGAGGCTCAAAATTGCTTGTACCTGCGTATAGGGCGCACCCCCAACTTTCGAGATCTTCCGACCTGAAAAAAGGTGCGCCTTATACGCGGATATATACGGTATATTTATATAATATAGTGCTGTCTGAATGTCGTTCATTTATCCAAGGGCTTGTCTGCTTGCAAGTCGATATTAAAAATCATATGGCATGATTGGAAATTGTGCCATATGATTCTCTTAGTGTCCTGGTGAACAATCCCGCAATAAATTGTGTTATTCACTTTATGGCTGTTTGTGGGTATTGGTATGTGCAACTCGGCTGCCACTTTCACCCACAAAACAGTGGCTCCACGTTACAGTACGTGTCATGTGAAGCACTTTGTGATGTCCTCCCGATGTGAAAGGTGCTGCACAAATTCAACGATTATTATTATTCCAAAAAGCCTACTTTGTAAACATTTTGTCTGTTTTTCCAACAGCAATGTGATTTCAATGATCTACCTTTCTCATTCCAGCACTCAGAGGCATCACTATGGTCATGAACCTACCAAGCACTTGTTACAATGGCTCTTGAAAATATATCATGATAGATCAGTCTTTGAAAGCGAGAATATGAAACAAAAATCTGGAAAGGGGAGGATTGAATATGCTCAACAGAATAATTGAAAAATTTCAAGTACACATACCTGGTGACATTCTCTGAACATTTGGAGGAAGCTAAAATATAGTTTGTTTGCAATTAGCAATAATTTGGAGTATTGAAACTAGTTTACTCCAGATAAAACTGAATATCTCAAAGTCTGCATATGGACAATGTTAGTTTTGTGACCATAATTACATAGAATCTGCTGCACTGAAACAGGTCATTCAACCCAACTTGTCCGTGTTGGTATTTATAACTCCACATGACTTCCACCCATGCATCCATCCTCCCATCCTACTCTCTCTCTCTGCCTCCCCATAACGGCATGCTTCCTGTTTGCCATTTTGCACATGTACATCCAGCATGTTGACAATGTGACTAGACATTGTGGTTTCAGAAAGTGAACATTTTACTATTGGCCGAACTATTGAAATTACCTTCAAAAATTATATTTAGCTTCATTCAAAGGTTTATTTTAGTCTTGCTTAATGAAGCAACAACAAAACAAAATTACATTTATAGTGCACCTTTCACATCGGGAGGACGACCCAAGCCACTGGCTGAACAGTCAAGAGGTCAGGACATGGGAATGGAGGAGGAAAGAATGGAGGATGAGGAAGGGCAGAGGTATAAGGGCAGATGAAGACACGGTTGAAAAGGATAGTCTTGAATCGAGCCTTGAAGCATGGGAAGAAGCAAGGCAAAAGGATTATGGTATGGAGTTCCAAATGGTGCGGTCAGAGGCTGAAAGCCTGGCTGCCGATGGTAAGACTAAATATGCAAGTCACTATACTTTGCAGTAAAAATCGTAAAGCGCTTTGAGACGTCTATCCATTGTGAAAGGCACTATATAAATTGCAAGGCTTAATATATTCTACTGGTAAATCCAGGCAAGGTAGATTAAAATAATAACCATACTCATCATTGGATACACATTCTAAAAGTAATATTGTACCCTTCTAGATGCTTTAAACAATTTTGTCTCCTAGTTTCTTCAAATGTTTATCCAGTTCAGTTATATGTTATTATTTCAGGCTCAATAGCATCTTACATTTTCTAATAACCTTTTTAAATTTATTTTAATCTCTTCCTTAATTCCATGGACAATATATCAAACCTCCATAGCAGCAGAAATAAGAGGCAAATAAGAAGAAAACAGTGGGGAACTTTTAAATAATTATCAGCATAAATAATATCCAAACTGAGGAAAATTGTGAAATTGAGTCACCATTTACAACTGAATTTCTGAAGCACTTTAAAAGCCCCAGAAAACAAATTAAGAATAGTAAAGAAATTTGTAGTTTTCTAGACAATCATAAATTTTTAGATAAAATAGTACAAATGTAATTCTGTAGTTCTTTTACAGGTTAAGTCTGGGTATAATTTGAGGTGGTCAACATAACTATAAATGGTAGGTACTACTTGCTTTTGGATAGTCCGTAGTATACCAAAAGTCAAAGCATTGCAAGTGTGCTCGCCAATCAGGCACAAACCTTATCCATTAAACAGGATTAACCAAATTTTCTAAAGGGCATTTCAAGCAACACTAATCGAAAAGGTGTCATGTGATCTGTACATTTCAGCTGAACAAGAAGATCACAGTTTACAACCTTACCTCAATGCAGCACTCCATCAGCATTGTACTTGAGGCTCGAACCAACAATATTCTGACTAACAAACTGACACCTGATGTTATTCACTAAAACTGTTCTGATCCATGTTCAAAAACTAAAGCCATTCTGATAAAACTATAATAATAATCCTTACATTTTTCACAGCGCTAGGCGTCTCAAAGCAGTTCACAGAATATACTTAGTGAATTGACTGTATATTTGTGGGCGAAGTGTGGCAGCCAATTATGGAAAAAAGTGTCATACAAACAGTTGTGGATTGAGTGACCAAATTATTTTTGGAGGGATTATGATCCTCAGAAAAGCAGTCCACCATCGACTAACAACAAGGTTCCTACTTACTGCTAGGTAAACGAGGCGTGTGGAGTAATGAAACTTGAACCAACATTTTGCCTAGGTTGGAATTGAACCCATGTCTCTCACTTGCAAAGCAAGTTCGCTAAGCACTGAGCTAGAAGACTTCACTACAAGATTAGATAGCAAACTATAGATAGTAAAGCTACTGTAATAATAATCATGCTTACAAGAAGAAGGATATCTCAAAGCGCTTCAAGGGATAAACTGAAAAATGCAATTGTTGTGTGTTTTGTGGGTGAATGTGGTAGCCAATTTGCACACAGCTATGTTCCACAATACTATTTGGGGGATTGTTGGCCTGCACACAAGAGAAACTCCCTTCTTTTTCAAATAGTGGGATTTAGCACCCAAACAAACAAACAAACAGAAAGACCCTCAGTTTAACATCTCCCACAAAGGACAATACTTCCAACAAAACCCACCAGCACATCATTGGAGTGTGAGCTTAGACTATACAAATTCCAAGTTCTACCATGGGGCTTCAACCTACAATCTTCTGACTGGGAGAGAGGCTCCAAACTTAGCCAGGCTAAGACACAGTAATAGTTTCCC
Organism: Hydrolagus colliei; assembly: GCA_035084275.1. Taxonomy (NCBI): domain Eukaryota; kingdom Metazoa; phylum Chordata; class Chondrichthyes; order Chimaeriformes; family Chimaeridae; genus Hydrolagus; species Hydrolagus colliei. The sequence continues at coordinate 81,367,686 of CM068742.1, forward strand.
TTATATAGATTCATAGATTCATAGAATTTTACGGCACAAAAGGAGGCCATTCGGCCCATCTAGTCTGTGCCGGCTCTTTGAAAAGAGCGATTCAATCCCACTGCCCTGCCCGCTCCCCATAGCCTAATAGACCCGTTCTCCCTAAATAAAGATCTAATTCCCTTTTAAAAGTTGTTATCGAATCAGCCTCCACCACCTTTTCAGGCAATGCATTCCAGATTCGAACAACTCGCTGAGTGAAAAAAATTCTCCTCAGCTCCCCTCTACTTCGCCTTGAAACTATTTTAAATCTGTGACCACGAGTCACAGATTCACCCACGAGTGGAAATAGTTTTTCTCTATTTGCCCTGTCGAAACCCCTCATGATCTTATAAACCTCTATTAGGTCTCCCCTCAATCTTCTCTGCTCCAGAGAGAATAACCCTAGCCTATCTAGCCTCTCCTCATAGCTGAAGTCCCTCAATCCTGGCACCATCCTAGTAAATCTTCGTTGTACCCTTTCCAATGCCTTCACATCCTTTCTGTTGTGTGGTGACCAGAATTGAACACAGTATTCCAGCTGAGGCCTCACCTATTCCAGCTGAGGCCTCACTTATACTAAAACATACCAAAGTAATAATAATCTTTCATTTGATATAGCGCTTTTCACATCTCTTAGACATCTCAAAGCACTTCACAGAATACACCGGCAAATGAATTGAATGTAAGTTTGTGGGCGGAACGCAGCAGCTAGTCGCGTACAGCAGTGTCCCACAAACAGCCGTAAACTCTGTAAGCAACAGAGCTTTACGTGGAAAGGAAATGTATTGAGGCTCTGGAAAGAAATCTGTGTAGTCCCATAAGTATGGTTGTTGGGAATGTTACAATTCTGTACTTAGCAAAATAGAATGCATAAAAGGCAGAACAAAGTAAATAAACTTCACCTTTATTTAAGAGAGGATATTAAATTCAACAGATTTTTATATCCTACCAGTTTATGTCCAATCGCTGGGACCAAGCAGATTTTGTCAATATAAGTGGGTTTCAACATAAATGAACAAATCAAGTGTCATCAGTCAAGGGCAGTCAACATTTGCGACCAGGAGTTGTAATACAGGCACGCACTGAACGCTGTGCGGCCCAAAGCTCATGTGCAGCATTTTGTCAGAGCCAGGCATAGTGCAAAGGAAAGGGTGAAAGGGACCTGTCTGTCGACATAAGCAGTAAAAACAGTGTACTTAATGCTGTTAGGGATTTGAAACGTTTGTCAATATAAATATAGTGAAATTTACGTCAAAGTTGGCAAGTTTAATGTGTTCCTATGCGATAAAGTGTCCCAGGACTTCAAATTTTTATCTTCAATATAATGATCATTTTTGCATTACTGTATTAATGCAAAGATTATTATTTGATATAGCGCCTTATAACGTTGTCAAGTGGTCACAAAGTGCATCACAGAATATACTGTAAAGTGGATTGACTGTAATTTGTCGGTGACATGGGGCAGATAATTGCTTCCAGAAAAGTCCCACAAACAGTGGCGGATTAAGTTTTTTGGGGGGAGGAAAGTAGGATTGTTACCCCACAGAAAACAATCCATCAATCAACTGACAGTTGGGTTCCAATTTACTGATAGGTAAACGGAGGGGTGTGGAGTATGGAAACTTGCCTTAGGTATCACCCCACTGGATAATCAAACCTGATTCCTCCTGTTTGCAGGTTGATATAAACGGGTTTGAGATGAGTGGCTCTAAATATAGATTGTAAATTGTGCAAATTATATTTATCAAATACTTTCATACCTTAATGGCAATGCCTAAAGCCACAGGAGTATGACAGTTAGGGTTATGCCTATTAGAGTCATGATTACTTTAAAGGGGAGTATGTTTCAGACAAATGTTTTACTCGAAAGTACCTGAACACAATAGAATACTTGAATAGGAACCTATCTTACACATAACAAACCAAACAAAATTAGGCACCAACAGTAAGTCCAGGATTGCACATGAACAAGATACACCCGCATACATCTTCTACCATCACAGACATGGTAATTAACAGGACATTATAATATGTAGTACCTTTCTCCTCAGGAATTGCAGTAATTACAAAGTTAAGTGAAAATCTACAAAATCTTGGGCTAGGATAACTGAAGGAAAGATAAGTACTTTTAGCAATTCACAATGTTACAGGATTTACAGTACTGTAGCGATTGTATTTTGTAGGTACGCAGCCAACATCTACACAACAATGTCCCTTAAGAATCCATCAATTGAATACCTTTCTGAATAGTGCTACGTCCACGTAAACAAGCAGATGGGGTCACATCTTAAAGTCACATCTGAAGGACACTCCTCTAACACTGCAGCACTCTTAGCAATGTCCAGCCTAGAGATTGAGTTTAAAGTCTCGACACGTGATTAAACTTACCACTTCCTGACTCAAGACACAAGAGTACTATTAACTGAACCAAGTTGCCCCCACAAGGTGACAATTACCTCACATGTTGCACATTTGCTGGCAAATCCTTTGTAATGTTTTTAAATAATGGGTGGTTAGAATTTCAATTTAGGATGATTGGTACCCATACTGTTGAGTGGGTGATAAACAACAATGAGAACATACAACATAATTTATTTTTAAATACCTGAAAAATAAAATAATAGCCTTATCAAGTCTTTGAGACATCTCAAAGCGCATCATAAAATATACTGTAAAGTGAACATTTTGCGTATATTGGCTGCATATTTTGTGGCCAAAAGGCGGTAGTCGATTGCACACAACAGTGTCCCACAAACAGTTGCAAACTGAGTGACTACATTTCTTTAAAAATTGATATAAAACCCCTAGAATGGTAATCCCCCGATTGACTAACAACCAGGTTACCACCAGGTTACCACCTACAGGTAAACAGAGGCGTGTGGTTAGGAAACCCGCCTAACGCTTTGCCTTGGAACCAAACCTAGCTCCTCTCGCTTGCAAGGTGAGTTCTGTAACCACTAAGCTACAGGACTCCACAATTTCTACAAACCTAATATGGCAGGGAGTGGATGAAACAGATGGTAGAAAAAGCAAAGAAAATGCCAGGACTGGAACTACTACTCTTTAAAAGAACTGGCACAGACATGATAGGCCCAAAAGTCTTCCCTGTGCTGTAATTTTGTTATGGTGCTAAGATTTAAAATCCAAAGGAGTAGATTATTGTTCCATACTTGACAGCAACAATGACCTAGGCTGACAAAAGTCACCACACTTTAGTTTTTCCATACAAAGCATTTTGAGATATCCTTCCACTATGAAAGGCAGTATATCCAATGCAAGATTAACACAAAAAGTTCAGGGATCAGATACAAACATCTGTTGAAGCTACTGAAATATTACATATTCATTTCTTATCATTAATAAATTTGAAGAGACACTATTGAGTGCAGAATTATGAGGCCATAACTTTATCCTATCAAATAACAACCTAATGGTTTCAGCCAATAATCTATCCAGAATAGTCTGCTAGTAAGAAAATGAAAAAAGAGTTGAAGAGAATATATACATAAACTATATTGGAGAACAATTCTCTCAAATTTCCTTATCTACGAAGAATACATGAATGTTGGGTGGCTGTCCAGGAATTCCGTGAGAGACCTCTAGCGAGACTCAAAACTGTTTTCTCTCTGTAATGAGTCACAAATCTAAACAATAAGTCAGACAAAGAATACATTCTCCAACATGAAAATATGACATCAGTCAGGTAAATTAATTGGCAGGTCTCTTTTTAACGTAAAATAATCAAACGCATTTATCTCATATCATTTTAGCAACTAGTGAATTCTTTATAGTTTAGGCAACTAGTCAATCTTGTGAAGGGCTGTTTGGTCCTTTGCTGTTGATACAGATTTCACAACAACTTCCATTTATTTATCCGCATGCCTCCACTCTTTTTTTTATAAGCATGTAATGAACAAATCTATTTTATTTCAGTGCTGACAAAGCGACCCAAAAATGAGCCAACCAAACCATGAATAATGAAACACATCATCTTACTGCTAAAGTTACACTTCAAACTTCTTTTACATGGTGGGGGGGGGGGGGGGGGGGAGAACCTCAAATCATACCACCTTTCACCTAACTTTCTTTCCTTCCATCATCTTCCCTGTGTGTGTGTGTGTGTATAAGGAAACACCTTTGAAGTTTTCTTCCCTATATATACACAAAACAAAATGGACTCGATTCACAAGCTGATCCACGACTGCTTCTCGCTTCAACCTTAACGTTAACATCAACCTCGAGGATGACACCGTCCCGACCCGGCTCCTGAAACCCCCTCAACAATTAAGTTTCATATTGAAGTTGTGGTTCCTGAAAAGGGAAAAGGGGAAGAGACGCCTCGATCTGCACGGATTAATACTAGTGAGCGATCAGCTGGCGGCTCCCCCTGACTGCCCTGGGTTAAGGGCATCACCTTGTAGACTCACACAGTTCACCATCATCTCCCTCACACCCTCCCAACGGTGGAGGCCTGGTAATGGCTCCACAGCCACCAGACCCCGCTCACCCCCCGGCTCCGCACCAATGGCTTTCCCCTCCTGTCGGCCCGGGAGGCGAGCGGTGGTGGGTGTGTGTGTGTGGAGGGGGGGGGGAGCGGGGGGGAGCCAGGAGAGACCGAGGCCTCGGCCCCGGCCTCACATGCGGCCCCGGTCTCCCGCTCACACACATAACCGGCGCCGAAAGGTGATCACGGCTCTGGGTTGTGTGAAGTGCGTGAGGCCGCGATCAGGCTCCGGGGCCCGGAGGCTTCCCGGTGGGAAGGAGGCGGGAGGCGAGGCCTGGCTCCAGGCCGCAGGCAAACGGCCCCCGTGATGACAGTGCAATCCCTGGGCCTGGGAGAGGGGGGGAAGCGGCCTGCCTGCCCCGGCCTTGCGTAACCAGCGGCCCCGAGAGCGGGGGTGGGAGAGCGAGAGGGAGGGAGAGCTGGGCCTCGGTCTCTCCTGCCGTGTCGCCCCGATCCTGGACACAGCGCAGGCCGAGCCGAGGAGAAGCCTGGACACGGGCGGCTCCCTCTCCTTCCCTCTCCCCCCTCGCTCACCTTCATGTCGGGACATCCTCTTCCTCGCGCGGTTACAGCGGCCCCGCGGGTTCCCAGGCAGCGGCTCAACACCGGGCTCCGACAACGACAACACCCGGGACAAACGGTCATGGATGTGGGCTCTGGGAGCAGGCGCCGCCGCGGCTCTGGCTGCTGTGTGTGTGTGTGGGGGGGGGGAGGGGTGTGTGTGTGTGTTGGTGGGTGGGTAGGTGAGGGAGTGGAGGAGGGGGGGGGAGGGAAGGGTGCGCTCCCCGTCACTCCTCTTATTCGCTCCCGACCGCGTGCGGTATCACCTGACGCCGAGGAGTCACCCGAGAGACAAACACATCCTCAAACAAACAAACAAACAAATAGCGCCCGCCCGCCCGCACTGGGAATCACACTACTGTACAGGCCGGGCCTGGCCTGCCCTGCCACTCACCCGCCTTACCCGCCCAACCCCGCTCACTGCTCCCCCACCCACCCACCCAGCCCAACCCGCACAACCCGCCCAACCGCGCTGACTGCTCTCCACGAACCCGCCCATCCACCCACCCAACCCCGCTCACTGCTCCCCCTGCCGGCAGCATCCACGCAACGACGTCGAGCCCCGCGGTTGCACGCACTCCCTCCCTCACTCACTCCACAGTGAGCGAGCAGTAAGGTCAGGGCGTGCGTTGTGATCCTCGTTGCTCGGCTGTGAGTCACAGGCCACACCATCAGTTCAGTTCCACCTCCTCCCACCTGACCCCGCACCCCATTGCCAAGCGTCATCACCATCACAGTAAATCAATAATAATAATAATAATCCTTGCATTGAATACAACAACAAAACACAGCGTCTTATCACACATTCCCGCCCCGCCCGCACAATATATATTACAGTCGATTCACTTCCACGGTAATATTTCCGTGGAGCGCGACTGGCTTGACGTATTTGCCTTGTATCATGTCACTGAGACGTCTCAGAGCGCGCCGCGCACTATACTGTAATAAAAATTGGTCACTTCAACCCACGACTGTTTGTGGGACGCTGCTGTGCGCGATTGGCTGCCGCGTTTGGCCCACAGATATGCGGTCAATTCACTTTACAGTGTATTCTGTGAAGCGCTTTGAGATGTGAAACGCGCTGTATCAAATGCAAGGATTATTATTATTGTTATTATACTGTAAAGAGAATTGACTGTATTTTGTGGGACAAAACAACAGCGACCAATTTTCACCCGGGGCGTCCGATAACCAGTTGTGGAACCAATGACCAAATTATCAATGTCTCTTGAAGGACAGCACCTCCAACAATGCAGCCCAACGTCAGCATCGCACTGGAGTGTCAGCCTGGACTGAACGAGTTTCATGTCCCGATGTGGGGCTTGAACACACAGCCTTCTGACTCGGGGCCAAATTAACATCAACTGACACATGCCATGATATTAACAGCACCTCTGATATTAAATACAGTAATACTAACCCGCTTCACCAGACTCCAGGGATCTGGAATTTGTATCCGGTCAAACCAGGCCCAAAGCTGAAATTCAAACGACAACAAGTTTCTGTGGCCTGGTTATAGACCCTGCCAGCCCACCAACAACAACAACAACTTCGATTTATATAGCGCTCTCCATGCCGGACGGCGTCTCAGAGCGCTCACCACACCATGCTTACTGGGCCCAGGGCCAGGGATGTCACCTCTGGATCAGTTTGAATCCTGTGAGCAGAAGAGAGTTTATTTGCTGACCTACTCACACCATTCACACAAATACGATGCCGGTACCAGCATTTACCGGCTTTTGGGGGGGCACTGAATAACAACAACAACAACATCCCGCAGTCCCTCCACCTCGCCCAGTCCCCGGCCTCCTTCAGGTCCCACTTCAAGACCTTCCTCTTCGACGGTCCCATCGGTCACCCCAAATCCCCGCCTTTCCCCCCACCCTCCCCATCCCCGATCCCAGCTCGGGTCTGAAACAAAGGACTGTCCAGCGCTTTGGGATGCCCTCCTGACGTGAAAGAAGCTATACAATTGTAATGTTGTTTTGTTGAATAAAGCCAATAAATGCCAGTACCAGCAATGTAATTACACTTGGATAGACATTCTAGCTTGCCAGGATTTTAATGTGTATATATATATATATATATATATATATACAGTATACACATAAAGTAGTCATTTTCAGATTCAGTATATCTTTAGTAATACAGTATCTTCTATCATCTTTGGGATTGAGGTGGCTTCAAGGACACTCCAAGCAATGGATGTTCAGAATCAACTCAACTAAATTGTGCCTAAACTCTCCAGAATATGAAAGCCAAAGGCAAATCCCTCAGAGGAGAAGGGCACACTCCATACAATACAAATATGAAATCCTATTATTCCGAGCACTCACCTTGCAACTGAGAGTCCCCGGATTCGATTCCTGGATAGGGCGAAACCTTAGGCAAGGCTCCCTACTCCACATGCTTCTGCTTACCTATCAGTAAGTAGGAACCCGGTCGTTAGCCAATTGTCAGATCGCTTTTCCAGGAGTAATAATTCCTTCCCCAAATAATCCTTAAATAATCCCTATCTAACTTAATTTCAATGATGGCAGGGAATTGGGATATAGCATTAGAGAGGACAAATAAGTCACGTAGAGGGCTTGGAAAGACAAATAGCAATATAATAAGGAGCAGTCGGGTAAAAGGAGGGATTAGACGGGGGAGTAATGCAGAGGAGACTCAGTCGCTTTTGGAGTGCATGCGCATGAATGCACTCCCAAGACAAATAAGATTGGTGAACTGCAGGCTCAAGTTGCCACATGCGATTATGATGTAGTGGCAATAACGTGACCTAGCTCAAACAAGGACAGGAATGGGGGCTGAATATTCCTGGCTACAATGTATTCAGGAGGAATAGGAAAGGGAAAAAAAGCGGGGGTTATGGGAAGCGATATTTATTAAATACAGTCATGGCCCTGGAAAGGGATAATGTGCTAGAGGGTCCCAAAACAGAATCTATTTGGTTAGAGTTAAGGAGCAGAAAAGGAGATATTACATTGTTAGGTGTGTACTATAGACCACCAAATAATGGGAAGGAGATGAGATGAGCAAATCTGACAGCAATTCCAGAAAGATGCAAAACCAATAGTGGTGATAATGGGGGACTTCAACTATCCTAACATAGACTGGCAACATAACAGTGTAAAGGGCAAGGAGGGGGAAGGATTCCTGATGTGTGCAGGATAACTTTCTGGATCAGGATGTTGCCAGCTCAACAAGGAAGGAAGCAGTCTGGGTCTGGGGAATGAAGTGGGGCAAGTGGAGTAGGTTTCAAGAGGACAGCATCTGAACAACAGTGATCACAACATCATTGTACTTATGGAAAGGAATAAGGAACGCAAACGCAAAATATCCAAACCTCCCTGGATGACAAAGAAAATTGGGATTAAAATAAAACAGAAAAAGATGTGTTATGGTAAATGTCAGGTCCAAAACACAGAAGATAATCTGATAGAATATAGAAAGTACAGAGGAAAATTCAAAAAAGAAATAACAACAATAAAATTACACTTCTATAGTGCCTTTAATGTTGGGAGGACATCCCAAGGCATTGGACAGTCAGTGTTTCAGTCAGGATCGGGGAGGGTGAAGGGAAAGGAGAGGATTTGAGGTGACCAATGGGACTATCGAAGAGGAGTGTTTTGAGGCAGGACTTGAAGAAGGCTAGGGAGGGGGAGAGCTGGAAGGATTGCAGAATGGAATTCCAGAAATTGGGGGCAGAGTGGCTGAGTGGTGGCTGATGGTCACCTGCTGATGGTGATGCTAGTGATGCTGATGGTGGGGCGGGTGGGTCAGGAACACGGAGCAGGCAAGAGTCCACTGAGCGGAGGAAGCGGGCAGGTTGGTAGGGGGCATGTGGTCACAGAGATTGGGCAAGGCCACGGAGGGCTTTAAAGGTGAGGACCAAGATCTTGAATTGAATCCTCTGGGTGATAGGGAGTGAATGGAATCAGGCAAGAATGTGGGAGATGGGGTCACGGAGCGTGGTGCAGGAAAACACATGAGCCACAGAGTTCTGGATGATCTGCAGCCTATAGAGGGAGGAACGCCAATAAACAGGCCATTGGCATAATCGAGCCTAGGTATAATCAAGGCATGAATGAGATTTTCAGCAGCCTTGAGGGGTGAGGTAATGGCGGAGTCGGGCAATCTGGGGAGGTGAGGGAAGGCATAGAGGGTCATGGCTTGGATATGGGGGGAGGAAAAGGCAGTTGAGGATCAAACAAGACACCTAGGTTCCTGACTGGCTTGGTGAGGTGGAGTGTCAACCATTGAAGTTGATGCTACCAGTGCCTGAGGTGTGAAGGCGCTAGCTTGTTGACATTCAACGATAGAAAGTTAGCTCTCACCCAGAACTTGATGTCTGACAGGCAATCTGTCAGGACAGCAGTGGTCCTGGAGTCAAGGGTATGGGCAGAACGATAGAGTTGGGTGTAATCCCCATACATGTAAAAAGGGCATAGAGATTGTAGGAAAACAAATTATCGGGTAACATAACAGGGAACCCTAAAGTATTTTATAAGTATATAAAATAACAACAACTTGGATTTATATAGCGCCCTCCATGCCAAGTAGTACCTCAGAACGCTTCACAACGGTGGAGCCTGAGGTCGAGCCAGTGGGAGGGGAAAAGTGACCATAAGCGCCGTTGAAGTGAAAGGTCTTCAGGCCTGATCTGAAGATGGGAAAGGATGAGGTGAGGTGAAATGGTTGAGGCTGGGAGTTCCAAAGTTTCGGGGCATAGTGACTGAAAGCATGGCCACCGATGGTGGTGCAGTGTATTAGAGTAAAAGGAGGAGGGGATTCAACAGGGTGGGGAGCGGATTCGATAAGGGGATTCGACAGGGTGAATAAGGAAAAAGTTTTCACCGGTGGGCGAATCTGTGACTCATGGTCACAGATTTAAAATAGTTTCAAAATGAAGCAGAGGGGAGCTGAGGAGAAATTTTTCACTCAGCGGGTTGTTTGAATCTGGAATGCATTGCCTGAAAAAGTGGTGGAGACTGATTCGATAACAGCTTTTAAAAGAGAATTGGATCTTTATTTAGGGAGAACAGGTTTGCTAGGTTATGGGGAGAGAGCTGGGCAGTGAGATTGAGTTACTCTTTTCAAAGAGCCGGCACAGACTAAATGGGCCGAATGGCCTCCTTTTGTGCCGTAAAATTCTATGATTCTATAATTCTAGGAAGGGAGAGATAGGGGAGTGCCAAGGAATGGAGGGATTTAAACACTAATATGAGGATCTTGAAGTCAATCCACTCTGCTACAGTGAGCCAGTGGAGTTTGGCAAGGACTGGGATAATCAGGGTAAGAAGTTCAGTGCAGGTGAGAATGAGAACGGCAGAGTTTTGGATGAGAAAATCTTTGTGAGTGGTGGAGGAGGGGAGACATGCGAGGAGGGCATTAGAGTACTCCAGCCGAAAGGTGTCAAAGACATGAACAAGGGTTTCGGCAGCTTTTAGGGTGAGGTATTGACAGAGACAGGAGATATTGTGGAGATGGAAGAAAACGATGCTAACCTCGGACTGGATGTTGAGGAAGAAGGATAATTGGTGATTGAAACTGATGTCTAAATTGCACATGGATTTGGAGAGTTTAAAGGATAGGTTGAGTCAGTTGAGGAGATCAGAACTGTGGGGCAGAAGATGTCGATGGGAGCCTCAGTTGGATTATTGTGTTCAATTCAGGGTGTCAAGGCATTGGAGAGGGTGCAAAGGAGATTTACCAGGATGGTACCAGAAATAAGGGACTTCAGTTATCAGGAGAGGCTAGAGGAACTAGGATTATTCTCCTTGGAGCACAGAAGGTTAAGAGGAGATTTAGTAGAAGTTTGCAAAATGATCAGGGGATTTGATAGGGTGAAAAAGGAGAAACTATTTCCACTGGCAAGTGGGTCAGGAACCCAAGCACACTGGTGCGTTGACATTTTTTGGATGTGGAATGCATTGCATGAAAGGGTGGTGGAAGATGATTTGATAACAATGTTTAAGAGAGAAATAAATAGTTATTTAGGGAGGACAGATTTGCAGGGCTATGGGGAGAGAGCGGGATTGATTTGAACATCTCATTTCAAAGAGCACGGTTGTCCGAATGACCTCCATCTGTACTGTATGATTTCATTCTCAGAGCTAATAATAATAATTTGGTCACTCAATCCACAACTGTTTGTGGAATGCTGCTGTTTTGCCCGCAAAATATACACTCAATTCATTTTACAATACAGTATATGGTGTGGGGTGCTTTGAGACATCTTGAAGACATGAGTTTGTGGGCAAAACGCAGCAGCCAACTGCGCACAACGGTGTCCCACAAACAAGCATAGGTTAAGTGACCAAATTATTATTATTTTTAATTTATATTATTTTGAAGAGTTTATTACCCTGGGAAAAGCGATCAACCAATCGACTAACAACTGGATTCCTACTTACTGTTAGGTAAACAGAGGCGTGTGCAGTATGAAAACTTGCCTAACATAGTTGCTTCCCTGATTTAAATTAGCTAACTCAAAACAGATACTGCAACTGGATTAAATCTGCAGTCTCTCTCATCTGTGTATCTTAGTGTTACCCTGGATGCAATGCCATTAATCGCTAGACCTTCAGAAAAAGATGAAAAAACTCCTTTGATGAGCCTCATGTTATTAACATTTGATTTTGCAATGCATCAAACTTCTTTTGCTAATTGATGTGCGGTAGAATCGACATGCATAAATGTTTAAAATGTAGATGCAGAACATAAACAAGCCCTGTAAGTCCCAGAATGTTCCAGAATGTGAGATTATTGCATACCTCAGGGAAATTGATGGTTGTTGTTTTTGTCAAAATTCGGCTGCTCAGTGAGGACAAATAAAACATAAGCAGAAGAGATCACAACACGTGGTTTGTTTTAGACGTCAGCGAATAAAAGATATTCTCTTTTTTTTCTAAACATTAAAAGCTTGATTTAAAATGTTAATTTTCTTTGTGACCAAATCATCTTTAAAAAAAACATGATCATGTGTAATGGTGTCACATCTGAATGGAACTCCTTAGCAAGGAATCCCATTAGAATTCCTATTGATGCTCAAGAACTCTGCTCTACAACCACAATATATCACGTCAGAGTGGTGGTCCCAAGAGTTCGTATGAGTACGTACACTTAGCAGAAGGAGTCTCTGTTTCCTCTTGAGGAATTCCATTGAGAAATACTGCAAATAATTCCACAACAACCATAACTTGCATTTGTAATTATAAGCATCCTTCATGCAGGGTAACGTCCCAGAGCACATTTTAGAGTCTTATAATCAAATAATTTTATTTGTGCTCTGGGATGTTACCCTCCGTCGTTATGGAAATTTTCCGATATTGATATATCAATGGGCTCATATCGATATTTCCGTATTTTTTTATACTGCGCATGTGTGCGCATTCGGAGATACGCTCACATTCGGGGGTGCACGTGCATTCCGGTGTTCGCGTGCATTCGGATGTGCGTGCGCATTCGGGGATATGCGCGCATTTGGAGGTGCGCGCGCATTCGGGGGTGCGTGCGCATTCGGGGGTGCGTGCGCATTCGGGGGTGCGTGCATTCGGGGGGGTGTGTGCATTCAGGGGTGCGCGTACATTCCGATGCGCGTGCGCATTCGGATGCATTACGATATGTGCACATATTCCATGTCTAGGCCTAGGAGGTTTGCCATGCCAGTGACAAGGTAAGTTGAAAAAGTTCACATTATACCGATAATAGCGATATATCGCTGGAAACGATATACCGATATTCACGATATACCGATATATATTTTGATACTGAATTTTTCAATATATCGATATATTTTAAATTCCAATATCGATATGAAAAATTATACGGATATAACCTCTCTGCCCCTACGTTTTGGAACTCCATCCCACAATCCCTTCACCTTGCTTCCTCCCTTGCCTGCAAGACGCTATACAAATGTAATTTTGTTGTTGTTATTGTCACTTCAACACCGGTCTCAAGACACTCCTCTTCGGCTGTGCCTATTGTCCCCAACCTGCTTCTCTGACCTCCCTCTTTCCCCAACAACAACAACTTGTAAAGCACCTTTCACGTCGGGAGGACGTCCCAAGGCGCTGCACAGGAGGCGTGTGACCCGAGCTGGGAGGGGAGTGTTCGGGAAGGGGTGAAACACGTAGGGGAGGTCGAAAAATTCGGGGGGGGAACAAAAGGCACGGTTGAAGAGGAAAGTCTTCAAACCGGCCTTGAAAGAAGAAAGGGAAGAAACGAGACGGAGGGATTGGGGGATGGAATTCCACAGGGTGGAAGCGGAAAAACTGAAAGCCCGGCCTCCAATGGTGGGGTGGTTCGGGTGGGGGGCTTGGAGCAGGCCAAGACCTGCTGGACGGAGGGTCCGGGTGAGCTTATAGGGGGAAAGTAAGTCGGTTAAGTAGGGCGGGGCAAGGCCGTGTAAGGCCTTGAAGGTGAGGACGAGGATCTTGAACTCGATCCTCTGGAGGATGGGGAGCCAGTGGAGAAGGGCGAGGGTGGGGGTTATGTGGTCGCGAAGGCGGGTGCGGGATAGTACACGGGCTGCAGAGTTTTGGATGACCTGCAGCCTGTGAATGGAGGAACTGGGGAGGCCGACGAGGAGAGAGTTTCCGTAGTCCAGCCGTGAGGTGATGTATGCGTGCACGAGTGTTTCGGCAGCGTGGGGGGTGAGGTAGTTGCGGAGCCTTGAACAAATAATGTTCCCCACCCCCCACACCACCACCCACCCCTCCCACCTCCGCTCGGGTTGTTGTTGTTACTGTATCAGAGAAATCCTGAGTGTAGGATGGAGCAGTTTGGGCATCAACCTGTCAGTCTAATATTAATTTGAAATAAACCAAAGGAGGGAAAAGCATTGCAAATAATGTTATCTTTTGTTTCCAGCAAGTTATAAGTTGATCATTGCTTTGACAATATTGCACAGCTTGTCACAACAGAAATGAAGAGCAAGTTAGAGGTTACATTTGTATTTTAAGCTTCAGGGGTCTACATATATGTGGAGCTCCTGTAGCTCAGTGGTTAGAGCACTCGCCTTAGAAGCGTGAGACCTGTGTTCGAATCCAGGCAGATCAGGGCGAAACCTTGGGCAAGTTTCCTTACTCTGAAAAGTAAATAATAATCTGTCCAAAAAACTCCACAATAATAAAATTGGTCATTTCAATCCACAACTATGTGTGGGTCGCTGCTGTGCGCAATTGGCTGCTGCGTTTCATCCACAAATATACAGTCAATTCACTTTACAGTATATTTTGTGAAGTGCTTTGAGGCGTCGATAAGATGTGAAAAGCGCTATATCAAATGCAAGGATTATTATTATATAGAAGTTGGAAATTTTAGCACAGAAAGAAAGGGTTTGGCTTCTCATTCTTGTGGTGGTGTTGGGGTGGGGGGCTGGGTGAAGATGAATAAACACACAGACTCTACAACTTTGGAACAATTTTGTACTCATTTGAATTTCGGCTGACAGTTTTTTTTCCAATTGATGCCACTGCCTAGAATTCCTTTTCCACAAAGCAACTGAGGTTCTAAGCCACAGCTGGTTACTGAAAACCAGTTCCAATGGAATAGTTCTCAAGAGAGGGACGGGAGTGGATTAGGAGTGGCTCATGTGATGTGTATACACTGGCAGCCATATTGGTGAACGTTGAATTCCACTCTAACTTCCTTAGTCATTCTTGATCAGTATTCAGTGACCCCTGCTGGATTGTGTGAGTGGTATGTGTGGGATTGATGCCATTGTAGGCTGACAGGAGTGGGCTAAGCTATCAGGCTTCTCAACAAGCCTCTGGTATGTGTGGCTGATTCAGAACATCACCTAAGGAACAAGGTGGAAAAAGTATCCCAATCATTCTTTTGCCATTGTTAAATGAAATCTGCCCTGAAATCTGTAAACACGGAAATCCAACATACCAGCAACCGAAGACTAGTCCAAAACCGGTTTTATTTGAATATGTTATTGAGTAAACTGCAATGTTAAATTCAATGTATGTTATTACAGTCCAAACAATTGTTTTCATTTCCATACTAGTCAGGTGTCAGCCTGCCTCACTTGGCAGCACATTTGCCTCTGAGTCACTGGCAGCATTAGAGGTAAATATTAATACTCCTTGCATTGATTCAGCACTTTATCACGTCTTTGAGTCGTCTCAAAGTGCTTCACAGAATAGGACTGTACATTTTGTAGGTGAAACGCGGCAGCCAAATACGCACCACAGTGTCGCACGAAAAGTTATAGATTAAGTGATCAATTCTTTTTTGAAGGAATTATTATCTCTCAGAAAAGTGGTCCACTAATCGACTAACATCTGGGTTCCTACTTACTGCTAGGTAAACAGATGTGTGTGGAGTAAGGAAACTTGTCCAACGTTTTTTTTCGTCCTGCCGAGAATCAAACCCAGATCCTCTTGCTTGCTAGGCAAATGCTCTAACCACTGAGCGATAATTAAATTCTAAATTTAATTAGTATAAATTTAAATATCAAGTTAAAATTTAATTATATTTAATTCAATATTTATATAATATATTTATGTAAATTCATATAATTTCAATGTTTAATTTAATTTTAAATATACAAAGCTGTGAATATCTCTGCTACCCAAGCATTCAACTTTTAATAATCCCTATTGATTCTGCCTCAACATTTTTCTGAGACTAACAGTTACAGGTAATACATCCATAACACTTAAAAATATGAGAAATGTGAGTTAGTTTTATTTGAAATATTCTATGAAAGCACTATTATATAAATATTATATAAATATTATTATGGATTACTTTGCCCACAAAATATAGAGCTAATTTACTTTACAGTATACTCTTTGAATCGCTTTGAGACTCGCTTCACCTCAATCACTACTCACCCCCCATTTCACACTTTCAACCCCACCACCCCGTTTTCAGTCCCCAAAATAATTACCTCCATGAAACCCACCACAAATTCATTGGACCCCATCCCCACCCCTCTCCTCCGCACCCAGCTCCATTTGTTAGCTCCGCTCATTTCTGACACCATTAACCTTTCCCTCTCCTCAGGCACCGTCCCTACCTCCCTTAAAACAGCCACCATCACCCCTATCCTGAAGAAACCCTCCCTTGATGCGTCGCAACCATCAAGTTATCGACCCATCTCCAACCTCCCGTTTTTATCCAAGGTCCTTGAAAGAGTGGTTGCCTCCCAGCTCCGCTCTTTCCTTTCAACTCACTCACTTTTTGAACCCCTCCAATCAGGTTTCCGCCCAATTTATAGCACAGAAACTTCCCTGGTTAAGGTCACAAATGACATCCTAACCGCCTGTGACCAGGGCTCCCTCTGCCTCCTCGTCCTCCTTGACCTGTCTGCTGCGTTCGACACAGTCGATCACACCATCCTCCTTCAACGTCTTTCCTCCCACCTCAACCTTCAAGGCACAATCCTTGACTGGTTCCATTCCTATCTGACCCACCGTTTACATTTTGTTTCTTCCAACGGTTTTTCTTCAAACCCCCGCACAGTTTCTCACAGCGTCCCTCAGGGCTCTGTTTTAGGCCCCCTCCTTTTCACCCTTTACACACTCTCTCTGGGCGACGTCATCCGCAACCATGGGGTAAATTTCCACATGTATGCGGACGACACCCAGCTGTACCTTTCTGCCTCATCCCTCAACCCCCAGACCATCGATATTCTGACAGCATGTCTGTTCGACGTCGACTCCTGGATGAGGGACAACTTTTTGCAATTGAACGTGAGTAAGACCGAGGCCCTCCTGATTGGCTCAAGCCAGCGCCTCCGCACATCGGGCGCTGCCAGCCTCAACATCGAAGGCTGTACTCTCCACCTCACAAAGCCAATCAGGGACCTCGGCATCATGTTCGATCAAAAACTTTCCTTCCTCCCCCACATCCGCGACTTGACCGGCACCGCTTATTTCCACCTGCACAATATTGCCAGGCTCCGCAACTATCTTACCCCCCACGCTGCTGAAACCCTCGTGCACGCATACATCACCTCACAGATGGACTACGGAAACTCTCTCCTCGTCGGCCTCCCCAGTTCCTCCATTCAGAGGCTGCAGGTCATCCAAAACTCTGCAGCCCGTATACTATCCCGCACCCGCCTTTGCGACCACATAACCCCCACCCTCGCTCGTCTCCATTGGCTCCCCATTCTCCAGAGGATCGAGTTCAAGATCCTCGTCCTCACCTACAAGGCCTTACACGGCCTTGCCCCGCCCTATTTAACTGATCTACTTTCCCCCTACAAGCTCACCCGGACCGTCCGTTCAACAGGACTTGGCCTGCTCCAAGCCCCCCGCCCGAACCGCCCCACTATCGGAGGCCGGGCCTTCAGTTTCTCCGCTCCCACCCTATGGAATGCCATCCCTCAATCCCTCCGTTTCGTTTCTTCCCTTTCCTCTTTCAAGGCCGGTTTGAAGACTTTCCTCTTCGACCGTGCCTTTTGTTCCACCCCGAATTCTTCGACCTCCCCTTCATGTTTCACCCCTTCCCAAACACTCCCCTCTCAGCTCGGGTCACACGCCTCCTGTGCAGCGCCTTGGGACGTCCTCCCGGCGTGAAAGGTGCTCTATAAATGTAATTTGTTGTTGTTGTTGTTGTTGTTGTTGCTTGAGACTTAGCATGTCTCAAAGACATGATAAGGTGCTATATCAAATGCATGACCTTTCATTATTATTATTATTAACAATCAAGTCCTTAACATTTCAGAGTTTTGACTAAATTTAGGTGCAGGTGTTACTCTTTAATACAATACCAGCTGCACCTATTGCAGCTTCTGCTTCCAACCAAAGGATCCAATATCAAATGTAGATTGACACAAAGATAGGCATTTCATTTTTATCTATACTCATCTGAGAGGACTCCTGTGGGAGGACTCATTTTGACCATGATGTTCTTTGAATGGACAACTGATTTTCATGTGCTGTTGCAATCCTTTCAGCATTGACGTGCAGTCGCACTGTTCTTTGTTCTTCAGTTTCATTTAATGGGCCTTCTGTCTTTTGTCTCGTATTTTTATCTATCGTTGAAAAGTTTGATTTTTGCTTAGGCATCTTTATCTGACGTCCGCTTACCTGCATCGCCCCATCACCCACCATGACCCCTTCCACCCCACCAAGATTATCCAGCAACAACAACAAAATTACATTTATAAAGCACCTTTCCCATCGGCCGTCTCCCTCCCCAATGGCACCGCCCACTCCTCCATCCTTCACTCTCCTTTGCCCACATTTCTCTCTCCTGCCTTTCAATCACAATCACTCACATCAAATTCATCACCTGCTGGCTCGACCCCCTCCCCACCCAGCTGCTGGTCATTAAATTCCACCTCCTCTCCCCCAGATGGGTCAACCAGTCTCTCTCCTCAGGCTGTTCCACCTCCCTGAAAACCACTGCTATCACACCCCTCCTCAAATAACCCACCCTTGATTCCGCTAATCTCTCACAATACCACCCATTTCCAATCTACCCTTCCTCGCTAATCCCTGGAATGCATTTTTGCAGATCAACTTTGGTCACACCCCTCTCTCCACTCCCTCCTCGAGCTCCTGCAGTCCTGTTTTTGCTTTATCCTCAGCTCAGACACAATGCTTATCAAAGTCAGAAACAATGTCCTGTCTATGTGTGACTAGGGCTTCCTTGCATTCTTATCCTCCTGGATCTTTCTGCCGCATTTGACACAGTCGACCATGCTATTCTCTGCCACCTCCTCTCTCCCCTTATCCACAGCACTTACCTTACAAGCGTGAGACATGTGTTTGCATCCAGGTAGGTCAGATCGAAACCTTGGGCAAGTTTCCTTACTTTACATGCCTCATAATAATGCTCTCAAACAAAAAAATAAAAATTGGTAATTTCAATCCACAACTGTTTGTGGAGAAACTGTTGTGCACAATTGGCTGTCGTGTTCTGCCCACAAATATACAGTCAATCCACTTTACAGTATATTCTATGAAGTGGTTTGAGACATCTAGAAGACGTGAAATGGCACTATATCAAATGCAAGGATTATTATTATACTTAAAGGACCCAATTCGCATGTTTCAAGTTCTACTTAACCAACCGCCTCCATTTCATCTTGGAAAATGGTTTCTCCTCCCGACCCCATCCAGTCATGTGCAGGCTCCATCCTTGGAGGATGGACTCCATCCTTGGCCCCCTTCTTTTCCTTATCTATATTTCTTGTAGTTAAATGTGGACAAGATGGGAGCCATGCTAGTTGGCTCCCGTCAATGTCTTCACTCCTACAGTACTAACCTCCTCAACCTCCCTGGGCTCCCCCTACAGTCTCACCAAATTGTGCACAATCTAGGATCCCCAGCTGTCCATCCTCCCCCACAACTGATCCCTGACCAGGACCACCTTTCCCCACAAACAAAAACAAAAGTTGCTGGGGAAACTCAGCAGGTCAGGCAGCATCCATGGAGAAAGGAAAAAGAGTCAACGTTTTGGGTCTACAACCCTTCGTCAGAACTGGGGCTTGTTTGGAGGGAGAGGTTTCTTAAGGACGTTAAAGGGGGAGAGGCAGGACATGGAAGACAAAGGAGACAAAGAAGACAAAGGAAAAGGAAAATAAAGAGTGTGTTAACTGATGGGTTGAATATGTGTTAACGACTTCAGGGGGAGAAACCTTCCTCCACCTCCGCCACATTGCCTCCGAGCGTACCTTATCCCAAATGCAGCCTAAACCCACGTGAATGCGTTAATTACCACTCCCTGGATTATTCAAATGCAGTCCTCGTCGTCTCCCCATCTCCACTATTCAAAAAATCCAGCTCATTCAGAACTCTGCGGCCTGCATAATGAGCCGGACCAAACTCCATACCCACATCTCACCCATTCTGGCCCTGGCTCCACTGGCTCCCCATCACCAAACTAATTGACTTCAAGATCCTTATAGTCATGTTCAAATCACTTCAATACCTGATACCTCCCTACTGCTCCAACTTCCACCTTGCCCTGCGATTGGCTGCCACGTTTTGCCCACATATATACATATGTATATTTTGTGAAGTGCTTTAAGAAGTGAAACGCGCTTGAAATCAGATTTCCTGTCTTAAATTACATTTCACAATAATTCATCAATCAACTCACTCCAAATAGAATCTTGATGACTGCAAATCACATTTTTTAATATATGCAAAACTTTACAGGGTTATTTGTACAGCCCATGTTGTAAAATATGAAATAATACAAATCTTAGCTTGAAAGCAACACAACTGCAATGTGTTTTGTGTGGAGATAAATCTTATATTAAAATAAAATGGAGTAACAACAATAAATCGCATTTGAATAGCACCTTTCACAATGTGGGTGGAGTTCCAATGGGTGGGGGCAGAGAGGCTGAAGGCCTGATCTCCAATGGTGTGATGGGCCAGGTGGAGGAAGTGGAGCAGGCCAGAGCCAGAGCCTGCTAAGTGGAGGGTATTGACAGGTTGATATGAGGTCAGCAGGTCACAGAAGAAGGAGCAAGGCTATGGAAGGCTTTGAAGACAAGCATGAAAATATTGAATACTATCTTTTGGAGGATGGGGAGCCAGTGGATTTTGGTGAGAATGGGGGGTGATAGGGTCACAGAGCTTGATGTGGGAGTGGACATGAGCTGTAGAGTTCTGGATGATCTGCTTGTGGAGGAAAGATTGGAGAACGCCAGCAAACAGGGAGTTAGCATAATCGAGCCCTGGATATGAGGAACGCATAATAATAATCCCTTCCAACATAAATAATAATAATAAAAACGCTGTCACTGAATCCACAACTGTTGTGGGACACTCCTGTATGCAATTGGCTGCCGTATTTCACCCACAAAATGCAGTCAATTCACTTTACAGACTATTCTGTGAAGCTATTTGAGATGAGATGTGATATCAAATGCAAGAATTATTATAATGCGTTGATGAGGCTCTCAGCTGGCTGAGTGGAGAAGCAGAGTGGGGGAGCCGGGCAATGTTACAGATGTTGGGGAAGGCACAGATATAGAAAGAACCGAGAAACAACCGGAAAGGCTCAATGAGGTGAAATATATGGTGATGCTGCCAGTGCCTGAGGTGCGAAGGCGCTAAGGAGATCCAATCAGGTTCCCCTCTATCTTCTTGACGTTCAACTGTAGAGACAAAATGCTAAATTCTGCAGATGCTGGAAGTCTGAAACAAACACAGAAGTTGCTGGGAACACTCAGCAGGGTCAGGCAGCATCTATGGAGAAAGGAAAGTGAGTCAACGTTTCTGGTCCATGGCCCTTCATCAGAACTGGGGCATGTTGAGACGGGGAGGCTTTTAAGGACTAACAGAGAAAGGGGGTGGCATGGCAAGGAAGACACAGGAGAAAATGGGATAGAGGATAGGAGATGGTGGGTTAAAGAGGTGTTAAGTGGAAAGTGCCTTGGGACATCCTCCCGATATGAAAGGCGCTCTAGAAATGTAATTTTGCTCTTGTTGTTTGTTGTTAAAGGTGCAAAACAAAGGGAAAGATTGCAACAGAACTGGAGAGAAGAGGTGTCAATAATGTAAAGCAAAGGGGTGGGGAATTGCAACAGAACAGACAGATTAGAGTAAAGGTGTGTCTGGGACCCAGATGATGTGATAATAGTCACGGAAGTGGGGGAGAGCGCGAGGAAGGTGAGCTGTTCAGACATATCAGCTGGATCACCCCAGACAACACCTTCCCCTTCACTGAGGCCACACCACCCGTCTATACCTCCTACCATAGCCAACATCCTAACTGCCGAGATGGTGATGTGGCCCTCACCTCCAGGACTTCACTTGCTCTATCCCCCTACTCCTCTGGCTCATTCGAGCACCTTACCCTTTGCCATCCCTCTAATCTTTCCCTCAAAATCCTCCTCATTTCTCCCCCCACCTAATAAAAAACCTCCCCAATCTTCATCTATGGCATCTTCACCCTCCCAGCTTCCCTCTGCCTCAATTCTGAATGCCTCCTCATCCTTGGCAACTTCAACCTTCACTTCATCCTCTCCTGCTCCATCTCCTCGGACTTCTCTCCTCTTCTTTCTTATCCTTTCCGTCCACATCCATTCCACCACCCACTCGACTTGGTGATCACCCAGGGCCTCAGTGTCTCGGATATCACCAGCACGGACAATGCCACCTCCAATTACTCCTCATCACATTTAATCCTCAATCCCTCCACCTACGCCATCAAACCCACCTCCATCCTCTACTGCACCTGGCAGAAAATCTTGCCACAAACCCTCTCTGCTTTTAGTTATCTGCATTCCTCCCCCTCTGGCCCACCTCCCACTGATTTATTCTCCTCGCTCACTCTCCTCCACAATATCTTCCCCACCATTCTTGATCCCATTGCCCTCCTTACCTCCTAAACTACTCCTATTCACGAACCTCACCCTGGTTCACCAGCCACCTCAAGGGTCAGGTGAGGGCTGCCAATTGCACCTGACTCAAATCTGGCCTAACAGCCCTCTGGCACATCTGGCTGGACCACAGCAAAACATACCACTCGGCTCTCGCCTCTGCTAAATCATCCTTCTATGCAAGATAATCTTGGAGATAAAGGGTAACCCCAGGCTCCTATTCTCCACCACCAACCAGCTCCTCCGTCCACCCACCCAATGGAGGTTAGGAGGTTGCCGAGGTGGGGCAAGGCCAAGCAGGGCTTTAAATGTGAGGACCAGGATCTTGAGTCCTCTGAATAATGGAGCGCCAATGGAGTCTTCGACATTGCCATTGGTAAACCCCCCTTCCCCTCCCTTCCCTCCATCATCCCTGATCCAGACCACAGCTCAGATCTGAAACATTGACTGTCCAGCGCCTTGGGATGTTCTCCTGACATGAATGTCGTTATACAAGTTAATTTTATTGTTGATGTTGTTGTTGTTCATACATGGAAAGCTTCATTTTTTAAATGAAGATATAGATGGCAAGTCTCGTCCCCATTCAAAATGTTGATGTGATTTCTATTCTAACAGTTGGGTTTAATGGTTTAGCAAATGGATTGGGAGAATGGGAGCAAACGATATTGAAAGAGTCAACGGAATAAGCCAACTGATGTGTTCTTACACACTTTAAGCCATGGGAGGGCGCTGTCTGTTGTGCAATTGAGGAACATTTTCATTCAGCCCACATTGTGATGATTTCCTGATTAGAAACCTTTTCGGTAGCAAGCTCCTCTTTTTAAAACAAGCAACTAAATAAGATGCATATCCGCATCCAAAAATCTATTCCAAAAATCTAGAGGGAAAAACTAACATGGATTCAGCCTGAACCGCTATCCATATCCTAACTACTGTACTCTGTGTAAATAATTTCTCCAATCCTCCCCCATTTGCTTATTTGTTACTTTAAATTGACGCCCTTTAGTGACTGACCCACCAACCAATGGAAATAATGAAAGATGCTATACAAGTGTAATTTTGTTGTTGATGTTGTCTCCCTATTCACTGTATCAGAACGCCTCATAATTTTAAAGACCTCCATCAGGTCACCCATCAACTTTCTTTGTTCCAGCGGAAAATGTTCCAGTCCTCCAGTCTCTGCTCATAGGCCAAACCACTCACCCTGTACAGTATCATCCTTGGAAATCTCCTCTCTACCCCCTCTAAGGCTTGATATCTTTCCTAAAGTGGGATGACCAATACCGGATGCACTATTGCAGTCTAACTAACAATTTACTGTATATATGTTTACCAAGTCTCGTCCCCATTATAAATAGAGTCTGAATTACTTTGATTGTGCAATATTTATCCTTGAGTATTTTCAAGTCAGGTTTCTTTTTAATAGCCCCTTGGGACGTGCTCCTGACATGAAAGGAGCAATATAAATGTAATTTTGTTGCTGTTAATTTCAATCGTAGAGAGCAATAGACAACGATGAGCACTCACAACACGGCTAATTTATAGCTCTTATATGTTAGACTCATTCACATGTCACACACGATAAGGGCTGTCAACATAATTGGTAATAAAAGAAGGCCTTTAAAACTATTAGGGTATTTAAAAAAATGTCAATCTAATTATTCTGGAGTATATGTTGATGTAGACTATCCAGTAAGGTTTTGATATTTATATGTGGAGAAGACTGCACTTTTTGTCGACATAAGCGCCATAAACTAGCTTGACATAGGTGGATGGGACTGTATTACCTTGCTTGTCTTTACTGGAGACCATATGCAGAATTAGGATTGATGCAAACAACTAAGAGAAAGAAACAAAGTACCCTTTGCTTCCGAAGTGCAATGAATTATTTAAGCGATGATGGAACAATGATAGAAGCCTCCCAGACTCATGTCATTTATATATCATTAAATATTTATCCAAGACATAGCACAGTATTAAATAAAAGGCTGGAAATCTACAGCTGGTCCATCAGCATATGAAGCAGAAAGACACGGATAATTTTTGTGGTGCAAGTCTTCATCAAAGCTCAGTTTACCTCTTTAATAGGCAAGTTCTTCACAAAGGGGTCTGTCTCACTTTTTTTGCATTTCTACTTCATCTCCGGCAAGTCTGTCTCTGGAGGCAACCATTAATCAACAAAGGTGGTCCGGCCAGCCTCGAATCTGGCCCATTAACCTAGAATGGGGCCTCCATAAACCAGAGGTTCGACTCAATGATACAAGGAAACTCAGAGTGAATAGGCCTCGTGATATTTCCCACCAGCATCCACGTTTTTAAGTCATCTCACATATGCTGACCGAGGTGAGACTTTTGCGAAATTTCCTTGTCAAATAATGTTAACAAAAATGTATTAAAAAGTCACTGGTAACAGGTGCTACATCAAAACCAAGGCTTGGTTGAATGCAGGCCTCGCTAAAGAGAAATGGAATCCATTTGCTTTGCAAGGCTTAAATAATAAAATATTACAGAATATCACCTGGGAAAATTCTTGCGATTTCACTAAAAAAAACGCACATTTGCTCTTTCTAAAGGTTTCTCTATTCAGCTTTGAAACTTTCTTAATGGGGGTAACAATACAAATATTAAAGGCACCCCACGGAGCTCAGAAAGCTAACACCATTTTTATTTTTTCTGATTCCATAGTACACACAATTTTGTCTCATCTACAAATTTCACTACCTTGCATCTGAGGTTGCATTAATAATAATAATAATTCTTGCATTTGATATAGCGACTTGTCATATTTTCGAAACATCTCAAAGCACTTCACAGAATACACTGTAAAGTGAATTGACTGTATATTTTGTGGGCGAAATATGGCAGCCAGTTGTGAACAGCAGTGTCCCACAAGTAATCATGGATTGAGCAACCAAATTATTTTTATTTTGAAGATATTATTACTCCCCCAAAAATGGATCCATCAATCGATTAACAACTAAATTTCCTATTTACCGCTAGGTAAATAGAGGAGTGTGTATGGAGTAAGGGAACTTGCTCACTAGGTTAGTTCCTGGGATGCACTAGGTTAGTTCCTGGGATGAGCAGACTGACCTATGAGGATAGGTTGAATAAACTAGGGCTGTATTCTCTGGAGTACAGAAGAATTAGGGGGGATCTTATTGAAACATAAGATTCTTAAAGGGCTAGATAAAGCAGGCACTGAGGGACTGTTTCCACTGGTAGGAGAATCTATAACCAGGGGTCACAGTCTTAAAATTAAGGGTCAGCCTTTTAGAACAGAGTTGAGGAAACATTTCTTCACTCAGAGGGTAGTGAATTTATGGAATTCACTGTCCCAGAAGGCTATAGATGCTCAGTCCTTGAACATTTTCAAGGCTGAGACTGATAGATTTTTGAAAAATAGGGGGATCAGGGGATATGGGGATAGGGCAGGTAATCAGAGTTAGGTGAGAAGATCAGCCATGATCTTATTGAATGGCAGAGCAGGCTCGAAGAGCCGAATGGCCTACTCCTGCTCCTAATTCTTATGTTCTTATGTTCTTATATGTTTGCCTATGGTTGCTCTCTGCCTGGGAATAAAACATGCATTCTAGTTTTAACCATAATGTACAGAAGATACATGAGGAATCCCGATAGACCCCTGAGGCAGCTCTTCCCTTTTTCAACCTTCTATAGATCCAGTTACAAACACTCTGTGATACTGGCATCCCAAACTAAAATGACTGTGAGTGTTTCCGAGCTTTGGCTCAATATAATCAAGCTTGTTCATCAGGAGACTATCCTGCCGATTATACTTCCTCCACTATGCTCTCATGTAGAGCCTGACTAGACATTGCTTCACTCCATTGCTTCACTTCTTTAGTTGATAAACTAAAGAAGTGAAGGTTTATCAACTAAAGAAGGTTGAAGCCCCACACTGGTACTTGTGCTCATATTCAGGAATGACCCCCCGCCCCCAACCCCCAGTGCAGTACTGAAGCTAATGTGAAGTGAATGTTTCCTCGTCGTTGAATCAACAAGCCTGCAGATAAATTGGTGGTTCACTTCATGGTTGCTTGTGGGACCCCGATGTGCACATTGCCTCTGCCGCCTTTGTTACAAATACAGTCACTATATTTGACAATCATTACTGTAAAGCACTTTGAAGCATTCCAGTGTGATAAAGCGTTGCACAAGACAAGTTTGTTCTATTCTTTCAAACGCACCAATCCCCTGTCTCCTCTCCAGCACAAATTTTATTGAGTAATGAAGCTTGTTTTGCTAGATTAAAATAACAAAACTTCACTTCACTAGGTTTCTTTAGTCAGTTATTAATATTCTTAATACTCTATTGTAATTTCATACCTTCTCCCTCAAGGCCTCTGCCTGATAAACAACAACAACAACAACAACAAATTGCACTTATAGAGCGCCTTTCACGTCGGGAGGACGTCCCAAGGCGCTGCACAGGAGGCGTGTGACCCGAGCTGGGAGGGGAGTGTTCGGGAGGGGATAAGAAACGTAGGGGAGGTCGAAGAATTAGGGGGGGAACAGAAGGCACGGTCGAAAAGGAAAGTCTTCAAACCGGCCTTGAAAGAGGAAAGGGAGGAAACAAGGCGGAGAGATTGGGGGATGGAGTTCCAAAGGATGGGAGCGGAAAAACTGAAGGCCCGGCCTCCGATGGTGGGGCGATTCGGGCGTGGGGCTTGGAGCAAGCCAAGTCCTGCTGAACGGAGGGTCCGGGTGGGCTTGTAGGGGGAGAGTAGGTTGGAAAGATAGGGCGGGGCAAGGCCCGTGTAAGGCCTTGAAGGTGAGGACGAGGATCTTGAACTCGATCCTCTGGGGGAAGGGGAGCCAATGGAGACGGGTGAGGGTGGGGGTTATGTGGTCGCGGAGGCGGGTGCGGGATAGTACATGGGCTGCAGAGTTTTGGATGATCTGCAGCCTGTGAATGGAGGAGCTGGGGAGGCCGACAAGGAGAGAGTTCCCATAGTCCAACCGTGAGGTGATGTATGCATGCACGAGTGTTTCGGCAGCGCGGGGGTAAGATAGTTGCGGAGCCTGGCAATGTTGCGCAGGTGGAAATAGGCGGTGCCAGTCAAGGCGCGGATGTGGGGGAGGAAGGAGAGTTTGGGGTCGAACGTGATGCCGAGGTTCCTGACTGGCTTTGTGAGGTGGAGAGTACAGTCTTGGATGTTGGTGCTGGCAGTGCCCGATGTGCGGAGGTGCTGGCTTGAGCCAATCAGGAGGGCCTCGGTCTTGCTCACGTTCAATTGGAGGAAATTGTCCCTCGTCCAGGATTCGATGTCGGACAAACATGCTGTCAGAACATCGATGGTCTGGGGATTGAGGGATGAGGCGGAGAGGTACAGCTGGTTGTTGTCCGCATACATGTGGAAGTATTGAAAACCAGCACCAATTCAACCACAAAGCATCACTCACAACCAAGCCCAGTCCTGTATTCAGAAAACATTTACACATACGTATAGCTAGTCCTACTAATACAGCCTGATTCTCCTCTTGCTAGAAGTTCAGGCTGAATTTGTAATATTCTCACCTTACTCGGGCAGAATAATGATCGGATCTCAGGCCATGGTCTACAGCAGTAGTAGCCACCACGTGGGGCCGTCAAGAAGTGACCCCACCCACCCTCCAAATTTTTTTTGCAAGAGTATAAATACATGTGTGTTGAATCACTAGTGTGTTTCCAGGTTTTTATGGCATAAATCAAGACAATTCATTTTGTTGGTCAATTATAAAGATTGGAGCCGTTCAGTGAAGTTTGAGAGAGAAAGCTTGTCTGTGACCTGCTGGATCTGAATTGGTTCTGTTCAGTCAGTCAAGTCTCTCTGAATTGACAGCATTCAGTATTTGAAGTAGGGTATAGTACTTACTAGGAAACATCTTGTTCTGTTCCTATTTTAAAAAAACAGTCTTTTGCTTGCTTCAGTAACTGAATATGAGCTATGGCAATGTTTTTCATGCCGAACATAATTGTTGAAGGCAAAGACATTGGCAATAAAAAGCCTGGTTCATCAAAAAGCTACTCAGTCAGAACAAGCGTATATTTGATAGAACTTCAGTTGACAAAACTTCCACATACATTCAGTCAAGTCCATATAACTTAATATCTTCCATATTCTCAGCTAAACTTGTAAGGTCCATGCTATTTCTCTCAGTTTCCTCTTTCTGATGTTTGCTCCAGAATTCTTTAAAAGAGGAAACCATGCTGATGAACAGGAGTTAATTCTGTAAAATAAACTGCAGCACACGGACTCCAACATGCAGTTCAACCTTAGAAATTCATAAAGCATCAATTAGGAATATCCTGTCATGTGCCAGAGGTGGGAGCCTCTTTGCCTGATCATTCCCAATCCCAACCTCTGTCTGGGAACAGAATCACACATATGACTTTGGGATCACAGTACCTGGATTCTGGTCAGTGTGATGTTTACCGAGTAAACTTCTAACACTGAGACAAATGTTAAGATCCACCAGTTACAAGTGACCCTGATTCAGCTTCACGGAGATCAACATGGAGAAGTGGAAGGAGGTCTGCCTTTGCAGGATTCATTTAAGCAGCATGTTAGACCCCCCACTGTAAGGTGTTTTTTTTGGTCAGCCGGGTGTCAGACACATGTAGCAATGCATCACTAGGCTTAAGAGCCAAACCAAATGGAGAATTCGATGCATCCTACCTACACATGGAAATCCCAGGGATAGATTGTTGGAATGGAATGTGCACTCTCTCCCTGGAGGGATGCATCCTGCTGACCTAATTCTGGAAAGTATTAGGTGCTGGTTGACAAGAGCCGAAACATGGGGCCCCGGAGTGTGTGTTGAGGGTAACTGCTGGAGACTATCCAGCTAACTCTGCATAGCTTGCCACTGATATCTGGCAAGCTTTTCTGCTGCTTATCCAGCTAGGACCACCTTACCCTTTAGGGCTTTGGCTTGCAGGGTTAACAGGAGCTCAGTGGGATGACTCCCTGCCCCCAGTGAATGGTTGAGGTGGATAATGTGAATGAGGGGAGCAGTGACTTTAAGCCCACCAGTGACTGTTTGGCTCAGTCAGCATGTTTCAGCCCTGATAAGACAAGAAAAAGCTCTCTCCGCTAGAAATGTGCTTTTGGCTGGTTGCAGGCTGCACACATTCTATTGCATAATTTTTCACATTTCTTGTTTTTTTATATATTTAAAAGAGGCCACACACTGTTGAGGAAGTTTGCAAGAAGTCACTGAAGGAATGAAATTCATTCTGTTTCCCAACAACAGGAAGGAAGTTCTTGCAAGTATAGGACTTTCTGTTTAACAGAAAGTCTGTTTAATATGTGCAGTGTAAGTTGTGCAAATTGTTTTGTTATCAAGATATAGTTATCAAAGTGTAGGGCTTTTTTTTGTGCCGTGCAATGAGTCTCTGGTACAGGAGCTCAACCAATTCTAAAAAGTAAATAATTTTCTAAAATTATTATTATCTGTGCCTAGACAACACTCACATTATCTCAATTTTTTGCCTTATTTCACTCCCATGCATGGACCAAGCATATCATTCTTCATGTGGGTGTCTAGCTGTTTAGATGCCTGGGCTGGTAAGATTATGGAGAGATATCACCAGAAAGCCTGATTGTGTCCTCTCCTAACATCCATACACACCCTCTTTCCATGAGTCACTGAACAGCAATCGGGAGAAGAAACACTGATGATTTTTTCGCCCGTCACTCACCCAATGGCACTGTTGTCAGTTGTAGCTCTCAAACTGTGCCATTTCTCTTGCTGTAGTCAGAAGTGAAGGTTAAAGTGGGAATTTGCTGTAAATGCATTTGTATTATCCCTTCCAAATAATGGCAAGCCTTGTATTTGGTATTGTGCCTTTCATTTCAACATTTTTATAGCGCCCTTCACACACGGTAGCGTCCAGGACTCTGTCGGGAAAATTTCCTTACTCCACACATGTATGTTTACCTAGCAGTAAATAGGAACCCGATTGTTAGTCGATTGGCAGATCACTTTTCCAAGGGTAATAATCCATGCAAAATAATTATAATAATTTGGTCACTCAATCCATGACTGTTTGTGGGACACTACTGTGTGCAATTGGCTGTCATTTTTCACCCAAAAATATACAGTCAATTTACTGTACAGTATATTCTGTGAAGAACTTTAAGATGTCCCACAAACATGATGAGACACTATATCAAATGCAAGAATTACTATATTATAATGTAGTACATCCCCAGTATTGCAGTGGAATGTCTGTCTAGACTATTTGTGAGTTTAAGCCCCAAAACAATGTCCTGTGGGGTGCGGGTCCTCCTTACCCTAGTTGGGTAAGCTGTGATGGGAGGATGGTAGGGTAGATATTCTGGAAGATGGGATCAGATGGGTTGAAGGGCCTTCTTCATTCAACCCCATCTTTGTGGAGTCCTGTAGCTCAGTGGTTACAGCACTTGTCTTAAAAATGTGAGACCTATGTTCAAATCCAGGCAGGCCAGGGCGAAACCTTGGGCAAGTTTCTTTACTCCACACGGTTAAAATAATCCCTCCCAAAAAAACACAATATAAAATTGGTCATTTCAATCCACGTCTATTTATGGGACCCTGCTGTACGCAATTGGCTGCTGCATTTCGCCCACAAAATATAGTCAATTCACTTTATAGTACTGTACAGTATATTCTTTAAAGCGCTTTGAGACATCTAGAAGACGTAGAAAGCGCTCTTTTGAATGGGAGAGACAATCTGATGTAAATTAGACCTCCGCAAATGCATATTTTCCCCCATTGAATTTGATTTGTAGCTTAATCTTCTAAATTATAGCATAACTCTCCTCAAAACATGATTTTTTTTAATAACCAATGAAGATTGAGGCCTCAATCCCAGGATTTAATCTCAGTCAGTGGAAAATGATTCTGGGATGGGAAGAGCGAGGATTTTGTCATGTTTGAGTAGATTAATATTAAAAAAAAGTCTGTAGATGAACAGCTGGAATAGGTCTGAGTCCTCCTATCTCGAATGTCACCAGCTGCAAACATTTACGTTTTGTTACATAATCCAAGTGGAACGAGAGAATGTTTCAAAAACCTGCTCTGTGTTTGGCCTCCCCTACCCCTAGCCCCCACTGTCACTGTCATTGGGACAAAATACCCAAATAATGTAAAACCCTATGGAATACTTTGAAATGTTTTGATGGTGTGCTAAGGCATTATATCAAAATAAGTATTATTATTATCTCAGACCCCAACTTTCACCTCAAATTTTCAAATTTAACCATTTGGTCTTAAAATTAACAATTGAGCAGATTTGTGTAAAATTCCTAATTTGCATGCTGGTTTTCCACTGTTCTTGAAAAGGACTGTCTTCCAAAGTAAGACTGAAAGTTTAAGTCTAAATGGTCTGACAGATTAAGAGTAGGTGGAATGTCGAGCAATTTTGTCAAGCTTCTTGGCACTCAAATAACAAAGTAACAGTCACACCACAGAGTATTTGTACAGAGGAAATGAGAGCTGGTGCTGAGAGAAAGCATGCAATGAGAAATGAGAGAAAGCATGCAATACTCATTCCAATGAAGTAGATCTGGATGAAGAAGGCACTTTGGCTCTTTTTATTAGCATACATGAAGAGAAGGAAATAATAATAATAATAATAATAATATTAATGTTAATGTTAATAATAATGATCACGTCTTCCAGACGTCTCAAAGAGCTTCACAGAATACACTGTAATTATTACCCCCCGATTACCCCAGTCCTTGCCAGACTTCACTGATTTCAAGATCCTCACTCTTGTGTTCAAATCCCTCCACTCCTCTGCACCCTCTAGCTCTCTAACCTTCTCTCTCCGCACAACAGTACCCATTGCCTTTGCCCTATGAGATCTGGCCTCATCCTTGTCCTCTGAATCGTCCATTTCACTGTCGGCAGCCGTGCCTTCAGCCACTAAGCCCCGAAGCTCTGGAACTCCCTTCCTCACTCCCTTTACCTTACCCTCTCTTTTCCCATATTCAGGTCGTGTCTGAAGACTTTTCTGTTCAACCACGCTTTTGGTCACCTTTTTCTCCCTCCCCCTGGCTCGGCACTGAGTTCCGCTTTGTGAGGCGCTCTGAGATGCTGCCTGGCATGGAGGGCGCTATATAAATCCAAGTTGTTGTTGTAAAACTAAAATGACTGCATGTTTTGTGGGCAAAATATGGCAACCAATTGTGCACAGCAATGTCCCACAAACAGTCGTAAATTGAATGACTAAATGATAAGGCTTATTTTTAAGGGATTATTACCCCCGGAAAAGCAATCTGCCAATTGACTAACGCCTGGGTTCCTACTTACTGAAGGGCTCTGAGAAGCGCTTTCTGAAGCGCTTTGAAGCACTCTGAGACACCATCTGACGCCGTTGTTGTTGTTGTTACTGCTGGGTAAACAGAAATATGCTGAGTAAGGAAATGTGCCCAACATTTTGCCCTGCCCTCGCGGGAATCAAACCTGGGTCCTCTCCCTTGCGAGGCAAGTTCACTAATCACTTTTCATCACACACTAAGAGGAATAGGACTATAAATACCAACATGGACTAGTTGGGACAAATGACCTGTTTCTATGGTCTATGTAACTCTATCACAAATCCTATGAAAAAAATCCTATGAATGAAGCACTTTGAGGCGTCCTCTTAACATGAAAGCTGCTACATCAAATGCACGGATTATTATTATCTGAACCTTCCAAACCTTTGTGCTTTGACCCTTAAGATCAGATGGAATGTTAAAGTGGCCCTGCTGCCCATTTGATCTTATCTTCACAGTCTTCCATTATAGCATCCAGCTGTTTCTTAAACAAATCCAGTGCAGCCCTCATATATTCTGCCTGGTAACCCTTTCAGCTGTTATTTACCCTCTGTAAAATTTGTCCTGCTGCCTGCCTGTCTGCCTTAACACTTCCCATCCTTGTTTCCTGCTGTTTTAGCACATCTGAATGTATTGTTGAGTATCTGGGTTTATTCTTTTCTATTCCATTTAGCATCATATTAAGTTGCATCTATCTGTGCACAATTGGCCGACACGTTTTGCCCACAAAATATACAGCCATATCATTTGGCAGTATATTCTGCGAAGCGCTTTGAGACGCTTTGAAGAAATGATAAGGCTCTATATATATGTAAGGATTGTAAGGATTATTGTTAGTATTATTATCTTCTCACTGCATCACAGACTGCACCAAAAGTAGCCTCTTGACACGTTCCTATTAATACTATACATGGACGTCAAGGCAAGTGCTGAGGCAGTTCCCTTTGTCTGTATCTCACTGTGACTGTACCTGGTGATATTTTATGTATTGAGAGCTCAGACTGTATCACAGTGTGTAGTGAGAGCTCAGACTGTATCACAGTGTGTAGTGAGAGCTCAGACTGTATCACAGTGTGTAGTGTATCAGACTGTGACTAGCTGGTGACATTGCCTGGAGTGAGGCCGGCACAGTGCCCTCTCATCTGTACTGCACTTATTACTTTGGGGTCAGTCTCTCATGCTCTTCCTCAATCTGGTTATCTTTGGTTGCGTGTAGGTCTGACTAGATGTTCTTCTTCACCACAGACAGCACTGCTGGAAACCTCGCAAACTGCACAATTTGGCTCATTGAGATTCATTTCCGCGTTTCAGCTAATTGCTTTCAACCAATCCGGAGATAGCTCTGATCTTCAGGACTTAAAAGGTAATATAAAGGACTAGACTAAAGGACACGTGGGCAGCTCTTCTGCAGAACTTCCCAAAGAATAAATGTAGAACAACACATTCTGATTCAGTACCACTTACTTAAAATGCTTCTTCCTTTTAGGATCTAGTTCCATAAACAACTTTGGAAACTAAAATATTACAAAAGCTATTCAAAACTTCCTCCAGAGCTAAACAGAAAGTATAAGAAACACGATAAGTTCTGCTCTGGAAACCCACAGGTTATCTCCTGTGAACACTATGTCGTGACTGTATGTGATAAAAAATCAGAGCACTCACAATCTATTGCTCATGAAATGCCCGTTTGTACAATTAGATTTCAAATGGAAAATTTCTCTTTGTGGAAATATGCGAAGACCCATCCGTCACCATGTTTAAGAGTCTCCGTTGCTTGGCTTTGCAGAGCGAGAACCTTCACAATCTTGGCAGCTACAAAAAAGAACTTTATCTGTGACCCTGTTCTGGCTTTCAAGACATGTGAAGATGAAGATTAAACTTCCTTATTATTGATAACCCTCCAGTTAAAATCAAACTGTTTGTGCTCTCAGCGCATTCTGCAATTCTGCACTGCAGGGGAAAAAACAGAAAGAGATGCTTATCACTGTTCACTGTGAAGATGTTTCTTTGAATTTATTTTGGAGCTTCTCCATTTCAAACAAATTGTTTTTGGGAGGATGGGAGGGGGATATAGGGGACAAAATGTAAACCAAATTTGGATCCTGTTACCCACAGTAATAATAATAATAATAATAATCCTTGCATTTGATACAGCACTGTTCACGTCTTCTAGATGTCTCAAAGCGCTTCACAGAATATACTGTAAAGTGAATTTATACTTGTGGGCGAAAACACAGCAGCTGCTCATAGTGGTGTCCCACAAACAGTCATGGATTGAAATGACCAATTTGCCACAAGAGCGGCAGATAGACTGGAAGAGTCAATATCAATTCCATTATGTACAGTGGCATCGAGGCCCATATGGGATTTAAAACATTTAATTCACTGGAATCCTGACTGGCTGAACCTTCAGCTTGTTAAGTAGGTAGTGTTGGACTGGAATCACGAGTTACTAATGCTTTTCAAAAGATTCAATTCTCAATTACCCCCCACCTCCACAAACACATTCACTGCACTTTCCAATACATCCTGTGAAATTCTTTGGGATATACTACTAATAATAATAATCCTTGCATTTGATATATCACCTTATTACATATTCGATACATCCCACAGCGCTCCACAGAAAATACTGCAAATTGGGGTGACATCCTCCCAACGTGAAAGACGCAAAGCCAAATGTAAGGATTTTTATATTATTATTATTATTATCATAATAAAGAATATTGAAGAGAATCTTGAGAAATATCCAGAGTAAGTGGTCCCTTTATGACAGGAGTTTAAATGTTTGAACAGCGAAGGTCCACTACCCCAGAACAACACAGCACAGACGGCTGCCATCTACAGCAACAGGCAGCTGCACTACACAAAGAGTGTTTTGTTTTTCAGTTGAAAGGAACAGCGATGCAGCTTGGTGCATTGCTATGAGCAGCTGGCGGGTATTTTCATTCTCTCAGGCACTGGGGAAGTTTATTCAACGCAACTTTAATATTTAACAAGAAATGGCACACATGCATCAAACCTGCGTAGACAGAAATCATTTCAAATAATTCAAGCCAGCTGGTAACATTGGGCAGCCTTGGCAAGTTATCACTCACTGGGCGCTGTGCATTACACATGACACATACTGT
Organism: Hydrolagus colliei; assembly: GCA_035084275.1. Classification (NCBI taxonomy): domain Eukaryota; kingdom Metazoa; phylum Chordata; class Chondrichthyes; order Chimaeriformes; family Chimaeridae; genus Hydrolagus; species Hydrolagus colliei. The sequence goes on from CM068742.1 coordinate 81,403,527, forward strand.
ACATGCTTGAGTATCATGGACATTCCTTGTTGTGTGAAAATTATTTGTAACATGCAAAACGCTCAGTTAAAATGAGGATCCTGCCCAGCTTTTAGTCAGAACTCCAAGCTAACATTGAATCTTTCATTACTATCATTTTATTGTCAGCAAAGTGAATTTATTTTAATTGGAAGTTATAATGGAAATCGATGTTTTACTGTTCAGGGTCAGTTAGGCGCCAATGTCAACATCCAAGTGCTGGCAGTGCCTGAGGAAAGTGAGAGTTTGGACAGAAATGTCTGTACAGCAAAGGCCCAAATTACTCCATGATACTAAGGCTTAAAGTCATTGTCTTAAAATGAATGCTTGTGCAGAATTTTGGAAAATTCTTGAAGTCAAGTTTTAATTGAGAAGTCGATTCCTTTTAAGAATTGCAGAAAAAAACAGCTTGAAATATACTGAAAGACAAAAAATTACATTTGTAAGCACCTTTCACATCAGGAGGACATCCCAAGGCGCTGGCAGTCAGAGATATGGACCTGAGCAGGGGAGGGTTAGGATTGGGTTGGAGGGCAGGGAGGGTAGGGGTAGGATGGTGTAGAACTTAATGTGTAGAACTTATTGGTCTAAACAATGATCTTAAAGCCAAGACTGTGAGAATTTCAGGACTCTGCAATGTGTGCACTGTAAATGCCTGAAACAACAACAATGACAACTTGGATTTATATAGTGCCCTCCACGCCAAACGGCGTCTCAGAAAGGCATTGCAGCTCCATTGTAACTCATAATAATAATAAAATGGAGGACAGAACACAGAGGACATGTTATTGACAATAACCTGATGGCACAAAAGTTGACCAATTTGTTTAGTGTGGAACCAGGCCAATACTCAAGGAGGGCACTGGTGTTTATAGCTGCAGTTTTATGGATCCCAATAGCAGGACTCCACTGTAAGGAACAACACCAACTTGTATTTATACAGGGCTCCTCATGAGGGGTAGCGTCCCAGAGCACTTGACAGTCGTGGAGCAGGAAAAAAGCAATATGGAGGGCACTACACCCCCAAGGCACACTACCAATGTGTTATGGGGCCAAGCCAGGACCAACCACATTATATCACATACCATCTGATTCTGAGTCATGTATTCCATTCACCTGATGTTTCCATCTCTCATCTTGAAGTGCTACATTTATGCTCCAAGCTACCATTGACTTTTAATGGATAGTTTTAATCTAGGGTTTGTCTTCCTAATGGATGCTAAATAAGACGAAATTGCGATCTCAATTCATGCTACTTGCATTATTTCAGTTAACATTGTTGAATGATTGATAGCAACACTAAAAATTATCAAAAGAGCTGGTACCAACACGGTGGGCTGAATGATCCTCTCGTGAGCTTCAAATATCTATGGGTTTTGAATTGTTCCTCCTGTCTTATTGTTGTAATATTTGGGATTGTCCTTGTTACTCTCAAGTGCGTTACTGCAAGGACCTGGGTTTGGGCTAGAAAATGCCAGAAAATCTCTGATATCCGTCAACACCTCCATTATCTGCCAGAGAATCTGGAATCTGAATTACATCAAAAAGGAATCCAGTGAATAGAAACAACACTGTTTAATTTATTGCTGTCTCTGTATGATTTGGGTATTTGAACCATTTTACAGGTTAACTGCAGCATAGTTTTTCTTCCCTAAATCATCCTCGCTGGAAACTTTTAATTCACTGTAGAATATTTGGAATTTGAGCGTAAAATGCTGGGTTTGTCAGTAAGATTTTCCAGTTATAATCAAGCACTTCCACCCCCAGCTAGCATGAGCTGATGACCAGTCACTGGCTCAGACAGGAAGTTCATTATTTGTCACTGCCCCTATCTACAGTGGTTTCATTTCCTCTTGATGCAACTCTTCCCAACAGTAATGAATGGTAATCTGTGCCTGCTGAGAGCAGCAAACCGCTTGCTTGACTCCAACTTCAGTTTGTGAGATGAGCCTTGAAACTCTTGCCAGCTGATAGCCTGCTCTCACTTATCCATTAACATTGCCTCACACTCTACAGGATCCTAAACTGTAATCTACATTAGCCTGATCTGATTCACCATTAATGTCTTTACCTCTGACACGCTACAGATGAGAAGTTAGCTCAGTGTGACCTTTCAGTCTATCGGGTTTCTTCCGTTGCCATAGTAATAGCGGCATGCAGCTTACCATAAATGGCAAATCTGGTAGATGTGGCTAAATGATAACTAATCTATAGCAGCTGCAAGCATTCTGCAGTGTTCACCTCAGAAACACTGGAACGATGAGAGGGGGCAGGTCTCAGAAGAAGCGTTAATGTGAGAGAAGCCTACATTCCTGTGCTTGTAAACCTTTCACTCCATGTGAGTGTACTTGAATGTGACAGGAAACGATTACTTGGCACTGCTTTTACTTTATTTGGACACATTATTGGGGAAAAAAGTATTTCGTTTGGAGCTCTGCTTTATTTGCATCTAAATGAGAAGGGAGATAGAGAGTTGCTATAGACTGGTTGATGAAAGGTGCTCTGTTAAGATATTCCAGCATTTAGCAATTTGTCAATTCGATCCACAACTGTTTCTTGGAACACTGCTGTGGGCAATTGACTATAGGCAATTCACTTTACAGTATATTCTGTGAAGCGCTTTAAGATGTCTCGAAAACACGATAAGGTGTTATATCAAATGCAAGGATTATTATTGTTAGCGTTGTTTAAAATACAGGAAAAATCTCATCAAGACATCCATTTCTCTCAGGAAACATTTTGTTGATCTCACTGACCTACGCCTCTGGGTGTCTTGACCCATGCAGAAAAGCATTACCATGCTTAAAAGAATCCAAACCAAAGTAAAAATTCCATGCATTCCACCTACACATGGAAATTCCCATGTATTAGAAATGGAATATGCATCTATCCCTGGAGAACAAATCCTGCTTACCTAATTCCGGAGGGTGTTAGGTGCAGGTGGGAAAAAGCCAAGGCTTAGGGCCCCTCGGGGCTTTAGAGTACCGCTGGAGTCCAAGGCCGTACGCAGGGGGGGTGCGACGGGTGCGTACGCACCCCCCCAAATTATAAAAGGTCCACATTTTCCGGGGTAGAGAATTGTATTTTTTATCAAATTTAAATACCAAGTAAATTTATTGAGCATTTGTGCAACAATCAGTTCTTCAAAACTATGTATAAATTATAAACTCACATCTTTGAATGATTTAGTATTAATATAAAATTATCGAGTCGCACACCAGAATCGGCGTCTCCCCAAAACATACCGCGTCGATAGACCAGTCCATGACGCGGCGAGTCTGTGACTCGTGATTGGATAAACATAGGCGCCAAGACTCAAATCCTCGTTTGGAAATCATCCCGTAAACAGCCACAAGGGGCAGCACCACTACTGGAGTTAAAATCATCTTTTCATCTGATCACCGTAAGTAAAAATGACTCAAGTTTTGAGAGGTGTGACTGTAATGCTAGCAAACAATGACAACATATTTACAAGATTCTGAGAAATTAAAGCTTTTGAGAACCCAACAAAAAAGTTATATGCTGGACGGGAATGCCTATCTTTAAAAAAAATACTCATGGACGTAGACCTATAGCGCATATTCTACGTGGTGTGTCAATCGGAAATCATCCCGTATACAGTCACTACATAAAAAGGTAGCACCACTTTGTGGAAGCTGAAATCGTATTTTAATCTGATAATGTTAGCAATTGATAATAGTGCCTTAGTACATTGTCAGACAGCTCAGAGGCTTCACAGAACGTACTGTAAAGTGGCCAGTTTTTGCCCAGGATTGTCCCACAAACACCGATGGAGTGAGTCACCGATTTTATTTGGGGGCGTTTGTTGGCCAGGACAACAGGAGAGAGACTTCCCTCCGCTTTTCGAGTAGTGTCAGAGGATCTTTTCACATCCATCTAAACAGACGGATCAGACCTCGGTTCAGCATCTCAACCAAAAGAACAGAGCCTCTAACCCCCCCGCCCCCCCCCCCCCACAGCACCACATTGAAGTGTCAGCTTCCTCTGTGTGATACCGAGTGCCGACGTGGGGTTTGAACCCACAACTTTCTGACTCAGAGGCCAGAGTGCTATTCACTGTGCCAGGCGACTCGCCAGGTGATGCTGCTGTCTTCTATCACCTGTGGGAAACTTTCTTTCCCTCCTACTCAGTGCCTCTGAATCTGAAGACATTCCCAAGGTCGAGGTTGCATATCTGACTGATTGACAACTGAGATTTATTTTCAGGGTTTGTGGGCAGTGTCACGTAATTGGCTATAACTTAAAGGATTGTTAACCTGCACCTGTTAGAGTTGAGGTCCCCAGAACTGCTGCCTCACACCAGCGGGATATAAAGGACAGGTGCAGTCGAGTCTGCAAAGCAACAGCTCTTCCTACACAAATCTCTTCAACGTGACTCCTCTGAAAGTCACTCTTTCTCTCTTTGAATAATAATATAATCCGTGCATTTCATGTAGCGAGGTAGGTTAGGGTCGGTGTACCTCGTGTTCTGTGACCGTGCAATGGTTCCCATAGGATAGTAGCACTATGGACAGTTTCCTCCAGCTATGTCCGCTAAACCTAAGACGCCTCTGCGGTAATGTCTGTGATACCAGTGTGGTAGTGTACCATACAGCTCACTATTTGTCAGATGCTGTCGCCAGTAAACGTTCAGGGCGTCTCTTAGAAGCCTGGTATGTACCTCCTGAGTCACCTAATCTCCTGGGTTTGCCTAAGTGTCCAGCATTCTGCTCCGTATAGGAGCGACTTTCAGCCCTCGCGTTAATGCACATTCATTATAATATGGAAATCGATATTGGTAGAGCGGTTGACGTATTGGCTTCAAAGCGACCGAGGCGTCTCGAATACGGAACGCTATTAAAGAATTAATTTCCCCTCCCTTATTTTTTCAAGTATTTTTTCGTCAGGTCAGTATTGCTTGATGGGTCACTTCCTTTAATTTTGATTCTAAATAAATAAATAAAAACTAACTACACTATTGCTCACAGTTCAACGATATTTTCAGGATAATGCTGATAACAGGCTTGTAACACGTGTGAATTAACTGTTTTACACTGATTTTCAGTTTCTGTATATTTTCTTGTCTTTTATAAAATTTGCTTTGCTGGAATATCTGAGCACATCATTCATACTTTACTCTTACATTATTGTTCATTACAGTCCGAAAGAAATTTAGTCTTAGGATAACAATGCAGAACAACTTATTAATTACCGTCAATCTGTAGTTTATGATCATTTTCTCTATACGCATACATTTATCAAGCATTCGTCATTGCACTGTGTTAATTGGATTGTAATTTACTTTATCGTTCGCATTCCTTACATCATCGAGTCGACAATCGTGTTTGCTTTTATCGGCGAACACATTCGACCTTCCCAATTAGACACGGACTACCGGGGAAAATAAAAACACTGAATAAATAATGATGCTCTTAAACACCAAGGGCATAAATACCGTTCATATTGGATCTTCTGAATCGATTAAATAAGACCTCAAACTGTGTAAAACGTCGGAGCCTCGAGGGGGCTTCGGGGGCAGCCCGCAAGCCCCCGGCCATTGATGGTCCCATCACTAGCAATTCGCACCCCCCCATTAAACATCCTGCGTACGGCCCTGGAGTCTAACCATAAAATAGCTTCCCATTGATAGAATTGTCTGGCAAGCTTCCCTGCTATTTGTCCAGCTACGATCAGCCTACCCATTAGGGCTTTGGCTTGTGTGGTTAACAGGAGCTGAGAGGGAAGAATCCCTGTCCCAGTCTACTCCTCTAAGTGCTATTGATGAGCCAGTCTGGCTGTGCTGTCATCAGCAATACCCTGAGAGTATTGTGGACCCGCCTGGCTCAGGAACCCCACAGAGGTGTCCCACAAACAGTCTTGGTCTAAGTCACCAAATTATTATTTTATTTGAAGGAATTAATGTCCCCGGAATTATTATTATTACTGAGATTGTCCTCAGATTGTGGACTATTGCTCATCCTCACTCCGACCTACAAATGATAGCCAGACCTTTGCCCACTAAGCTCCACTCGACTGCACGGCTCCACACAATAGATTTGTGAAGTTTTCAATATAGCCATTGTTTTGCATGATTCAGGGACACTTCATGTAACTTGGATCAACTTAATCTAATGCAGTCGTTCTCAAACAAATTTCTCTGGTGGTTGGGTGTCAGGCCACCAATACTTTCTGTTGGCCATGGTGCAACAGTTCGTAATCTGTTTTACTTCCTCCCTACTAGAGCCAGCTGGCACATGGGAAAGAGGAAAGGAAAGATCAGCCACTTGCCTAACTGACTAAGTGCCGTTTGTGATGCACCCTGTAGTGCCACCTCCACAGCAGAGGGTCCAATGCATGCAAACTACAAGTACCAACATGGATTATCCTCCACACATACACACAGCATTAATCCCACATTTGCAAGAACATAAGAATAAGGAGCAGAAGTAGGCCATTCGGCCCCTCCAGCCTGCCCCACCATTCATTAAGATCATGGCTGATCTTCTAATCTAACTGCCTGCCTTATCCCCATATCCCTTAATCTCTTTATCCATAAGAAATCTGTCAATTTTAGAGGACTGAGGACTAAGGATTGAGCATCCGCAGCCTTTTGGGGTAGAGAATTCCATAAATGCACTACCTTCTGAGTGAATAAATTTTTCCTCAACTCAGTGCGAAATGGCTGACCTCTAATCTTAAAACTATGACCCCTAGTTATAGTTTCTTCAACCAGGGGAAACAGTCTCCCACTATCTATTCTGTCATGCCCCTTAATAATCTTATAGGTTATGATGTTATTCATGTAAATTATGTTATTTGTGTAAATAAGGAAACGGAGTGGACTAAGGAAAAAGACCTGAAGTTACAAGCAATGCAAAGGATTAGAGAGATGAGCCATTGAATGGGACAAAGCAATAGGTCAAGAAGGAATCGGGAAAATGTGGTCACTGATATGGATGAAAGAGGAGAAGCTATCAAGTGGTACACAGTGTTGTGCACAGTGAAGCTATCAAGTGGACAGAGTGGTACACAGTGTTGAAGGCAGCAGAAAGGTGAAGGATAAGGAAGCACAGGGAGCTTTATGTCCCTGGTGGAACGTTGTTTATGTCTGCAAGGAGGAGCCAGTTAGGGGACAATTGCAGAGTCAGAATCTGTGTATATGTGTGTGGGGGTGGCAAAGGAGCAGATAGGGAGAGTTACATGGGGAGATGAGGGTGAGGTGGGGGTGGGGGGGAGGGCAAAGAAAAGATGGGAGAAAGTGGGCAAAGTTGGAGGTCCAACTTTTAGTATTTGCGATACTTTCAGGCTGGTTTATGGCACCTGTTTCTGAGGTTGTGGGAATGGATTTTAGAGGCAGGAGAGTATATTGAAGGGGAGGAGATGCACACATTGAGCAGTGCAATGTGAGAGATCAAAGAGCAAGAAATTCAGAACGCAGAGCATGTTTGAGAAGAAATGAGGTTCTGGTTTTGTGGCCTGAGATAATTGTGCAGATGCTGGTGTAGGGCCTGAGACAGAAGCAAAGCTCTAAACTCCATCAGCCAATCACTCACATGATTGCCCAGCTTCACTGGCTCCCCATGCCACAGAAAATCAAATTTAAATTCCCTGTCCTTACCTTTAAAGCCCTCCATGGCCTTGATCCTCCCTAACTCTGTGATCTCTTAAAACCCTACCAACCTGTCTGCTCCCTTTGCACGACCTGTTTCAGGTCCCTGCCCTGCCCACTCCACCATCAGAAGTTGGGTCTGTAATCTTTCTGGAACTCCATCCTGGTGCCCCATCATCTCACCTACTTCCTCGCCTCCTTCAAGGCCCATCTCAAGAGCTTCCTCTTTGACCATGCCTTCGGTTACCCTCCTCCTGATCCCTACCCCCAGTTCGGATGAAAAACCTTCACTGTCCATCACTTTGGGACATCCTCCTGACGTGAAAGGTGTTGAGATGATGGTCCCTCTGGCATTGGTCCCCTGGTGCTGCCCCTCTGGTGCTGGGCTGCTGGTGCCTCAGATGCCCCAAAGGTGAATTTAGCAGGAGACCTGTCAGTGTGGATAAAGCCATATATTTACTAAGAAAAGACTAGCAACTCTTCCATTCTTATGTTGCCTTTCGTTTTCAACAATAAACAGAAAATTGCACATCGGAAGCTGCACAGGAAGTCACAAGGATGTTGTGATATAAAAATACAATAAAGATTGAAGATCTGAGACCGGAGCACACAGGAAGCAGTTAACCTCACTAACTGTTCTCTTGCTGTAACCATTCTGTATACTATTCAATATCACACAAGATACTCTAACAAGAGCTGTGTCATGATCACTAACATCCATTTAGAACATAAGGAGACCAACATAGTATAGTTTTTCAAGGGCAATTAAAGGTGTCAGAAAGATTTTGCCCACAAAATACACAGCCAAGTCACTTTACACTACTAAAACCTCTCCCTCCAAACAAGGCCCAGTTCTGACGAAGGGTTGTAGACCCGAAACATTGACTCTTTTTCCTTTCTCCATGGTTATTTTGTGTTTTGTTTCACTTTACACTATATTTGGTAAAGAGCTTTGAGATGTCTTGATGATGTGATAAGGCATTATATCAAATGTAAGTCACCAAAGTACAGTACTTGCAGCTCACAGTTGATTGTGAATTTCTACTGGTGTAGTTAGTGTGAGAAAATCAGTAAGAAATAAGTTTTTCACCTTTGGTCCCATTCCCCCTGAATGTGACTGTAAAACCATAGTATCTTACAGTGAGCCAGAGCCAGTGACCTTCTGTTACACAATGAAGCAGCACACAACACATCCAGTATGCGCTGGGCAGTAACTACATCCACCATAGGACTTCAAATCATATAAAGCAGTTGTCACCTGGGCTGTTTAGACGTCCTCCACTGAACAAACCAACCAACATATTAGACGTCCACAGCCCAGTGTACTCTTCAGTGCCATAGAGTCACAATCAACCAGCATCCCCTTTATTGGGGCCAACATCATCAGATAATAATAATCCTTGCATTTGATATAGTGCTTTTCACATCTTATCGACGTCCCAAAGTGCTTCACTTTGACTGCGCCTATGGTCACCCGTCTCCCCCAAGCTTGCCGCTGTGCTCTGCCACTATCAAGCGTTCTGGGACGCTACCCTGCGTGAGCGGCTCCGCGTAAATGTTGTTGTTGACATCTCACACAGGCCACAACAACTTGTGTAGAAAAAGGTTGGCTGATTGATGTGCACACATGGTTTTCAAGGTGCATTTATTATCGCATACTTTTGCCCTTTCCTGCAATTTTTGCAGTGTTTCAGTCAAAAAGCGGTGTAATATTATGCTTGGTTTCACACCTGATGCATATTTAGATTGCCTTCCCCTCCATTCTAACACCATGCTCTTTACTACATTTATGTCCCCTCCACAAGCAGGCAAGAGTCTTATCTCCTCTGACGTGGGTCTCTCTGATTGCTGCCCTGCAATGTGCTGGCATTGGAGCTGGCAGCTGAGGTTGCCAAGTTCAAGCCAAGCTGGCCACAGGCTGTACAGTGGAGCCAAGGCCTGAGCTCGGAACTTTGCTTTGCAGGTGATTAAAAATGCAACAAGGATGTGTTTATGTAACAGATGGGAGTGGCTGAAAATAATTCAACACCAACACCGTACTAACAAATGCTTTCACATAAATGCTTTCTCATCAGGAATAGGGGAAGCGCGGCTTTTAAACATTAGATGCGTTAACATGTATTGTAGTTGTCAGGCACTCTGCTCCCACTCGAACTTTCCCCATCCTACTACATACACTGAACACGAGCTGAAAGCGAAATTCACCCACTCTTGGGATTCTTTTCCTCAGAAACGGTTCCGTTTCTTACCTCTCCTGTCTTCCACTGACAATTTACAACCTTGTAAACCCATTGTTTGAATCACCTATTTATTATGTGTTCTCTCTTCATAGAGTGCTATACTTATAGGAGACTGGAGACCAGAATAGTATAGCAAAAAAAGACATTCAATTTCTAATCTGAATTTCAGGCAGTTCCACCACATTGCTTCAATCAACTAATGATTTTTTCATTTAACTTCCACAAAAAAGATTGCTGCATTTGCTCTATGGACAATTCTAAGCTTTAAAATCTTTTAAAATGTGAATTTGCAAGATTCAGTGGTTGAGAATTCCAACGAAAAATATGACAATTCTATGCTGTACATAGGCTTTCTTTGCTGGTTAACGGTTCACTTTGGGTTGGTATTGGATCAGGTTTCAGCCGGTCGTTCTTTCTTTTGTTTCAAACCCCCCCACCCCACCCCCATAAAAAAACAGCAAATATTTCAAACAATGCTACTGAGAAATCACAGCGTGACAAACCTCAATTTGGATTTTTTTAATTATTTTTCTTTTAGTACACACTTTAAAGAAAGCATCTTTCCAGAAACACCTCAGCGAGACCAACAGGAAACAAACGGGAAAATCTCAATGCCCTGAATCCCCTTCCTTCCCTTCTCTCTCTCGGCTTGGCAAAGCTTCGCCTCTCCAATGTGGTTCAGATCACAGCAAAGGTCTGGAATTTGATTAAAGAAAAAGTCCACCAAGCAGATCCTCCGAGCCATTGGGTGTTTCTTGGATCAGGACAGCAGTCTGCGTTAAAACTAAATCATCTCCCTAAGAAATCTCTTTCTTCTCCTGTTCGATTGCTACAAGAGATGGAACAAAGAAAGACACTGGATTAGAAAGTGTTAGTTAAAAAATACCAGCACACACACAAACACACAATGCTACCGAGTTCACACTCACACACACAGGCTTTGCAGACAGACTTACTCTCTTTGGTGGGGAGGGTGTTCTTCTCGTCAGTGATCACCTTTGTCAACCCCTTTTTGGAGAATGTGGTCACTTCACTCAAGTCTGGTTTGTCTGACATTTTGACTGGACGTTGATCTAAGAGAGAAAAACACACAGAAAATTATAAAATATTGGAACCCATTCTTCAGAGATTATTTTAGATTTACATTATGTATTACAAGTCGGGGGGAAAAAATCTGGAGGGAGAGGGGAGACGAGGGAGGGAGAGGGGAGACGAGGGAGGGAGGGAGAGGGGAGACGAGGGAGGGAGGGAGAGGGGAGACGAGGGAGGGAGGGAGAGGGGAGACGAGGGAGGGAGAGGGAGACGAGGGAGGGAGAGGGAGACGAGGGAGGGAGAGGGGAGACGAGGGAGGGAGGGAGAGGGGAGACGAGGGGGGGAGAGGGAGAGGGGAGAAAGAGAGGTCTCACCCTGGGGAGTGGGGGGCAAGAAGCAAGAGATCCAGGAAGGTGACAGACAGACACAGACCCACTGGGAGAGGACGGGAAACCTGCATCATGGAACGAATAATAATATAATTCTAGCAATGGACCATTGATGACTGACTTGCTCCTGAGAGAGGGAGAGAGAGACAAGGAGCGGCGGGCCATTCACTGCACCCTGTGGAACAGCAGCCTTTAATTAGGGGGTTGAGGAAGAGTTAGAGCCCCCAGCCCTGGGCTGGCTGAGGGCTGGGGGGAGATGGGGCTGAGGGCTGGGCTGGCTGAGGGCTGGGGGGAGATGGGGCTGAGGGCTGGGCTGGCTGAGGGCTGGGGGGAGATGGGGCTGAGGGCTGGGGGGGCTGAGGGGGCTGAGGGCTGGGGGGGCTGAGGGCTGGGGGGGCTGAGGGCTGGGGGGGCTGAGGGCTGGGGGGGCTGAGGGCTGGGGGGGCTGAGGGGGCTGAGGGCTGGGGGAGATGGGGCTGAGGGCTGGGGGGGCTGAGGGCTGGGGGGGCTGGGGGGAGATGGGGCTGAGGGCTATCGCTGTGCTGCACTGTTACCTGGTCCCACGTTCCAACACTGTGAATAACGGACCCGCCGCCGCCTCTTTATACCGCGCCACCCAAGCCCCGCCTCCTCTCACTGCCTTGTTTGGGAGCCGAGCGGGGGGCGGGGCTAGGGGGCGGGGGCTGATGAGCTGGGGGGCGGGGTTTGTGTGTTGGGGGCGGGGCAGCAGACGTAACAAAGGCGGCAGCCACACACACAGCGGCAGCGTTGCTCTGGTGCAGCGCCTTCCACTCGGGAGGACGTCCCAAGGCGCTGTCAGTGTTTCAGACCCGAGCTGGGGTCGGGGACGGGGAGAAAGGGGGGGATTTGCGCTGACCGGTGGGACCGTGGAAAAGGCGGGACTTGACGGAGGCCAGGGGGGGGAGGGGGACTGCGGGATGGAGTTCCAGAGGTGGGGGGCACAGGGGCCGATGGTGGGGCGGGTGGGTTGAGGCCGGAGCCCGCCGAGCGGATGGAGAGACCAGGTTGCTGAGGGGTTAGGAGGTGGCAGGGACAGGCAGGGTGGGGCAAGGCCATGGAGGGCTGTGGAGGTGAGGACCAGGATCTTGAAGTGAACCCTCTGGGAGATGGGGAGCCAATGGAGTCGGGCGAGATTGGGGGTCGCGGAGCTTGGAGCTTTAGAGGCCGCAGTGTCCTGGATGATCTGAAGCCTAGGGAGGGAGGAATTGGGAAGGTTGACAAGCGGGGCGTTGCGGGTGGTCGAGCCTGAATGTGATGAAGGCGTGAACGTGAATGAGGGTTTCAGCGACCCGGGGGGGGGGGGTGGTGGCAGACTCAGCCATGTTGCGGAGGTGAGGGAAGGCAGAGCAGGTCATGGCTTGGATGTTTCTGAGGAAAGACGGTTGCTTATCAAACAAGACACCCAGGTTGCTGACTGGCTTGGTGAGGTTGCTTGTGCAACCATGGGGGTGAATGGTGCAGGTGCCTGATGTGCGAAAGCGGAGAGGAGGTATTTAGAGTCCCCTCTGCTCAGCGGCTCTGTCCTGCTCCATGTCCCCCACCTCAACAGCCCTACCATCGGTGGCCGGGCTTCCAGCTTCTCTGCCCCCACACTCTGGAACTCCATCCCGCAATCCCTTCGCCTCGCTTCCTCCCTTTCCTCCTTCAAGGCTGGTCTCAAGACCTTTCTCCGACCGTGCCTTCTGCTGCCCTTCTAACTCTCCCTCTTTTCCCACTCTCCTTCCCCCCACCCCTACCCTCCCCCCCTGCTCAGGTCCCGACCTGACTGTTCAGTGCCTTGGGACGTCCTCCCGATGTGAAAGGCGCTCTATAAATGTAATTTTGTTGTTGTTTGGGGGGTTGGTTGGAGAAGAAAGAAGAACAAAAATAAAGTCATAGTTAAGCAAAAAAAAGTGCATATCTTGTGTGCTGTTAACAACAACAAATTACGTTAGATACACCTTTCACATTGAGAGGACATCCATGGCACAGGACAGTCATGGATGTGGACCAGAGCAGAGGGTTGGGATCAGAGGTGGAGGGTATGTCTGAGTATAGGGGTAGGAGTGGGAAGTGTAGGGCAGGGAGGGTAGGGGTAAGAGGTGGGAGTGGAGGGCAAGGAGGGTAGGGATATGAGGGTAGCCGAAGGTGCAGCCAGAGAGGAGGTTCTTGAGATGGGCTTTGAAGAGGCAAACGAGGGGGCAAAATGAAGGGATTGTGTGATGGATTCCAAACCAGTCTGCATTCCCCATAAAGTGGGGGAAGGGGAACAGGTAGGGGGAGGGGAGGTCTTGCCAAATACTGTACTGCAATCCCACAAGTCCTCACAATGGACTCCTTTCAGGATGCCTTCAGAGAGCTATTAGGGAGCATCAGCCATTCATCAATGTCTGTATCAATCTGGGTGATGGAAGCCTTATTAAGGAAAGCGAGGCATGTCAGCCGCTTACACAGAAAGCCAGACAGGTGTTCAAACAATGACCTTTTGTTGCCTCTGTAGGCTTCCTATAAGCACTTGTAATTATGAATTGCATTATAGATAGCTCCTGACAATGAACCAGATGGCATATCTCAGTTGGAAACAATTTCATTGCAAAATCAGTGGTTGATTTGTGATGCCTGCCAAATTATCATATACGGTATTGCCAATGCAACAACATCAAATTGCATTCACATAGTGCTGTTCCCAACAAGGACACCGGACGTGATGGATTTGTACCCACGCTGGAGGCTGGAATCGAGGTGTGGAGGGCAATCATTGCTGGAGGTGGCAGGGTGACCGAAGGCACGGCCGAAAAAGGAAGGTCTTGGGACAGACCTTGATGGAGGCGAGGAACGGGGCAAGGCCTTCGAAAAGCCGCAATTCCAAAATGGTTCCAACACCTTAAGATTGATAATGACATTTATCTTAAAATCCCACTATTCTCTCAAAGGAAGTACTGTATTGTCTTAGAGATATAAATATCTAACTCTGTTAGAGATATAAATATCTAACTCTGTTAGAGATATAAATATCTAACTCTGTTAGAGATTGCACCCCCCCACCCATCTCATTCCTCATTTCAACCAATAATTGCCATCTTACAACAATGCAGGTACCTCAGCCAAGTTTAATTGCATCATAACCATCACGATAGGCTTAAGAGCTAGAGACAATTAATTATGAGGGTTTTGGACAGAGCTGAAAGGGAGAAATTATTTTCACTCGTCAGTGAGCCGGTTACTAGAGGGCATCAATTAAAATTCTATATTGTATATAGAAATCTACTAAGGAGCAATTTGAGGTGGTATGGCAAAAAGGCACTCATCTCAAGACCCTCCCCATCGATCGTATTTTACTTCAGTTGTTGGGATTCAATGTGCTCTTTGTTTTTCTTAATGGACATATCTGAGAATTCCTCAGTGTCAGTGTGACCTTGGCACTTCCTACATACTTAGTTGCATGAAAGATTTATTCTCCACAAAGAATTTTGCAATCTTGTAATATTGAGACATCTATTTTATTTGGAAAGATAAGTTTTTTTTCAGATTCAAATTCAAAGAAGTTTAGAGGAAATTATATAGATCATAATTAACATAGATCATATTACCTCTTGGCTCTATGTCTATTATTCAGTAATCTCTTACTTCTAGCAATGTTGCTCCTGTAGCTCAGTGGTTAGAACATTCGCCTTACAAGTGTGAGACCTATGTTCGAATCCAGGCAGATCAGAGTGGACCTTGGGCAAGTTTCCTTACTCCACATGCCTCGTAATAATCCATCCCAAAAAACCACAATAATAAAAATTGGTCATTTCAATCCACGACTGTTTGTGGGACACTGCTGTGTGCAATTGGCTGCCGCGTTTCACCCACAAATATACAGTCAATTGACGTTACAGTATATTCTGTGAAGCGCTCCGAGACGTTGATAAGATGTGAAAAGTGCTATATCAAATACAAGGATTATTATATATTATAAACGCTCTGAGACGCCGTCCGGTGTGGAGGGCGCTATATAAATCAAAGTTGTTGTATTATTAATACTTTTGTTACCTTTTATAGTGGGGAAATCCCATTCTAAACACAAGGACTGACTCTAATGTTAGAGATTAGCATGTAATCAATCAATCAATCAAAATTTACATTTATATAGCGTCTTTCACGTCGAGAGGATGTCCCAAGGCGCTGAACAGTAAGGTAGAGACAAGAGCAGGGGGGGAAGGGGTCGGGGCAGGATGAAGGAGAGTAGGAGAATGGACTGTATATTTGTGGGCGAAACGCAGCAGCCAAATTGAGCACAGCAGTGTCCCACAAACAGTTGTGGAACTGGGGCCAGGGTAGAAATGGGGAAAAGAGGGTAAGGGGGGAGAGGGAGGAAAATATGCGGGGGGTTAAAATCAGGGAGATAGGGGGGTAAGTAGGAATTGGGAGGGAAGGGGGAAAAGAAGGGGAGAAAGGGAGGGAGAGAAGAAAAGGGGGGGAAGGTTAGGGGGCAAAAGGGGGGAGGGGATTAATCAACATCAATAAACAACAAAACCAATAACAATAAAAGCTATACAAATGTTGTAATGAAAGGCACGATACCAGGAAACTAGAGGGGGTTTGGGGCAAGGAAATCTGTTCAAAATTTTGTTCACCATAGAATCTTGTAGCAGAAAAGGAGGCCATTCGGCCCATCGTATCTGTGCTGGTTATTTGAAACAGCTGTTAAATTATTCCCATTGCTTTTCTTTCCAAGTACATATCCAATTCCCTTTTGAAAGTTATTATTCAATCTGCTTCCACCAACCTTTCAGGCAGTGTGTTGCATATTGTAATAACTGGCTATGCAAAAAAAAAAGTCCTCATCTCCCCTCCGGTACTTTTGTCAAATATCTTATCTGATCAATTATCTTACCAACTCACTTGCCAATGCAAACAATTTCGCTGTATTTTCTCTATCAAAAGCCCTCATCATTTGGCACACCTCTATCAAATCTCCCCCTCAATCTTCTCTGCTCGAAGGAGAACTGTCTCAGCTTCTCCAGTATCTCTACACAAGTTAAATTCCTCCCTGGTATAATTCTTGTAAATCTCATCTGAATCCTGTGAAGTGCCGTGAGACATCCGGAAGACATGATAATGCGCTGTATCAAATGCTACTATTATTATTAATATCATCATTGGCTTATTCTGTGTAGAAATACCATTGTAAAGACTATCGCATGCCCTATGATACAGAGTTGCGGCAGTGTGATAATCTAGGATCATGTGAATTCACTGCACACGCAATCTGGAGTGACAAAAATTATGATAACATCAGTCTTCAAGAAATAGCAGTTGTAGCAAGGACAAAAATAATTGCAACTGACAGAATTCCTTACATTAGTACAGTACCAGAAACGTCAGCTATAAAGACATTTGGGAATCATGTTAGTAGAAGAATCAATATGTTTCAGTTTCAGAAATAATAATCCTTGCATTTGATACAGTGCATTATCGCATCTTCTCTAGACGACTCAAAGAGCTTCACAGAATACACTGTAAAGTGAATTGACTGTATATTTTGTGGCCGAAACATGGCAGCCAATTACTATTACTATTATTTTTTTTTGAAGGGAGTATTACCCCTGGAAAAGCAAACTGCCAATAGATTAACCACCAGGTTCCAAATCAGTGCTAAATAAACAGAAGCGTGTGGAGTAAAGAAACTTGCCCAACATTTTGCCTCATCTGGGAATCGAACCCAGACTTTCCCTTGTGAGGCAAGCACTCTAACCACTGTGCTATGGAGGTCCAAATGAAATAGCAGTTGTAGCACACAATAAAATTATTGCAAATAAGTGCCATGAAATAACCCAGGGACACGAGTGTGATGTAAGTATCCGGATCTCTGCGGATGTTTCAGAGAGTTCTGCAATAACTATCTCTTTAAGTAACTGTACAACAACAACAACTTGTATTCATACAGTGTCCTTCACACAGAGTAGGGTCCTGGAGCGCTTTGCCAAATGTACCACTTAATTCCTCTATTACTCCTACTTTAGGAGTCCTGTAGCTCAGTGGTTAGAGCACTCGCCTTGCAAATGAGAGACCTGGGTTCAATTCCTGGCAGGGCGAAACCTTAAGGAATTTTCCTTACTCCAAATGCCTGATAATAATCCTTCAAAAAATAGATATATATTGGTCACATCAATCCACAGCTGTTTGTGGGACACTGCTGTGCGCAATTGGCTGCCACGTATCGCCCACAAATGTACAGCCAATTCACTTTACAATATATTATGTGAAGCGCTTTGAGATGTTTTGAAGATGTGAAAAGCGCTATATCAAATGCAAGAATTATTATTATTATTATTTACGTTTAGCTTAGCATTGCCCATAAGCTAAAGGTCCTGTAATGCTTGCAGCTTTATATAAAAATATAATCCTTGCATTTTATATAGCGCTTTTCAAATATTATCAACGTCCCAAACCGCTTCACAGAATACACTGTGAAGTGAATTGACTGTATGTTTGTGGGCGAATTGCGGCAGCCACTTGTGCACAGCAGTGTCCCACAAACAGTCGTGGATTGAAATGACCAATTGTGTTTTTTTTGGACGGATTATTATTAGGTGTGTGGAGTAAGGAAACTTGTCCAAGGTTTCTCCCTGACCTGCCTGGATTCGAACACAGGTCTCCCAGCTTGGTTTCCCCAGCTTGTAAGACAAGTGCTCTAACCACTAAGCCACAGAAGCATTACCTGTAAGCTAGACGTCCCAAGGCATCCCAACGCCTTGAGACATCCTCCTGGCGTGAAAGGCGGTATACAAAAGTCATGTTGTTGTTGTCTGGATTAGTTTGTTGCTGTCTCATATATCTTACAGTTCTCTCTCACACTTACAGTGTTGTCTCATATATCGTACATGCTGTTTGGGGTATACAGTATTGCAATAATGTCTCTAAAAGCAAATTAATATTTTTCCGATAATCTTTTATTAAACTGTACCAAGGTTTCAAAATACCAGCAAAGCTGCTCCAATTGTATCTCAGAGTACCTGTATCCTGAATTTCTGAAGACACCTGCAAATCAAATTCCTATGTGTCCCTTATAGAATTATAGAACGCTGCAGTACAGAAATTATGTATTTTTAATTGATCAAGTCTGGGGTACTGCTACATTCTCATGTGTTCCCCAATGTAATCTCACTATTCTTTCGTCTTTTCATAGCTTTAATAGTCCTCATCTTCTGACCCTACCCTCATAAGCAGCAATATAGTAACATTTCAGGTCAATGACCATTCCTCTCTCCGTAGAGGCTGTCTGAGCTGTTGCGTGCTCCCAATATGTATTTCCCACCCAGATCAAATACCTATCAAAACAAATTTTTGTGCCAAATGTTTTCCAAAGATACAGGTAAAATCCTTACTGGAAGTGCAGGATGAGGGTATTTCATTCATGTATCAACGGGAGTCATCATCTTATAAACCATCAATACTGCTGTTTGCATCAGATAAGCTATTCATATAACAGGATAACTTTTTGAGTGGTGTGAAAGCTATATTAAAAAATGGCACGATGTTCCTACTCTCCAATTGCTCAGCCAAGAGGAATGTACTGATTCATAAAGTGTAGTCATTACTCTCACACGGTGAGACCTAAGATGCTGTGTAGGTGGATCCTGAGGTGGTAAGCATGTGAAGAGAAGCGGGAGGAAGCAATAGGAAGCCTGGAGGGAAATTGCTGTAGCTGTCAAACTAATTTATAAACGCAGCACAAGGTAATTAACCATAGATCAACAAACATTCACAATACCCAATGAAGCGTGCCTACCTTAAAACTGCTGAACTAACAGAATTACAATATTTTCTTCATTATCTTTATCCCTCAACTGTTCTCCAA
This sequence comes from Hydrolagus colliei, assembly GCA_035084275.1. Taxonomy (NCBI): domain Eukaryota; kingdom Metazoa; phylum Chordata; class Chondrichthyes; order Chimaeriformes; family Chimaeridae; genus Hydrolagus; species Hydrolagus colliei. The sequence continues at coordinate 81,422,661 of CM068742.1, forward strand.
ATCCAACCCTATCATCTGTATCGTATAAAATAACTCACGGCAGTGATCAACACAAAACAAGTGCAGCTTTAAGCGCAAGCCTTTTGTAGCCCTGAGATCAAGTCTGTTGATCAAGTCTAAAAGGAAATTACACTGAAATATCATAAACTAATACAAACATAATTCACTTAATAAAATAAAATGGGCAAAACTAAGAATTCCATATCCAAGTTCATAGAATGTCAAACTCATCTGATAATTATCCAGGTTTTGTCATGTCTTAATCTGAATTTCCTTGATGCAACTGGATTTGATCTGTTTACGAGTACCAGACTTATCCAACACCTTTCTGAAGAGCCCACAAGGCCATCCTTGAGGTCTGACCCAATGGGGGCATTTGTGTGGAAGGTGGAAGAGATGGAGGAAGATGATGAACAGATTGAAGCCTTTCTGACCCAATCTCCTGGGAGGAGATGTAGTTCAATAATAATAACAACAACAACATGCATTTATAATAACTTGCATTTCATGTGGGATAGCGTCTCAGAGTGCTTCACAGTGGCGGAGTCTGGGAGAAGGAGGTGATCGTAAACATCGACTGTCCAGCGCCTTGGGACATCCTCCCAATGTGAAAGGCGCTAAACAAATGGTTGTTGTTGTTATTACAATATCTGAACATCTACACATTCCTGCAGAGGTCACTGAATAACAACATGGCTAACAATCTCAACTTCATTACTATTCTGTGTGCATGTATACCCAGACTCATACAACAACAACAACAAATTACATTTATAGAGCGCCTTTCACGTCGGGAGGACGTCCCAAGGCGCTGCACAGGAGGCGTGTGACCCGAGCTGGGAGGGGAGTGTTTGGGAAGGGGTGAAACACGAAGGGGAGGTAAAAGAGTTCGGGTGGAACAGAAGGCACGATCGAAGAGGAAAGTCTTCAAACCGGCCTTGAAAGAGGAAAGGGAAGAGACGAAACGGAGGGATTGAGGGATTGCATTCCAAAGGGTGGGAGCGGAGAAACTGAAGGCCCGGCCTCCGATGGTGGGGCAGTTCGGGCGGGGGGCTTGGAGCAGGCCAAGTCCTGTTGAACGGAGGGTCCGGGTGGGCGTGTAGGGGCAGAGTAGATCGGTTAAATAGGGTGGGGCAAGGCCGTGTAAGGCCTTGTAGGTGAGGACGAGGATCTTGAACTCGATCCTCTGGAGGATGGGGAGCCAGTGGAGACAGGCGAGGGTGGGGGTTAAGTGGTCGCGGAGGTGGGTGCGGGATATAGTACACAGGCTGCAGAGTTTTGGATGGCCTGCAGCCTGTGAATGGAGGAACTGGGGAGGCCGACGAGGAGAGAATTTCCGTAGTCCAGCCTCGAGGTGATGTATGCATGCACGAGTGTTTCGGCAGCGCGGGGGGTAAGATAGTTGCGGAGCCTGGCAATGTTGCGCAGGTGGAAATAAGCGGTGCCGGTCAAGGCGCGGATGTGAGGGAGGAAGGAAAGTTTTTGATCGAACATGATGCCGAGGTTCCTGATTGGCTTTGTGAGGTGGAGAGTACAGCCTTGGATGTTGAGGCTGGCAGCGCCCGATGTGCAGAGGCGCTGGCTTGAGCCAATCAGGAGGGCCTCGGTCTTACTCACGTTCAATTGCAAAAAGTTGTCCCTCGTCCACGACTCGATGTCGGACAGACATGCTGTCAGAACATCGATGGTCTGGGGGTTGAGGGATGAGGAAGAAAGGTACAACTGGGTGTTGTCCGCATACATGTGGAAATTTACCCCATGTTTGCGGATGACGTCGCCCAGAGGGAGTGTGTAAAGGGTGAAAAGAAGGGGACCGAGGACAGAGCCCTGAGGGACGCCGTGAGAAACTGTGCGGGGGTTTGAAGAAAAACCATTGGAAGAAACAAAATGTGAACGGTGGGTCAAATAAGAGTGGAACCAGTCAAGGACTGTGCCTTGAAGGTTGAGGTGGGAGGAAAGACGTTGGAGGAAGATGGTGTGATCAACTGTGTCGAACGCAGCAGACAGGTCAAGGAGGACGAGGAGGCAGAGGGAGCCCTGGTCACAGGCGGTTAGGATGTCATTTGTAACCTTAACCAGGGCAGTTTCTGGACTGTGGATAGGGCGGAAACCTGATTGGAGGGGTTCAAGAAGTGAGTGATTTGAAAGGAAAGAGCGGAGCTGGGAGGCAACCACTCTTTCAAGGACCTTGGATAGAAACGGGAGGTTGGAGATGGGTCGATAACTTGATGGTTGCGACGCATCAAGGGAGGGTTTCTTCAGGATAGGGGTGATGGTGGCTGTTTTAAGGGAGGTGGGGACGGTACCTGAGGAGAGGGTTAATGGTGTCAGAAATGAGCGGGGCTAACAAATGGAGCTGGGTGCGGAGGAGGGGGGTGGGAATGGGGTCCAATGAGCACGTGGTGGGTTTCATGGAGGTGATTGTTTTTGTGATTGAAAGCGGGGTGGTGGGGTTGAAAGTGTGAAATGGGGGGTGAGTAGGGGTTGAAGTAGCTGATGAGGGCGCGGAGGTGGAGGAGTGGTGGGGGGAGGAAACCGCAGAGCGGATTTTCTCAATTTTAGACTCCAACATCTCCTCACAACGAACGTTTGAGGAGAGGATCTGCGAGGTGAGGCGGGGGGGGGGGTGGAGGAGCTGGTTGGTGGTGGCGAAGAGGAGGCGGTGGTTGTCCTTCGCTTCCAGGATTATCCTGGAGTAGAAGGCTGATTTGGCGGTGGCTAGGGCGGAGCGGTAAAATTTGATGCGGTCCAGCCAGATTTGCCGGTGGACCGTGAGGCCAGATTTGGGCCAGGTGCGTTCAACTGCTCTCACTTGGCTTTTGAGGGCCAAACAGCAGATCCATATATACAAACAGCAGATCCATATATAGCACAGTCACAGGCCAACAAAATACAATGAATCAACATTAATGTGTTCCTCACATGAAAGGCATTACCTCAATCGCATGTACCGTATTATTATTTCCTTCAGTACTAATCTGACATAGGCGCTCTGCTGAATGGCTCTTAACAAAATGCGTTTGAGGGATTTTGCTTTCTTCTGACCATCGCCACCTGGTGGATGTTGTGCAGCTTTGTATGAAGAACATAATATTGCAGTAATCACAATAATAAGTATAATAATCCTTGCATTTGATGCAGCGCTTTCCACATCTTCTAAACGTCTCAAAGCACTTAACAGAATATGCTGTAAAGTGAATTGACTGTATATATGTGGGTGAAACACAGCAGCCAATTGCGCACAGCAGTGTCCTATATACAGGCGTGGATTGAAATGACCAATTATTTTTTGAGGGATTATTAGTAGGTGTGTGGAGTAAGGAAATTTGCCCAAGGTTTCTCTCCACCTGGATTCGAACACAGGTCTCACGTTTGTAAGGCGAGTTGCAGCACTCAGTCTTCTAGACGTCTCAAAGCGCTTCACAGAATTGACCATATATGGGTGAAACGTGGCAGCCAATTGTGCACAGCAGTGTCCCACGAACAGTCGCGGATTGAAAATGATGTGTGTTTTTTTGGAACTATTATTATTAGGCATGTGGAGTAAGAAAACTTGCCCAATGTTTCGCCCTGACCTGCCTGGATTCGAACATATGCAGAATAAGATAAAACTGACAGAATATATTCCTATCCCTGCAATGTGATAAAATGTTTCCATTGGTGAAAAATTAATCTATATTTTGCTAACTGTAAAAGAATGCTGCCTAAGCTATCTGTTACTATTTTGGAATGGGTTGCCTATTTGTTTCAGTTCATCTCGAATCCTAGAACCCTCCTGTTTGAGATTACAGTTTAATTAATCTTGAAGTTTGCTAAATTGGGCCTTTCTTTTTGAGTCTTGTTAGGCGCCTGATGTTGATTTTCTCTCCACATCCTCCTGTGCTCATAAATAATAAATTGGTCATTTCAATCCACGACTCTTTGTGGGACACTGCTGTGCTCAAATGGCTGCCATGTATCGCCCACATATATACAGTCAATTCACTTTACAGTATATTCTGTGAAGCGATTTGAGACATCTAGAAGGTATGGGGAGGTGGAGAGAGGAAAGAATGTCCTGATTACTTTACTTGGTGAGAGAGAGGCCAGGAATATCACGAGGACATCGAAGGGGAGCCTCGACTTACCGGACTTGAAGCAGTCAGTGCTCCACGTGACTGTGGCAGGAAGATTCACAGAATATACTGTAGATTTTGTGGCCGAAACACGGCAGCCAATTGCTCAAAGCAATGTCCCACACAACATTCATCGATTGTGTGACCAAATTATTATTAAGATGATGTTGTTTATGATAATTTACTATCTTTTTATTGATGGATGTTTACTTTTTTTTTCTTTGTGTCTTCCCCCATCCCCTGGAAATAATAATGACAATAATCCTTGTATTTGATACAACGCCTGATCACATCTTTGAGACATCTTATACTGTTAAGTGAATTGGTTGTGTATTTTGTGGGTGAAATGTGGCTGAGAATTGCACACAACAATGTCCCACAAACAATTGTGGATTGAGTGAGCAATTTTTTTTCTTGAAGGAATTATTAACCCAGGAAAAGAATGAATTATTAACCCAGGATCTGCCAATTGAATAGCAACCAGATTCCTACTTACTGCTAGGTAAACAGAGACATGTGGAGTAACATTTTGTCTGGACATCCCAAAGAGCTTCACAGAATTATACTGTTAATTGAATTGACTGTATATTTGTGGCAAAACACAACAGCTAATTACACACGGCAGTGTCCCGAAAACACTTGTGGATTTAAACAACAAATTTATTATTGTTCTTTTTTTCTTGAGGGATTATTATCAGGACTGTGGAGTAAGGAACGTTGCCCAAGATTTTGCCCTGCCGGGAATTGAACCCAGGTCTCTCGTTTGCAAGGCAAGTGCTCTAACCACTAAGCTACAGGACTCCATCCCCAAATCGTCAAACACTACTTTTAAAGTTAAGCCAGTATTGTTAAGAGTCTTGAGACATCCAGCCTATAACTGTAAATTTGTAAAGTCACCATTTTCTGCTCCTCATTGAAAGCCATGGGAGGGTTGCTAATCTTGTTAACCACTAGAGGGCATTATACAATCATGGCTGTCAACTATTACACACTGGGAGATGTATTTTCAAAAGATTTCCTGGACTGCGGAGTTTGAGTTCAATTGTACAAAAAAGTACTCATTAACTAATTTTCCTCCCTCCATAGATGCTGCCTGACCCGCCCAGTATCCAGTGTTTCCAGGACAATCTCTGAATTTATTTGCGAGTCACAGATCTCTGACAAGGCACATGACTGACATGCTATGTGCCTATCAGTGAAAATATTTTTAAAACATGTACAGGCTACTCATACAGTACAACACAATTTCCATTTACACTAAAACCCTACTGGCCAGCTGGGAATATGAGAGATCTGCTTAAATGCAGGTACCAGTATCATAATCGCCTCAAACCCACAAACAGAAAATAGTGTATAAGCTACAGTATCTTCTGCTCAAGGAATTCAAACTGAGGTAAAGTCAATGTCCCTGGCCGCTGCAGGCCGTGAGTGAGCAAGGGAGGTTGGAGTGGGTGGGGGGGAGGGAAAGGAGAGTAAGGTAAGTGATGCAAACTGGGTGTTCACTGTCAATATTGGCTTTCTTATCCGGAGGGTCTCTCAAAACACTTCCCACTGAAAGCTAGGCACCAAAGCTGGTGGAAAAAGCTGTAGATCGTGGAAAGATGACTGAAAGTTTGGTCAAAGATATGTCACAAGAATGGCTTTGAACATAGGGAGGGAGGGAGTCGGAGAGAGTGTGGGATAGAATTCCATAGAGAGAGCAGAATGGCTAAAAGCCTGCCCATCAATGGTGGGGACATGAAACAACAAGCTGGTGCTCACTGAGCAAAAGGAGGGTTGTATGATGATGTCAAGATAGGGATGGGCAAAGCTGAGGAAGGTTTTAAAAGTGAAAGCGAGGATTTTGACATATTTAGATATTATGGTCAGTTTAAAATGACTTTGTGAAACAAGCTTTTTCAAGGTCTCAGTGAAAAGGCAATGTGTGGAACCAACAGAATGTCTGAAGAGGTGGTTGAGGTGTACTGTGCATTGTGCCAACAAATTCAAGAGAATTAGATAGCTCTTTCTTTGCGACTAGAGCGTTATTTTATTGCAATGATCTTTTTGAATCCTGTACATCCTGTGAGCAAAATATGTACCTTGAAATTAGTCGAAGCCTTTTAAAGGGCAATTAAACAAATCCTATAAGTTGAAAACAAACTAAAGATATTCTAGATCCATCTGAAGGATATGACTAATGATATTACTCAATTAGATCGTACCTAAGTAATAATTGCATTTATCCTCATCACATTGTCAGAACAATTGAAAGCACTTTACGGAATTCTACTGCACTGTGTATGTCTGTGCATTTTGTAGCAACAGCAATGAATTGCATTTGTAAAGCGCCTTTCATATTAAGAGGGCATCACAAGGTGCTGGACAGTCTGGTATCAGCACCCAAGCTGTTGGTTGGGATCAGGAGGCATGGGGGGAGGGGGGGGGAGTGGGGGCGGGAAGGGGAGTGGTACGAGGGTGACTGAATTTCATGCTGAGTGGTGCTCCCCACTAAGAGATTCATAGGGAGTCCCTACTCCATCAACAACAAAAAAAATTACATTTGTAGAGCGCCTTTCACGTCCAAAGGCGCTGAACACTCAGCAGTCACAAAAGTGAGTCCTCAAACCCACTCTTGTCAAAATGTTAAATAGAGACTATTCTCGGAGGGCAGGGAGGTGGGGGAGGAGTGGGGGTGGGGGGGAGCCTAGACAGCTTACTTGGCGATTGAATATCAGAACTCAACAATGTCTGTGGCCTTCTCAATAATTCAGTTCCTGAGCCAGGCAGACGCATAGTTCTTCTGGGCACTGCTAATCACAGACCAGCCAGCCTGGATTATCGACAGTACTTTGAGGGGCAGACCGGTCACTATTGGTAAAAGGGATTCTTCCCACTCGGTTCCTGTTAACTCTGCAGGCTAAAGCCCTAATGGGTAGGGTGGTTTTAGCCAAGAAGCAATGAGAAGGCTTGCCAGCTCTAAATGGAAAGCTATGTGATTTTAGCAGAGTAACATTCTAAGCTAGAGTACAGCTTCTTGTCTCCCCACAAGCCGCATTCCACTGCAAATGAATTGAGCAGAAGAGCAGACTGTTTGAGTCTGTTTTTCAGTGCGTTTACTCTTAAACAATCCAATCTCAATCAGTCATGAAACTCATACTTATTCCAACCAGCAATCAAGCCAAATATTGTCACAATTTCAATCTTAAATTTGTGGAGTCCTGTAGCTCATTGGTTAGAGCACTCGCCTTGCAAGCGAGAGACCTGGGTTTGATTCCAGGCAGGGTGAAACCTTGGGCAAGTTTCCTTACTTGACACGCCTGATAATACTGGGACTTCTCAATTAACGTTGGGGATGTGTTCTTGAAAAGTGCAACTTTAATTGAAATGACATATAGTGAAACCTAAATGACCATGGGCCTAATGATATAAAAAGGGGTTACGTTCCTTCGGTACATTTCTGGTCTAAATTTTCTTAAACTAATATTAAATGTAGACCAAAAACAACATTACTAGTATTGAAAATTAGAAAAAATGTTTAATAAATATATAGGTGGAACCGACTGACTCCAGCCCTGGCCGGCCGGGACGGGAGGCTCGCGGCCACTGGGTGGAGCCAACCGACCGACTGATGCAACTTTTGCAGGCACTGCCTCTGAGCAAGTCCAAACAACTTCATTGTCTCAGCTCAAACAATTGTAACAGAAATGATCAAAGCTGTTCTTTCAATGCCTACTACAATGGATAACCTTAATGTCTGTGTTCCTACATTCCGTGCTCACCAACTCTATCATCAACCCGTTCTGTGAGCTCCACATTAATCTATCTCCTGTCCCCATCACACCTTAGCCTCTGTTCCTAACAACTATCCCTCTTGACCTACAATGTGATCCAGAGATTGGCTCACATATGTTCGGATGTCGGAAATCCTGCATTGAGTCCCCATAATCTTGCCAAACATCTGGAGTGTAGAAAGGTGCCAAAGAGAGAGAAAGAGTGTAATAGCTTTAGTTGGCACTGTGATGTTTCAACTATTACACTCACCTGATGTTCCACAAATCCTAAGGTGCTAGAGCCACAGCAAAAGAAAAACGGTGTGAGCTTCAGACGTACCTTCGGTTGACGGCTGAGGTGAAGCCCAGAGGTGAACAAGGCCATTCGCAGGCATAGACAGGCTCCAGGTCAACTTCGGAATAACCAAGGAGATCCCAGCCAAGCATCAACCGACATGATCCTCATCAAACCTTAAAATGATGAAACAGTATGTGAGAAATTCATCCATAAATACAACAAGTTGTACCACCTCACTCACAAAGACCAGTCAACCCAACCCAACAACTAAAGCAACTCAGCCCTCAACCAACGCAGAAACTGACTCTCAGCAGCTACACAATGCCAGTCGCTAGCAAACTGACTTTATGACCTGCTTCAAACCAGCCCTGACGAGAACCAACTCTCAGCCCTGAACAAACTCAACTAAGTATCGATCCTGAACCAAGTCAACATTAATCCACCAACATCTCCTCTGTCCTGCCCCCATCAAACCGCAGCCTCTGTTCCTAACAGCTAAATCAAATGCAAAGATTATTATTATTAAAGTGTGTCTCCGAGAGAATCACTTTTATGCGGGAGACACGCAAAAGAAATAAACAGGATGAATATTAAATTCATTCAGAGTGCAACAAAAATAGAATTATTTAATGCATGTTACAAAGATGTGGATAACACGTTCTGAGATCCAACACAGGCCAGTCAGATGACCTACTGTACTTTTAATTCTTGATTCTATGTGGGGGAAACCTCATTATCCCGACCACGGTTTGATTTAATACCAGGATTTTGAAGTGTTTACAAAAGGCTGATCAAGATTATGTCTGTGACAATCTAATTGTTCGGCATCATTTTGATCTTGTCTTCTATTGTTCTCTCATCTATTCTGTCTCGGGGCATTCTTAGTTGGCTCCGCAACAAAGTAAGTTTCCAGAGGAAAAAAGCTATTTTACAATGTGTTGTTAAAGGGAGGGAACTGATAGTTTTGCGTCCCTAAAATTCAAAAGGTATAAAGATTCTAGCATAGTGCAAATACTCTGCTTTGAAACGAATACATTTTTCTTGTCAAACTGTTTAATTGAGCAGGGGTTGGTGATGTCAGTGTCTCAAAGCGATTCACAGAATATACTGCAAAGTGAATTGACTACATATTTTGCATCTCAGCTGATGGTTTATTCTACATTAAATTACTGTGTTTGTCTGTTGAGCATCAACAACAACAACAACAACTTCGATTTATATAGCACCCTCCACGCCGACGGCGTCTCAGAGCACTTCAAAATCCTGGTTGAGAGCTAACTTTCTACAGTTGAATGCCAATGAGACAGAGCACCTCCTGATTGGCTCCTGTCAGCACCTCCACACCTCAGGTGGAAGGCGGGGGGAAGGAAGGAAAGTGACCAAAGGCACAGTCGAAGAGGAGGGTCTTGTGATGGGTTGTGTAGGAGGCATGGGAGGGACGAGGCAGAGGGACTGTGGGACAGAGTTCCATAGGGTGATGGCAAAGTGGCAGAAGCCCGCGTGCCAATAGTGGGGTGGGCAAGGCAAGAGATGAAGACATCTAGAAAATGTGAAAAGTGCTATATCAAATGCAAGGATTATTATTATTACATTATGGTTTCAGGTACTATTGAAATGGTCGTATGTTCAAAAGAATGGGGGAAACATCAAATTGACTGAATCTTTCAAGTTCCTCCCAGAGAAGGAGTCCATGGTGAAGAAGTTGAGGACAATTGTTAGTTTAATGTCCACTAACATTGGAGTCCTAATAATGAGCCAAACTTCCTAGTCCATCAGCAGTGCCCTGGAGTACTATAGACCTGCGTGGCTCAGGAACTGGATTAGTTAGATATCCACAGACAGTTGACTGATTCTAACGTTCCATAGCCAAGACCCCCATTAAGACTCCAGGTAAAGAACAGTTGTCTTCCCAAGCCTCAGTTCCCTCATCAGCTAACTGACAGGCTTCAGCATCGTGGGAGGACCTTTACAGGACTACCCAAGGATTCATATCCTGTCTTGAATGGTAAGCATTATCACAGGGCCCCAAATTCCTAAGTCAAACATTTGATCTAATATATATTCCTGCTGGAAGCTGGCTCCAGGCAACTGATAGTGGAGTCAGAGTGACGTCGCAGTCAGCCCATCCCCACCTGGCCACACAGCTTGTGGGCTGATGCTGCCCCGCTGCTCGCTCACTCCTAGTCTGCGTTTTGGCTACTGCCCCGACCCAAGCCTCCCCCACCACTCTAAATGTCTCTCTTCCCACCCCCCTCGATGTCTCTCCCACTACCCGCCTCTATCCGCTACTCTATCTCTGTCCTACTCTCCCCCCACCCCCGCCCCTCCCACCTACTCTCCCTCCTGGCCCACACCACTGCTTCCCTCTGCTCCAGTCTGGGCCTCCTCTGCCGGGCCCATCATGACACCAGGCGCTGGGTGTCCTGGAGCAGCCACCCCAACTGTCCCATCGTCTGCGCTCTCCGCTCAAACTGCCTCCTCAAGGCAAACACCACTTCCCCCTGTCAAATGTACCCTCCCCAGTTCCCGTCCCCCCTCTCTCCCCACACCCACCTCTCCTGCACACCCTCAGATCCTCTTTGCACCACTCTCTCTCCCTCTCCCCCCTTCAGCAAACCGATCCGCACTGGCCTCCAGAACGTCCGTTCCCTATCCAATAAAGCCCTCAGTATCTATGACCTCATCCTGGATGCGAACATTGATATTCTTGGACTTACGGAATCCTGGCTCTCCCCCAATGACCCTGTGCCTCTACTCGAGGCCTCTTTTCCAGGTTACATCGCCACCACAACCCCCGCCCCAACTAACGCGGCGGCGGGGGGGTGGCCATCATCTCTAATGCCACCCTTGGTCTCTCCCCCCACTCCTCTGGCTGTTTCCTCTCCTTCGAGCACCTCACGCACTACCATCCTTCTCTTTCCTTAAAAATCCTTCTACTCTATCGTTCTCCTAAACCCGCTGGCTCTTTTCTCTCAGATATCTCCACTCTCCTCTCCTCCCTGTCCCTCTGCTCTAACGTCTGCTCATCATGGGCAACTTCAACCTTCACCTAAACTCCCCCTGCACCACCTCCTCCGACTTCACTGTCCTCCTCTCCTCCCTAAACCTCACCCTCCACATTGACTCTCCAACCCACAACTGTGACCACACTCTTGACCTCATCATCACCCACGGCCTTGACATTTCCGACCTCAGCATCTCGGACAAGGCCATCTCGGACCATTTTCTTGTCTCCTCTTCTTCCTTCCCTCTCTCCTCCACCAAGCCCTCAACTGTACTTTTCCACCCATGGAAAAGTCTCCCCCCTGAGACTCTCACAGAGGCCCTCACATCCTCTGACCTCCTACCCACAGCGATCCTGAAGCAGCTGTCCAGCTGCTCCTCTGCCTGTCCTCATCCACCTTAGTGCGACCGCACTCGCCTGGTTCGAGTCTTACCTGACAAACTGCCAGCAGTACATCTCCACGAACAGCTTTTCCTCCCGCTCTCACCCATTTACCTGTGGGGTACCATCTTCCTCATCTATATGCCCCCTCCTCTTCCTCATCTATATGCTCCCTCTTGGAAATATCATCCTCAGACATGGGGGCACACTTCCACATGTACGCAGATGACACCCAACTCTATTTCTCCACTTCACTTTGCAACCCCCAATCCACTGATATTCTGTTAGCCTGCCTGTCAGACATCAGGAGGTGGATGAGTGCAAATTTCTTGCAGCTGAATGTTGACAGGACGGAGGCCATACTCTTTGGCTCTCATCAACGTCTCCATTCACACGGCTCTAACCTCCTCCACCTTCCCGGCCTGCCACTAAAACTCTCCGAACCTGTGCGCAAACTAGGCATCAGGTTTGACCCCCAATTGTCCCCCACATCCAAACAAACAAACAAAACTTACATTTATATAGCGCCTTTCACGTCGAGAGGACGTCCCAAGGCGCTGTACAGTTAGGTAGGACAAGAGCAGGGTGGGAAGGATCAGGGTAGGATGAAGAATAGTAGGAAAAGTAACTGTATATTTGTGGGCGAAACGCGGCAGCCAAATTTCGCACAGCAGTGTCCCACAATCAGTCATGGAAGTGGGACTAGGGGCAAAAGGGGGTAAAGAAGCAAAAGGGGAGGGGTCGAGGCAGGGGGAAGAAAAGCAGGAAAGTCGACTGTATACTTGTGGGCGAAACGCGGCAGCCAAATTGCGCACAGCAGTGTCCCCACAAACAATCGCGAAAATGGGGCCAGGGGAGAAAGGGGGAAAAGAGGGTAAGGGGGGAGAGGGAGAGAAAGGTGGGATGGGTTAGGGAGGAAGAGGGGGGAGAAAGGGGGGTAAGGAAGGGAGGGAAAGATGGGTGGGGGCAAGATCAGGAAGAGGGAAGAGGGAGGGAAGGGGAAAAGGGAGGAGAGAAAGTGAAGAAAGGGAGTGAGGGAAGAAGAAGATGGGGGCAGGGGTGGGGGGAATCAAACAACAATAATAAACAACAAAAGCAATAATATTAACAACAAAAACAGCAACAAACAACAACCAACAATCGTCCAGCAACCACTCCTTGTCCTCGCTGCCCGCCTGGATGATCCCTGAGATGGCGGGAAAAAAAGGGCCCAGTGTGGTGTCAGGCCCCAAAACCAACCGGCTCCTCAGTCGGTGAACCCGGTCTCTCACCAGCATCGCCTTCTACCACCTCCGGCGGATTGCCCATCTCCAGCAATACCAGCAATGCCTCACCCCAAAAGCCGCTGATATCTTGGTCCATGCCTTTGTCACCTCTCGGCTAGATAATGCCCTCCTCGCCAGTCTCCCCGCCACCACAATCCACAAAATCCAGCTAATTCAAAACTCTGCCACCTGCATACTCACCCACACCAAGCTTCGCTCTCCCATTACCTGTCCTTGCCAGACTTCACTGGCTCCCTGTCCCTGAGAGGATCGACTTCAAGATCCTCACCCTTGTTTTCAAGTCCCTCTACTCCTCTGCACCCCCCCATCTCTCTGATCTCCTCTCTCCCCAACCCAGCTCCCACTGCCTTCGCTCCACCAGGTCTGGCCTCCTCCATGTCCCCCAAATCCTCCGCTCCACCCTCGGCAGCTGTGCCTTCAGCCACTATGCCCCAAGGTTCTGGAACTCCCTTCCTCAATCCCTTCGCCTCACCCCCTCTCTTCCCAGTTTCAGATCCCAGCTGAAGACCTTTCTCTTCGACTGTGCCTTTGGTCACCTTTCTACCCCTGCCCCTGGCTCGGTCCCGGGATCCGCTACTGTGAAGCGCTCTGAGACGCCTTCCGGCGTGGAGGGTGCTATATAAATCAAAGTTGTTGTTGTTACATTGAGCTCTGGTTTGGGTGAAGCAAGGGGATAGTTGATGCAATAAATTACCCTTTTACCTCTTCCCATCCTCACCATTCCTTTTCACTTACCCTATGTGTCTTGATGCATTTTATTCTACCATCACTTCCCGTTCATTACCCTTGTATCTGATATCCACAATATTGAATTGGGCTGCTCAATTTTACACTGTAGATTGTATCTCGGATGTTTCAGTGCTGAAGAGAATATTCATGTGGTGTTGCAAGATCTGTATTTGGATCCCAGGTTTCCTGAGAAACCTCGCTCAGTATCTTCTGGGTCCCTAGAAATAAAAAGGGAAACATTATGCAATGTACTTTTATACTCAAGCAACATAACAATATTCCTGAACCTTGATCGTTCTCCTAAATTTGCATGAACCTTTCTTTTGTGGCACATTAGCTGCTTCAATAAAGGGGACCCTTTAATAACAATCATAATCTAAGTTTTTGATATTGCACTTTTCACGTCTTCTAGACATCTCAAAGCTCTTCACAGAATACACTGTAAAGTGAATCGACTGCATATTTGTGGGTGAAATGCAGCAGCCAATTGCACACAGCAGTGTCCCACAAACAGTTGTGGATTGAAATGACCAATTAATTCTTGTTTTTTTTCTTGAGGGATCAGGCGTACGGAGTAAGGAAATTTACCTAAGGTTTTGCGCTGCTAGGAATCCAACCCAAGTCTCCCAGTTGCGAGACTACTAAGCTACAGGTCTCCACTTCTCCACTACTTGAGCTGTATTGTATGACAACTTTGATTAGTGGACAATAAACAGTCGCATTCCTATTGATTCTCCTTAAGGTCATGCATGAATATCCAACAGGTGTGTTTTCTTGTGGTCTAATTAATAGGGAAAAAAAAGCATGGATTTAGCTGCAACCTCAGTTGGATCTTAACACACTCTGTGGTCTCCTAAGCCTTGGCTCTTCTATCAGTACTTAATTCTCTCCAGAATTAGGTAATTAGGGTGTGTTCCTCCAAGAAGAATGCATTTCATTCCAGACATAGGGAAATTTCTGTGTGATTTGAATTTATATGTGGAATTCTGTCTGGTTAGGATTCACTTATGCATAGTGATTGGTTTTCACATGTCAGACATCCAGCTGACCAAAAAAATCCATTATCTTCATAAGTTGCAGACACCTAAACCCTTACTCACTATTACATATTTAAAACAAAATTAAGAAGTTGGAGCTTTATTTGCCCTCCTTTCAAATCTTACAGGTCAATTCTAGTGTTCACTAAATCAATTTATCTCTTGCTTTTAATATACTTAGCCTGTGCAAGGATGCTTCTAAACATGTTTGTGGATGCATTTGTCCACAAAAAGTCATTACGCTTTACAGTACAGTATATTTTGTTAAGCGCTTTAGGACATCCCCCTGACATGTATGGCACTAAACCAAATGTAAGGATTATTACAAACCTGGAACAGAAGTGCTCTGAAAATTCACCCTAACAGCTCTGTTTATCTGTTCATACAAATGGACCATTGGTATAGAAAGAAAACACTCAACAAGTGAAAACAGTAGTCTTCAAAAATCAGATGAGCTGATAACTCACCTAATCTAATTAATATTAATTTTTACTGGCTACAAATAGTTGCCCTCCAACTCCACAAGTGCCAGCCATAAAATATAGTCAATTCACTTTACAGTATACAGTATTCTATGCAGTGCTTTGAGATGTCTCAAAGACATGATAAGGTGCTATCTCAAATGCAAGGATCATTAAATCCCCATTTTTGTCACACAATGTTACATATAACAACTCCATAAGCTTGACTTTTCTGTGAATCAGCAGCTCAGACAGACACAACTCTTTTGCAGCATGGGGATCCATTTGACCTTCAGACAACAATGTAATCAGGAATTTAGTGGAAACAGTGAAACCTAAACCTTACAAAGTGTTCTGTGGCACTTTGCCCAATGCCTGGCCATTGAGTAGGATTTTATGACTATATTGAAGGACAAGCACTAGTAAGATCACAAACAAGATCCGAGCCCAATTCATTTCAATTTTATTCTCAGCCAGGAACATTTTCCAAAAATGTGATTATACGTACTCAAGATTTATACATTTAGACGGAATTATAACTATGATCAGTCTCTGCAGCACTTTCACATAATGCCAAGTGTGGCTCAAGTTAAATACATGGGCATTTTGGGCAACAACTTTGCACACCATTTCAAAATAATGTCTTTATAACAAAAATGAGTGAAAATAGTAAGGTTAATAAAGCACTAACATTGAAAAATGCACTCTATAAAGAATTCTGGATTGTGGATTAGAATGGTGAAGTTATCATGAGATAACAAGACACACTGCACACACCACTGAGCTGTTACATGTACAACATATTGATGGAATATATTCAACATCATCAAGCCTTACTACCTGTAATGGGCACATGATACAAGGCATATTAAAATCTGATCAAAATGTTCACCGTTACATTAAGTGCACCAAACACTGTTTTATTGGCATTCAATTATGTAGAACAAGTAGATTAAGAGAACAACAGTTTAACAATACAGGAATAAAACAGACCAACGGACAAATCGTATTTATAGAGCCTTTCATGTCGGGAGGACGTCCCAAGGCACTGGACTAACAAATAATCTACATCCAATTTGTAAAGTTTGAAAAAACTAAGAGTTTCTATTAAAAACAATCTTCAGAACCTGCCTGGGCACAGGTTTAGATCATGGGATTTTGCACTGAAAATAGGAACAAGCTCCTAACGGTATTACGGGAAATTTATAAATGTAGCCTCACAAATTTCTCATGATCAAGAGGTGATCTAAATATCCTCTGAGGTAGATTTGATGGGAGTTATCACATTAACCACTTTGAAAATGTTTCACTCACCATGCGGTCTGTGAATATATCTCTCCCCTCCAACTACCGTACAATATGAAATGAAAGCATTGCATCTCTAGAATGGTCCCAAACTTCTTCCAAAGTACTTTTCAAATGAATACCCTTGTCTCCTTCAATTTAAGCCAGTTTATTTCCTCCCCCACCACCTTGATATAAATAAAGTTGTCATAAAGTACATTCAATGATAGAATTAGTAAATGTCAAAGAAGTTTTGCACAACTGTTGATGCTCTTTTGGTTTAAGACAAAAAAGACTGAGCAAAAAGTGTTCCAAACAGTGAAATTATAAAATTCTTCAAATCAATTTAAGCAGAAGCTCATAAGTTGCATTAATTATGCCCCATGATAAAATTGATCGGTGATAATTAAGGTGCACACCTCGCAGAAGGAGCGACAATTTGCCATCCCTCTCAAACCAAATTTTTCTGAAGATGCTTGAGAAAGTTTGAAATTCTCCTCCAATCTGTGACTGCATCCGGGCTTTTACCACATTGGTAGGAAAAAATACTACTCCAAGCATTGCCCCCAGCAATCCCCCACAAATGAAGTCATTGAAAATATTAGCACTATATGAAGTGGTTTCTGGTAGGAGTTCTTTGATGGGTCCACGTAAACCGAAGAAGAAGGCATTGCTGGGTCCATTACGAAGGAGTATTGGTACAAGGCCTCTGTAATATTCCTTAAAACCATAAGATCTCAAAGCTTTGAATGTTTGGAAGGTATTTGTGAACTTGTCATGATGCCTGTGGTCTTGAAGTAAAGTCTGTACTCGCTCAAATGGTGTCAAAACTGCCTCAGCAGTGCCTGCTAATACTGCAGCAACACTGCGAGTCACCAGCTCGGGAGCAGTAGTTTTTCTCTTCAGGAAACGGGAGAAGTCTTCATACAGACCAAACATTAAAGCTAAGGTTGTAGTCTTCTGCAGTAGTGGGGGCAGAATCCCTCGGTACAAATTGCGCACACCATCTTGCTGCAACTGCCGTACAGCAGCTGCCATTGTTACACCGTGGAGTTGCTGACGAAACAATACTTTATGGATGGGAAACGTGATGGCAACATTAGTGAAAGCTGCAAAGTAGCCACAAAAATAATGTTTGCCACATTCCATACTGGAAATATGCGTCAATTCTTCTTTTGACCTGGAGAGGACAACGTCTTCTGATCTATTCTGAGCTTCCGTATCCATTCATTCAGTGCAGATTTATCCTTTGGTATCATAAAAGCTGTTTTCAGTAAGCCAATTCATCCTGCAGAAAAAACAAAGAGTATTAAATTAAATTTCTGTATATACAGTAGTTATATTTCTATTGGGGGTTTAATAAATAAATATCATTATCACAAGTGAATACTGTTTCAGTACTGTTTTCTGACATCAACGTGCTGGAGTGAGTTATTGGCCCCCAGCTTCGCTCTTTCCTCTCCCTGCACCTAACAAATATGTTTTCTACCTAGTCCACAGTACAGTGACTGCCCTCGTCAAAGTTTCTCCCATCCCTGCCTGACTCAAATGTCTCTTCATCCCAAAATCCAGTTCAAGATCCTTTTCCTCATCCTCAAATTACTCCATGTTCTTGTCCATCCCAGCTCTAAAAAGTGTTCAACCAAACCAACCTGTCTACTCCTTTGACTTGCGGGGTGTACTATCCCGCACCCGCCTCCGCGACCACATAACCCCCACCCTCGCCCGTCTCCATTGGCTCCCCATCCCCCAAAGGATTGAGTTCAAGATCCTCGTCCTCACCTTCAAGGCCTTACACGGCCTTGCCCCACCCTATCTTTCCAACCTACTCTCCCCCTACAAGCCCACCCGGACCCTCCGTTCAGCAGGACTTGGCTTGCTCCATGTCCCCCGCCCGAACTGCCCCACCATCGGAGGCCGGGCCTTCAGTTTTTCCGCTCCCACCCTTTGGAACTCCATCCCCCAATCCCTCCACCTTGTTTCCTCCCTTTCCTCTTTCAAGGCCAGTTTGAAGACTTTCCTTTTCGACCGTGCCTTCTGTTCCCCCCCTAATTCTTCGACCTCCCCTAAGTTTCTTACCCCCTCCCGAACACTCCCCTCCCAGCTCGGGTCACACGCCTCCTGTGCAGCGCCTTGGGACGTCCTCCCGACGTGAAAGGCGCTCTATAAGTGCAATTTGTTGTTGTTGTTGACTTGATCAAGCAGCACCAAGGTTCATATCCCCCCTACCCTGTCTGTCCTACATCAGTGATCAGGCAAGGGGGAAAAGAAGTAGCAAGTCTCTAAAGTTGCATTCTTAAACTTGAACTTCATACCCAAATCTTGTATAATACACCTACTTGTTGCTTTGTTAGAAATCCAAAACGATTTCAAGATCCTTATCCTCAATTTCCAATCTATCAGTGGCTTTGCTCCAGCCCATCTGAAAATCATTTTTAAACCTCTGTTCCTCTCTGCTTTTCTAACCAGCTAATTGCTTGTACCCCAAGCACTCTATTGCAGGGTAAATAGCCAATTTGGAAACATTTAAACCAATATGCCTGGGAAGAAACAAGAAAAGGATGCAGAAAGAAAAATAAGCATGGGGAAAATGAGGTGAGAGATTTTGTAATAATAAAAGAGAACAGAGGAACTAAGGGAGGTTGGTGAAATAAGACTGAAAGTAGGTAGATAAGCATCATACTTTCACACATGCTTGGAGTATTACAGGTAAATTTGGTGAATTAGAAGCTAAAATAGATCTGTGGGGATATGATGTGATAGAAATTAAAGACATGATTTACAGCCTGATTAAAAATGGATGCTGAATATGCCAGGATATGGATTATTTAGAACAGCATGGGAAAACAGGAAAGGAGCAGAATAGCATTATTAATAAAATACACATTCATGGATATTAAATGGAAGCCGAGTATGACAGACACACCTGGGATGGACATCTTGTTCTGTTTATCAGGTGTCCAATGTTTGCAAAAAAAAATACCATTCCCGCCCAGCAGAAGAGCTCTGCCAACGTCATATAATAATGTTTCACTTGAAGCAATGGTAACTAGCCAGTTAAAAGTTCTAACACTCCCTGAATTCAGTATAATGTATTTACCTTGGCTTGGCTGCAGAACAGTTCTGTGCGGTCCTACCCAGCAGAACTTCCTGACTCCCATTACCATTTCCACTGGAAGAGAAGGGGACCAATTAGCAGGGGGCTCTGAGGTGATTGGATTGGCTCCAACCATTCACAAGCGGCTCGGCTATCAATCAATTAGAATTTCACTCCCTTGTTCTTCCCCATTCCTCCATCCCTCCCATTGATTGACAATCCAACTCCAGCTGTTTGTGAATGACTGGAGTCCGCTGTCAATCGCTATTTGACTCCTTCCATCTACATCCTTGAGGCCCTCATCACTGAATGCCTGAGAGCAGGCCCAAATGAGGTCATTCAGCGGCAAGCAGCATTTTGCTTTTTTTTAAAAAGCGCAGCATTTTGCTTGGAGTAATTGGAATTTCTTCTGAATTACCAGGCATATTTAAAACAGGTAAGAATACAAATGATTTGGGGCCGGGCCTTTTGTTTGATTTACCAGTGACTGGGAAAAGTGGATTCCACTGAATCTGATTGACTAATTCAGAGAATCACTCTGGGTAGAAGTGTAGAACAGCAAGGGATATAAAACACCCGCTGGAGTTTTTTCAGACAATGTGACCTTGATGATATAAAAGAGAAACATATGTAGAGGCAGATTTTGGGAAGCTTGCAAGGACACAAATGATCATAAAGGAAGATTTTAACTTGCAAATAGAATGAGAGAGGTATAAGGAGTGAACCGACTTAAATATATGAAGGACAACTTTCTAAAACAGTGCATCATAGCACCAACACATGAACAGCCCATAGTTGACTTATGAGTAACGAGACAGAAATAGTTACAAATATCTGGTGTGAAGGGAGCAGCTTGGAAATAAGAGTTTATATCTTGGAATCACATAGTCGAAGTTCACACTCCAATGCAGTGCTGGGGACGAGTTGCATTGCAGAAGTGCCATCTTCTAGAGACGTTAAACAAAGTCCCGTCTGCCTGTTCAGGTGGACGTTGAAGATCCCATGGTCCTATTTGAAAAGAGAAGGGAGTTTCTCCCTGTGTCCTGGTCAATCATCCCCTAAATAAAATTGATCACTCGCTCCATGGCTGTTTGTGGTACAATGCTGTTGTGTTTCACCCACAAAACACAATGAAAACCGCTCTATAGTATATCCTGTGAAGTGCATTGAGGCGTCTCAACAACACGATAAGGTGCTATATCAAATGCAAGGATTTTGAAGCGCTCTGAGACACCGTCCAGCATGGAGAGCACTATATAAATTGAAGTTGTTGTTGATTATTATTATTTATAATTAGTAAAATTCAATATTAAGTTTGAAAGGGAGAAATCTGGATCACAAACCAAAGGTTTGACGATGAAGCCAACTTTGGCTTTAGCCTCCCAACGTGAAAGGCGCTATACAAATGTAGGTTGTTGTTGAAGGGATAGGGAATGAAACATCCATGTCAAATAAATTGGTTACCGAAAGTTACAAACAAAAGATAAAAAGCCTATGGAACAGCAAAGTTCAGTGGTGAGACTGTGAGACACGTTCAGCCCCAAAAGCCCCAGAAAATACAGAAGTCTAAGAGGGAATTATGATTTTTTTAAAACTGCAAATGGTTAAAGAGAGAAGGTAATAAAGGGGAGTTGGTTTCATTGAAAGCAGATACAGATATGACTGCAGGTGAGGATAAGGATCTGGCTGAATTGTTGAATTAATATTTTGCCTCAATAGATTCAGTGGAAAAGGTGGATGATACACCAGGTGAGGTTAAACTTTCAGAAAGGAAAAAAACTTAAAAGGCTTCATTATAAACAGAAAAATAGTAATTTTGCAAGTCTCTTGCAAAATGAGTCTCTTGCAAGTCAAAACTCCAGGCGCAGACAGTTCTTCCAAGGGTCCTAAAGGAAATAATGGGACTAAACTGGAGGTTTTAATTATTATTTTTCAAAATTCAATAGATTTAGAAATTATGCCAGGGGATTGGAGATCACTACATGTAATTCTATTATTCGAGGAGGTGAAAAGCAAGCATGTGTTAGCTGAGTTTAATATTATTGGTGAACAAAGATTACTAGAATCTATCATCAGAGACAGAATAACTGAGTAACCAGATAAATATGCAGATTAGGGAGAGATCATGTCTCATAAATTTAAGAGAATACTTTCACAGATCAATTGATGTCAAAGAGGGAAAATGATGACGGGGCCAACAATTACGTGAGCACATCTTTATGGTAGATGGGTGTGTTGATGACTATGCAGGCCATACATGACAGACATCACCTGCCACAATCCTCAGATAACCTTGTTCTTGGAGGGGTCTCCTGTTCCCAGTAATGAAAATATTTGACAAGATTTTTTTTGCTTTCCATTCCTCAATCACAAGAGCTTTCTCCAAGATTGCATACAATTTTGTTTTGGTCTGATACATGCGGAAGGAAACCCATTACCAGGAGTCCTGTAGGTCAGTGGTTAGAGCATTCTCCCTACCTAAGTGAGGGGACGTGGGTATGATTCCCAGGCAGGGCAAAACGTTGGGCAATTTCCTCACACCTCTGTTTACCTAGCAGTAAGGAGTAACCCTGTTGTTACAGGATTGCTTTTCCATTAGTAATAATCCTTTCAAAAATAATCAGGATTTATCACTTAATCCACAGCAGTTTGTGGGACATTGCTGTGCGCAATTGACTACTGTGTTTTGTCCTCAAAATATACAGTTATTCTAGTTTACAGTATATCCTCTGAAGCGCTTTGAGACGTCTTGAAGATGTGATAACAACATTACATTTGATAAGATGCTATATCAAATGCAAGGATTATTATTACAATAGAAGCCTGTTTAACCGGCACCCACGGGACCTGGCCAATGCTGTTAAAGTGCTTGCTGGATATTCGGACGGCCCGCGACCGAAAATCTAGTACAAAAAAATGAAAGTTCTTTTAACATACACCATACACACCAGACTAAGTAATGGCTGATAGTGACAGAATGTTGTGTTGGTGCTTGTTGTTGGGGCTGCTCTCTTGCGCTTCTCACCTTTGCTGGTTGGGATTTGCAGTCCAGCGATTGTTTTTTGAATGGGGGGCGCCAGGAGGGTGAAAAAAACGGCAGTGCAATTTTAAAGTCACACGAGTTTACAAGCTGCACGCCGAAGCCCTAGTTTGCCTGTTCTACTAGTAGCAAACTGAAATACTGCACCTACGCGACAATCTGGGTTATCGGCTAGCGTTATTGGCTTGCCGCTAGTATGACTTTTTTCGCCTGCTCGGCGTGCTCCATTTTGGGGGAAGTCGCTGGAATGTAAACCACAACCGCAGCATCATGGCTTCAAGCGTAGCATCTATCAGCGGGGGTGGGGGGCGCGGGAGAGTGGTTTTGACGGTGAGTGCCAATGCAGTATTCTGTTGTTGTTATTATTTATGCATTTACAAATGCTCCACTGCTATTGTTCCAGTTTATTGAATGGGGACATTTTTTTGACATGCTGGTTATACGGAAGTGCCAGTGCATCGAGTCACGGATAAACGGGCTTCTACTGTATATTGTGAAGTGCTTTGAGACATCTCAACAATGTGATAAAGAGCTATATCATGTACAAAGATTATTGTTATCATGATGTTTAGGAGTATCCACACCAAACTTAGAATTCCATGCATCCCATCTACATATGGAAATTCCAGAGATAAATTTTTGGAATGGAATCTCTCCCTGGAGGGACACATCCTGGACACTTGGGGACCCCAGAATGTGTATTGAGGAACAACTGGAGTAGAATCAGTTAAAACCGCATAGCTTGCCATTGATAGCTCTGTCTGGCAAGCTTTCCTGCTGCTTGTCCAGCTGGGACCACCCTACCTGTTAGGGCTTTGGCTTGCAGTGTTAACAGGAATTGAGTGTTAAACCTGCAAGCCAATGAGAAAGGTTAGTGTTTTAGGAGATAAAATGGGCCCCATGACCTTCATCTGAACCCCTTGTGATCATGTTATTTCACAAAGTCCCTGAAAGCAAAACAGTAACTGCTACCAACCCACAGGAGCAAAATTTGAGGAATACGAATTCAACCCCGCACACACAATTGCCGATCATGGCATTCACAGAAGAAGCAAAATCAAGTTTACCAAACCACAGCCACTTACCCTTTCTGGCAGCCAATTTCGAATGACAACAACAACACAGAATAACAACAAAATTACATTTATAGAGCGCCTTTCATGTCAGGAGGATGTTTTGTGATCACATCATCTTTCAGTTACAAAACAAACATATGTTTATGCAATTAGATACTCATAGTTTTTAAGTTGATAACTATTGTCAATGTCTGATATTGGGGCATTGCTATCTATTATAGGTAGAAGCCAAATAATGCATTTCTATCTCTCTACAGTATGTTGTCTCTCTCCACAGCCTTTAGTAAAGAAGTCTGATTTACAAAAAGTAAAAATCAAACCAGTGTTTTATGTGGAATGTAATTCTAAAATTAACATAATTAGTACAAAAAAAATGATTTTAATGGATTTTGCTTATATCTTCGATCAAGGCAGACAACCCAGTTTTTAGTGTTAGAATAGATGTTTCAAATAAAGTCAATCACTGCCAGTGTGATAGATAAATAATAATCCTTGAATTTGATTCAAAACACCTTATCACATTTTCGAGATGTCTCAAAGTGCCTCACAGAATGTACTGTAAAGTGAATTGACTGCATATTTTGTGGACAAAACATAGAAGCCAATTGTGACAGCAGTATGCCAGTCGTGGATTGATTGAACAAATTTTTATTTTTATTATTAAAGGGAAAAGTGATCTGCCAATCAACTAACAACTGAGTTCCTACTTACTAAATACTAAGCCTGAAACGTTCACATATACCTGAAAAAGAATAAGCCAGTGCGATTTGAGGCTCTTAATGTTTGTTAATTTCAACTCTACTGCGGGATGAACACCTCAGTTGCCAGGATAAATGTAATGGCAAATATCCACAAACCAGTGTATATTCAAAATGTATCAATCGAAAAACACAATGCTAAGCAAAGCAGAATCTACATCCACATAGCACTTCCACAAAGTAATCTCACTGTTAAATATTACAATGAAAGCAACCATTTTCTCTACTGCCACATCCTGAAGGTGTTTGAATCTTTCGGGGAAAGTGTTCCAGGCCTTATAGTTGGTCCCACTTTAACAAGTACTTCTATCTTTCATTGTTTCTATGTAAGCATTGTCAATTGGCTTTGCTATGAAAATCACAGCTGAGTTAAAGCCTGACTCACTTAACATTCTCTCTCTCTCACACACAAAACCACACAGGAAGGTTGATGGATAGTGATCAGGATGCAGATCCCAACCTTTTTTTTTAGTAGTGCCCTGATTAAGATGAAGTAAATCAGTACAGATAGACATTGAACCTTGGAATTTTCCTGCATTGCTGAGCTGCTCACTAAATAAATTCACTAAATGGATAAATGTAGCTCAGCAGACTCTGGCCTGCTGAACGTCTCTTGACCAGCCAGGGCCATTATTTGCAGCCTTCAGCCTCTCTGCCCCATCCTTTGGAATTCCACCCCGTATTCCCTTTGCTTTGCTCCCTTCCTTTCCTCCCTTAAGGCACGTCTCAAAACTGTCTTCTTCAACCGTGCCTTTGGACACCTTCCTACCCTCCCTTATCCTCAATCCTATAGGAGTCCTATAGTTCAGTGGTTAGAGCACTCGCCTTGCAAGCATGAGACTTGTGTTCGAATGCAGGCAGGTCAGGGCTAAACCTTGGGCAAGTTTGCTTACTTCATATGCCTAATAATAATCCGTTCAAAAAAAAATGAATAAATTGGTAATTTCAATCCATGACTGTTTGTGGGACACTGCTGTGAGCAATTGGTTGCCGCGCTTTGCCCACAAATATATGGTCGATTCACTTTACAGTATATTCTGTGAAGCGCTTTGAGACGTCAAGAAGACGTGAAAAGCGATATATCAAATGCAAAGATTATTATAATCCCCCTACATCGCTAAGGTCCAAATCCTTGTAGTGTATAAACTATATAAACTAGCATACTTTGTAAAATTCATCCTGAGTTCCCAGTTTCTAATCACCATGCATCTATATTGAACTGCTCAATAACTCTCCTGCCCCTAACTTCAACACTCACAACCCTGTGAAAATCTGAAATGCTTAATTTCACCACCTGTCAGCTCCATTTATTAAATTTCCAAAACCTGCACTTCATGTAGCATGTGGCTTCACGTCCACCACCAGATCTGGCTGGACCATACCAACAACTACTACATTTCCCTTTCCTTAGACAAATCCTCCATCTTCTCCAAGATCATGCTGGAAGTCAAAGATCATTTCATCCCTCCCTCCCCTCATCCTCTACTTCCAGTCCAAACAAAAATGACACTTGTGAAGCACCTTTCACATCAGGACAATGCCCCAAGGCACTGTAGTCAGGGATCCGCACCCAAGCTAGTGGTTGGGATAAGGAGGGATGGAGGGTGGGGAAGTTAGGGTAGGAGGGTGACAGAAGGCATGGTCGAAGAGTAGCGTCTTGATATGGGAAGGGGGATGCAGAGGGTGGGGCAGATAGGTTGAAAGCCCGCCCGACAATGGTGGAGCAGGCAAGGTAGGGGACATGAAGCAGATCGGAGACCTAATTTCCTGGATCCCACAGTAACAAGATTCACTCAGCTATCTCCTTGTCCTCTACCTCCACCTCTTGCTTTTCCCAAACACCTCTGAACATCTGTCATCCTCCACCATGAACCCCACCTTGAACCTATTCACAGCCGCCACTTTTCATTCCATTAGATATCATCAACCCTATCCTCTTCTGACTCAGTACCCCCGCACTCCATACCTCCTCCTTTAAAAACCATTGCTACAATTCTTATCAAATAAAGAACATTACAGTCACTATAGTCGGGCCAGGTTACAAGGTTACAGGTAGAAAGGATTCAATAGGTTCCACACAGGATTTTTAACTTGATTCTCTGGGGATCCAGCTAAAATCTTTGCTCTGTTTCTATCAAGGGAGAACAAATGGATACCTGACTAAAATTTTAAACACTGTTAGTATCTGAGAGTCTCAGTACCCAACTGTATCATTCAAAAAATGAATGGGCAGGTTTCAGTACAGTCGGGCCAGGTTACAAGTAGAGGATACAATAGGAGAGAAAACAAGGTAATACTTGGTATGAGGCGAATAGCATAGATATATTAAAGGGGAATCTAGATAAGTACACGAGGAAGAAAGAAATAAAAGGTTATGCTGATAGGCTAAGTTGAGGAAAGGCAGAAGGAGGCTTATCTACATAGACCAGTTGGGCCAATTGGCCTGTTTCTGTGCTGTATATTCTACGTAATTTTATGTTCTGTAACATCAAGTTAAACTGCAAGGAAATAGGAGAAGGGAAAGGTCAGATTTATTGACTCCTACCTTCTAGACCTGCAGTGAATGGGCCAATCTGTCCAGATTACCTATAAAGTAAGTGTAGTGAGAGTGAGTCAGCCTATCTCCTCCACAGCGCCACTGCCCCTCTCCTCCACAGCGCCACTGCCCCTCTCCTCCACAGCGCCACTGCCCCTCTCCTCCACAGCGCCACTGCCCCTCTCCTCCACAGCGCCACTGCCCCTCTCCTCCACAGCGCCACTGCCCCTCTCCTCCACAGCGCCACTGCCCCTCTCCTCCACAGCGCCACTGCCACTCTCCTCCACAGCGCCACTGCCACTCTCCACAAGTTATTGTCTTCCGCCATCACTCACTGTGTCAAAGTTTATTGCTGACACTGCCCTCTCACTGTGTCACTCACTGCCTCACTTTCTGTCCCACTCTCACTGTCTTGCTCTCTCTCTCACTCACTCGGTCTTGTTCTGCCTCGGTCTGTCTGCCTCGCGCTCTCGGTCTGTCTGCCTCGCGCTCTCGGTCTGTCTGCCTCGCGCTCTCTGTCTCGCTCTCTCTGTGTCTGCCTCGCTCTCTCTGTCTGTCTGCCTCGCTCTCTCTGTCTGTCTGCCTCGCGCTCTCTGTCTCGCTCTCTCTGTGTCTGCCTCGCTCTCTCTGTCTGCCTCGCGCTCTCTGTCTCGCTCTCTCTGTCTGTGCCTCGCGCTCTCGTCTGTCTGCCTCGCGCTCTCTGTCTCGCTCTCTCTGTCTGTGCCTCGCGCTCTCGTCTGTCTGCCTCACGCTCTGTCTCGCTCTCTCTGTCTGTGCCTCGCGCTCTGTCTGTCTCGCTCTCTCTGTCTGTCTGCCTCGCGCTCTCTGTCTCGCTCTCTCTGTCTGTGCCTCGCGCTCTCGTCTGTCTGCCTCACGCTCTGTCTCGCTCTCTCTGTCTGTGCCTCGCGCTCTGTCTGTCTCGCTCTCTCTGTCTGTCTGCCTCGCGCTCTCTGTCTCGCTCTCTCTGTCTGTCTGCCTCGCTCTCTCTGTCTGTCTGTCTCGCTCTCTCACTCTTGCTCTCTGTCTCTCTAATTCACTCTCTTCTGTCTCACCCTCCCTCTGTCTCACCCTCTGCCTCAGTCTCTTTCAGTCTCATCCCCTCTCTCTGTCTCTCTTTCTGTCTCACCCTCTTTTCTCAGCCTCTCTGTCTCACCCGCTCTGTCTCACTCTGTCTGTGTCTCACCCTCTCCCTCAGTCTCTCTCTCTCTCTCTCCCCCTCAGTCTCGCTGTCTGTTTGGAGGGAGGTTTGCTAACAGTTGACCTGGTGCAGTTAATCCCCGGACTCTCTCACACTCTCGCCGGGGAAGGAAGTGGGCTGTGTATCTGAGGCGAGGCCTGGCTTGGCCCCCGCTCTGGCCCTCACTGTGACTCGCGCCGTTACGGTTGACCGTTTACCGTTGGCCACCACCCTCGCGCTCACCTCCACCCGCAGCTCATTCCTCTGTGCGTCAACACGTCAACCGTGCGTATGTCGCCGGCCCAACGCTAGTCGTGCGTCATCACGTCAACCATGCGCGTACGTCGCCCGCACAATGGTAATCGTGCATCATCACGTCGTATCCATTCTGAGCTGGCCCCTCCCCCCCCCCCCCCCCCCCCTACTCCCAGGGCCAGCTGTCTATCTATCAGCTGTGCTGGGCTTCAATACATCACAGACACATGTGTGTGTGAGAGAGAGACTGAGAGGGGGAGGTCATGCAGAAGGTCACACAAGCAAGCACAGCACACGTGGAAACAGGAGGAGGCCATTCAGCCCCCTCGAGCCTGTTCCACCATGCGAAAAGACCAACAACAACAACTTTGATCTATATAGCACCCTCCACGCCGGACGGTGTCTCAGGGCTGATCTATACCTGACCTCTAATAATAATAATAATAATAATAACCACAACAATCTATTATAGCGCTTTTCATGACTTCTAAACGTCTCAAGGCGCTTCACAGGATATACTGAAAAGTGAATTGACGGTATATTTTGTGGGCGAAATACAGCAGCCAATTGCGCACAGCAGCGTCCTACAAACAGCTGTGGATTAAAATTACTCTTTTTTTTTGTGGGATTATTATCAGGCGTGTGGAGTAAGAAAACTTGCCCAAGGTTTCACCCTGCCTGGAATTGAACCCAGGTTTCTCACTTATGAGAGTGCTCTAACCACTGAACTACAGGACTCCACGATTACCTGCCTTATAATTTGATTTGATGTATCGCTTCATCAACAACAAAAGTCTTAAAGACAAGAGTCATTAATCACTGCTAAGCGTAGTGACAGTATTCTTATATGAAAAAAAGCAGCAGACAATTTCCACACAACAACTTTCATTAATTTGGTACCCTTCACACAAGGTAGCATTTTGGAGCACTTAAAGTGGCAGATCTTGATCAAGAGTCACAGTGAAAGGTGAGGTGACGGTAGGCACAGTTGAAGAGGAAGGTCTTCTGATATGATCTGAAGAGGGGCAAAGGTAGCGTAATTGAGGCAGAGAATTCCAGAGTCGAAGGAAACAGCAACTAAAGCATGGCCACCCATGGTGGAGCAGAGGGAGTGAAGCACAATGCAAGTGTCTTAATCTGAGAGATATTTATTGAAATGGTAGAACATGTCCTGCTTACCTAATTCCAGAGACTATTAGGCACAGTCTGGCAAGAGTCAATCTTTCGTGATCCCAGAGTGTGTGTATTGTGACATTCTAACAGCTAAAACCACATAGCTTGCCATTTGAAACTTGTCATCAACAACAAATTACATTTATATAATTTGCCATTTCCTCTCCGCCTGGTGCAGGAGAGGAAATGGCATTCCACAAGAGCAGAGGCAGCAAGTATTTGATTCCATTTACCATTCCTTTCTAGTCAATCATTAGCACAATGGCATTTTATAATTTTTGGCAGGCATTTATTTATGATGGGAAAGTGCAATGTGCACTGCTGATGTAGTGCAAAATGGAGTTATAGCATGCACTTTGTAAACTATTAGTGCTGTACACAGTGTAATGGTGGAGTGTAGAATCAATGTGCAGTCTCAAGAATCCAGCCTGATTATTATCCTCGCACATTTCTTCCAATGCAATAATTTAATAAATTGGCACACTTTCAGTAATAGTACCCACTTCTAAAACAATATACTGTAATAATAATAATCCTTGTATTTGATATAGCGCTTTTCACATCTTATCGACATCTCAAAGGGCTTCACAGAATATACTGTAAAGTGAATTGACCATATATTTGTGGGCGAAACGCAGCAGCCAATTGCGCGCAGCAGTGTCTCACAAACAGTCATGGAATGAAATGACCAATTTTTTATTATTGTGGTTTTTTGGGGACGGTGATTATAATTAGGCATGTGGAGTAAGGAAACTTGCCCACGGTTTCTCCCTGATCTGTCTGCATTTGAACACGGGTCTCATTCTTTTAAGGCGAGTGCTCTAACCATGGAGCTAATTTATTGCCTCCATCTGTGCTGTAAAATTCTATGACTACAATGTAAAATTATATTTCTAAATTCTTCTACAAAGAATAGTTACCATGGATCATTATAACATGCAACTGACAACAATTATGTTCTGCTATGAGCCAAACAGATTCTGGTATTTTTAGAGACGCTAGTATTTTTCTATGTGTTCTGATGAAGGTTCGTGGACCCGAAACGTTGACTCACTTTTCCTTTCTCCAAAGATGCTGCCTGACCTGCTGAGTGTTCCCAGTGATTTCTATTTTTGTTTCAGGTTTCCAGCATCCGCAGCACATTTTTGTCTAGAATTTTTTACTATTTAGCATGCTGAGTAGCCACAGAGAGTAAGAGTACTTGTTGTTCAGTTCTTGGAAAGAAAGAAACCGAAATTCCAATAGATCAGATGTATTGAGTCCTGGACGAGGGACAACTTCCTCCAATTGAACGTGAGCAAGACCGAGGCCCTCCTGATTGGCTCAAGCCAGCACCTCCGCACATCGGGCGCTGCCAGCCTCAACATCCAAGGCTGTACTCTCCACCTCACAAAGCCAGTCAGGAACCTTGGCATCACGTTCGACCGTAAACTCTCCTTCCTCCCCCACATCCGTGCCTTGACCGGCACCGCTTATTTCCACCTGCACAACATTGCCAGGCTCCGCAACTACCTCACCCCCCACGCTGCCGAAACACTCGTGCACGCGTACATCACCTCACGGCTGGACTATAGAAACTCTCTCCTAATCAGCCTCCCCAGTTCCTCCATTCACAGGCTGCAGGTCATCCAAAACTCTGCAGCCCGTGTACTATCCCGCACCCGCCTCCACGACCACATAACACCCACCCTCGCCCGTCTCCACTGGCTCCCCATCCTCAAGAGGATCGAGTTCAAGATCCTCGTCCTCACCTTCAAGGCCTTACACGACCTTGCCCCGCCCCACTTAACCGATTTACTTTCCCCCTATAAGCCCAACCGGACCCTCCGTTCAGCAGGTCTTGACTTGCTCCAAGCCCCCCGCCCGAACCGCCCCACCATCGGAGGCCGGGTTTTCAGCTTCTCCGCTCCCACCCTGTGGAATTTCATCCCCCAATCCCTCCATCTTGTTTCTTCCCTTTCCTCTTTCAAGGCCGGTTTGAAGACTTTCCTCTTCGACCGTGCCTTTTGTTCCCCCCAAAAATGTTCGACCTCCCCTACGTGTTTCACCCCTTCTCGTACACTCCCCTCCCAGCTCGGGTCACACGCCTCCTGTGCAGTGCCTTGGGACGTCCTCCCGACGTGAAAGGTGCTTTATAAGTTTAAGTTGTTGTTGTTGTTGTACTCAGATGTTGCAGGACAGGGACTTTTACAATGCTCTGTGAAACATCAATTCTTTAGTTTAAACATTTCCCCAGTGTTTCCCTCCATCACAAAGCAGTAGAGTTGCTTGGAAGTAGAAACAGAAAAGGACACACATTATCTTGATTTCCAGTTACAGAAAATATAGTTTATTCAGGATTCTCAACACCCGATTAAACATTGTGCCAATTGAATGATTCATTTTACAGCAGATTGAATTCATGTTGAATTTGTGTTGTACATAAGAAAAACTGAAGATGAGCAATAACTAATTGAAGCAATCCATTCACATTCAATAGCATCATAATGTTGTTTACTTGCGTTGTGAAAGCCAGTTAAAGGACAATCTAATCTCAATTGTTTGACATGCATCTAGAATCACTTGCTACAGGATACAGTTTAGCATTCACTTCTGTGCTGCTGTATACATCTTAGCATTGAAAATTAAGCTTCCTATCATCTTATTGCAAACATCCTAAGCCATTACTGCTTTTCAAATCTTTAAAGGATAAAGAGAGTGACAATGTTCTTTATCAGTACAACATCAAGGTACTGGAGTTGTCCGCTCTACGTATCCTGGGAGATTCAAGTTAGCAATAATCAGTGCCTTGGAGCAGTCTAATAATAATAAATAATAATTGTTGATGGATGCCTTATTTGGTCAATGCAATAATAATCCTTGCACTTGATATATCTCCTTATTGAGATGTCTTAAAGTGCTTCACCGAATATACTGTGACGTGAATTGCCTATACATTTTACAAGCAAGTCTCTACTGCTTTGTGAGGGGTGGATAATGGGAGGAAGCGTTGGTCTCTGGCACCTTATATTTACACTTAAAAATGGTTACAGGAAGGAATAGTAATGGCCTGGAAATGGGACATAACCAATCCCAACTCCAGGTAAGGGGGACAAAGAACAAGGGGTGGGTAGTCAAACATATCAAATAAACTTCCCCGACTTCCCCATGACAAATTGTCTGTATATTTACCCTTAGGGAACTCCCATCTACTTTATCAATGATGTTTGGTAGCATCACGACCACAGCAGAAAGAATTCTTCTTCAGAAAAACACAAAGAGTCTTTTGCTGGGTGCTTATTTTTATTTACAATATATGCTTTGGTCTCTGATGGATCAGCGAAATGATGTTGTGAAATACATACTAGAAAGGACCCAAGGTTGTTAACAACAGCAACAACCACAATAACTTGCATTTATATATTGTCTCCTGATGTGTACAGAGATGGCCGCTGAGCTAGAGGAGGAAATTCAACCAGTATTTACGTTATTGGTTGCTATCTAGGGACTGCTGTTGGGAATGTGATAATGTGAATGAGGCAGGGCTTAGCTGCGATGGCTCCCTTTGTCAAATACAGTAAGACACTCGCTATTTGCCCAAATGTAAAATGAAGAATAGCCACTTCACAAGAATACCCAATGAAGCCACCACTTCAGAAGAGGCGGCACAGAAGACGAAATGCAGGAGGAAAGCAGTGTTGCAAAAGGCATTTGCAATAGATCACACACATTGAACACAGTATTGCAAAGTCACAAAAAATATAAAATGTGCTCCCTGTTTTACATGTATGTTTTTAATGTCTATTTATATATATATATATACACATGTATATACACACACACAAAGCAGGATACTTGCGTGCGTGTCTACACAAAACAAGCCACACATTTAGTTGAGACTGTTATAGTATATTACATGCTTTTAACTTTATCCAAGCAAAGTATCAACAGTAAGCTTGTAGGGGTTTTGAGCCATGAATGAAAGAACAAAAAAAGGTCTGTATAACATGTTCAACACTGGTTGAAAACTATCATGTCACTCTTTACAATGCTGATATTTTAACCACAAATACTAAAGGATCCCACGGAAGAAACCAGTAAACTTGTAGGATTTGTGCTAGTTTTATACCCCTGTACATGTCAAATGCTGGCATTTGTGGAAAGATAGTATGACTTCCATTACTGGTTTATAATAATAATAGTAATAACCATTGCATTTGATGTAGCGCATTTTACATCTTCCAGACATCTCAAAGCGCTTCACAGAATATACTGTAAAGTGAATTGACTGTACATTTGTGGGCGAAATGCAGCAGCCAATTGTGAACAGCAGTGTCCCACAAACAGTCGTGGATTGAATTGACCAAATGTTAATTATTGGGGGTTTTCTTGAGGGATAATTATCAGATGTGTGGAGTAAGGAAATGTGCCCCAGGTTTCACCTGGCCAGGAATCGAACCCAGGGCTCTCACTTGTGAGGCGAATGCTCTAACCACTGAGCTACAGGACTCTTTGGCTTTGTCACCCGAGGGAGCTATTCAGTATCTTGCTATGGAATGCCAATCAACGGAATGCAGTCAAATTGAAAGTTTGAACCGATTTTAATCACACCCCGGTTCATTAAGCCTTTACCCTAAAATTAATAGTCTTCTGACTCCTTGCCCACCAAAATAATATTTTCCTATCCACCTTATTTAAACATCCCATCCTATATTACTCTATCATATCCCCTCTTAGCCTTCTGAGTTCCAAAGTAAAGAGCTCCAATTTATCAAGCCTTTCCCTGGAACTGTATTTCCTCAATCCGGCAACATCCCGGTGAATCTCCTCTGCGCCACCTCCAATGCCTTAATATCTTTCCTATATGCAAAGGTAATTTCTGATGCAACAGCAATCCCCCAACATTTTGACATTTTCTGTACTTGACTTTCCTATACAAAACCACCCTCCCATTTGGCTTTTAAATATTGGATTTTCTTGCTATTGGCTCTTGCAACAGAATGCCAATGAGAGAGACTCAGTTAGAATGAAAACTGGACCAGATTCCACCTTGTCTTAACATATAAGCTGATTTTACCTCTCCTTCGTGGCTACTCATTCTGCAGTGGACTGAATCCATGACCATTGTTTTTACATTCAAATCCCTCCACAATCATGTCCACTCTCCCTGTGGCAATCTCCTGCCATGCCCACCATCCCAGCTATTCCCTTCACTCAGTGAACACTGGCCTGCTTCATGGTAACTTCTCGACCTGGCCTGTCATCATTAGTTGAGCATTCAGTTATTTGGCCTCCATTCTATCACTGAGCCTCCTCTCACCACTCCCTCTCCACCTTTAAAGTTCTATCTTTCTGGTTTTGGTCATCTCACACCACACCAGCCCCTCACCACCCACCCGCCACCCCCAATCCCACTGCAGCCCCCACCACCACCACCCTTCTTAATTCCCCCATCTACAACTCCTCTCCCCCAACCCAGCTTGGATTCTCGATGTGAAACTCGATGTATAAATAAATGTAAGGTTGTTCGTTGTTACGGTCATCTTAAAATCTACAATTTTGTAGCATTATGGAAAACTCTTCAGTTCAATTTGGAAGTTTTAATTTGGAAACTCGTGCTTTTTTAAGAACCTGGGCTTCCAAATTAAAATTTGATTGATTTTTCTAAATTCTCTACAATCTTAAAATCTACAATCAAATAGGTGACAACTTAGGCCAGGAAAGGCTAGCCTCCAAAAAGGCCTTTGTTTCTGTTTCTTTTGGCTATTACTTAAGAATCTCAACACCTTTTGAGAGTAGCCTGGACATCACATGTGATTTCATGGGTTAGTCTTACCCCAATTAAAGGCAGAAGCCTCTATTATCCAAAACTTATTTCACTTAGGATCCTTGCACAGCAGAGAAAGATGTCTTTCATTCCATTATTCTGGACCCAACTGTCAAAACTAAGCCGCACAGATGAAAAGCCAGAATTACAATTCTCTGTGATCAACCCCTCCCTGAAGATATCTTCATAAAATACAAGTGACTGATGCTTTGCAGGAGTTGAACAGGCAAATACTGGAAGATGTAGCCTTTCATTAAAATTACTGAATGGTTATTGCATGGCATCAACAAGTTGGTGAGTGGTACCATTATATCATTGATACCACATGCTTCCTGCATGACAAAGGTGCTCTCAAAGTTCTGTAACCACTTTCTGTAGAATAGGAGCTATTAGGTATCTTCTGGACTTGTGGAATGGCTTTTATGCAATATCTTCTAGATTTATTTTTAACAACATTTATTTGTGTTCCTCCTTGCCTCAAAAACCTTACAAACGTGGTTGTTTCATATTACAAGGGTGGAGCACTTGTGAACAGCTGGGTGAGACAGAACACACCAGTCGTCAGGGCAGTACATTCTCGAGCCAGTAACTTGACACTCAAATCATCCAATTCTTTGCCACATGCATTTTGAGAAGCTAGTACAAATGTTTTATAAGTACAGATAACCCGTTTCAAGTTAGTGACTATTTCTGTGTGACATTCAATACAACGCATGCAAGTGGTGAACCGGAGACAGGTTGCTGTTAGTTGCACGAGGGTCTGGAAACTTTCAGAAACTCCCAGTAGCATTTGGTCTGGTGTTTGATCTACTTTGACGGCCTTCTGGCATGTGGACATCAGCTTCCTGGATTCAGTGTACAGGGTCTCCTGGTTTCTTAAGATAAATATTGCACAATCTCCTTCTGTGTGACTTCCCCTGTGATCTTCCTTAAAAATATTTAATAGTTCTGCAATATCGTCCTGTACCAAAGTGAACCCATTTGGCATATTATATATTTTATCTTTGAACTGTGACAGGAGGCTATCGTTCACTTTCATACCTCCCATTGTATTGTTCATTTCAGGGTCATTGGGAAAACAGCCACTCAGCACAGTTGTGTCACTCTTTCTCGTGAAAGTGTTATGATACTCGGATAACCGACTTCCGGAAGAAGGTGGTGTGGTCCTTGGAGACAGCGATTCCGAGGAATATTCTAGATCTTTCTTGTCATCATTAACGTCGCTAAACGATCCCCTAAAACAGTTCCCATAAACCAACCGGCAGCTGCAGGCTTCCATCCCTCCCACAGGCAGATCATCACCTACAGAGTCTTTTGTGAGTGCAACAGAGTCCCCAAAGTCAATACTGCTGTCCAGTTTATCTTCTGTCTGTTCAAAGTTGTTGGAGTTATTTAGTATGAATTCTAATTGACTAGAGATTGGAAGTCTAGGCACCAGCTCTCTGCCACTGGATTCCTGAGTCAGTGAGCAGTGTTGTTCTACCTCCTGTAGCTTCTTTGACATGCATGGTGGCAAACATATTTCCTGAGAAAGGTCTTTGTCTTGTGAACAAAGTGCTGAGCTCTGTGTTCCACTAACCTTGTCCACATCAGTTTGTGGGCAGATTAGAATAGGCTCAGAGATTTGTTTGATTCTCTGTTTCTGTATCTTACAATGATGCCCCGAAATATCATTCATCTCAATGTTCTCTATTTGATTATTTTTCTGAGGAATATTTAATTCAGTTAGTGAGCACTGGCCATTAAAAACCTGTGGATCCGGGCCTTTTGCATTCCTAATGCTTGAGCTGAAATGAGCCATTTGGGTATTTTGTTCAGTTTTTGGAAAAGAGTCATTCAATCTGTCATCTAAAGATTCACTACCAGGTTCTGAAATGACAGGGAACTGTACAGAGCGGTTTTCCATTTTTCCTTGCAAGGTGGGTGCTGATAAATGTTTTGCCATGCCGAATGTCCTAAAGGACACACGGTTTAAATTGCAAAGCACTTTAGTCATGTCAAAAGTGTACGTATCTGTGCTTTTCTCATTTGTTTGAAATGAATCTCTACTGGTCAATATATTTTCATCTGAATTAGATTTCTCTGGCAACCTTGAATGTTTTACATTCGACATTGATGATTTAATTTCTGATTTTATCCTGTCAGTGACTTTTTCTTGGAAACATTGTTCTATTTCTTCATGGTTCTTAGTCTCTTCATCAAATGCAGCTAAATATTCTACTGATCCAACTTTATGGAGAGTCTGTCTAATTGGGGTCTTATTTGGATAAGTGTTTGCCAATTCATGCCTGATGAATGACTCATCCTTTCCTGAGGCAACATTGCTTTGGCTAATTGCTTTGAGTTGTTCGTTGGCTCCCTCGCTTGTGTTATTTGCAGTTTCTTTGTTATTGCCGTATGGTTCATCATTACCCAGCCCTGAGGTATTAGAAAATGTCTGATCATGTTCGGTTGGCTTCTCTAAAGAGTTATCTCCGAGCTCCAGAATTACATCTGACTCATCAATTTGATGGCAATCTTTTCTGGATTGGTTATTATTCAAAGGAGATTGGTTTATGATTTCACCTCCCAATGTCCCAACTGTTGTTGAGGTATTGCAAGTCTCTTTTGTATCTGGCTCACACCTGTAACGTATAGCAGAGACTGGGGAAACAATTTTTATTGACTCTGTCACAGATTTGGTTTCCATGGTGTCAGGCTCCATTTCCATCAGATCCGAAGTGACCTTCTTGTTGGTGGAGACAGGAATGGATTTCAGTGGCCCAATTGGTTTTGTTTCCATCAGAGCAGGCTCGTTCTCAATTCTCTTCAAAGAAGACAGGGTTGGGGATTGCTGGATCTGCAATGCATGGTTATCCCTTTCGTAGCAGCACATGTGATCTTTACTTTCACCTGAAAAACCCTGAGGAAGATCGTGCTTCATATCATAAAGAATATTGCTATGTGTGAAATGCTGTGTGCGTTCATTTTCACTCTCCTTGTGGTCCCCTGACTTGATGTTCATTCCAATACCATAATCTCTTGGGGTATTCAACAAATTCCATTCACACTCCTTGTCATTGGTGTAGTCGGGCTCCAAGTCTGCTGGAAAAAATGAGAAGTTTTACATTGTAAATGTTTCACAAATTTCCTACAATTCCAAACTGCAATCGAGCAGCTGTTCTCTTCTGTTTCTGTCTTGTTCCAATGCTATCTTTCCCACTGTCTGCACTCTGCATCTTCTAACCATTTCTCCTCTAGCCCCCGCTCTGTCTCCTATGGCTTCCCTCATGGCTCTGTTCTCGGACCCCTCCTCTTCAGTATATACATGCTCTCACTCACATCGCAGGGATAGGACAATTTCCACATGTACGCGGATGACACCCAACTCTATCTCAGTGCCTCCATCCTCGAATCCAAGAAAGTTGATGTCCAGGCAAATTGTCTGGCCGACATCAAGTCTTAGGTGCGAGCCAACTTCCTCCAGCTGAATGTTGCCAAGACAAAGGCCCACCTCCTCACCTCAGGCACTGGTAATATCACTATTCATGGTTGCACTCTACACCACACTGAGCCAATACGAAACCTTGATGACCTGTTTGAATCTCCACTATCCTTCAAACCCCACATTCCTCCTTTCTCCACCTTTGCAACTGCCCCCCTCTGCCACTGTCTTTCACCTCAGGCTGCCGAGACACTTATTCACGCTTTCATCACATACTGACTTGACTACAGCAACTGCCTGCTCGCTGGACTTCCTAACTCTTCCCTCCATAAACTGGAGATTATTCAGAACTTTGCAGCTTGTGTCTTCACCCATACTAGGCTCTATGAACCAATCATCCCAATCCCTGCCCAGCTTCACTGGCTGCCCATCTCTCAGAGAATCGAGTTCAAAATCCTCGTTCTCACCTTCAAAGTGTTCCATAATATTGCTTCCCCCACTACTCTTCCCCCCCACCCCCCCTACTTTTGTGATATCCTAAGCCTATATCAGCCTGTCCACTCTGCTTGGTGGATACCAGTGTACTTCAGGCCTGCACTTCCCACCCCACCATTGGTGGTCGGGCTGAGCATCTCTGCCCCCATACATTGAACTCTATCCTTCATCCCTCTGACTCACCCCATCCCTTGCCTTCTTCAAGTCCCGTCTAAAGACCTTCCTCTTCGACGTGCCTTCGGCCAACCCTTCACCCTCCTCCCCTTCTGACCCCAATTCCCAGCTCAGGTCCAACACCCCTGATTGTCCAGGGCTCTGGAACGTCTTTCCAACATGAAGGCCACTATACAAGTGGAATTTAATGTTGTTATGCAAGTGTGTATAACTTTGGACACATATACAACTGGATCTTTCTAATCATCTAGAAGTTAAGTTTGCAATATTTTGTATGCTATAGAGTTGGGGAAAGAAGTGCCAAGACTTGGGGATCCGGATTGTGAGTTGGGTCCTGCTGGAGTTTAACCGGCTAAAACAGAATACTTGCCTTTGAAATTACTGTCTAACAAACATCCTGCTGCTTGTCCTACCCTTTAGGGTTTTGGATTGCAGGGTTACCAGGAGTTGGAAAGTTTTTTTTAGTTAGTTAGCCCTGTAGTGAATTACACTAATAATGATAATAATCCTTGCATTTGATATAGCGCTTTTTACATCTTATTGACATCCCAAAGTGCTTCACAGAATATGCTGTAAAGTAATTTGACTGTATATTTGTGGGCGAATCGCGGTAGCCAATTGCGCATAGCAGTGTCCCACAAACGGTTGTGGATTGAAGATCCACTGCCATCTATTTCCAGAGCAACCTTTCATACAATCACAGAATTTTACAGCACAGAAGGAGGCCTTTCGGCCCATCTTGTCTATGCCGCATCTTTGAAAAGAGATATTCAAACCAATCCCACTCCCCTGCGCTCTCCCCATAGCCTTGCAAGCCTGTCCTTCCAAAACAACTATCTAAATATCTTTCCCTGGAATGGGGTGGCAAATATCCATTTCTTCAGAAAGAGTCTCTGCTAATGACTTGGAGACCTTATTAAGGAATCCCAGCAGATGTTGCTACAATCAGCAGACCCTAAAACGTATTTTGAACAAAGCGACAAACCTTCTCCTGTTCCAATGGCAATGAGAACTTCAACAGGAGCAAATTGATCTGCTGCATCAAAAAATTCATCATCCGAACTGCTGTCTCCAAATCCGGGGGGAGGGTCCAGAATAGGAATGTTTAGAACATCAACGAGCATATCACTGTCAGGAACTGGTGTCTCTGGGAGCAGGACAAGTGGCAGCTCAGGTAGGTAGATCCCATCTGTACAATTATTGAGCCCAGGCCCTTGTTCACTCTTGCCACTGATGTCATCATGGCACTGATGGCAACTTTCCGTTCCTTCAGTAGAATCGGTCTTGTCACTTAAATCGGGCAAAGAGCCTACCACCGTCTCCCCTGTATCACTGCAGCAACTCTCGGCAGGAATGTGGATGTAAGTCAAGGAGTCTTCTGCCTCTGAAAGGTGCAGCAAGCTGGCCTTAGATTCTATCGTACACTGCTTCTTTGTAAGTGATTCATCTGAACTTACTGCAGGGATGGAGCTTTTATTTTCCTCCGCCACCTCTTCAGCAATATCACAGTGCGATTGCCGGTATAACACGTTGCCCGCTAAGGCTTCAACCTCCAGTTCTTCCATTGAGTCAGTAGAGCAGCTTCGTTCACAATCACTCCTTTCCTGACTAACCTCATTGATATCCGACATGTCACCAGTACTGCAGCTCATCTCTTCCAGTACCTCTTCCCGTTTGCAATCGCTATCCGTTGCCTCACTCTCCGAATTCTCATTGTTTTCATCTTCTTCGTTCAGCGGCTGGATATATCCATTTCTCAGTTTGTAGAAGTCGGCGGACATCTCCAACGAAGAGTCAATTTCAGATGAGGATTCCGAGTCACTGCATCCCCGAGAATCCTCACCTATAACAGAGAGACAATTACATCCAAAGTTAGAGACGGAAATTTTTTACATGTTCTTGTGAAGAAGCTGAACATTCACAATGTTTCAGCGAAAGTGGTGCTTTCCAAGGTGAAACTGAGTCATACTGACATAAAAGGTGCCCAATTTGATTGCAGTCTATGTTTGTATAGTTGATATGAGCCAGGACACCAACAGAGCTGTAAATGATCCAGCATCTTGGATAGGCAGAGAAAAACAACCAGCTCAGGTTTCTGCTTCTGATTGCT
Organism: Hydrolagus colliei; assembly: GCA_035084275.1. Lineage (NCBI taxonomy): Eukaryota > Metazoa > Chordata > Chondrichthyes > Chimaeriformes > Chimaeridae > Hydrolagus > Hydrolagus colliei. The sequence continues at coordinate 81,464,129 of CM068742.1, forward strand.
ATTCATTGCCTTCTGCTGAAAAGGTGTGTGCTTGGCAATATTAATTGTAATAATAATCTTTGCATTTGATATAGTGATTTTCACGTTTTCTAGACGTCTCAAAGTGCTTCACAGAATATACTGCAAACTGAATTGTATATTTTTGAGCAAAATTTGGCAAAATTATACCAATTATCCCACAAACAGCAGTGGATTGAAGTGATCAATTTTAATTATTTTTTCTCTTGAGGGATTATTTTCAGACATGTGGAGTAAAGAAACTTGGCCAAAGTTTTATCCTGCCGGGAATCGAACACAGGTCTCTCGCTTGCAAGGCTACAGAGCTACGGAACTCCAGATATAGATGACATAGAGTGTTAACAGGATTGAATTCAATTTTGAGGCCTCCTACATTCAAATAGGTTGCCGATACTCAGTGTCAGGCATTAAGAATTAGCATTCTAACACCAGAAAACTCGATATCCATCGAACCACATCCAACATGACCGATGAATTAGGGAATTACAAACCAACAGCAGCAACTTGCACTTTATGTAGTGCCCTCCACGCAGGGTAGCATCTCAGAGGGCTTAAAACTCTGACTTGTCAACATGAGTTAGTGATTCAGAAATAGAATGGAAATGAAGAAAAGTCCTATCATCGGAAATACCTATTACTAAAAACAAACATACACAGCTACAAAAAAGATGATAATCCATTGCACATCATTTTTCTCATTTGTTGATTTAAATTCTGGTGGGTCTGTGCATGTAAGCAAATGCACATACTCATATTTTGGTATGTGTGCAGAACATGCGTATATGAATGTGTCCTTACACATATGTGTGCATCAGTGTGTATGAGCATTTGTGACTGCGTGAAAGCATATTGATTGTATGTGTATGTATTCAAAAACACAATCCTTAGTGAGCAGAGATGTACATGCATGATCATCTATATGTGCGTGCCGGAATGCATGGATATGCAAGTATGCATGCAAATACGTATATAGATTGTATACGTTTGCTGTGGCAGAATTCAGGGCACAGCAAAGCATTATAAGACAGTGAGTTACTGCTGGCTCTCAGAACTGGTTCTCAATGTGCTGTATTGGCATCATATTGCAATCATGCTGAGATTGGCATGACTTTATTTCCCATATGACACCGCGGATTCGCTCCATGATGACAGCTTTAACCTTTGTCCTACATTTACTGACTTAGAGCAATGTAAGGACAGCCAGCACACACAGGCAGTGTCTATTTCCTGCATACCTGGAGAGAAGATTGTTGTGTAAGAAATAAAAAGAATGAATAAAACTGGCACAGTGGTGTTCAGGAGCTTTGTTCCAGTAGGACCTATAGCTTCCTCTTAGAATGGGAGCCACATGCCCTGCAATATGCAAGGATTATTAATTTTTAGAACAAGCAATAGCCAGTATGAAATTGTAACTTTCCAGAACCAGTGGGTTTAAATTTGAATTCAATCTGTACTGAGATCTTACAATTGGACACAACCTCTTAAGCAAGAAAGAGATGGAAATGGAGAGATAAATAAAGTGAGAGAGAAAAACTTAAGCAGAAAAAGTGGAGAAAAGATTTGCATCAAATGGGGTAACCATTGGGATGACACCAAGATTTAGTTTTTTTTCAAAAATCCCCTTCTTTAATTGAAGGCACAAATGTGAATCAACATTGGCAGGAGTGTGGGGTGGGGCAAAGTCTACAGGGAAACTTGAAAAACTTGAATTATTGATGGTATTACCTTCCTCATTTGTGAACAGTGTAGTTGGGGTGTTGCCGGGCCATGTGAATATACTCTCATCCAAGTTCACATACAGCTTGTGATAGCCAGAGATGAGACACACAAGATCCTTGGCATAGTGAGTCTCCAGCAATAATGTGAGGGGCTGAAATCAACGACACATAGAGATGGAAAAAAAAACTTCTGTTAGTTAAATTGAGCCTTTCAAAGTCTAGATTCCTTGTCAGCATTGATTCCCTTAATTACATTTATAAGAAACATCAAGACCCTCCCACTCTTTCCAGCATGTGTTAAAAATGAATCAACATGATCTTGATTTACTGCCCCAGCCAAAGGATAGCATATCCCACTGTACAGAACTTCTAGATTTGAACCCACAACTTTCTGACTCGCAACCGAGAATACTAGCAACCGAGTCAGGCTGACACCTTGCTGCTTAATGCTGAAGGTGTCAGGCTTTCACGGTGGTGCAATAGGAAACCTAGCAAATCATTGGATTCTGAAGTAAATATTCTGTGTTAAAAATAAAGCTTCAGATGATGAAGTAATGTCTTTGCTTCTCCTGTTAAGGAGGCAATTTCAGGTAAAATGCTATGGAGTCTGTCATAATTAATAATATAGTAAAAGCCTGTGTATCCAGCACCCGTGGGTCCTGGCCAATACCGGTTAAAGCACCTGCTGGATATACAAATGTTGCAATGATTTATCATTGTCTACTCCTACAATATCCCACTCCACCCCCCCAACATTGCAACATTTGTCCCCTGGAATTGAACAAGTTGAATTTGTTCACACAAGCAAAGAAAGCTTTGTGGATATGGGATATTGATCACCTGAATACCTGAAACCCACTGTTCTTTCAGTTATTACTGAACCAGCTTCATATGACTGGATTTCCCCCCTAGCTCGCTTCTCATACGTAGATTGTAAAGTAACAGGTGCAATTTGAGGAGGCTGGGTTGCGGGCAGAATTTAAAAATTGTTTTTTCTGATTGTTGGCTGACAAGATCTTGTGCAGCACCAGTTAAATCTGGAGCGAAATAGACAGATACCTGAGTAAAAGAGGAATTCCTGGGTATGGTTAAAAAAGCAGGGTATTTGATCAAACCTAATAAGCTAGTGGAATAGGTCAATGGACTAAATGATCATATCCCTGTTCCTGTTTTTCTACATTCTTATGTCACCATATCTTAATCCAGTCTTCAGTAACCGTGGCTCAGCTTGAGCTTGTCTAGTGATTCAGTGGGCGTTTGTGCTAACAGGTGCAGGACTGAATAATATCTATGATTCAGCCTTATCAACCTGTCCTCTCCCTCCGCTCAGCAGGCTCCAGCCTGCTCCATGTCCCCTTCAGCTTCTCTGCCCACATCCTCTGGAACTCCATCCCACATCCCTTTTGTCTTGCTCTCTCCCTTGCCTCCTTCAAGGCATCCCTCCTTCAAGGCATGCCTCAAGATCCTCCTTTTTGACGGTGCCTTTGGCTACCCTCCTACCCTCTCTGGCCTCAACGCTCTCTGATGCCCACCCTCCCCACTCCTTCCTCCCACCGCTCGGATCCCAATCCATGGCTGTTCAGAGCCTTGGGATGTCCTACTGACGTGAAAAGCGCTTTACAAATGTAATTTTGTATTGTGTATCTCTGCAGTCTTGCAGGAAGATAACTCAGATCTATAAAACATTTTCACACACAAAAGAATGATACCCAACAACAATAAAGAAAAGAACAACACATCTCCACCCACCATTTAACTCACACACAAAGAATGATCATTTGCATAAAACATTAGAAGGTGATCAGCACTTGAACAAAGTCCAGTAAGATGGTGAAAGAAAACCCAGAAAAAGACTTTCAGATTTACCAAGGCAGCAGAACAAGAAGATGCAAAGAGCAATTCCAGTGTTAACACCAGAAAATATTTATTTACCCTGAGGATGACTAGTGGTAACCACCAGGAAGAATGGTTGAGACAAGGATTCTGGATTCATTCAGGGAACAGCTGGATGCTGTGATGTACAGATGGTAGGGTGGGTATTCCTTCCAGAATATTCACCCAAACGTTTTTTTGTGAACTTATGATCTCTCTCAGTCACTTCTCCCCCTCCGTACACAGAAACCTCTCTAAAACATTTCTGAACTTGAGGACTGGTTCAGCAAGAGGTGGACATTTTCAGGTTGGTGAATGACAACAATTCAGAGACTGTGATTGAATCACTGAAAAGTTTCCTTCGATCTTCCACATTGTGTAACTGGCTGCCACCAGAGATACCATTCAAAGCACAAAACACACCCTCGTGTAGGAAACTAGCGCTGACGTGAGCCTTTTACCTTCACATCCTGTAGGTGGATCTTCACTATGCTGACCTTCTCACACTCAAACGTCAGCTCCAGCTTCCCGATCTGGTGGAAGTTTGTCAGCAGGTTCATAATATTGAGCTTACTGTTAATAACCTGACTGATGCCGTACTTGGCTCCAACCAACAGGGTGACAAAGGATTCCCTGTCCTGCAACTGGATAAACCAATATTGGTGAGATAAGTTAAGTGACAAAAACAAAATAATTGTAGTGAGCAGCAAAAAAGGGATGTGCTCTTGAATTGTACATTGCCCTTTGAGACACATACCAGCAGGGTTGCATTAAAGATTTTTCCTCCATACATTCGAAGATCACTAAGTATGTTCAGGTAATTCAGCCGAGTTTGCGCTGTCGAGATCTGCTGCTTGAAATCATAGAGAAAAGGAGTGATTTGATTTGCTAGAAGTTTAATATCATACAAGCAAAATCTTTCCTCTGCATGTAAAACCAGACTGCCCCAATTGAAAAATATCTAACTTTGGTTTAGGGTCCGGCGATATATCGATATATTGGTTATATCCGATATAATTTTCATATCGATATGCCAATATAGCCATTTCCAAAATATCGATATAACGAAAAAGTGGATATATTGAAAAAAATCGGAACGCGCGCGCACTGAACTACAAGACCCAGAATGCTCATCTCTATACACAATGCACAGACCGAGGTGCAAGCCGCCATATTGTATTCATAGTCCTCGAATACAATATACAGGTATACAAGGGGTGGGGGGGGGTTGGGAAGAGACGGCAGGGGTGGGGGGGGGAGAGGGACGGCGGCGGGGGGTGCGGGGGGAGAGAGGGACGGCGGCGGGGAGGGGGGAGAGAGGGACGGCGGCGGGGCGGGGGGAGAGAAGGACGGCAGTGGGGGGAGGGGGGAGGGGGGAGAGAGGGATGGCGGCGGGTGGGGTGGGGGGAGACGGACGGCGAGGGGATGACAGACGGGGCGGGGGAGACAGGGTGGATGTGATAATATACAGATAGATAGATAGAGATGGGGGGGATGTGAGAGAGGAGAGAGACACTGACAGAAAAACACGGATGGAGAGAGTGAGTGTGAGAGACACAGAGAGAGAGAGAGATATTTACCTCCTGAGGAGAAAGGCCCCGAATGCGCGCACACCCCCGAATGCACGCGCACCTCCGAATGCGCGCACACCTCGTGACGCGTGTGCATGCGCAGTACGAAAATTCCGAAAATATCGATATATCTCGATATGAGCCCATCGATATATCTAAATCGGAAAATTTCCATATCGACAGACCCACTTTGGTTACATTCACTACATTCAGAAGCAGTCGTCTGTGTTTTTCTTAATTTAGCGCATCCAATTGATTTTGTGTGTTCCTCATTATTGTGTATGTCAAATCTGGACGCACTCCTACTTCTAATTCAGAAGGCTGTGAATTCAAGCTGCACATTAGGTCTCGGAACCCATCTGGTGTTGGCTGATTTTCCAATACAATAAAGTATTAGGATTGTGCTGCATTACAGCAGGTGCTGTCCTTTCGATGAGCTGTTAAATCAAAGTCCCATCTGCTTGTTCAGATTACCAACAGACAGACCTTAAAGATCCCATGGCATTATTCGAAAACAGAAGGGAGTTTCTGTCCTTGGTGCCCTGACTAACAGTCTCCCAAATAAAATTGGTTACTTACTCCATGTTTAGGGGAAATTGCCACGTAATAAGTTGGCGGTAACGTTTATCCATAAACTACACAGTCACAACACTTTACAGTATATCCTGTGAAGCACTTTGAGACGTGTGATAAGGGGTTACACCCAATGCTCATGATTATTTTGTGCCTCTTTGTTCCTGGTGTGACTTCCTATTGCTGGGGCACTGGTTGCCCTCCGATACTCCACACAAATAGCCATTGTTCATGTGTGAGGCTTGGCAGTGAGTGTCAGTCAGTGGGTCAGTTGACTATAGTGGGCATCACAGCCAAACCTGACTTCCCCACCCGCCATTCAAACATGCCTGGACCCATTCCTACTCTCACATTACCACACAAAGAATGATCATTTGCACAAAACATCTCCAACTTTTCTTTCCTTTTCAAGTTCCTGGAGTAAATCATTGGTTCCCAGCTTGGCTTCTTCTTCTCCCTTCACTCCCTTCACAAAATCCTCCAATCAGGCTTCCATGCTGCCCACAGCACAGGAACAACTCTGGTCAAAGTGACAAATGATATTCTGTCCATTTGCGACCAGGGCTCTCTCTGCCTCCTTGTCTTCTCACTAACTTCGACGCTGTCGACCACTCCATTCTCATCCACCACCTCTCCTCTTACCTTAATCTTCACGGTTCTGTCTTTGAATGATTCAGATTATATCTCTCACACTGTCTCCACTTTATCTCCACAAACAATTTCTACCCCCCTCACCATCTTGTGCACTATTCCTCAGCCTCCGGAACTCCATCCTGCAGTACCTCCGCCTCGTCCCTCCCTTGTCGCCCTCAAGACGCACCTCAGTACTCTCCTCTTCGACTGTGCTTTCAATCAACTTCCTTTTCCCCCTGCTCTCCACGCTCCCCAGTCACAATCCCTAGCTCGGGTCCAAAACACTGACTGTCCAGCGCATTGGGACATCCTCCTGATATGAAGGGTACTTTATAAATATAATTTTATTGTTGCTGTTATTTTCAAATTACACTTGAATAACTTCCTCTTGTGTCATGATAATAATTAACATATCACATGTAAACCCCACCCTCCCTCAATACAGTGTTACAACAAGATGGTGATACGAGATTAGAACGTCTCGGTTTGAACTCAGTGGGTTTGTTAAACTCTGTCCCCTTCCAAGCTTCATTAAATTAGTTCCATGGTTATGTATACCCTTAAATGGAAGGGCTAGTGAAATGTAAAAGAATTAGAGATGATCTTGTAGACACCTATGAGATTCTTAAGGGGTATGACAGAGTAGACAGTGTGAGACCATTTCCACTGGTAGGAGAATCTATAACTAGGGGTAACAGTTTTCAGATTAAAGGTCAGCCTTTTCGAACAGAGTTGAGGAAACACTTCTTCACCCAGAGTGTAGTAAATTTATAAAATCCTCTACCTCAGAAGGCTATAGATGTTCAGTCCATGAACATATTCCAGACTGAGATTGATAGATTTCTAAAGGGTAGAGGGATTAAGAGATATGGGGATAAAGCAGGCAGATGGAGTTAGGTTAGAAGATTAGCCATGATTTTATTGAATGGTGGGGCAGGCTCAAGGGGCTGAATGAGACGCTGTCCGGCATGGAGGGCGCTATATAAATCGAAGTTGTTGTTGTTGAATGGCTTACTCCTGCTCCTAATTCCTATGTCCCTGGGATTGAAATGATTCTTAGAGGAAATGTTCCCTGTGAAATAAATCAGGTCCACAGCAATCACAGGCTGGCATTGCAGTACGCAACGTCTTTATCTTGTGTTGTTTCTCTGAGGATTGTTTTCTTTTTGAAATCTGGGAGCCCACTGAGGTTATTGGAGGAATTTTGTTCTGATTTTCTCCAACCTAATCTTGGAACTCTGTGGGCGATCCAGGGTACAACAACAACAACCACAACTTTGATTTATATAGCGCCTTCCACGCCGGATGGCGTCTCAGAGCGCTTCAGAATAGCGGATCCCGGGACCGAGCCAGGGGCAGGGGTAGAAAGGTGACCAAAAGCGCGGTCGAAGAGAAAGGTCTTCAGCTGGGACCTAAAGCTGAGAAAAGAGGGGGCGAGGCGAAGGTAGTGAGGAAGAGAATTCCACAGCCTCGGGGCATAGTGGCTGAAGGCACGGCCGCCAAGGGTGGAGCGGAGGATTCGGGGGACATGGAGGAGGCCAGACCCAGTGGAGTGAAGGAAATGGGTGATGATTTGAGGAGAGAGGAGGTCAGAGAGGTAGGAGTGGGGTGGAGGGATTTGAAGACAAAGGTGAGGATCTTGAAGTCAATCCTCTTAGGGATAGGGAGCCAGTGAAGTCTGGCAAGGACTGGCGTAAAGGGGGAGCAAAGTTTTGTGCGGGTGAGAATGTGGGCAGCGGAGTTCTGAATGAGCTGGTCTCTGTGCATTGTGGAGGAGGGGAGATCGGCAAGGAGGGCATTTGAATACTCCAGCCAAGAGGTGACAAAGGCGTGGACCAGGGATTCAGTGGCTTCTGCGGTGAGATATTGGCGGACGGGCGATCCGTCGGAGTTGGAAAAGGTGGTGCTGGTGAGGGACCGGATGTGAGGGAGGAAGGACAGTTGGGGGTCGAACCTGACACCTAGGTTACACACTGGTTTGAAGAGTTTTAGGGGCAGACCGGGAAGGTGGAGGAGTGAGAGCCATGCGAATGGAGACGTTGACGAGAGCCAAAGAGTATGTCTTCCGTCTTGTCAACATTCAGCTGCAAGAAATTTGCACTCATCCAGCTCCTGACGTCTGTCAGGCAGGCTGACAAAACATCAGGGAACTGGGCGTTGCAAAGTGAAGTGGAGAAATAGAGTTGGGTGTCATCTACATACATGTGGATGTGTGCGCCATGTCTGCGGATGACATCCCCAAGAGGGAGCATGTAAATGAGGAAGAGGAGGGGCCAAGGATGGATCCCTGGGGTACCCCACAGGTAACTGGGTAACAGCGGGAGGAAAAGCCGTTTGTGGAGATGTACTGCTGGCGGTTTGTGAGGTAGGACTTGAACCAGGAGAGTGCGGTCCCAATGAGGTGGATGACAGAGGACAGGCAGTGGAGGAGGATGGCGTGGTTGTGTTGAACGCAGCGGACAGGTCCAGGAGGATAAGGAGGCAGAGGGAACCCTGGTCACAGATAGAGAAGATGTCATTTATGACTTTCACAAGCACAGCCTCCGTTCTGTGGGCAGGTTGGAAACTAGACTGGAGGGGTTCAAAGACAGAATGGGAGGAGAGGTGGGCGCGGAGTTAGTTTGCAACAATGCATTCCAGTGCTTTTGAAAAGAAGGGCAGATTTGAAATAGAGCGGTAGTGGTACGGTTTGAGGGAGCTAGGGAGGGTTTTTTAAGAAGTGGGGTGATGGCTGCAGTTTTGAGGGGGGCCGGGACTGATCCTGTGGAGAGGGACTGGTTGAGGGGGAGCTAGGTGAGCAGTAAGTTGGTGGGGATGGGATTGAGGCAGCCGGTGGTTGGCTTCATGGAAGTGAGAGTGCGTGAGAGGGAGGAAAGAGAGACCGGGGAGAAGGAGTGTAGGAAGGGGGTCGAGTTAGGAGCTGATGATGGGGAGGGTGAGGGGGATGGAGTGGGTGACGAGAGACAGGAGATGCTGCCTGGCGGATATTGTAGATTGTAATGTACAGTGTAATGTTCCAGTGTGTAGGATTCAGTTTTACACTAGGTAATGGCTTGACCAACTAAATCTAGTAAGTTCCTATTTCCTGCTTATTTCCTCTCAGGAAGAATGTGTGCACCAAATGAGGTTCGGAACATTTGCACCTTGCAGACGTGAGTACTGTAACAACAACAACAACTTTGATTTATATAGTGCCCTCCACGCCGGACGGCATCTCAGAGCGCTTCACTGGAATAATAGTCTGTGCAATCAACAACAACAACAAAATTGCACTTATATAGAGATTTCACATCGGGAGGACGTCCCAAAGAGCTGAACAGTCAGGTCGGGACCCGAGCGGAGGCGGGGGTGGTCGGGGAAGGGGAAGGAGAGTGGGAGAGGGGGGAAGAGTTAGTGTGGCAGCCGAAGGCACAGTCGAAGAGGAAGATCTTGAGACCAGCTTTGAAGGAGGAAAGGGAGGAAGCAAGGCAGAGGGGCACGGAATGGAGTTCCACAGTGTGGGAGCAGAGCAGCTGAAAGCCCGGCCGCCGATGGTTGGGCGATTAGGCCGGTGGACGCGGAGCAGGCCTGAGTCTGCTGAACGGAGGGTGCGGGCAGACTGATAGGGAGACAGTAGGTCGGAGAGATAGGTGGGGGCAAGGCCGTGAATGGCCTTGAAAGTGAGGATGAGGATCTTGAATTCGATCCTCTGGGAGATGGGAAGCCAGTGGAGACGGGCGAGGGTGGGAGTGTTGTGGTCGTGAAGCCTGGTACGGGAGAGTACATGAGCTGCAGAATTCTCAATGATCTGCAGCCTGTGAAGGGAGGAGTTGGGGAGGCCGATAAGGAGAGAGTTCCCATAATCGAGCCTGGAAGTGATAAAGGCGTGGATGAGTGTTTCGGTGGCATGTGGGGTGAGGCAGTGGCGGAATCTGGCAAAATTGTGGAGGTGATGGAAGGCTGTGCCAGTCATGGAGCGGATGTGTGCGAGGAAGGATAGTTCAGGGTCGAACAAGACGCCCAGATTCCTGATTGGCTTTGAGAGATGGAGAGAGCAGCCTTGAACACTGATGGTGTCAGCGCCTGAGGTGCGGAGGCGCTGACGTGAGCCAATCATTAAAGAGGTCAAATGAACTGCTATTTCATTTGTTTCCATTTGCAAATCTCCCGGGAAAAATAATTTGCATAGGTTTCGCACAGTCAATGTAAATGTATTGCAAATCACTCAAGGGTACATCTTATTCACAGTATAATCTGAATTAGAAATGATTACCTTTTGTCCTGGTGCAGCCAAACTGTGATTATTCTTGAGATGGTAGTTAATGGCTTTTCTGATGTCCTTTTCCTTCATGTTATGAAGCAGAGTTGGTGAGACAAAGTTCTCAATTCCCCAGCCTTTCCTGAACAAAAGGAACACATTTATAAAACAGAGTCCAGCTAACACTTCACACATCAATCTCACCCAAGAAATCTCTCTTGACAACCAATCAAGGTGGATTAGTGCAGTTCTGTAACTAATTTAAATAGACCCACTTACTCAATGTACTTCAGGGAGACTTTCTGATGCTGCTTAGAGCTGAGAATACATTCCTGTATCTGCAATGCGGCCAACCGGATTGCAATATTGCATTTCATCTCCATGGCAAACCTCTCCTGCAGTACATCGTTGCAACTCTGAAAAAAGACAATCAGCATGGTTAGACAAAGTTGCTTATAGATTTACTGGCCATCTAATTTTGTAATATTTCAAAGTATTGTAATTAATAATAATCCTTATGCATTTGTCACCTCAAGGATCGACTACAGAAACTAACTCCTTGTCGGCCTCCCTGACTCTTCCCTCCAGAAGCCGCAGATCATCCCAAACTCTGCAGGTTGTGTCCTCTCACACACCATGCCCTGTGACCCCCATACCCACCCTCGTTTGGCTCCACTGGTTCCCCTTACCTTATTCTATCGGAGGATAGAATTCAAGGATTCACCAAGATCCGTTGACCCCACCCCGCACCATCAACCCATCCTCTCCCTCCGTTCAGCAGGCTCCGGCCGGCTCCACATCTCCTGCCCAACCAGCTTTACCATCGGTGGCCGGGCTTTCAGCCTCTTTGTCCCCACCCTTTGAAACTCCATTCCACAATCCCTTCTCTTTGCTTCCTCTAGTGCTTCCTTCAAGGCCCGACTAAAGGCCCTCCTTTTCGACTGTGCCTTCAGTCGTCCTTTTACCTCGTTGCCTTCCCGCATTCCAAACCTTCTTCCTCTATTCCACCGTGCTCAGATCTTGACCATTCAGCACGTTGGCACGTTCTCCCAACGTGAAAGGCACTCGACAAATTTTATTTTGTTCTTGTTGTTGTAACACATTTTTAAGACATTTCATAGAACTTCAGAGCATATACTGTCAAGAGAATTGACTGTATATTTCATGGATGAAACACGCCAGCCAATTGCACACAGCAGTGTCCCACAAACAGTTGTGGATTGAAGTGACCAATTTATTTTGGAACTGGCCAGAACCTGCTGAGTGGAGGGAGCAGATAGGTTCAGGGCTATGACCAGCCAGATCTGTAGAACTCTGCTTGAATGCTGATCTCCAGCCAGGCACCAAGAGTTTCCTCTAGCTCTAATCTGCCTTCACAGAATTCAAAATCAATGTGGGCCCAGGAGTAGGATTCCACAGAACTGGCTTATCTCCATGCATGTCTAGGAACATGCAGGATTTGCTCCCTCGGTACTGGCAAGAATATGCAAAATCAATTTGCAACTGTGGGAATTCAACCTACAGCTTTTTGACCCAGAGATGAGAATGCTGCAAAGTAAGCCAAGGTTGCCACACAAGACACGAGGAGGTATAGAGTGTTCTGAAGACTTCTCCACAGTGTACTGGTGATGGCATGTTAACTTGCTGTATAATATGGAGGGAGTTCAGAGGAAACTTTCTACATATATGTATAATACTATAAGTGTTTTGTAATTCATTCATAGAAATACAGAAACAGGTGTAGGCATTCACCCCTCGAGCCTCTTCTACCATTCTAGAAGACCGTAGCTGATCTGTACATCAACTCTAATTACCCGCAATTGCCCAGTAACCCTTGATATCCAGACCTGACAAATATCTATCGACCTTGGTCTTGAAAATGTGAGTGGATCCAGCATCCATAGCCTTTTGGGGGAGAGAGTTCCAGATTTCCATTACCCTTTGGGTGGAAAACTGCCTCCTAATTTTACTCCTAGCTCTAATTTTATCATGTCCCCTTCTTCTGCATTCGCACACCAGAAGAAATAGTTTGTCTGTATCTACCCTATCGAATCCCTATATTATTTTAGGAATCTCAATCCGATCAACTTTCAAGCATCTAAATTCAAGGGAATAGAGACTGAGTTTAGCCAACATGTCCTCATAATTTAACCCTTTAATCCCTGGTATCATTCTGGTGAATCTGCCCTGCATAGGCTCCAGAACTAATGAATCTTTGCTGAGATGTGGTGCCCAAAACTGAACACAGTTCTCCAAATGGGGTCTGATGTCAACTTATCCGCTCACTCCACTCAGCAGGCTCCAGCCTGCTCCACGTCCTTCAGACTCCTGTCATGGTCTACCCCTACCCTCCCAGTCCTCCACCCATCACCCCCTCCCCCAATCCCAACCCACAGTTTGGGTCCAATTGGAGCCTCATTTATTTTCCTTTGTATTCAAGGTTCCTTGGGATAGAACAAATTATAATACAAATTACAAATGCAGAGCAACCTTGTTATAGCACAATCCTCTTCAATTTCTCACAGGCATTGACATAAGCAAAATGTGAAAAATTCAGTTTACGGTATTTGTCACTACAGAGCCACCACTGCCTTATTCGGTGGTTATTTATCATTTCAGAAGACTGCCCTGTTAAACTAGACTTGTTGGATCCAGGTACACAGTCTCAAAATATTTGACAAATTAGTGAATGGAATAGGAAATCGTAGATCTCTGATCGTGGTTCCCCAATTGTAAATGATTGATGTGGTAAAATTATATTCATGGTATTTTCATCACTGTTAATAAACCCCACACAAAGCTCTCCAGATGTGTGGCAAATCCCTGCTATTTGCAGCCTGTCCTAATTCCTTTGAAGTAACATATTCATATTCCTCTGATATGCAAATCCAGCTTTGTATTATCGTTTGTGTTACTTATTGCATTACAATAGATTTCTATTTATATCAACCTACACAATGTCATTGAAAATTTGAAGCGCCTCTGAGGGACAAGGCGGAGATTTTACACAGCTTGGAGTCGTGTAGCTCCATGGTTGGAGCACTCTGAAAATAAGTGCAAATTATGTTTTGTATAGACAACAATGCTGCGGTAATGAATGAATGTGGCATCTTCAAAAAGTAACTGTGTAGAATTGAAATCACACCAGCTTCTTAGAAGATCAGCCATGATTTTATTGAATGGTGGGGCAGGCTCTAGGGGCCGAATGGCCTACACCTGCTCATTATTCTTACGTTCTTATGTTCTATGGTGAAAACAATTATTATTTTAGTAAAGGAATACAAAATAGTTACTTTTCAAAGCAATCCCTCGCTCCAGAAAATGCTTTTTGTTTATTGTAAAAGAGCAACATGCAGTATGCCTGATAATAATTGATGTCCCTGTATCTACCCTACCTGTTTGTAAAGGTATTCAAACGTAACTGGATCATTTCGAAGAAGCTCCAGAGGGTCTTTGGGAAGAAAACATACTCTGAAGAGACATTTGTAGTCATGAGGTTCCCGCTTTTCCACCACCTGTAAATAATAGCAGCTACATCAGTAATCAATCTACTGTTAACATGCTGTCACATCCTCAAAAGGATAAGAAAATATCTGGAAATGAACTGTCTCAGTGTGAATACTTTGATAGATGGAAGATGTTTCTTATTACTCCCATTGATTTCGTCCAAGCAGACATTTCTGAGTTGGTTGAAAGAGCGATGCTTTATTGATTTCCCTTAACAGCCAAAGCTTTTTCCCAGTGGGGTCAATTTTGCACTGATCTTCAAAACAAGCCATTGTTTGTTTCACCGTAGCTTTATAATCCCATTCTAAGGTTCAGTCAAACAAAGACAAGGAAATTTGCAGGCAGTACTAACCATGTGCAGAGTAGAATGTAAATTACACCCGGCAATAATTCTGTAATGAACAATGAATGATCACACAATTACAGAATTGGCTGAAATCCATTGCATTGGATCAACTCGTGACTAACCTCCTAAGAAGGGAGGAAGCGTGATCTCGGTTGGACCTCAGTTGGCTTAATGATGTACATGTGTTTACCCCATATCTATTTATCTATGGGGGAGAAATAAGTGAGGTTGGTGCTGAGCTGGCTTGAAGGTAACTTGTTCTGCAACACAATGTCAGAATCGTGTCAACCCACTTTGGCACCTCAGCAGTTCAGTTCCTGATCGCAGCAACTCCCTTCACAGGCTGCAGATCATTCAGAATTCTGCAGCTCGTGTACTCTCCCATAGGCTTCGCAACCACATCACTCCCACCCTCGCCCATCTCCACTGGCTCCCTGTCACCCAGGGGATCGAATTCAAGATATCCTCACTTTCAACACCATTCACGGCCTTGCCCCCACCTATCTCTCTGACCTACGGTCTCCCTATCAACCTGCCCATACCCTCCGTTTAGCAGACTCAGGCCTGCTCCGCGTCCACCCCACCTAACCGCCCAACCATCGGCGGCCAGGCTTTCAGCCTCTCTGCTCCCACACTGTGGAACTCCATCCCGCAGCCCCTCTGCCTTGCCGACCCCCTTTCCTTCTTCAAGACCGGTCTCAAAACCTTCCTCTTCAACCGCACCTTCGGCTCCCCCACTAACTCTTCCCCCTCTCCCCCCTACTGCTCCACCCCTTCTCCCCCCGCTCGGATCCCGACCTGACAGTTCAGCGCTTTGGGACATCCTCCTGATGTGAAATACACTATATAAGTGAAATTTTGTTGTTGTTGTTGTTGATGACTACAGCCAGCCTGGCTCATCAGCAATGCTTGCAAGCAAGAATTCTTTCCACACAGCTCCTGCAATTCTGTTCCGGCTCTCTGGAATTCCATCCTTGAGTCCCTCCAATATACTCCCAACCTCCCCTCTTTCAAGACATGATAAAGCGCTATATCAAACACAATGATCATCATTATTATTATTATTCCTCTGCTGTGTAAGCAATGCATGACTGCTCTTTGGGGATGTAAATTGAGATGTTACTACAATACATGGATTTTTTAAGGAATCCCGATAGAAATCCTGCCACACGAACGCCACTCACAAAGCCAATGGTGTTGCAGTGTGGCTTCCGCATATCGGATTGAAGTTTTTTTCCAGTTACTGAAAACAATCTTCAATCGCTTGAATTCAACCACTTGAATTCTTTACGAAGGAATCCCCTGAGAAAATCACACAAATTATCCACTGTTTCTTCATATCCCTTGTGTTAATTATCCTCTCTGGGTGTGTCGGACACACTCGATTACCCCAAAACTTCCTTGTGTTATCCTTGTTTCCCCAAGCATCTAGTTATCACTGTAATGAACACATCAATTCATTTATTTTGCCCACAAAACATACTGTCAACTCACTTCACAGTATATTTTGCCCACATAGAGATACAGTCAATTCACTTTACAGCGTATTCTGTGAAATGCTTTGAGAGGACTAGAAGACGTGAAAAGTGTTATATCAAATGTAAGGATTATTATTACAACTACATCCTCTTGTTTGAAGACATGTTTTCTGGATTTGCTGTTACATGCTTGGCTTTAAACTTCAAGTTTATCTTTTATTCCTGATATCGCTGCTGGAGGGAGGAGTCATTCCCTGACCTGGGAACTGTCTGAACTGCCAAGAAGCTTGCAAGATGTTGAGAGAAGAAATTTGAGAGAAGTAAAGCAGTTTTATCACCAGGACACAGGAATATCTTATGTTCACTCCCTTCAGCAGCTAATCTCTTGAGGTCAGTGCTCAGCCTCCTTGACAACAGGTGGTTCAAAGGCAAGAACAAAAAGAAGATGGAAAATGGACCTCATTAGAAGTTTGGAGAGGAAATACAGGAAATGCACATGGTAGATGTGGGAGCAGAATATAATTATTTAAAATATTTAAAGTATTCATTAGTTATGAAGGATTCATATTGTAGTAATGCAGCACAACAAATGCATAAAACACACAGACATACACAGAACACGGAACTCTTCCTACCTGTTCAATGATCTCATCTTCATGTAGCAGAAACAGCTTGGAACTGCTGTACTGCTCCTTCAGGACTAGAGCAAAGTGTCCAATACAGCGGATGGACAGTTTTTGTTTCAGAGTTAGAATGATATTCTGTAAATTCAAAATGGAAAGTTTAAAATATCATGTTTCTGGATGTTGGAAGAAGATTTTCATTGAATCCAACAGAGAGCTCTGATACTCTAAATATAATGTCGCATTTTAGTGAATTGCTAACACTAATTCTACGACTAACAATCTCCTCGCTCTATTCCGTGTAACTAAAATCAAGGAGATAAGACAGGAAGGAAGATTTGAGTAATGACCTCTGAGATCTCAAGTCCACCCACGACTCTTGAGTTGAAATTCTCTGCGTGACAACTTGCCCTCCATATCCTCTCCAACACTGCAATATCCATTTTATATGGTGGCCAGAATTGCACAGAGTATTCCAAGTGCCGTCCCACCAGTGATTTATAAAGCAACATTATTTTGGCCTGACATCACCCTTTTAATGCAGCCCATCATCTGTTTTACCTTGCTTTCTGCTATCGAACTCTGTTGAGATAACTTCAATTTATTGTCAATCAGGATCCCCAGGTCTTTTTCATTTTCCGTATGGATTATTTTCTACCCAATTAAATAATAGTCCCTTCCTAGATCCCCATGCACTTTGCATTTCATCTGCCATTGGTCTGCCCAATTCCCTAGTATGTTCAGAACCTCATGATTAAAATGAGTTCTAGCCACACACAATCGCTGTGAATCACGGCTCAAATTCCTCCAGAATTCATTCCCAATTGACACTGGAGTGAGAAAACCTACTCAGAGAGGCTTTAAGGGTTGTTGGGGGTGGAAGAGGAATCATTCATACTGGTGATATAGGAACAACAACAACAAAATACAACAACAAAATTACATTATAGAGCACCTTTCATGTCGGGAGGACGTCCCAAGGCACTGAAATTAAGTTGTGTGTCATCTGCGTACATGTGGAAATTTACCCCATATCTATGGATGATGTAGACACTACAACTTATATAAATAAAACAACAGACAAGCAAAATCCAAAGGAGATTATTTCTGCCACAAGCAAATCTCCATCCTTTAACATATGAAAATACTCAACCACATATTTACTATCAATAGATTCAGGAGCATGTTTAGCTTTCACAATATCTGATATCTCTCTTAGTTATGCCACTGTCCAAATGTTCCTAAAAGCTTTTCTTTTAATAATGTGTATTAGCTTGCAAAACTCTAATAATATCTGTAGAGTTCCTTTTCTTTTATTTAAAATGTATGAGTCCCTGTAAAGTCCAGTTGAGCTGATATTGTTGGATTTAGCCACACAATATCCTCGTCAATATCATTTTATCCACTTGCAGAACAAATTGATATTCTGTCAGATACTGATCTCAAACTTTGATCTGAAAACAAGTTAGCTGACAAAGGAAGATTCTGATCTGGATAATCTCTTCTGAGGCCCCGAGGCTCTGGAACTCCCTTACTCACTCCCTTCGCCTCGCCACCCCCTCTCTTCCCAGTTTCAGGTCTCAGCTAAAAACCTTTCTCTTCAACTGTGCCTTTGGTCAATTTTCTACCCCTGCCCCTGGCTCGGTCCCAGGATCCGTTATTGTGAAGCGCGGAGGGCGATATATAAATCAAAGTTGTTGTTGTTCTTCTTTGATTTACCCAGCATACGGGATTAACCAGGGTTCAGCTAAAGTGACATTTGGAAGAAGAAAATCCTATAGGTTTCCTGGCTGTGTGTCAGGCTGACCTGTTGGGATTCTGTTTGGATGTCAATCTCAGTTTAAAATGTTATGAAGTAGATTGTGGCTTTGGGGCACCAGGAGGAGGTTGGACTCTGAATGAATTTCCTCAGCTTACTGCAAGATCCACTATCTACAATCTCATTGATTAGATCCCTATATGTCATTCTTACTCCTCTTGTTCAAAGGCACTTGTTTGTTTCACTGGTGAATCAATAAAACAGGAGGGGTAACTGGGAGCAAAACTAGCAAAGGTTTAATGCTATCTGAAGAAAATGGAAACAGTTTTGCTACCTTCACAGTTGTATTGCTATCGTATTTAAATGCTTTTGTCTGTCCATTTTCCAGGTACAGCTTGAGAACGTTGGGCATAAAAATCAACGAGTTGCCCTGTGTGGGAGCAAAAGAGAAGAGAAGAGTTTGTTTAAGAGAAGGAAGCACATGTATTGTTAGATCATTCTATTCATGAAATTTCCGTCTCTGTTTCGTTTGTTTAGAGCCATCTTTCCTGGCTCGCTGTTACTCTAACCATGAATGTCTATCCGATTTTCTCATTGATTTTCCCAGCTTTGTGCATTTAAACTGAAATAGGTTGCAACAAACATTAAAAAATGGCATTCATTGGCACGCAACCAAGCCACACAGGGCAGAAAGGGACCAGAGATTATCCCACATCTGTGCTGATCTCAGTGACACCAATGTAACTGGCCTCAATATCTCTGGGTTAGGGATTGAAAACAATTCAGTCAGAGCTCCCAATCCTGATCTCTAACTAGAGCTCTACTGCTAAGTATCTGTATAGATATAAGGTATAATGCTCCAAGGTCGAGCAGCCTATTGATACTCATTGTCTGGGCTCAATTATGAAGACTGGAGACATGTCATACAGAGAGGTATGGAGAGTAGTACTTAGATAAATTGTTGAATTCAGGTTGATATTTGAAGCACATTTTCTGGAGTTCTCTAAAGAACTTACAGACACCCCAGCTTTGAAATTGAAGACCTTTTAAGAATTCAACAATTCTGGGTCCACTGAAATGTTACGTTAATAAAGTAAATCTAGACACCGGTAAAAATTTAGCTCACATGTGCTGTATGCCAGCTAACAATCAATGTAGGTACCCAGTACTAGCTAGCTGTAAAACCAATCAGTATTCTGCTAGCTAACCATGTTTATCATAATAATAGCAATAATCTGTGCATTTTATATAGCGCCTTATCACGTCTTTGAGACATCTCAAAGCACTTCACAGAATGTACTGTAGAGTGAATTGACTATGTATATTTTGTGCCGAAACGCGGCAGCCAATTGCACACAGTAGTGTGCCACAAACAGTCATGGATTGAAGTGACCATTTTTGGGGGAATGAATTATTACCCCCAGAAAAGCAATCCGCCAATCAACTAACAACCGGTGTAAGCCAGTGTAAGCACCCTGGTTGAAAGCCAAATAAGGCATCACTGAAAAAATTATAGGTACTTTACAGTAATTCTGAAATTATTTTAGATTCAATCTGTTTAAGGCAGGAACCCTGCATAATACAGGATATTATACTGTACTGTAATATCCTTGTATAGTACAGGAGGCCTGCAGAAATGACCTTCTAGATTGTAACTGTCCTTTACCTTCCTCTCACTGTTTTCAAACAATTCCTCGCCCTGTTTGTTTTTCTCCCATTTTGTTTTTATTTTGTCCCAGTTAGTTTTATATCTTTTGAATTTTTAAAAAAATATTTAAATTTTTTTAATTTCATTTGAATTTTAATTACTTAGAGCACTTATTTCCCTCCTTTCATTTCTCTGTCTATTCATCCCCATCACACCAGTCCCTGCCAGACTCCCAATTACCGAACAAATCGAATGCAAGATCCTCTCAGTTGTTTTCAACTCCCTTCATGTCCTCGCACCTCTCTATCTATCTGATCTGCTTAACCCCCCCACTCCAACACCCGCTGCCTACGCTCGGCTCTGGCCTCCTGTTTGTTCCTTGACCCCTCCACTCTACCATCGGTGGCCATGCCTTTAGCCACTGCGCCCCAAAACTCTGGAACTCTCTCCCTCAATCCCTCCACCTTGCCCCCTCCCTCCCCACCTTCAAATCCTACCTAAAAACCTTCCTTTTTGATCATGCCTCCCTCTCCCACCTCACCACCACCATCCACCACCCACCCCTCTCCCCCTGGCTTGGTGCCACACTCCACCATTGTCAAGGGCTCTGGGACTTTAGCCCACATAAAGGGGGCAATATAAATGCAAGTTGTTGTTTTGTTCTGTGACTCTGAATCTCTTCAGTTGCAGCACACATTCTTATCATGATGCTGTTATGAGCAGTGACATGACACCATGAAGTGTGACTTAATAGTTGACAAGTGATGTCCTCCGCATTTTGCGTCATGATGCTGTTGATCACAGCAGCATCGTGGAGCAAAACACACATCTTTTGACAAATGTTTATTTTCTGTCGTGGCAGAGCACATACTCCAGACCGCTATACACACCTGGTGAGAAAACTTTACAGTTCAAAAACAAGAGTATCCTGTCCAACTGCTGGGTGTGAGTTTTGAATTGATCTGATCACAACAGTTTAGTTGTGGGGGCTTTGAACAGTCCAGAACCAACCTGTGTGTGGCCGTTAACCATCACTTCCTCAGCAAAGTGAACTTTGACAGGGTTACTCTTCAGCCTTGCCCGCTTTTCCTCGGTAAGAAAAGATGACTTGGGGCCCTGAAAATAAACATAAAGCACGGTGTCAAATGGGGATTTCACTGTTCTAATTGTGGTGTGCTATGTAATGCAATAGACTGTTTTACAGAATACATTCCTAATCATACCAACACAGAGCAATGCATCCGCCCTTTGCCTGTCATTTTGCTCCAGTTATTTTAACTGTGAGGTGGTCTGAAGCTTGTGATTTAAGATGTAGTGACATAATTAATCTATTGGCATGGGAGAAGGCTAACTTGTCTGTTGATCTTGGTTCCCAGTCTGTGATAATAGGCAATAACATTTAGAACCATTTCTCCAACTTTTCTCTTGTAAACATTCCCAATCTGCAATGCACGGGTCATAACCCTTGATGTGAACAAACGCTTTCTGATTTCATTCTAGCCTTTTGGGTCTAATTCACCATTAGATGATCACCATTCGTTTTGGATCTGGTTAGCAGAGTGAAGAGTTGTGTCTTATCTAGCTTGTCAATTTCCCTGTTTTGAATGACTCTATCAGGTCACAAGTTAGTGAATGGCTGGCATGTTTGAGTACAAAATACAGTCACTACACTTTACAGTAAATTCTGTGAAGCGCTTTGGGACATGTCATATGATAAGGCACTAGGATATATCAAAGGTGAGGATCATCATTGTTAATCATTTCATCTTTAAGTAACAAAACCCAAGTGTACCCAGTCTTTCATCATAGCTAAACCCATTCATCTCAAGTATCAATGGTCATAATAATCTGGCACGCAGAATATTATAAACTGCCTGAGAATGGCTGATTAGGCTCATGTTCTGATTTGATGATATTCCTGTGGCAGTTCAAGGGTTTAATATCTGACTTCATGCACTGCAACATTATCACCAATAAGTAAGAATAAGATGAGTGGTACTTACAGTGGTATACCGCAATACAGTGATTGCAAGAGAGTTACCACATTCCCTGCAATAGACAATAGAATATAAGAATACAGAAACAAGAAAGCTATTTGTCCGATCCAGCTCATTTGATCCAATGCCACCACCCATTCAGACTATTTCACCATCTCTTGTTCTCCTCCCTCTCCCATATATTTCTACATCCCAGGGATCTTCAATCTGCGCACATGATGAACATTTCAATTGCTTTCATATTCACCATTCCTGCACTCGTTCCACTAGTTAATAGTTCTCAACGTAAGGTAGTTACTCTTAGTTACACTATAATGATTTCCAGTAAAAAGTATTGGTGGTTTTATAGCATTTATCCAAAAAGGGCTGTCCAACCCAAAACATGTCCACAACTCCAAGGATCATTAATAAGCCAAACAGTTTGGCATCAGAGTCCTGGATTTCTGTCGTAACAGATCAAACAGTCTAACTCAAAGCCAGTTTTAGCCCTAGCGAGACTGTTTACCTCCCTATAAATATCGTTGTTTTTTGGACATTTTATAAGCCTCAAAGAGTCTGAGTGGTCACGCTTGGTTCACCCTTAAGGACCACATTATATTCTTTTTAAAACCAAAGGTCACATAGAGTGACGCTGTTCATTGAACTAACAATGGTTTTTGTAAACCCTATTTATGGAATGGAATTTGAAGTGCTATATGACTTGCTGGTTATATAGAACATCTTGATAGGAAGCAGGTAGATTCTGATTAAAACTAGGAAGATAAAGATCCCAACTTGAATGCTACTGGGGCCTTTCTGTTCAGCTAGTAATACAGAGTGCCTGATAGCTCCCCAGTTGATTGAGTCTATTGATGAGTTTGGTAGCTTGATATTCTTTCTCAGCGATAATCAGTGGTTATATTCAGATTGTTACCTGATAATGTTAAATAAGTGTTCTTTTGCAATGTCCTCCACTGGCACATTGTTTATGTTTAGAACCTGATCTCCCGGGAACAGCTTCCCTTCGGCAGGACCATCTAAGAGACGGGAGAGATACAGAAATAGCTGAATTGTCAGCATTTCACACTTCCTTTCAATATTGTAGTGCTTACAGTCACCCTCCTCCACCCCCACCCCCAACCCCACCCCCATCAGCTCAAAATCAGTCTCCGCCATTGTTAAACTCTCTGAGATGCTGGAACACACATACTCAAACCCCTACCACCCACTCCCCACCCCACCCCCCCATGCCTTGCCCCCTCTCTCCCCTTTTTTTAAGTCCTGCATGAAAACATTATTAAAATGTATTTCAACGCCGCATCAACCATCTAATCAATAATACCCCTTTTCAAAATAGAATCCAGGGATTTCTTTCAACTGATTTTTCAGAAGGTTACACACAGGATTACATTTTGCAGAGTCACTGTGCACTTTGATCGTGCAGAGCTTGAAGCATGTAATGGTGGAAAACCTATTGGCCTCGCGAGACAGATCAGATTCAGAGATTGTTTCTCCTTGGGTTGAAAATTCAAGGCGTCTGGAGTAAATACGAAACTTCCAACAAGACAAGACAAACAGATACGAGCTGGAATCTCATCATGTTTCCACATCTTTTCCCACAATAATAATTTGGTCACTCAATCCAGGGCTGTTTGTGGGACACTGCTGTGTGCAATTGGCTGCTGCGTTTCGCCCACAAACATACTGCTGATCTCAATTTCTGGTGTGGAATTTGAACCCATACTGTAGTTAACACCAGTCAGTCTCAACATCACAGGGGTGGCATGGGGACGGGAGGGAGTGAGGCAGGGAGTGAGAGAAGAATCAGCTATGGCTTCACTATCTATTGACCTTGCTGGAAAATGAGTACAGTATATGAATGTGTCCATTGAGGACAGGCTCCTTCCTGTGCTATAAGAGTCAGCATCTTCAGGAGAGAAAATAAATCTGTAAAATAATACTCATCAATGTTTGAACAAAAGACAATACACAAATGGGTTGACGGCTCTGGCCGGCTGCTGTAAACTCCAATCTATTTGGTTACCTGGAGTGACAGACTTTACACACAATGGTGTTTCCTCTGTTATAGTAAATCCATAATCCAGCAGAGTGTCTTTATAAATCTTCACGGACACTTTCAATGGGAAGCTCAACTGGCTGGTGGTGGTGGCTGAGGCTCCATCAGTTGTATTTTGATTTCTAAGATGAAAAATAATAAAGCCTTTTAAATCTTATCTTTCTTCATGTTTACACCACATAGGATCTTGTAGTTCTTAGGCTGGACTTTTTGTAATCTCTGAAAATAATGTTGCAAGTTAGAAAGTTCAGTGGCAACGTTCAGAGATGGTGATAGCTGGTCACAGATGGTCTCCAGACTGAGAACTGATAACGCGTCACAGCTACCACAACTATGGCAAGCAGATTGTAGTAATAACAGTAATACTAATAATGACAAGCAGTGATAACAATCCTTCCTTTTGATATAGCACCTTTCACATCTTGAGGGCATCTCAAAGCAATTCATATGGTAATCATGGTAATCACAGGTAATGTGAAGGTAAACCAGAAAAGAGGGAGAATGGACACTTTATCTGAGAGAACATACTTTGTTGTCTATCCACGACTGTTTGTGGGACATTGCTGTGCGCAATTTGCTGCGAGTTTCACCCACAAAATACAGTCATTACACTTTACAATATATTCCATGAAGCGCTTTGAGGTGTCTCGAAGATATGATAAGGCACTATATCAATTGCAAAGATTATTATTATTTCATGTATTTTTAAAAAAAGATATTCAGAGGACTCCAAACCTCTCCCAAGTCAGAGGGTATGACTTACTGTCGGATCTCTCTCCGCATGAAGAAGTGGTGCTATGAGGCAGGCCCATGTTTCAGTGATCAGTAAAGAAAATGGGAATGCTGTGTGGTATGTATTACATTAATGATGGATCTCAGCATCCCAATTTTGATACATTCAAAATAATATTCAGAATAGGCAAACAAATATACTTTGACGACAGGATTACAACAAACTGAATTGAAACCTTTCCCCATATTCTTTCCTGAAAGTAAGATTCGGGAGTGAGTTCTAAACTTCATTATTGAATATATTACCTCACTGTTTATGTGCTTGGACAATATAACCCTGCTCCCTGTGACAAATCCTAATCTGGTGTCATAAGTGCTTTGTGGGAGAGATTCCAGTAACCATGAGATTAACAAAGATAAATATTTCATAAAAGCTTTTCAGACATAAGAAGTGCAATTATTGTTTGCTTGTGGCCAAGCAGAGATCAAAGGACTGACTGGTTAAATGGGTCAAGTATTTGGAAAATATTTTAGAGAGAGCGGTATTCTTATTGAAGTCATTATGCCTGTAAGTTAATGCTGGACTTCCTCGAATCCAAAGTCGAGGGGGATCCGCTCAGCTCCATGTCTCCTCCTCCCACCCTGGCCCCTACCCATCCCTCCCTCCACACCTTCAAATGTAATTTTGTTGGAGTGAACAGATGGTAGCTGTCTTAAAACACTGCACTGTAATGAACAGCCAACATGTGCCTGACATTTTATGGAACTCCTTTTCTTTGTTCCAGTAAATGTTGCCACACATCAAGGATCTGAAAGTGGAGCACTTTCAACAACAACAACAACAACTTCAATTTATATTTCATTACTTTTATACTTCTAGAATACAGCACCATGATCAAGGACTGCAGGACTGGTGACTCGGAGGATGATGTACTCACAATACCCTACTCCCCCCATCACTGAACCTGGAATACGGAATATGTCCTCTACTTTGTGTATCAGCCATTCTGTGCCCATTCTAGAATATAATTATTCCCTGTATCTTTCTGAGATGCATATTATTGGGTATCTTGGACATTCGTAGTCTGAAGCAATATTGCCATGGGCCAGGATAGGAAATCCATCATATTCTCATGGTTTACAAAATGAATGCATGGTTTGCGAAATTAATGCATCACCAGCTATGTGGGTCACAGAAGGATATAAAATCACGATCACTGTATAGTGGAATGTGTTTGTTAATAACAGATGTGTATATATAAAGTATACAACTATGTGATGACATAAAAAGGGAATCATCCCCAGTTGTTGTTTAGAGATAATAGAATCATAGAATTTTACGGCACAAAAGGAGGCCATTCGGCACATCGAGTCTGTGCTGGCTCTTTGAAAAGAGCAATTCAATCCCAATGCCCAGCTTTCTCCCCATAACTGTGCAAACCTGTCCTCCCCAAATAACGTCTACCTCTTTTAAAAGTTGTTATCGAATCGGCCTCCACCACCTTTTCAGGCAATGCTTTCCAGATTCAAACATTTCTCCTCACTTCCCCTCTGCTTCTTTCAGAAGCTATTTTAAATCTGTGACCTTGAGTCACTGACACACCCACAAGTGGAAACAGTTTTTCCCTGTTTACACTATCTTTGACCCTTGTGGATTTCAACCTGCGTGATTCGCCAGACTCCAAGAGCTGCCAGATTGTTCAGATGTCAGTGGGATCCTCTGAAGATTAAAGTGATGTAACGCTTTGTGAACTTTAACACATGGGAAATAAAGAAAAATTATGGATTGGTTTCCATACATATCCAATCATTCACCATGAAGTAAAAAATCTCTGTGTTGATATTAGCCCTTATTTCAGTAAATAACAATAAACTTCTATGAAACACACATTTTAATAGACCAATAGGAATCGTACCTTTGGGAGTTATCTCTTGTAAGTCGGAGCCATTTTGATACCATTTGTTCAACTTTGTGCGATTTGCGAACTTGGACCAAGTTAGCCTCTGGTTCTTCCATTTACCTGCAGAGAGATGAGTAGATGCATTAATTCCAATGATGAACTGCAGAGACAAAAGACTGCATTCTAAGAACTGTTATTTCTCATACCAGTAGATGAATCACAATGTACAGAGCACTGTTCATGACCCTGAAGGATAACCATCACAGTTCTCTTGGACAAAGCTCTGGTACATTTAATGGTAATTCTTCCAATAGGATTCTTCCCATTACTGGCTGGGCCTTCTGCCACTCTACTCCACTCCATAGTCCCTTGGCCTCACTCTCTTCCTTGCCTCTTTCAAGACCCATCTCAAGACCCTTCTCTTCAAGCGTGCCTTCAGTCACCCTCCTCCCCCATTGCCTTTCATTCTCCCCAATCTCACGCCCCAGCTTGGGTCTGAAACACTGATTGTTCAACGTCTTGGGACGTCCTCCCAAGGTGAAAGGTGCTGGAGAAATGCAATTTTGTTGATGTTGTTGTTTATAGGACTAACAACAAGTCTTTGTTGAGAACTTATTCAGGACTGCAAGCCTCATAGGTTGGAGTATGGGATGGACAGTCACTTCAACAGTGCCTTCAAGAGCTGTCACAATCTACTGTACAAAGAAAATCCATGCACTTGGTATATATAACACCTTTCATATCAGCAGGATGTCTCGAAGCGCTTCCCACGATTTACTGAAAAATATAATGTTGTGTGGTGAATACAATAGCCAATTTACAAACAGCAAATAGAAGTAAATGATCAATTTTGTCTGCAAGACTGCAGAACACCGGGAGAAACTCCCATCTCTTTTCTAAAAGTGACATGGGATCTTTAACATCAACATAAACAGGAAGACGCTTCTTCGATTTAACGTCTCATTCAAAGGCTAGCACCGACAGTAATGCAGCACTGAATTAGAGCATCGGCTAGACCGAGTTCAAAATTTCAAGCTTTAAAAGCACAGCCTTCCAACTCAGAGACAAAGTGCTACTAATTGAGCCAGGCTGGTGCAAACCTGAGCCAGGGTGGCACACTACTGACCTAGGATGGCCCACAGCCTGGAAATCAGGGAATCTAAATGCAATAAACACAATGTATAATGGACGTATTGACTGCAGTAATGTCCTGCTGTTTCTGGAAGAGGCCCAGACTTAATAAATATAGGAAACTGATAAGACAGAGGAAAAAACCTTGAAAATGGAATATAGCAAGCTTCACTGAGCAACACTAGAAGCGCTTCACTTTATAAACCCTTGCACAAAATATACAATGATTTTAATTAACTGAAAATAACAACAACATAATTACACTTGTAAAGTGCCTATCACATCGAGAGGATGTACCAGGGCACCGACCAATCAGGGGTCAGGACCCAAGTATGAGTTGATGGAGGGGATCAGCGGGTCAGAGAGGTAGAAGTGGCCAAGAATGTGAAAGGCCTTGAAAATGAGGATGAGGATCTTGAATTCTATCCTCTGAGGAATGGGGAGCCAGTGGAGCCGGGCCAGGGTGGCGGTGATGGGGTCACGGAGCCTGGTGCCAGAGAGGAAACAAGCTGCATAGTTTTCAATGATCTGCAGCTTGTGGAGAGAAGCTGCAATATAATAATATTATTATATATTATATATTATTATTATTAGATATATAGAAGTGTTGGGGAGGCAGAAAAGGAGGGAGTTTCCATAGTCGAGCCTTGAAAAGACAAATGAGTGTATGTGGGTTTGACATCCTGAGGGATGAGGCAGTGGTGGGGTTGGGTAATTGTGGTGGAGGTGGTGGAAGGCAGTGCTTGTCATAGCATGGATATAGGGGATAAAGGACAGTCGACCATGCTTTTAGCCATCCACTACCTCTATGCCCTCCATCATCCCAACACTGCCCCCACCACTCTGTTCCCTATGCTCGGTTCCTGACCCCTGACTGTTCAGTACCTGTCCTCAATCCCGCTCAAATGAGGGTTGAACAAGACACCCAGGTTCCAGACTGTCTTGGTGAGATAGAATGTGCATCTAAGGATGGTGATGCTGTCAGTGCCTGAGGTGTGGAGGCTGGTGAACCTGGGTGAGGTTCGTGAATAGGAGGCAGTTCGGGAGGTGATGGGGGCAGAGGCATCAAGGTAGTAAAGAGGGTATTATGGAGGAGAGGGAGTGAAGAGGATAAGTCAGTGTGGAAGCCAGACCAGTGAGAGAGGACATCAGATGACACCAGGGCTGCGGAGACAGATTGTGGGGAGATTTTCTTCCTGGGATGGTAGAGGATGGAGGTGGGTTTGGTGATAGTGGGGAGAAGAGTCGATGGTGATGAAGTGATGATTGCTGATGGTCTTACAATAATAAGAATCCTTGCATTTGATATAGCGCTTTTCACATTTTATCAACATTTGAAAGCATGTTGAGCGTATATTTGTGGGTGAAATGCGGTAGCCAATTGCACCCAACAGTGTCCCACAAACAGTCATGGATTGAAATGACCAATTTTATTATTGTGTTTTTTTTTGACAGATTATTTTTAGGAGTCTTGTTGCTGATGCAAGATTTGCTATTTACATTTAAAAGTGAATTAAAATTTGGAGATTAACTAGAAATATATCTCTTTGTAATTATTTATTGCCCATTAATATTCTCTGCAGTACTTTGGAACATTATACAAAGTGCTTGCTACTACACTCAATCACCTGGACAGGAAGCACAGAGAGAGAGATATGAAAAATGATCAACTAGGTGATGAAAGCATGGAGGACACCATTTTGTTACATTAAATAATAAATAATCATCCTTGTATTTGATATAGCACTTTATGCATCTTCAAGACGTCTCAAAGTGCTCCAGCCAGAATACACCTTAAAGTGAATTGACTGTATATTTGTGGGCAAAACGTAGCAGCCAATTGAGCAAACCAGTGTCCCACAAACAGTCGTGGATAGGGTAACCAAATTATTATTGAGTTCTCTTTTTTCTTGAGGGATTATTATCAGGCATGTGGAGTAAGGAAACCTGTCCAAGGTTTAGGGTTGCATGGAATCAAACCCAATTACAAAGCGAGGCACTGAGCTCAGGATTCCACTGTATATTGCTTTATTTGACTTACAAATTGCAAGGAGTCTGAAATAAATCGTCCAAATTACAACATGGGGGTTCAACGATTGCTTTCAAAATCGAGTCAATCCTTTGTGGCAGTCTCAATACTTTAGTTTCTGAGACAATTTTTTGTGAGCAATGTTTGGCATTGGATTAAGGGTATCCAAATCAGACTGAGAGTTCTATGCATAAGAGCCACCCCACATAGAAAGTTCCCTGTATCTGAAATGAAATTAGCATGCTCTCCTAGGAGGACACACCCTGCCTATCTAATACTAGAGAATATAAGGGGCAAATTGGTAAACGCCATGGCTTGGAGACATCCAATGTGTGTCAATGGTGAACTCCTGAACACCAGTTAAACTGGTACATGCTCAGTAATTCAAGATACTGCTGTTGACAGACCAGCTAGCCTGGCAATGTTTGTGGGACATGGTAATCCAGCATTCTGAAAGCCAGCAACTCCCTAAAATCTGCAAGATTTAAAAATATTACATTTAAATTTACAATTTATTTATTTTTAAGTAATAACACTTATTTCTTTATATATTTATATTTACACATAATTAATAATAGTAATAATAATCCTTGAATTTGATATAGTACTTTTCACGTCTTTTAGACGCTACTAAACCTAAAAAAAAATGCTCAAAGCGCTTTGCAGAATATACTGTAAAGTAAATGGATTATATATATGTAGGCAATTCATGTCAAATAACACATAAAGCCTAGGTGAGGTAAATAAAACAACATTGGTAAAGTTACACAATCTTAGGCTAGGTTAAGTTTCTAAATATTGGCACAGTTCTAAATCGGGGAGGTACTTGGTCCCAAATGTGCCAGATTATCGACGTTCCACCTGTATAGGATCAAACTCCCAAGGATTCTTACCAAGAAAGTTTTACCAGCTGCAATCGACAAGCACAGGAACTTATCACAACACTTAACACTTATCATGACACTTCCAGCTCACGTGCTGAGCTTGTAGAAACTGAGATGGCTCAATATGTATCCATCAATCCATCTGTTGAGGTAGACATTCAAGATCCAATTGCACTATTCATAGAGTTTCTCCTGGTATCCTGACCAGTTAGGACATCCTCCTGACATTGAAAGGTACTAAACAAATGTAAGGATTATTATTTTGATATTATTAGCAATGGGAGCATTGGTAGCACCAGTAAGTAGAATTTCCAGTGTGAGGTAACAAAATGGAGTTCTGCAGCTCAGTGGAGTCCTGTAGCTCAGTGGTTAGAGCAATTGCCTTACAAACGTGAGACCTGTGTTCAAATCCAGGTAGGTCAAGGCGAAACCTTGGGCAAGTTTCCTTACTTAAAAATTGATCATTTCAATCCACGACTGTTGTGAGACACTGCTGTGCGTAATTGGTTGCCACGTTTTGCCCACAAATATACAGTCAATTAAATTTCTAGCATATTCTGTGAAGCGCTTTGAGACAACAACAACAACAATTTAAACTTATAAAGCGCCTTTCACATCGGGAGGACGTCCAAAGGCGCTGCACAGGAGGCGTGTGACCCAAGCTGGGAGGGGGGTGTTCGGGAAGGGGTGAAACATGTAGGGGAGGTCGAAAAATTCGGGGGGGAACAAAAGGCATGGTTGAAGAGGAAAGTCTTCAAACTGGCCTTGAAAGAGGAAAGGGAAGAAACAAGACAGAGGGATTGGGGGATGGAATTCTACAGGGTGGGAGCGGAAAAACTGAAAGCCCGGCCTCCAATGGTGGGGTGGCTCGGGCGGGGGGCTTGGAGCAGGCCAAGACATGCTGAACGGAGGGACCGGGTGGGCTTATAGGGGGAAAGTAAGTCGGTTAAGTAGGGCGGGGCAAGGCCTTGAAGATGAGGATGAGGATCTTGAACTCGATCCTCTGGAGGATGGGGAGCCAGTGGAGACGGGCGAGGGTGGGGGTTATGTGGTCGCGGAGGCGGGTGCGGGATAGTACACGGGCTGCAGAGTTTTGGATGACCTGCAGCCTGTGAATAGAGGAACTGGGGAGGCCAACGAGGAGAGAGTTTCCGTAATCCAGCCGTGAGGTGATGTATGCGTGCATGAGTGTTTCGGCAGCGTGGGGGGTGAGGTAGTTGCGTAGCCTGGCTATGTTGCGCAGGTGGAAATAAGCAGTGCCTGTCAAGGCACGGATGTGGGGGAGGAAGGAGAGTTTATGGTCGAACGTGATGCCAAGGTTCCTGACTGGCTTTGTGAGGTGGAGAGTACAGCCTTGGATGTTGAGGCTGGCAGCGCCCGATGTGCGGAGGCGCTGGCTTGAGCCAATCAGGAGGGCCTCGGTCTTGCTCACGTTCAATTGGAGGAAGTTGTGCCTCGTCCAGGACTCAATGTCGGACAGACATGCTGTCAGAACATCGATGGTCTGGGGGTTGAGGGATGAGGCAGAAAGGTACAGCTGGGTGTCGTCCGCATACATGTGGAAGTTTACCCCATGTTTGCGGATGACATCGCCCAGAGGGAGAGTGTAAATGGTGAAAAGGAGGGGGCCAAGGACAGAGCCCTGGGGGACGCCGTGAGAAACTGTGCGGGGGTTTGAGGAAAAGCCGTTGGATGAAACAAAATGTAGATGGTGGGTCAGGTAGGAATGGAACCAGTCAAGGACTGTGCCTTGAAGGTTGAGGTGGGAGGAAAGACGTTGGAGGAGGATGGTGTGATCGACTGTGTCGAACGCAGCAGACAGGTCAAGGAGGACGAGGAGGCAGAGGAAGCCCTGGTCGCAGGCGGTTAAGATGTCTAGAAGACATGAAAAGCGCTATATCAAAATGCAAGGATTATTATTTTTAAAACATAAATGTATAAGATGGAGAAATAAAATTCTAAACCAACGTATGGATTTATTTAGTCACTTAATTTGTTGCTGTGTCGCAAACACTATTGCAATGTTCTGTAACTGCACCTTGGCATAATTGTGTTGATGGCCAAATGCACACAATGCACTCTGACTGACCAGCACACAGAGTTACAGCTAAATGTGGATTGTATAATAATAGGAAATGAAGAGAAGAGCATTAGATGGTTCCATAGAAGAGCATTAGATCGTTCCATAAATGTTAATGAGCCGTTAATGCTCTAGGAGATAGCTATTGCATTAAGCGGCAACAAATTGCATTATAAAAAATGGAATGGTCTCACAATTCTATTCAATCAACAATGAGATTTGTTGTAGGCTACAAAACAACATGCGCAACATTCGGGTTATATAATACAATTATGCGAATTTGAAAACTCTCATATCGGTCAGAAGACTGCGTTCATAAAACTACCAGCTACATTTACATAGAATGTAGAAGGCACAGCATGTAAACAGGTCATTTAGTCCAAGTAGTCCATGCTGGTGTTCAAAGTCCATGTGAGTCTGCAGGGAGTATGTTTAATAAATACATACAATAGAAATACAATACAAAATTACATTTGTATAGTGCCTTTCACTCAGTTTTATTGTATGAAAAGACATCCCAAGACGCTGGATATGCAGGTATTTTGACCTGAACTGGGAGTTGGGATCAATGAGGGTGGGGGGCAGGGAGGGTGGTAGGGTGGCTGAAGGTGAGGTCAAAGAGGAGGGTCTTGAGACGTGTCTTGAAAGAGGCAAGCCGGGGAGCGAGGTGAAGGGACTGTGGGAAGAGTTCCAAAGGGTGGAATAGAAATTATGCTTTCATATGCTAGAGAATCCAGAAGAAACAATACATTTTTACTCTTCAACTTCAGCCATGTTTACTTACAAAATGCAAGGTTTTTATATGTGTCCTCCTGACATAAAAAGGTGCTATATTAAATGGAAACTGTATAGTATTGTAACTACTGTAATATTGCTCTTTGGTGTACTCTATCTGTAGATCATCTTTAGTATAAATTGATCAATTCAATCCATGACTGTTTGTGGGACAATGCCATGAGCAATTGGCTGCAGCATTTCACCCAGAAATATACATCAAATTCACTTTGCAACGCTTCTGTGTAGCGCTTTGAGACGACTAGAAGACATGAAAAGTGCTATGTCAAATGCAAGGATTATTATTATTATTAATCATCTTGTGCAATGGTGAGTTACTGTAGCATATATCTAACACAGCACAGAAAATGTGAAATAATAATAATAATAAACCATGCATTTGATATAGCGCTTTTCAAGTCTTCTAGATGTCTCAAATGATAAATATTCAAGTTCCCACATCTTCAAGAACCTCTAAAATAGCTCATCACCGAGAAATAAACAACAAAGTATAATACACACCGCACAGTTATATTACTCACTCTTATCACTTTGTAATGATGGAAATGGGTTCCTGAATCTCTGCTCAGTACATGTGCCCAGCTTCTTCAGATTCATCACTTAACTTTATATTCACTGTTGTACCCATGTTTGTACCCATTGTACCCATGTTTTATTTGTCCCCCATCTCTATTTCTTGCCTGTCGTCCACCATTTGGAGCCCTGTAGCTCAGTGGTTAGAGCACAACAACAACAACAACAACTTTGATTTATATAGCACCCTCCGCGCCGGACGGTATCTCAGAGTGCTTGTAAGCACTTGCCTTACAAGTGAGAAACCTGGGTTCAATTCCAGGCAGGGTGAAACCTTGGGCAAGTTTCCTAACTCCACACGCCCAATAATAATCCCTCAGAAAAATATAATAAATTGGCCATTTCAATCCATGACTGTTTGTGGGACACTGCTATGCGCAATTGGCTGCCGGGTTTCACCCACATATATGCAGTCAAATTCACTTTACAGTACACTCTGTGAAGCACTTTGAGACGTCTAGAAGACATGAAAAGTGCTGTATCAAATGCAAGGATTATTATTATTATCACCACAATGAAACCCACCACCTGCTGCCTCGACCCCCTCCCACCCAACTACTGATCACCCAACTCCACCTCCTCTGCCCACTGCTCCTCGTGCTTCTGGACTTCTTCATACCCCAATTACCCCAGTCCTTGCCAAACTCTACTGGGACCCTGTCACAAAGCAGAACGACTTCACCATCCTCACTCTTGTGTTTAAATCTATCAGCCCTTGGCACCCCCATTCCTCTCTAACCTCTTCTCTCCTCACAGAAGCACCCGCTGCCTCTGCTCTACTGGGTCCGGCCTCCTTCTTATCCTCTGAATCCTCTGCTCCACCATCAGTGGCCATGCTTTCAGCCCTTGAGCCCTCAAACTTTGGAACTCTCTCTGTCAACCCCTTCGTCTTACCCCTTTCTTTCCCATCTTCTGGTCGTGCTTTCAGCCGCACTTACGGTCAACTTCCCCCTCCCCCTGGCTCAGCCTTGGACTCCACTACTGTGAAGCTCTCTGAGACGCCGCCCAGCATGGAGGGCACTATATAAATGCAGGTTGTTGTTTTTCGAGCAAAGAATCAGCTGATCAGGCTCAGTCATTTTGGACTAGTCAGAGAATGGACCAGCATTATTATTATTAAATGTATTAGCACTCAGTTCCTCCTTTGGAAATCAAAGAAACAAAGGATAGGGTGGGGAACCAATGTGAACAGACTGGCAGATCAATACACTAACTGGGTGAAGTCTATTGTAAATTGGAGTAGAAACTTGGAACCTACAAAGTTCAGTATAGGAAGTGTACTCTAACTTATAAAATAGCATTGTGAGGCATCAACCTGTAGTGTGTGTGGGATTTTTACTTGGTTGTAAATCATCCATTAATCACGTCACAGCCCTGCAGTCAGATGAATAAATTCACGCAGCTAAATGCAGCAATGGAATTAGGAGGGCATTTTCATGTGATTGACATCAGGGCACAGTTTCTATCCACTGCCAGTGTTGTCCTAATGACCTAAATGTTCAAGAATAATTTGCCATGTCTTGCCATATCTAACTGTGAGTGACTCTATGTCCTGCTCTACTAGATTCAGCACAAATCTGTTAGGATTCCATCCAGACTGGTCAGGCATACCCAGCACACATGATTCTCTGGTCAGAACCCTTGCCATTAATCAAGGGCTCACCTGACATGAGACTAAACAGGAGCCATTACAACAAAAATCTACAAGAGTCCAGGAGAATGTTGGTCATGAAGAATCCAGTACTATATTTCTAAGAGGAGATCTTGGCCATGACGAGAACATAGAGTGAAATGGTCCTAGAGGAAAACTGAATTTAAAAATAATCCCAATCTAGTCTAATGTAAACTCAACTGAACAGACTTGCGACCTTTACAAAAAAACACAGAGCCATCCCTACAAGATGATTCTTGTTTGCAATGAGCAGAATAGGAGGAACATTACAAATCTTTAGTTAGTCTGAAAAACATATTAAAAATATTTTGCAGCAAAAAAACAAAATACACTAGGCCCACAATTTAGTTTTTACTGTTCACATCCAGGGCCTTGGACTTGAATACAAATGAGGTCTTGGCTGGCAACAGTTTAGAAATGCTCCAAATGTATCCAAGGTTTCTTTTTTTTCACCTTCAGTGCTCCCAGAATTTGCATTAAGTTACATATGCAAGGATTATATGACATTGGCTGCATGCAGAGTAACAGTCTCTTTATGTCCTGCACCAACAAAATGCTTTCAAATGAGCCAAAGGGACTTCAACAAACCTTACTTGTGATCAACATCCAAACCAGAATCTTTCAATGCTTCCATTTCCCTCTAGAAAACATTTGAGATGCATTCCATTTACCGAATGCAATTTTATGCATTCCTTATCAAGTGATCTAACAATAGTTTTGTGGGTTTTGTCTGGTTTGTTAGTTGCCAGTGGAAAATAATGAAGGTTAAAAAAATCAGGAGGAGTTCCTCCTTTTTGCACTGGTCTCTAGAAAACTTCACACAACAAGAGAACGCATTAGAAATTTATCAAGAAACCAACATGCTGCAAAATTTTTAAGTGTGCTGTTAACAAGAACATCAATATAATATTCAAAATCGATGTAAGCCTAAGGGAATCAAGTATATCTTCAAATCCTTTAGTGGTCATTCGTTAGTTGACAGTCTATTGTACAAGCTGTGTAAGAGAAACAGTCCCTGCTCTAAACAAGATACAAGATCAAATTCCAGATACTGCCATACTCCACTGCACCATCGGTGGCCGTGCCATCAGCCAATATGCCCCGAAACACTCTCCTCTATCCCTCTACCTTGTCCCTGCCTTCCCCATCTTCAGGTTACACCTGAAGACCTTACTATTCTCCCCCTTCCCCCCAGCTCAACATCGGGTTCCACCTCTGTCAAGCACTCTGGGAGACTACTCTGCTTGAAGGTCGTTATATCAACGCAAGTTGCCATTGTTGTTATTGCATTGAAGTCCAAGAGTAAACATTCTATGTCCCTGAAGTCCTCTGTTTATATGTCAAAAGATGCAACTTTGCAATAGTGCTCAAATACTTTTTTTTCAAAAGAAATCATCTCTCCTCAGCAGATATATTAGTCATTCATTTCATGGCTATTTGCAGGACCCCGCTGTGTGCAAATTGGCAGCAATGCTTGCCTATAAAACACTCAATCACTACCCTTGACCTGTAAGGAGCATTACGACATTTCAAGAAGTGTTATAAGATGGTAAGACAAGTTTCTTGAAACAGTAATAAGATGGAACGAACTACAAAT
Organism: Hydrolagus colliei; assembly: GCA_035084275.1. NCBI lineage: Eukaryota > Metazoa > Chordata > Chondrichthyes > Chimaeriformes > Chimaeridae > Hydrolagus > Hydrolagus colliei. Next base: position 81,501,559 of record CM068742.1, read on the forward strand.
GAAGTATGTGAACAAAAGAAGAGCACGCAATGGGATAAGGTCACACAGAGACCTCCCTTGTATGGCGTACTCTACCAGGGACTCTATCTAATCATATTAATCTCCTGAGAAAAGGCTTCTCTCTGTCACATTGAGTAAATTACGCAACCTCCAAAATACTAGTCTAACCTTAGATGCCACACGTATAATGTATCACTGGGCATTTCAAATTCTAAACGGATTACTGAAATAAATCTAATCTTTATTCCTTCAGCCCATATGCTTGCTAATGCAGTGTCCTACAAAATCAAACGCCTGAAATGCAGTATGAGAAGCTAGTAATTTTCTTTAACCCGACTCCATACCATCTCTCTGTACATGCTGAAACTTTCCGAGATTGCACCCTTCTCACCTGAAAAGAACCATATTGAATAAAGACCCTGCCCTGTATTGGCGAGGCCGCATCATTAGAAGCAATGGGGATGGAAATTTAAGGTTTAATGAGGTTCAATGTGAATCTGTTATGAATTGGTGGCATTCCAGTAGATAATCGACCATTTTCAGATTAAATTTGAAATTTCTGTGCTCACAAAAATAGATAATAAAAGTAACAAATTGGTCTGGGTGACCCATCCAATCTCATCCCTCCAGAGCACCCACCCTGGCATCCGTCCTCCATCATTACATCAAGCTACAGTTCAAATGAGAACTGTTTACGGCTGCTACCACTTTTCCTGGCAACCTATTCCAGGCATTAGAGACTGGTGTATTTGTGTGCTACAAATAGCATATAATAATGAAAATAATAATCCTTGCATTTCATAAAAGTACCTTATCACACTATCAAAACAACTCAAAGTGCTTCACATTATTTTCACTGTAAAGTGCAGTGACTGTGTTTTTTAAAACAAATGCAACAGTTGTTTTTTGCACAGAGTAATTCATATGCCACAAACATTCACTTGTACATTGCTGCAGGGTTCAAATAATGCCTCTGGACTGGAAAAAGAGAGTATTCTTGGCCTGCTGGCTCTAAATTAAGATTGCAGCTGAACATTGTTCAAAAAAGCATTCTTGGATCAAGACATTGTACGAGAGTCAATACAGCAGCATAGTGACGAATGTTTCACCGCAACCAGTAAAAAATCATTGACTTAAATTTCAGATTTTTAACTGATTCAATGCACTGAAATAATAGGCCTAAATATGAATCTGTTACGAATCGGTGGCAATTCTATCTGGTCTTAGCTATTTTCTCTAAATATTGAAGATTATGTGGATTGTGGAATTCTAAATTTCAATCTTAATTTGGAATCAGGTTTTCTGTGGCTCTTATAAAGAACTGGTCTCCAAGTTACAACTTACATTTGCATAACTCTCATCATGCTACTTCGGATAATATCTGGTGATACAAGGTTAAATGTTTTGCAGAGATGGTGTTATTCATTGGCACTGTTTCCACCCCTCTAAAGATAGCTGTCATCACCCCGTCCTGAAAAAAACTTCCCTGGACCCATCCCTACTCTCCAGCTACCGACCTACCTCCAACCTCCCATTCCTCCCCAAGGCTCTGGAATGAGTCTTTGTGTCCCAGCTTTGCTCTTTGCTTTCTTGCCATTCCCTCTCTGAACCCTTCCAATCTGGCTTCTGTGATGCCCACAGCACGGAAACAGCCCTGGTCAAAGTTTCTAACTACATTCTGAACATCTGGGCTCTCTCTGCCTCCGAGTCCTGCTCAACCTCTCTGCTGCCTTTGACACTATTGACTACTCCATCCTTCTATACTACTTCTCCTTTCAACTCAACCTTCGCAGACCTGCCGTTGCCTGGTTCCAATCTTACTTCTCCACCTGTCTCCATTTTGTTGCCACTAGACACTTCACCTCTAGCCCACCCATTGTCATCTGTGGCGTCCCTCAGGGCTCTGTCCTTGACCCTTTCCTTTTTTTCATGAGGGATTATTACCAGACGTGCAGAGTAAAGAAATTTGCCCAAGGTTGAGGGTTTCAAGGAATTTGAAAACAGAATAAAATAGCTTGTCTGTCAAACAGTACATTCAATTTGTAGTGTGTCATTCAATACATCCAATTAAAGTGCACAAATACTACATAGAAAATAGAATTATTCCTGGCACAGGAAGTGGCTTGGATGCATCACAGTTTCCCTGATGGGCAAAGCGTTTTCTTCTTCAGTGCAACCAACCAACATCGATAAATAGTCTTAATCCCACTTTGGGGTCAATTCAGCCAGTGCATTTGATATTTATAACAACAACTTCAATTTATACAGCCCTTCCACACCAGAGGTTGTGTCACAGAGCGCTTTATTTAGAGCATGATAATAATAATAATAATAATCCTTGCATATGATGTAGCACTTTTCATGTCTTCTAGATGTCTCAAAGCATTTCACAGAATACAACAACAAAATTACACTTGTATAGCACCTTTCACTTCAGGAGGACATCCCAAGGCGCTGGACCATCATTGTTTCAGACCTGAGCTGGGGATAGGGAGGGTGGAGGGAAAGGAGGGGATTTAGAATGACCAATGGAATCATGGAAGAGGGTCTTGAGGCAGGACTTGAAGGAGACAAGGGAGAGAGCAAGGCAGCGGAACTACGGGATGGAGCTCCAGATGTTGTGGCTAAAGGCTCGCCCACTAATGGTGGAGCGCGTGGGTCGAGGGACATGGAGCAGGCCAGAGCCTGCTGAGTGGACAGGACAGGCAGGATGGTAGAAGATTAGGAGGTCGCAGATGTAGGGTGGGGTGAGACCATGGAGGGCTTTGAATGTGAGGACCAGAATCTTGAATTAGATCCTCTGGAAGATGGGGAGCCAATGGAGTCAAGCGAGAATGGGAGAGATGGGGTCACAAAGCTTGGAGCGGTAGAGAACATAGGCTACAGAGTTGGGGATTATTTGCAGCCTGTGGCGGGAGCAATTGGGAAGGCTGACAAGCAGGGCGTTTGCTGATTGCATTTCCCGTCAAGACGGGATGTAACGACTGCATGATTGAGGATTTCAGCGGCCTTGGGGATAAGGTAATGGCAGAGTTGGGCAATATTGTGGAGGTGAGGGAAGGCAGAGCAAGTAATTGCTTGGATGTAGGGGAGGAAAGACAGTTGAGGATCGAACAAGACACCTAGGTTCCTGGGTGGCTTGGTGTGGTCAAGTGAGCAACCATGGAGATTGATGCTGCCAGCGCCTGATGCAAAAAGGCGCTAGCTTGAGCCATTCAGTAGGGCCTCGGTCTTGTTGACCTTCAACTGTAGAAAGTTGATGTCTGACAGATAGTCTCAGATAGTCTATCAGGACAGTCTGTCGTGGACACAAGTCAACCACGCCATCCTCCTCCACCGCCTGTCCTCCGTCATCCACCTCAGTGGGACTGCACTCGCCTGGTTCGAGTCCTACCTGACAAACCGCCAGCAGTACCACAATCTCCACAAATGTCTTTTCCTCCCGATCACACCCGGTTACCTGTGGGGTACCCCAGGGATCCATCCTTGGCCCCCTCCTCTTCCTCATTTACATGCTGCCTCTTGGGGATGTCATCCGCAGACATGGGGCACACTTCCACATGTATGCAGATGACACCCAAATCTATTTCTCCACTTCACTTTGCGACGCCCAGTCCCGTGATGTTCTGTCAGCCTGCCTGTCAGACATCAGCGGCTGGATGAGCGCAAATTTCTTGCAGTTGAATGTTGATAAGACGGAGGCCATACTCTTTGGTTCTCGTCAACGTCTCCTTTCACATGGCTCTCACCTCCTCCACCTACCCAGTCTGCCCCTAAAACTCTCCAAACCTGTGTGCAACCTTGGCATCAGGTTCGACCCCCAACAGTTCTTCCTCTCCCACATCCGGTCCCTCACCAGCACCACCTTCTTCCATCTCTGACGGATCGCCCGTCTCCACCAATATCTCACCCCAAAAGCCACTGAAACCCGGCCCATGCCTTTGTCACCTCTCGGCTGGACTATTCAAATGCCCTCCTCGCCGGCCTCCCCTCCTCCCCAATCCACAGAGACCAGCTCATTCAAAACTCTGCCGCCCGCATTCTCACCCGCACCAAACTTCGCTCCCCCATTACCCCAGCCCTTGCCAGACTTCGTTGGCTCCCTATCCCAGAGAGGATCGACTTCAAGATCCTCACCCTTGTCTTCAAATTCCTCCACTCCTCTGCACCCCCATACCTCTCTGACCTCCTCTCTCCTCAAACTAGCACCTGTTTCCCTTCACTCCACTGGGTCTGGCCTCCTCCATATCTCCCAAATCCTCCGCTCCTCCCTCGGCGGCCGTGCCTTCAGCCACTATGCCCCGAAGCTCTGGAATTCCCTTGCTCACTACCTTCGCCTCGCTCCCTTTCTTCTCAGCTTCAGGTCCCAGCTAAAGACCTTTCTCTAAGACCGCGCCTTTGGTTACCTTTCTCGCCTGCCTCTGGCTCGGTCCCGGGATCCGCTATTGTGAAGTGTTCTGAGACGCCGTCAGACATGGAGGGTGCTGTTTGAATCAAAGTTGTTGCTGTTGACAGTAGTAGTCCTGGAGTCGGGGGTAGAGGCAGAAAGATAGAGTTGGGTGTCATCCGCATACTTGTGGAAGTTAACCCCATGTCTACGGACTATGTCACCAAGGGGGAGCATGTAGATGTTGAAAAGTAGGGGGCCAAGGACAGAGCCCTGGGGATGCCACAGGTGACAGCGCGGGGGCTGGAAGAGAAGCCATTGGTGGTGACAAAATGACAAAGAATACACTGTAAAGCGAATTGACTGTATATTTGTGGGCGAATTGGAGCAGCCAATTATGTACAGCAGTGTCCCACAAACAGTCGTAGATTGAAATGACCAATTTTGTTTTGAGGGATTATTATTGGAGTAGTGGCTGAAGAGCCTAATGTTTTGCCCTGCCTGGAATTGAACCGAGTTCTTTCACGTGCAAGACGAATGCTCTAACCACTGAGCTACAGGGCTCCACAAATCAACATCTAGTTAACCTGCATGTATTTGCCACAAACTGCACATCTTGCCAGCAATGTCCTCAGTGGTGAAGTCCAGGAAGCTGGTTGTTCTGGGATTGGATTTCCAGCTCACTGATCATTGGGAGAAGTTTTAAAGTTTGTAAAAGGTAGATCTTCACTCAACGGGAGTTGAAGGACCACGATCCACAAGCTTGAAGATCTAATCATACAGACGTCTTCGTTGAGAATGGAGTGTGAGGAACACACAACATGCATACTATGGAAATTTACAGTACGGAGGAAGGCCATTCAACCCTTTGCATCTCTAAAAGAGCTAGCTATCTGCTCAGGCACATTCTCTTGCCTTTGCCTTTTCCCAATACCTGTTCATATTTAAGAATCATATGGGGGAGGAAGGGTCACAACATGCACATTTGGACTACTCAGTAAAAAATAATACTGTAATAAAAAATTGGTCACTTAATCGACGACTGTTTGTGGGACACTGCAGTGCGCAATTGATAAGGCACTAGATCACATGCAAGGATTACATTATTATATTACTCCATGGCTGTTGTCTATTCAAAAGCAGAATATAGACCAACTGCTTCCAGAAGCAGCAATGATTATATCTGTTAATATAATACCACTACCTTCAAAGGAAGGATATTGCAAAATTGTACAACAACAACAAAATTACATTTCTAGAGCGCCTGTCACATCAGGAGGACATCCCAAGGCGCCTTCCCCACTCCTTGGTAGAATTTCATACACCTCATACCATACATTTGATGCACCAACACATTATTGTGTTCATGCAATCAAATATCCATTAACTCAATTGTACATCACACAAATATAATAAAAGTTGACTTTATGGAATTGAATAAGATCACAGATAATTGTAGCACTGTTAATGGGATCTAACGCGTGCTGTTTGCTATCTAATGATAATTTGATATACTGTCTTATCACATCTTCGAGACGTCTCAAAGAGCTTCATAGAATCTAGTGTAAAGTGAATGGACTCTATATTTTGTGGGCGAAATGCAGCAGCCAATTGCGCACAGCAGTGTCCCACAAACAGTCGTGGATTGAATGACAAATTTTATTAGTAGTATTTTAAAATAATTATTATCCCCGGAAAAGCGATCCATCAATCAGCCAGATTCCTACTTATTGCTTGGCAAATAGAGGCGTGTGGAGTAAGGAAACATGCCCAACACTTCACCCAGCCGGGAATCAAACCCAGATTTCTCACTTGAGAGGCGAGTGCTCTAATCACTAACCTACAGAACTCCAGAAATCTTCAAATCCCTCTCCGATCTTACTTTGCCCAACTTTGTAATCTTTTCTAGCCCTACATTATGGCTCAAGCTCTTATCCACTTCAATTCTCTTATATTACTCACTTCCACTGCCTTTTCTCCATTATCGATGACTGAGCTTTTGGCTGCCGTGCTCTAACCTCTGGATCTTTCTTCTAAAGAAGAACATTTTGTCTTGGTGCCTCTCACTGTCAGAAACTTTTCTTAAGCAAGTATGTAAGGGAGAATTCAATAATTAGCCTCAGCAGCTAAAGCATCAGATAAACTACAAGAAGTCCTTATGACATTCAGCACTGTTAGAGCCAATGCAATCAACTGTTTGTAAATTGATCATTTCAATTCACGATGGTTTGTAGGACACTGCTGTGTGCAATTGGCTGCCGCATTTCACCTACCAATATACAGTCAATTCACTTTACAATATATTCTGTGAAGCATTTTGAGATGTCTAGAAGATGTGAAAAGCACTATATCAAATGCACATACAGTATTATTATTAAAGTATACAATGAGTAGTGCTCCCTCTTAGAAAAATGTCTGATAACTGGAATGGGTCAAATGCTTTCTTTCAATGACTATGACCAGCAGCACACATAATAGGTGTTCTAGCAAAAATTATTTCACTGGTCTTCAAACTGGATATTTTACAGGATATTTTACAGTCTTCAAATTGGTCATTACAGACCATTAAGAGAGTAATTAGATGGTAAATCCACGAGTTTATTGAGTACAGGATGTAAAGTAAGTTCCCATTGAGCCATTTTGTGCTGCTCACTATTCATAAAATTCCAAGTCACCAACTTGCAAAAAAAAGAGTAGTGGTTTCACAACGAGTAGCTTAAGCTACTGTAATAAATAAAATTATTTATTCTCAGACCAGAATAAATACTGTGAAAAACAATACAGAAAGTCATCCTTCACTGAGACTGAATTTGTCATTTTACTTTTTTTACATGCTTGAATTATTTTTTTTCACAAATAATTGCAATCACAATTTTGAGATAATTAGACTATTTATAATACTGAGCTAACACAGCACCAAGAAGTTAATTTAATTTTCTCTAGTGCTGCAGTGATCAACATGGATATAAGTGTGTGTGTTTGAACAGTTAAAGGAAATTTAGAAAACACTTTGTTTACACAGGTTTAAAATGTGAAATTCTCTGCCACCTGCTATAGTTGAAGTAGAATCCATCCTTCAGATGTCAGGTGGACATTAAAGATCCCATTACACTATTTCAATAGAGAAGGCTCCTTACTCTCCTTGTGTCCTGCCTGATATGCCTAACAATCTATGCATTAATTCTCTGCCACATTCACCCACAAAATACTACATGGCACAGTGAGTTCTGTGAAACACTTTGAGACATTTTGGAGTGAAAGACTCAATATCAAACGTATGAATTACCCAACCAATTCCATGCCCCAATTTGCTTTCTGTCTTGTCTCTGTTCTTCGGTCTTTCTGATGAACCGGAAAGAACGACCTTGTTCTAAGCTGATAACTTTAACTGCTGCCTCATGTACAAGGCATTAAATCGTTCCTGCGTGTGGTTTCATGAGCTGCTTACAGCTTAGGACATACTTGGATGAGACATAAAAATCAATTCACGGTCTGTCTGCTGTGGTAGCTCACGTGGACTTAAGCTCCCTGCCCTGTATCAAAAATAAGCAGAGAGTTCTCCCGGTATCCCAGGCAATATTACTCGCTTCTGAAATGGTCGCAAAAACAAAGATGAAATAGTCCTTCCTCTCATTGCTGGTACTGTAGTGGTGTGTTACCGTATGTCAACATGGCTGACTGTGGCATGTTGCTGCCACATTTGCCCCCATAACAAACTTCACTATACTTCAAAAGTACCCATCAAGTGAAGTGCTTTGAGACCTTTCAACCTGATAAGGCACAACATGAAGCACTGGTATTCTTTATTTATATGTACAATTTACATTTTGGACACCTTATTTTATTGGAGAAGGATTCTGTGTTATAAATTCACTTTTGATTTCTATCACTTTATATGTTTCACTGCTACATTGAGCTGGGTTTGCGTGTGTCATTTGATCTCAATTGTCCTGAATTACTGGCGTTCACAATCAACAACAAAACAACAACAATAACAACAACTTTGATTTGTATAGCGCCCTCCACGCCGGACAGCGTCTCAGAGCGCTTAACAATAGCGGATCCTGGGACCGAGCCAGGGGCAGGGGTAGAAAGGTGACCAAAGGCGCGGTCGAAGCGAAAGGTCTTCAGCTGGGACCTGAAACTGAGAAAAGAGGGGGCAAGACGGAGGTAATGTGGAAGGGAATTCCAGAGCCTCGGGGCGTAGTGGCTGAAGGCCCGGCCACTGAGGGTGGAGCAGAGGATTCGGGAGACATGGAGGAGGCCAGACCCGGTGGAGCGAAGGCAACGGGAGCTGGTTTAGGGGGAGAGGGGATCAGAGAGGTAGGGGGTACAGAGGAGAGGAGGGATTTGAAAACAAGGGTGAGGATCTTGAAGTCGATCCCCTCTGGAATCGGGAGCCAGTGAATTCTGGGATAATGGGGGAGTGAAGTTTGCTGCGGGTGAGTATGTGGGCAGCAGAGTTTTGGATGAGTTGGACTTTATGGATTGTGGTGGAGGGGAGACCGGCGAGAAGGGCATTTGAATAGTCCAGCCATGACAAAGGCATGGACCAGGGTTTCAGCGGCTTTTGGGGTGAGATATTGCCAGAGACGGGCAATCCGTCGGAGGTGGTAGAAGGCGGTGCTGGTGAGGGACCGGATGTGGGGGAGGAAGGACATTTGGGGGTCGAACCTGATGCCAAGGTTGCGCACAGGTTCAGAGAGTTTCAGGGGAAGACCGGGAAGGTGGGAGCCACATGTGAATGGAGACGTTAACGAGAGCCAAAGAGTATGGCCTCCATCTTGTCAACATTCAGCTGCAAGAAATTTGCGCTCATCCAGCTCCTGATGTCTGACAGGCAGGCTAACAGAACATCCAGGGACTGGGGGTTGCAAAGTGAAGTGGAGAAATAGAGTTGGGTGTCATCCGCGTACATGTGGAAGTATGCCCCATGTCTGCGGATGATATTCCCAAGAGAGAGCGTATAGATGAGGAAGAGGCCAAGGATGGATCCTTGGGCTACCCCACAGGTAACTGGGTAATAATAATAATAATAATAATCCTTGCATTTGATATAGCACTTTCCACATCTTATCAACATCCCAAAGCGCTTCACAGAATATACTGTAAGGTGAATTGACATATTTGTGGGCGAATTGCGGCAGCCAATTGCGCACAGCAGTGTCCCACACACAGTCGTGGATTGAAATGACCAATTTTATTATTGTGTTTTTTTTTGGAGGGATTGTTATTAGGTGTGTGGAGTAAGGAAACTTGCCCAAGGTTTCGCCCTGACCTGCCTGGATTCGAACACAGGTCTCCCCAGCTTGGTCTCCCCAGCTTGCAAGACAAGTGCTCTAACCGCTGAGCCACAGGAGCTCCACATAAGAGTGGGAGGAAAAGCCGTTTTTGGAGATGTACTTACTGCTGGTAGGACTCAAACCAGGCGAGTGGGGTCCCACTGAGGTGGATGACAGAGGACAGGAAGTGGAGGAGGATGGTGCAGTCGACTGTGTCGAACAATCTGCCGGTTGGGAGGTATCTCATCTCAGTCACAGAGTTCCCCATTCTAAGAGAATCAGCCACATCCAGCAGAAATACAGGCAGCTCGGGAGCCCAGTCAACAGCGTAAAGCACTTTAAGACATTCTCTCGACGGGAAAGGAACTGTACAAGTATAAATTCTAGTGTATTACATTAGCTGCAATACAACCAATGCTACTTGTCAAACTGAAGCAGATATGCTGGAAATGGCAATTGGAATGGATCTAATAAAATAATATTAAATGATTTACCTTACACAGTATTTCTCAGCCAGCATCACACTCTCCACCCATTAGATCTATGATTAAGAACAAGTCTATACCTTAAATCTGATTTGGATTATTTGTTAACCTGTCTATCTTTGACAGACATGTGTCCTGAAAAGCAGTTCAGGTGATCCCACCCATTACCTCTAATCCCCACCCAACCAGGATATCTATTTTAAACATACAGCCATAAATACTTTATTAGTCTCAGACATAAAGGACTGTGTGAGCCCACTGGGATTCAAATCCCAGGACAACTGACTGAAGATATTGAGGCAAAAATATATTTGTTACACTTTAAAATAACTCATCGTGTGAAACACTTGCGATATTTCAACATGACTTATCATAAAGGGCAAGTTTTATTTATTTATATATGTATACAGTTTACATCCTTGATTGGAGAAGGATTCTTCATTTAGAATTTCTAAAACTATGTATTTTACTGCTTCTATGAGCAGGGCTGGGTTGGAATCCCGTCCCTGAGTATGTCCTTACACAGTAAATCTATCTGGTTTAAACTAGCATTAAGCTCCATGAGCAGCCGATCACCCCCATCCTCGCCCGACTTTATTTGCTCCCGATCCCCAAGAGGATTAAGTTTAAAATCCCTGTCCTCACCTTTAAAGCCCTCCAAGGTCTTCCCCTGCCCTACCCCTGTGACGCGCTAATACCCTACGAACCTGTTCGCTCCCTCTGCTCGGCAGGCACTGGACTGCTCCATGTCGCCTGTGCTACCCTTCCCACCATCTGGAGGTTGGAACTTTAGCCTTTTTGCACTCCATCCTAGAGCCCTTCTACTTTCCCCTTTCCCTTACCTCCTTCAAGGCTCCTAGGCCATCTTCCCACCACCACACCCCTTGCCCTCTGCCTCTCTTGACTGCACCCCTAGCTGAGGTTCAAACCTATGACTGTCCTCCTGATGTAAAAGACTCTATGTACAGTATCAATGCAATTCATTGTCGTTGTTGTTCGTTGTTTTCAATGGTACTATTTTTAAATTAATTTTTTAATTAGTTTAAGTAGCAATCTACTTCTCTTTGTTACTCCACATACAGGAATGCTGAACGAACCCATTACACACAATGCAACAATCACAGAATTCAAAAAATTATATTCACAGCTGGCTTAGTAAATGAAATATAATCTAATATTATAAAACGAGTTTGGGGCGATTGATTATCATTCTACAGTGGAGTCCTGTAGCTGAGTGGTTAGAGCACTCGCATTACAAAATAACTCATAGAAGACGTGAAAAGCACTAGATCTAATGCAAGGATTATTATTGTTATTATTACAAACAAGAGACCTGGGTTTAATTCCCTTCAGGGCAAAACCTTGGGCAAGTTTCTTTACTCCACAAGCTTGATAATCATCCACCAAGAAAAATAAATACAATAATAATTTAATCACTCAATCCACAACTGGTTTGTGGGACACTGCTGCGTCATTTCGCTCACGAATATACAGTTCATTGACTTTACAGTACAGTATATTCTGTGAAGGGCTTTGCGACATCTAGAATATATGAAAAGAGTTTGTGGAAATGCAAGGATTATTATGATGATAATTAATAACAACAATATTCTTATTAATATTATAATAATAATCCTTGTATTTGATATAGCGCTTTTCACATCTTATTGACGTTCCAAAGTGCTTCACAGAATATACTGTAAAATGAATTGACTGTATAGTTGTGGGCAAATCACGGCAGCCAATTGCGCACAGCAGTGTCCCACAAACAGTCGTGGATTGAAACGACCAATTTTATTATTGTGGTTTTTTGGAGGGATTATTATTAGGCGTATGGAGTAAATTCGAATCCTACCTCACAAACCGCCAGCAGTACATCTCCACAAACGGTTTTACCTCCCACTCTTACCCAGTTACCTGTGGGGTACCCCAGGGATCCATCCTTGGCCCCCTCCTCTTCCTCCTCTATATGCTCCCTCTTAGGGATGTCATCTGCAGACATGCGGCACACTTCCACATGTACGTGGATGACACCCAACTCGATTTCTCCACTTCATTTTGCGATTCCCAGTCCCCTGATGTTCTGTCAGCCTGCCTGTCAGACATCAGGAGCTGGATGAGCGCAAATTTCTTGCAGCTGAATGTTGACAAGACGGAGGCCATAATCTTTGGCTCTCGTCAATGTCTCCATTCACATGGCTCTCACCTCCTCTACCTTCCCGGCCTGCCCCTAAACTCTCCGAACCTGTGCGCAACCTTGGCATCAGGTTCGACCCCCAACTGTCCTTCCTCTCCCACATCCGGTCCCTCACCAACACTGTCTTCTACCACCTCCAAACGGATCACCCGTCTCCAGCAATACCTCACCCCAAAAGCTGCTGAAACCTTGGTCCATGCCTTTGTCACCTCTTGGCTGGACTATTCAAATGCTTTCTTCGCCGGTCTCCCCGCCACCACAATCCACAAAATCCAGCTAATTCAAAACTCTGCCGCCCACATGCTCACCCGCACCAAGCTTCGCTCCCCCATTACCCCAGTCCTTTCAAGACTTCACTGGCTTCCTATACCAGAGAGGATCAACTTCAAGATCCTCACCCTTGTTTTCAAATCCCTTCACTCCTCTGCACCACCCTAATCTCTCTGATCTCCTCTCCCTCACAAACCAGCATCCACTGCCTTTGCTCCACTGGGTCTGGTCTCCTCCATATCCTCCGAATCCTCCGCTCTACCCTCGGCGGCGGCTATATAAATCGAAGTTGTTGTTGTTGTTGTAAGGAAACTTGCTCAAGGTTCTGCCCTGACCTGCCTGGATTCGAACACAGGTCTCAACAACAACAACAACAACTTTGATTTATATAGCTCCCTCCATGCCGGACGGCGTCTCAGAGCGCTTCACAATAGCGGATCCCGGGACCGAGCCAGGGGCAGGGGCAGAAACTGGGTAAGAGCAGGAGGAAAAACTAGTTTCCCAGCTTGGTCTCCCCAGCTTGCAAGACAAGTGCTCTAACCACTAAGCCACTGGAGCTCCATATTATGGATGTTGTTGTCAATATTATCATTAATGTTATTATTTATATGATAATTATTAATCTAACCAAGAACCACAAAACAAAGAACTCTCTGCCATCCAAAGAGTTGATTGTCATGTGTCACATAATTATGTTGAGCTCACATTTGGTTCAATTATTTGTAAATTGCAGGGTGATAGGGTTTACGATACCATGGTAAATCAGACCGCAAATGCCTGTCATACGACAGTAATTCAGTGCTCTATGCTGACAAGCGCTCTGAGACACCGTCTGGTGTGGAGTGCGCTATATAAATCGAAGTTGTTGTTATCCACGATGAATTCCAATTCACTGATTTAATTGCAAAAGAGAAGCAAACCAGAAATATATGAGACTTGTCAGCTCCAGACACACATTTGATATAGCGTCTTATCATGTAGACTGTACAGTCGCTCTTCTGATGATCTGAAGATATGATCCAAAACATTTTATGGGACATTTAAATATCAATCGAATGAGACCAGAGAACATAGATATTTCTACATTCAATAATAATAATAATAATAATGATAATAATCCTTGCATTTGATATAGTGCCTTATCACGTCTTCAAGGCATCTCAAAGTACTTCACAGAATACACTGCAAAGCAATTTGACTGTATATTTTGTGAGCAAAATGCGGCAGCAGCAACCACTCATATGGTCACCCTCATGCAATTGTATTTAATTACATCTAATTTGATCATTTGTTTGGATTTTTAGAGGCTTTTGATAAATGTTAAGGCCCTAGTGGTCGTTCCATCTCATTTTAGGCATAGTACCATGGAAAGTTTTAGCTCAGAATGAGACCATTCAGTTTATCGTGTCTGTATTATTGCTATCTGTTTTTGTGAGTCACTTATTCATGAATCAGATTTTCCAGCTTTTCCCTTTGTCCCTCAGTGCTTTACTGCTCAGATATGTGTGCATTTCCCATCTGAATGATTCTATTGATCCAATGTCAAAAGCTATTTGTGGTAATGAACTGCACAACCCTCAGAGTGAATAAATTCCTTCCCATTATTTTGCTGACAATCCTGAGAAGGAAATTATTTTTCTCTGTTTATCCACTCGCGCCCATTACAATCTTAAACCCCTCTATCGTATCCTCACCTCTTTCTATCACCTCCTATGTCCTCTCCAATACAAAAAAACCTCAATCTAGTCTGCATCTCAAATTTAATTTTTAATAATAAAATTATTATTATTATTATTGTAGCTCATTGATTAGAGCGCTCATCTCACAAGCAAGTTTGATTCCCAGCAGGGCGAAATGTTGCACAAGTTTCCTTACTCCACATGCCTCTGTTTACCTAGCAGTAAGTAGGAACCTGGTTGTTAAGCGATGGGTGGATAGCTTTTCCAGAGGTAATATTTCCTTCCCCACCAAAAAATTGGTCACTCAATCCACGACTGTTTGTGGGAAATTACTGTATGCAATTGGCTGCCACTTTTCGCTCACAAAATGTATTGATAATATACATGTCAAGCCATGTATATTCATTGAAGCATTTTAAGATGTCTCAAAGACATAATAATAATAATCCTTGCATTTGATATAGCGCTTTTCACAGCTTATCAATGTCTCAAAGCACTTCACAGAATACACCTTAAAGTGAATTGACTGTATATTTGTGGCCGAAATGTGGCAACCAGTCATTATCAGAACCAGTTGTTCATTTAGATCCCTTTTGAAGGAATTAATCAACACAGCATTAACTATTTTTTATGTTTTTCTTCCTGAAAAGTAAAATAATTCTGGTTTCAATGTGTAACTTTCAATGGGTGTCTTCTTGTGCTGAGATCACAGTTAAAGCTACATAAACTACATTATTAATGCCGCTCGTTCCTGAGAAGGATCTTGGATCCTGATCCTTCTCCACTTTCTTTGCCCCAAGGACACAAATGAGAGTGTCAATTCTCTTTCTAAATGGTGCTTTCGGTCCTCGAATTGTTATTGTAGGACTTGGCTGAACTCTTCATTGTATTGTTAAAGGTGTTCAAATTGGGCACAATGTTCCAAATTATGGTTAAGAATGAATAATATAGGGTCATGTAATATAGTGTTACAAAAAGTTATAATTAAAAGCTCATGTGATCCCGGTATTTAATCAATCTTGCCTATTGCATAAACGTTCCATGTTTCCTATCCAGACCTATTTTTAATGTTACCCAATCACACATAATATGATATTACCAGGAAAATGTTATAAAGGTACCAGAAATATATCCTCCTTTAGATTATTTATGAGCATTTTTTCTGAAAAGATGCTGTGGGACTGCAGAAGATATCTCTCTCTATCCATTTACCTTCACTTCTGGTATCCACTGACAAGTCAATTTACAACAGAATTAATTTCATATTTAATTCTGCAAACTTCTAAACTAAAATTCTCAGATGAGCATTTCCCCCATGGGGAGGCACTTGTGACCCTGACCCACACAAACTAGAGCGTTGGAGGTTTAATTCCTGGTCTGTGCTAAGTTATCTGATTCCAGCCACATCAGCACTTGAGCAGTTGGACTGGAATCAGTGCTGTTGAGTTAGGGACAAAACAATAAGACAGAGTTTATGCTCCTGTTTGTAAATCTATGTCACCTTCTAGAGAGTGCACATACGTGGCTTTGGGTGAGATCAGGCTTGGCCCCACTGGCAGGATGGGCAGGGTGACACATTGAGTAGGCCGAAGCCTGCTGAGTGGAGGGAGCAAACTGATTGATTTGGAGTTAGCAGGTGACAGAGGTAGGGAGCCTTTGTAAGGCTTTGAAGGCGAGGATGAGGATTTTAAATTCTCCTCTGGGTGATGGGTTCAATGGAGCCGGCTGAGTGTGGGGTCATGGAACTTGGTGTGGGAGAGGACACGAGCTGCAGAGTTCCAAATGATCTGCAACTTGTGGAGGAAAAAGTTGTGAAGGCCAACAAGCAGGGAGTTGCTGTAGTCAAGCTTAGCTATAACAAATGCATAGATGAGGGCCTCGGCAGTCTGAGGGGAGAGGCAGTGGCGGTGCCAGGTGATGTCATGTTTCGCCCACAAATGCTGAGTAGTCGATTCACTTCACAGTATATTCTGTGAAGTGCTTTGAGATGTCTGGAAGATGTGAAAAGCGCTATATGAAATGCAAGGATTATCATGTCTTAAAGCGCTTCATAGAACATGCTGTGAAGTTAATTGACTGTTTACTTTGTGGGGGAAACATGGCAGCCAATTGCGCACAGCAGTGTCCAACAGAGAGGTAGAGTCCTGAAATGTTTCTTGTTTTGCTGTAATGGGATTTATACTGTCTGAGATAAGTGTAAATGTATATCAACAAATAAATATATACAGTAATTAAAAAAAAAATAACATGGGCAAACACCCAGCTAAAAATATTGACATTATCACATGGTTTATGCAGTGTCATCAAATATTCTGCTAATATCAGCTTTATCCCGACACCATTTTTTCCCACTTTGCAAACTGAGGCTACTCCCTGTTGAGGCAATGGCACAGGTCACATATGGCAGATGGCACATCCATTCAGCCTGATGCAACCTTGACTGTGAGCTCAATGTCCCCACATAACCTTCCCACTCAGAGGCAATAGTGTCACCAAAGGATTGGGGAAAGAGCAGGAAAATTGGACTACGGTAAATATTATAAAGTACCAAGTTATTATTATCATTATAGCTCCAGTGGGGCAGCTAGCACCAGGATAGTATATAGTGGTCTATTTCTGTGCTGTGAAACTATGTTCCTTACTTAAGTGTCCATCTATCTAAATCAAATTCTCTGTCTTTTGCACTCTCGGCAATCTGATAATAATAATCCTTGCATTTGATATGGTGCTTTTCACGTCCTCCAGACATCTCAAAACGCTTCACAGAATATAGAATATACTGTAAAGTGAATTGACTGCATATTTGTGGGCAAAACGCGGCAGCCAATTGCTAACAGCAGTGTCCCACAAACAGCCATGGATTGAAAATGACAAATTTATTGTTTTTTTTTTTCGAGGGATTATTATTATACGTATGGAAACTTGCCTAAGGTTTCACCCCGTCTGGAATCGAACACAGATCTCTCTCTTGTAATGCGAGTGATGTAACCACTGAGCTACAGAACTCCAAAAAAATCTGATCTATTTATTCACAATATCACAAGACAGCACGATTGGTCTGGATGAAGAAGGCCTTTTGTCCATCTGATCCTATCCATCCAGAACACCCACCCTATCACTTCCCATCACTGACCCAAGCTGCTTTTTAAAAGAGTCTGAGGTTCTGGCCTCAACCATCATTCCTGACAACCTCTTCCAGGCATTGATTACCTTCTACATCAAGAAAATCTTCCTGGTATCTGTCTTGAAATTGCCCTTTACTCTAAACCTATGTCCTCTTCTTCAACTTTCATGACACATCCATGTGTCAGATTCACCCACAGATCCACTCGTGGGTGAATCTGTGACTCGTGGTCACAGATTTAAAATAGTTTCAAGACGAAGTAGAGGGGAGCTGAGGAGAAATTTTTTCACTCAGCGAGTTGTTCGAATCTGGAATGCATTGCCTGAAAAGGTGGTGGAGGCTGATTCGATAACAACTTTTAAAAGGGAATTAGATCTTTATTTAGGGAGAACAGGTCTATTAGGCTATGGGGAGCGGGCAGGGCAGTGGGATTGAATCGCTCTTTTCAAAGAGCTGGCACAGACTAGATGGGCCGAATGGCCTCCTTTTGTGCCGTAAAATTCTATGAATCTATGAATCCATGAATCCTAAAGTGTTGATCTTGGCTTATTTTTTCATTCACATTTAAAATGTTATCCACCTCTATGAGAGCCTCACTGAGTTTCCCCAGCTTGTCTAATCATTACTTATAACTCATTCCTCCAACACAAAGCATCATCCTCTTGCTCCTCTCTGTATCACTGTTATGGCCTAGACAACTCCTTACGTTGTGGTTGCCAGAACTGTGCAGGATTGAATATGATGTCTGCGCATGTAAACTCAACTGATTTAGCAACATAGCCCAGAATCTTGTTTGTCTTGTTTATTGCTGCTTCATCTTGTTTTGATGTAGTGAGCAACTAGTCAACTAACACCCCAGATCTCCAGATCTATTTGAGCTTCCCCCTCAGCAAGTTCATTTACATCCATGAGCACTTGTGTTTCCTATTCTTCGATCCTGCAATAATACCTTTCCATTCATCAGTATTAAACATAATTTGCCACTTACCAGACAATTTGCTAACCCATTACAAGCTCTCTTTCTAGGGCCTTTGCTGCCTTCTAAGATTCCACAGTGCCCACTGCCGCCCCACCACCATCAACGTGGTGTCATCTGCAAATTTAACTGTCTTACACTGTACAGTATATTCTGTGAAGCGCTTTGAGATGTCTAGATGATGTGATAAGGCGCTACATTAAATGCAAGGATAATTATTTATTATAACAGCATGAACCTTGTGGAGCTACCCCAGATACTGTGGCAGTCAAAACACAGTAAATGATACATATAATAGGAAGTGGGACATGTATAAATCTGTTCATGAATGAGGAAACTCCCAGGGTACAGTTGGAGCACTATGTCAATCAGGTGAGATGCACTTCAGCTGAACTAATTTCTGAAACTCGGAGAGAAAATGTGGAACTAAAATTCTTCAAATCTTTAAAGATAAACTAGTTTGCGCATAACAACGTCCCACAAACAGTCATGAAGTGAGTGACTGATTTTATCTGGGGGATAAGAAACTAGGAGAGAGAAACTCCCTTCTATTTTTATGTAGTGCAATGATGCCCAATCTTTTTGATTGGCCAACCAAATACTTTTTCTTTGCTGAGTTTTTTCTTCATTTATTGCAGCCCATGTTTATCACCGCTCAGTATCTACTGGAAACAGCAAGCAAGTCTATGCCAAACAGTATTGATTTGGCGTAGACTTGCATAAACTGACCCAAACGAGGACTGGACTTTGCTTCTTTTTTCCCCATCCCTCCACCAAAAAAAAGTGGCTTCAAGCAACTGCAACAGTGTAATGAGTTTGGTTGGAGATAAAGAAGAAATGGAAGGTGACCATAGACACAGTCAAAGAGGTAGATCTACAATTGCGAGAGATGAAGAGGGGGTAAGGGATTGAGGCATACATTAGGGGCACAGTAGCTGATGGTGGAACAGAGGGGACACAGGATTCACAGCAGGACTGTGTCAGCTCAGGGAAAAAGGATGGGCAGTGGGTGGTTTTTTACCTCTAAAGTAGAACACATCCTCCCAGCAGCCTTATCCTCCTCCCCTACCATCCCATGCATTCCTTCTTCTTCACCCCCTCCCCCGCCAGCTCCTACCATGGCCCCCATCCTATGTTCCTTTGCTCCTATCTCACCTTCCTCCCTTTCAACCTATTTACACTGATGAAACCCACCACCTGCTGCCTCGACCCCCTTCGCACCCAATTGCTGATCATCCAGCCACCCGTCCTCTGCCCACTGCTGGCAGACCTAATTAACCAGTTCCTCTTCTCAGGATCAGTCCCACCTCCCCTCAAAACAGCCATCATCACCCACCTCCTTAAAGAACCTACCCTCGATCCAACCAACCCTGTGCACTACCACCCTATCTCAAACCTGCTGTTCCTGGCCAAAGCTTTGGAACGCATTGTTGCCAACCAACTTCATGCAAACCTCTCCTGCCACTCCCTCCTTGAAGCCCTCCAGTCCAGTTTCCACCCTGCCCACAGTACAGGGACAGCGCTTTTAAAAGTTATAAATGATGTTCTCTATCTGTGATCAGGGCTCCCTCTGCCTCCTTGTCTTCCTGGACCTCTCCGCCACGTTCAACACAATCGATCATCCCATCCTCCTCCACCACCTGTCCTCCATCATCCATCTCAATGGGATCACATTTTCTTGGTTATCTTATAAACCTGCAACACTATATTACTGCAAATTGATTTTTTTCTCGCCCCCACCTGGTCACCTGTCGGGTACCCCAAGGCTCCATCCTTGGCCCACTTCTCTTCCGCATCTATATGCTGCCTCTCAGATATGTCATCTGTAGACATGGAGTTAACTTCCACATGTATGTGGATGACAATCAACTCTACTTCTTCTCCTGCTGCAAACCGCTGGTCCCCTGATGTTCTGTCAGCTTGTCTGAAACACATCAAGGCCTGGATGATCACAAATTTCTTGCTGTTAAACATCAACAAGATGGAAGCCATACTGTTTGCCGCCCATCAACATAATTTTGTTGTTTTTATATTTGATATTTTTAAAAATCATTTTAATATTTGGATGGACTACTCAAATGCCCTCCTCGCTGGTCTCCCCTCGTCCACTATTCACAAAATTCAATTCATCCAAAACTCCGCTGCCCACATTCTCACCCGCACTAAATTCTACACCCGGATTACACCAGTCCCCAGTAACTCATTGGCTGTTGCACAGTGGATCGACTTCAAGATCCTCACTTTAGTATTTAAATCCCTTCACTCGTCGGCACCCCCCACCCCGCTACTTCTCTAATCTCTCTCCTCACATTGGTGCCTGCTGCCTCAGCTCTACTGGCTCCAGCCTCCTCCCTGTCCCCCGAATCCTACATTCCAACATCAGCGGCCATGTCTTCAGCAACTATGCCCCAAAGCTATGGAACTCCCTCCCTCAATCCCTTCACCTTGCCCCCTCTTTCCCCATTTTTATGTTGCTCATGAAGCCCTTGCTTGTCGACCAAATCTCTAGTCACCTTTCCCCTCCTCAGCACTCAGCATTCAGCTCCACCATTGTTAAGTGCCCTGTGATGCCACCCAGCATCGGGGTGGGGGGGAACACTGCAGCAATTCAAATTGTTGTTGGGGAGAGGAATGGGGAACCCGCAGGTCAAAGAGGTGCTGGGGCGTGAACAGTTGAATCATCTGCCAACATAAACTCACAGGTCACTTGAGTGACTGGCAGCCAATAGGACTGTATCCCAACAAAGCACTGCCTTTTAAGAAAGCAATTGTTTAAAAAAATTACACCAGATTCCTATCTAACCTACAACAACAACAATCACAACAACAACAACTTCATCCAGCCGAGTCCAGCCGAGAGGTGACAAAGGCACGGACCAGGATTTTAGCGGCTTTTGGGGTGAAGTATGGCCGGAGACGGGCGATCCGTCGGAACCTACTAACAGCAACTGTGATTAATCAAATTGTTCTCCATGAAACAGCATCTGACCAAGACTGCAAATTATAGTCAATGGTTGTCCTTTGAGTTACACCAGGAAATACAGCGAGAATCCAGATAAAAACCAAAATGGTCCGAAAATATCAAAGTACCAAAGACTTAGATTTCGTTTTGGACTTAATTTGGTATAATGATAATCTTTGGTACATTGTAAACCCATGTTGTCTTACAAGATGCCTACACTCATTAATAAGCTCGTTAAACAATTCAGAGCTGTTGAGCAAAACTGTCAGACATTTCCCAAGCAGCTCCATAAAAGTCTCATTTGATCTAGAGGGTGAGGCTGTCCAATCCAAACTACTTCAAGTCAAGCAATGTATTCTCCATTTTACCACTAAACCGGGTTTAAGATAATACATTGCTTAAACCAACGAGTGTGTTATATGGATGGTAATCCTGATGGCAATATACAATACAATACGAAGTCCTACCATGTTTGGAATACCTTTTATAATTTCATTGTGTTTTTCCTTCCCTCTTTCTTTGCCTACACATAAAAGATAGTGTAAAACAATGGTCATTTGTAGAATATATATACACCTGATACATTAATGATGCTTTATTGATTGTGTTTTGCTTCCTTCTGGGTATGTTCCTTCTGTGGAGCTCCAGTAGCTTAGTGGTTAGAGCATTGTCTTGCAAGCTGGGGAGACCAAGCTGGGGAGACCTGTGTTCGAATCCAGGCAGGTCAGGGCGAAACCTTGGGCAAGTTTCCTTACTCCACACACCTAATAATAATAATCCGTTCAAAAAAAAACACAATTATAAAATTGGTCATTTCAATCCACGACTGATTGTGGGACACTTTGTGCACAATTGGCTGCCGCGATTCGCCCACAAATATACAGTCAATTCACTTTACAGCACATTCTGTGAAGCGATTTGGGACGTCGATAAGATGTGAAAAGCGCTATATCAAATGCAAGGATTATTATTATTATTATTTTTATGTAAGTTTTACAAAACAATTAACACATGGCTGGATGTTGCAAAAGCTCAGTAATAGGATTAGAACCACTTTAGATATGGTTTAATCCCAATGCAACAGGGCAAAATATTTATCTGGATCACTGCTTATGTCGTGCACTTAATATTCTAGTTACAGACTGCCTAACATATTGAAAATGTTTTGCATAAGCAAAAAAACAAAACATGCTTTGTTGATTGTGAATGCTCTCAGATCCCTCCGTGTGAGTTGCATCTGAATTTGAAATAAACACGTATTTTGCATGATCAAAGGCAGTTACGGAGATCTTTTAATGTCCATAACAAGCAAATGTAATGACAGAGAGGCATCTGTTAGCTGTGAATATTTAATCGACTTTCTTCAAAAACCTCTATGGACTGCCTTGAGGGTCAAGACAAATCCCCAACTTCTACCACAGATTTAAGAATTATTTACATTAATCCCCAAAATGAACCAATCTCTATTGCATACTATAGTGTTTCAATTGCACATAATTGACACACATCACTGACTACAGGAACTTCCCATAAAATAAATCCTGTGAAAGCTTTGTGACCAGATGGGGACAGCACTATGCCAAAGGCAAGGATTACAACAAAAGCAATAACTTGCATTTATACAGTCCCCTTTTTATTATTCCTTCTTAATGATAAAAAATGATGATTATTATTCCATGATCTCACTATTATCTAACTGCTTAGAAATAAATATACAATAATTGATTAGTTTTGCTCTGGTTCTCTAGGGTGTGCAGGAAGCACCAGTAATGAGGGGTGAGTGAGTGAGTGAGTGAGTGAGTGAGTGAGTGAGGGAGGGAGAATCGTTTTCCATATAAAACCATAATTCTTCTGAAAGTCAGAAACACAAGACATAGGTAACAACGACAACAACAACTTGCATTTTTATCGTGCCACACTTTGTCTCGGAGCACTTAAGACGTCTGGTTTGTGGTATACGGCTGAAGGCTGTAAGGATAAAATGTGTTTGTGCACACGGAAGGGAATGTGCAAGACATCTTGTTTACCTGCTGATCTTCTGGTAAAAGTAAAAACCCTTGGAGGGGACTATGGACCAAATATAAGCTGCCAACTAAAGTTTGCAATTGATTTGCATTCTTCAGCAAAACATTTTTTTGTCAAGAGTGCAGGTAATGTACAATGCTCTGTCAATCTATCAAATTAATAATATATGAAATGATGAAACAACCTTCACATCCTATCAACTTGGCAAGTAAGCACTAATAATAAACCTTTAAAGCAATAACTACTTCCCACACCCTGCTCCGAAATGAACAGCTCCTTTACAATATATTTAGGTATCTCTCTCTCTCACTGTAAATTCTAGACTGATCAAATTCATTTATACATTGTATATTTGAACCTAGAACGGTTTGCTGAATTCTTGTCTTAACCAGCGATGCTCTTAGCCAGACTAACACAGTTCTGTACAATCCCTGAACACATTCCTTTCCATCCGCATGAGCACATTTACACCCTTCAATTGTACACCGCACACTTACAGATGAGTAATCCTTGTTTTTATTAGAAACGGCAACACTTGGAATCACTGTTTAAAATTAATGCCTATTTACCCCCAAAAAGATATTTGTCAATCAAGTGAACAGGAAAGCTAAATTCACCATCAATGCACTCAACTACTGTAGCTTTCATCAAAACAACAGAGATAGTTGCACAAACCAGCGAGATGAGGAGCCTTAACATCTGCAGTGAATAAACCTCAACAACCGTTTGACAATACTGTAAAACTTGTCAAAATGAAGACTAAAATGAATATGCTTCAGCTCTTTTTCTGTAACTTTTAGGATGAGAAATGAAATGACCTCACCTCGTGTGTGTGGAAACGAGCTGCCCACATGGATCTGGTGTATATCCAGCGACACAGTAAGGTAGTAAGTCCACCTCCCAGAGTAATCTACAAGCTGATGCTCTCATTATTGGCTCTTAGGGACCATTGCCCTTGCAAGGTCAGCAAGCCTGCAAACCGATCTTTATGCAGTGCTCCAGAAAAGTCCTCAGAAGCAGGCACAGCGAGCGCAGACAGACTTGCAAACTTGACACTTGCACTCCAGTTAACAAGACTGTTCTTTCAGAATATTATTAATAAGCAATCTCTTCTGTGTGTGCCCCACGTGGATTCCTAGTGTAGAGGCTGTTTCTCCATCCCTCCACACCACCCCCTCTTTTAACTCAAGCAACAGACCCTTGGCACACGAAAGGAAATAGCATCAAAACATCATGTTCTGTTCGACTAGTCTGAGGCCTGAGAGCTAAATGGAGAAGTGCTATTTGAAACAAAAGCTTTTCACCATAGTGACAGAGGGAAGTAGAAATGATTCAATTATGAGAAGCTTTTCTTCCATTATGTAAAGTGCTGGCTGATAGCACAACCTACTAATGCAGTGAGCACCACAAAGGGATGCTTTAATCCCTTTTTTTCCCCGTCAACCACCGCCCCCCCCCCCCCCCCCCCCCCCACTCCCATCCCCACCTCCCCCACCGGGTACAGCGCTAGTAATTCCCTACACTCGTACTGTGTTGTAAATTCTATTACATTTTACTAAGAATGACAGGAGCCTTGGCGAGAACATTTGACTGAATCCAAGTTGTTGTATGAATCTATAATTTTACCCTTTTAAACGCCCATCCACCGCTCTTTTACTTGTAAATTGTTACGTATTTTAAATTCGATGAACTTTAAAGCAAGTCAACGTCCATTATTATGTATTTATGAGTTCTACCAATTTGGAGATGTGAGAGATGCGACAGTGTTGATAGACCCAGCAGGTCTCTTTAAATACAATGAGGCTCAACATTTCTGTCTGAATTTGATTCCTTAATTTTGCTGAATATGCAAAACACAGTACACTTGTTACAGCTAGATTATGCACATTACTGTAAAGGTATATCAAATCTGCTTTGTGTGTGAGACTCAGCACATTTACCACCACACAACAACAACAACAACTTGGTTGTATATAGCGCCTTCCACGCCACAACAACAACATATTATATTCGGGAGCTCAGTGGTTAGAGCACTTGCCTTATAAGTGTTCGAATCCAGGCAGATCAGGATGAAACCTTGGGCAGATTTCCTTGCGCCACACACCTAATAATAATCCCTCAAACAAAAACACAATAATAAAAATTGGTCATTTTCAAACCCTGACTGTTTGCTGTGTGCAATTGGCTGCCGCATTTCACCCACAAATATACAGTTAATTCACTTTACAGTATATTCTGTGAAGCGCTTTGAGACATTAGTAAGATGTGAAAAGCGCTACATCAAAATGCAAGGATATTATTATGATTCATATAGAAATGTACATTTACTTTCACAGCAGTATATATCACAGTGCCATTGGACCATCAGACTGAAGAGTTCAGTACCGGAAAGTGAAATGGGTTGTTAAACAGCTGAGTGCTGGCCGTTCACTTGATTGGGCCTCAGTCACAAGCAATTGGCCAAATGCTGGAATTGTAAATCCTACTGCACTAAGCGATCAGACCACTGATTCCTCCTGGGAGTTCCTTCATAAATCAACAGCGTTGCAGGGCCAGGAGAAAGGACCTGTACAATTATCACCAACCTTCAGGGGAATGTGACAGTGTGCAGTTGTCGCAGTCAGGTTTGCTCTTATTGTTTTCAGTCAATGGTCATTGCAAGAGGTTTGGGAGGGTTCAGCCCACCAGCACGGTGTTTATACTGTACTGGAGTCCTGTAGCTCAGTGGTAAGAGTACTCGCCT
Source organism: Hydrolagus colliei (assembly GCA_035084275.1). Taxonomy (NCBI): domain Eukaryota; kingdom Metazoa; phylum Chordata; class Chondrichthyes; order Chimaeriformes; family Chimaeridae; genus Hydrolagus; species Hydrolagus colliei. The sequence continues at coordinate 81,527,689 of CM068742.1, forward strand.
TACAAATGAGACACCTGTGTTCAATTCCAGACAGGGCAAAACCTTGGGCAAGTTTCTTTACTCCACGCGCCTGATAAGAATCCCTCAAAAAATTGATAATTTCAATCAATGACTTTGTGGGACACTGCTGTGCGCAATTGGCTGCCACGTCTCACCCACATTTATACAGTTGATTCACTCTACAGCATATTCTATGAAGGCACTTTGAGATGTCTAGAAGATGTGAAAAGCGCTATACCAAATGCAAGGATTATTATTAGTAATAGTAACTGTGATATCTCTGCAACTACAAATATCACACACATTCGTTGGTGACCGGGTATAGACTGCACAGTATAATATGGTTTATTAGTAATCAACACTTGTCACGAGATGGCGCTAACACAACTCCTCCCTCCTTAATGAAGACGTTACAAATACTGACATTCAAATGTGATGTTATAAATTTGTGTACATCATCATGTTTCAACTGTGACATAGAAATAAAGATGATTTACAACACCATTTCTTGGGTATAACTTTGTTTCAATGAGTTGAATTATAATTCTCATTTCTATTTATTTTAACATAATATGCATGTAAACCTTTTCATGCCCATGCCATACATTTTAAGAAACTTATCCCTGTAACATGTAATCCTTCTTACCGAGACATTTTCTTTAAATTGTCTTTTCCAACTTAAATTTGGACCTTATCACTATATGAATATAACCTGAAAATCATTTCACACAAAGTTAAAATAACTCTGAATAAATGTAATGTTTTTCTTACACAACATTTCCACATGTTTAAGGAGTAACTCTGTTGCTTCTTGCTCACTAATCAAACTTAGCCACTGGGTTTCTGCTTCTAACTGGATACCTTCCCTGACCAAAAGTTTCAGGACCCATGGTAGCACTCGGACTTGTTATGTGTTGAGTCTGGCGTTCACCTTGACCTTCACTTCTAGTCTCCATTTCATCAGTCATGTTCTATTACATGGAACTGAACCTTCATTTTCATGCACATTTCAACTCTTGTCTTCTGTTGAGCCTTCTGGTACCAGTACTGATTCATTTGTTGGCCTACATCTGGTATCAAGACTGCCTGGTTCATCAGATTGATTCATTTCTTGCCAATTTCCCTGTGCTTGTGTAGGTAAAACATGATCGATATGAACAAACTTGAGCTTGCCACTTTCAAACATCTTGATCCAATATGTGCGAGGTCCACATACTTTCACTACTCTTCCTTGTAACCACTTCACCCATTTGTGATGATGGTTCTTCACTTTAACCTTCTGGTTCAACTTCAGACTTCTTTCTTTCACCCTACTCCTATCATGGTTCTCTCTCTGTCTCTCCTGTTTCCCTCCTATAGTCTGCTAAGTTTGGTTTTAGCAATGAGAATCTTGTTCTCGGTTTTCTCTTTGGGAACAACTCAGCAGGTGTTCTGCCTGTAGTAGAGTGAGGTGTGTTTCGATAAGTTATCAGAAAGTTTGCCAGTTGTGAGTCAATGATAACTGACATTTCTTTGGGTTTGCATCTAGCATTTGCTTGACTAGCGTGCGCTTGACAATTTGCACTGTGCGCTCTGCAGCTCCATTCGAAGCTGGATGGTATGCAGGTACTCTAGTGCACTTCACACCATTCTTTTTCATGAATTGCGCAAACTCTTCTGAACAGAACTGAGGTCCGTTGTCGATTTCCTCTGGAAATCCATATGAAGCAAACAACCCTCTCAAAATATCCAAAGTTTTGCTAGAGGTTGTTTTGTTCATCGGAAACACCTCAACCCACTTGGAATGACTATCTATCACAATGAACAACTGCTTAGATCTGCAAAATCTATGTGTAACCTTTGCCACACTCTGGCTGGCCATTTTCATGGCTGTAGTGGTACTGGTGGTGGACTCTTTCCAACCGACTCACATGCACTACACTGTTTAACTGTGTTTTCAATGTCTTTATCCAAACCTGGCCACCATAGGTAGTTTCTAGCTAGACTCTTGGTCAGACACATCCCTAGGTGTTGATCGTGAAGATCACCTAACAACTGTACTCTGTACCTTTCAGGGATTACCACTCTAGCCTCCCACATGACACATCCTTGGTCAATTGACAATTCATGTCTCCCAACAAAGTATGGCCTAATTTCTTTTTCTGACTCAGTTATATGACTGGGCCACCCACTGGCAATATAGTCATGCACCTTGGATAAAAATCCTCACCCCCCACGCTGCCGAAACACTCCTGCACGCATACATCACCTCACGGCTGGACTATGGAAACTCTCTCCTCGTCGGCCTCCCCAGTTTCTCCATTCACAGGCTGCAGGTCATCCAAAACTCTGTAGCCCATGTACTATCTCGCACCCACCTCTGTGACTACATAACCCCCACCCTCGCCCGTCTCCACTGGCTCCCCATCCTCCAGAGGATCGAGTTCAAGATCCTCGTCCTCACCTTCAAGGCCTTACACGGCCTTGCCCCGCCCTACTTAACCGACTTACTTTCCCCCTATAAGCCCACCCGGTCCCTCCATTCAGCAGGTCTTGGCCTGCTCCAAGCCCCCCGCCCGAACCGCCCCACCATTGGAGGCCGGGCTTTCAGCTTTTCTGCTCCCACTCTGTGGAATTCCATCCCCCAATCCCTCCGTCTTCTTTCTTCCCTTTCCTCTTTCAAGGCCGGTTTGAAGACTTTCCTCTTCGACCGTGCCTTTTGTTCCCCCCCGAATTTTTCGACCTCCCCTACGTGTTTCACCCCTTCCCGAACACCCCCCTCCGAGCTCGGGTCACATGCCTCCTGTGCAGCGCCTTGGGACGTCCTCCCGACGTGAAAGGCGCTTTATAAGTTTAAGTTGTTGTTGTTGTTGTTGTTGTCGTCCCTACGAGTTGCCTTGCTGATGTCACTTGATGTGACTGGCAGCTCTTCAATATGGGAAAAATAGAACACATCTTCCCTGTTTGGTTTCATTTCTGATGCTAGAGGTAGCCTCGACATTACATCGGCATTACAATGATCTGCTGACCTACGATATTGTATGTCATACTGGTATGCTGACAAGATCAACGCCCATCTTTGCATTCTGGCTGCTGCCAGAGTAGGTATCTGTGATTTTGCATTTAGGATGGCTGTCAAAGGTTTATGGTCTGTTTCAATGATGAACTTGCGACCATACAAGTATTTGTGGAATCTCCTAACTCCGAAAATCAAGGCCAAAGCTTCTTTCTCTATTTGGGCGTAGTTTTTCTCACTACTACTCAGGGCTCTAGAAGCGAAAGCTATCGGTCTCTCTTCCCCTGTTTCTAACACATGAGAGATAACCGCACCAACCCCATATGGGGAGGCGTCACATGCTTGATTGTCTTGGTGACATCATAGTGTCCCAACATTGTACCATCTACTAGCTGTTTTTTACACAACTTGAAAGCCTGGTCACATTCACGTGTCCATTTCCATCTTTCTTCAAAAGCTAATTCGAGGGGTGTATAAAGGTTGCCAAATTTGGGATGAATTTTCCATTGTAATTCAACAATCCCAAGAATGATCGGAGCTCAGATGTGTTTCTGGGAATGGGCGCATTCCTGATCGCATCGACCTTAATCTGGGTTGGGTGCAATCCATCTTTGTCCACCTTGTGCCCTAGGTACTCTACCTAGAACATCTCACATTTGTGGGCCTTGACATGTACTTGGTGTTTCTCTAGCCTTTATAACACCATGTGTAGCCTTTCATCGTGAACCTGCCTATTTGGCGCAGAGATGAGTATGTCATCAAGGTAGCATACTACCCCATCGATTCCCTCTAGAATCAGAGTCATGACACCTTGGAAGATTCCTGGGCTTGACAAAATGCCAAATGGTAACCTATTGTATTGATACTGGTCCATATGAGTGTTGATAGTCAAGTACGCCTTTGACTTCTCATCTCACTCTAATTGTAAGTAGGCATTTGATAAGTCCATTTTAGAGAACACTTCACCACCTACCAATGTGTTGAGAACAAATCTTCTACATTTGGTAACGTGTCAAGTGCACTACACTCAACAACTTGATTCACCTTGTTGTCCCCACAGATTCTGATACAACCGTCAGATTTTGGAACTACGACTATGAGAGTAGCCCAATTACTTTCTTCTACCTTACTGATAATGTTCTCATTTTCAAGTCTTTTCAGTTCTTTCTCGACTTTTTCTCTCATTGGGTATGGCACTGGGCGCGGCTTGTAGTGCACTGGCCTTGCTTCACTTTGGACTCCTACACTCGCCTTGTATCCGCTGATTGGTGCACCGGATTCACTGAACACCGTCGGGTGCTTCTTTATCACCTCTTTCTGTGTTGTGAATGAGGTTTGCACATGGAAGATTTCTTGCCAATCTAATTTCAGCGATTTCATCCAATTTCTACCAAGTAATGCTGGCTTTTCTCTCTTTACCAAAGAATTGGCAAATCCGCACATTGATCCTTAACTGGAACATACACTCTACCCACAACTGGGATGATCTCTCCTCCATAGCTACTCAACTCGACCCTTGCAGCTTATTTTGGCTCAGCTTCTCTTGGTACAGTGTTTCAGACACCACACTGACTGCTGCCCTAGTATCAACTTCCATGTTTAACTGGGACTCCATCCAATGCTACTTGGACCTTGATGCTATGCGACTTGCTACTACTTGACGCTTTTGTGCTGTAGATAGTGTGGATCTCCACTGGCTCCTCAGAGTCCTCGCTTTCCTGGTGTCGCTCAACTATATGCAGAAACTGACAACTTTTCTTGACCGCATTCGCCCCCTTGGCCTTGAAACAAGCCTTTGCAAAATGCCCAGTCTTGTGGCATGAATAAAACTCCACTTTCGTGAATGGGCAAGATTGTGCTGGATGAGAACCCAGACATCGATAGCATGACTTTGAACTAGTCCCGTTACTCTTCCCTGGAGGGCGACTCACTGGTGCCTTGGACTTCGGTGTTTTCGGTTTGTACACCTGCAGCTTGTTTACCTCCCCCACTGACGGGCAATAGCTTGCTGAAACTTCCTTTGAATCTCTCTCGGCCATGTCCATAGACAAGGCAGTTTGACATGCCAAGTCAAATGTTAGCTGTGACGTTGTCATTAATTTGCTTCGGATACGGTCACTCTTCAGTCTGCACACAAACCGATCTCGTAAAGCACGGTCCTGGAAATCTCCAAAATTGCAGTGTATTGAGTTTTTTCAATGCTACGATAAAATTGCCAAAGTCTTTCTCTGGTCATTGACACCTGGTACCAAATCAGTAACTCTCTGCAATCTCTAATGGCTTTTGGTCATAGTGTTCTGTAAGTTTCTTAAGGATGTCCTTCAATGGTGTGTCCTTAAGCTTAGCTGGGGCTAACAAATTCTTCACTGTTTCATACATCGGGCCCCACTTCCGTAAGAAAGATTGCTCTCTTTCTTTCTTGCATTGCTTTATTTACACTTGAAGCATTACAACAACAACAACAATTTACATTTATATAGCGCCTTTCACGTCGGGAGGACATCCCAAGGCGCTACAATTTCAACAATATTATTGGCAGCAAAGAACATCTCCAACCGCTCAATGTATGTACTAAACATTTCCCGGCTTCGTTGAAACTCACCCAATCGTCCGATGTGCGCAAAACTTGACCGGATTTGTAGCTCTCAATCAAAACGAAAAGTCATCACACAACTCTCCACAACCTTGTAGAGTCCATGTCCTACAAACAGAATTAGCTAGGGAATTTGCAATCCCATCCTCGTCGTCAATTTGTGATATCTCTGCGACTAGAAATATCACACGTGTTCACACGCTGGTGACCGGGTATAGACTGCACAGTATAATGTGGTTTATTAGTAATCAACACTTGTCACGAGATGGCTCTATCACAGTAATATTATTATTATTACTACCGCAGTCAGAAAAGCTGCAGTTGGGAGGCAGTGAGAGGAATTTAACAGTCTGCCTCCCGAGGCACAACAGAAAATCATTCTCTCAAGTGGTCAGTTACACACCAAGGTGAACTTGTCATTAAATAATGCTGGCACCTGTTCTAGTGTGCAGCATGGTTCACTGTAAACATTTATCATCACAGACGGTTGTCAATAACGGTGGTTAATAAAATATTTGCATTTGATATAGCACCTACACCAAGTCAAATCACTTCACAGGAAATTTGCAGTTTTGTACACAATGGTAAGTCTTTCAAGTGAACGACCAACTTTTTCTGTACGATTATTGGCGGGGACACCAGAGGAAATTCCCTCCTTCTTTTGAACAGTGTCATAGACAACAATTCCACAGAAAGAAAACGTTGGGAGAATTTACAGTGTTGGGTAGGTCACTAGGAGAAGTTATTCTTTTCAAATACAGGACAACCGACCAGCACACAAGGATAAAGATGACCACAGTTTTAAGGGAGTGAACCACAAGCAACAATTAGACAAGCTGGGCTCTTCAGCTTTGACAGAAGAAGATTCAGAGGAAACCTCCTAAAGATACTTATGATTTTAAATGCGATTGATAAACAGGAACAGTATTTTAGGCCACACCTAACCAGTACAAAAGAGGATATTAGTTTAGAATTGCAAAGAGCAATTTCAGGACAGATACCAGGACCTTTTTTCTTTACTTAGAGGACAATCTGGATCTGCCAGAAAGCGTCATTGAAGCCAGGACACTGAACTCATTTATAAAGCAGCTTGATGCTGTGACGGGATATAATAATAATCCTTGCATTTGATATAGCTCTTTTCATGTCTCCTAGATGTCTCAAAGTGCTTCACAGAATATACTGTAAATTGAATTGACCGTACAGTATATTTGTGGGAGAAACGCGGTAGCCAATTGCGCACAGCTGTGTCCCACAAGCAGTCGTGGATTGAAATGACCAATTTTTTTTTGAGGGATTATTATTAGGCGTGTGGAGTAAGGAGACTTGCCTAAGGTTTCATCCTGCCTGGATTCAAACACAGATCTCATGCTTGTAAGGCGAGTGCTCTAACCACTGAGCTACAGAACTCCACAGGAGGAATGATGATTAGGTGAGTATTCTGGAAGGAAGAAATCATCTGATCCATACCAATGGTAAATCCAGTACTGTGGGTGCAATACCTTACAACAACAACAACAACAACAACAACAACATTATATTTGTATAGCGCCTTTCACATTGGGAGGACCTCCCAAGGTGCTAGACAGACAGTATTACCAACCCAAACTGGGGGATTGGGGAAGATGGAGGGCAGGGGGAGAAGGATGTTGATCAAAAGCACAGTCAAGGAGGAGGGCCTTGAGGTGGGCCTTGAAGGAAGCGAGGGAGGGGGCAAGGGATGAGGGACTGCAGGATGGAGTTCCAGAAGGTGGGGGCAGAATGGCTGAAGACCCACCCGCCAATGGTGGAGCGGGCAAGGCGGGAGGTGAAGCAGGCCGGAACCCACCGAGCAGTGGTAGCGGGCAGGTTGGTAGGGGGTTGGTTACTTAACCCAGTCGGGTTGGTAGGGGGTTGGTTAAACAACAACCCTAACCCTAACCCTTGCACTTACATAACGCCATCCACGCAGGGTAGCGACTCAGAGCACGGTGACGATATCTCACATATAGCATACAGGAAGTGATGTTAGTGGTACTTGTTTGCATAAAGAAGCACCAGAAGACTTATTGGAGTCCTGTAGCTCAGTGGTTAGAGTACTTGCCTTGCAAGCAAGAGACCTGGATTCGATTCCAGGCAGGGCGAAACTTTGGGTTACACATGCCTGATAATATCCCTTCAAAAACAAGCAATAATATAATTGGTCCCTTCAATCCACGACTGTTTGTGGGACACTGCTGTGCGCAATAGTCAACTCACTTTACAGAATATTCTGAGAAGCACTTTGAGACGCCTAGATCACATGAAAAGCACTATATCAAATGCAATGATTATCTATATATAGAAGCCTTAGGTATGTTTCCGCAATTGTGTCCTCCTGAAACGGATGATGGTGTGTCAAATCTGATGATACAGCGGGGAGAGGAGCTGAGCTGTGTGTGTGTTTGTGTGAGAGATACACAGTGAGACACAGCGGCAATTCACTTGTCTGATTAGAGTTGGAATAATGTAGTAATAATAATAATAATAATCATTGCATATATACAGCGCAATATCATGTCGTTGAGACGTCTCAAAGCGCTTCACAGAATCTATATATATAACAGCCTTAGGTATGCTTCCGCAATTGTAACAATGAACTTCTAAAAGGAAAACAAAACCAATACAGCTTAAAAAACAACAAAGATAAAACAACCCAGTGATTAAAGCTCACCCTTTTTTTTTGTAAACAACAAATACATTATTTTTTAAAAGTTTCAAAATATATGAATAAGCGTGTTCAAAAACACTAGGCTGCATATGTTACGTGGGGGTATAGCTAGTTATTATTAACAAGAGAAAGTGGGTTCAGAGTTGCAAAAGGCAATTTCAGGACAGATACCAGTAAGTTTGACTGAGAGGAAGGGCCTGCTTTGACCTCAGGTTAGGTGTTGTACTCACAAGTGGTCATTGACATGAGTGGGAGTGTTCTGTAATGTCCTCAAGTGGATGTATACCAAATATATAATAAAGATCGTAATACTGTAAAATTACTTTGAGATTTTTTAATGTGACATGTTTCTGTAAAATAGCAAGTTCTTCCTCCATTAGTTATCAATATAAGTACAGTACTCATAGTTATCAGTGAATCAACTTACTATATGGGCAGTTTCATACCCGATATCAATGTGGATTCCTGTAGCTCAGTTGTTAAAACACTCACCTCCCAAGTTTGTTGTGAATCTCAAGTGGTTCAAATGAAAGTGTAGTGATGATCTGTAGAAAAATACACCACAATAAGATTTCATCAGGAGATAATAATTCCTTCAAAACAACAGTTTTTTTTTAAAAAACATAATAATTTGGTCACTCAAATTGTTGTGAATGTTTGTGGAACACTGCTGTGTGCAATTGGCTGCCTGTTTCACCTACAAAACATACAGTCAATAAACTTCATAGTACGTTCTGTGACGCGCTTTACATGTCTAGCGGATGTGATAATGCACTATATCAAATGCAAGGATTGTTATTATCAGACAAGTGACTTCCTGTGAATCAGTAAATCTGTGAATCAGTGAATCAACTTACTATATGGGCAGTTTCATACCAGATATCAATGTGGATTCCTGTAGCTCAGTTGTTAGAACACTCGCCTCCCAAGTTTGAGGACCTGAATCTGGGCAAAACATTGGCCAAGTTTCCTTACTCCACACCTAGCAGGAAGCAGGAACTCGGGTTGTTAGTCAAATAGTGATTGCTTTTCTGGGGGGTAATAATCCCTTCACAAAATAGATAATAAATTTAAAAACAATAATAATTTGGTCACTCAATCCACACCCACAAAATGTACAGTCGATTCACCTTACAATATATTCTGTGAATCTCTTTCAATCGTGTCAAAGATGTGATAAGGCGCTATCTCAAATGCATGGATTACATGTACATCCTTTGCCGTTCTTAGAGTAAAAACACAAAATGGTCGTCTTCTCTGTAAGTCGTAAATGTTCTAGTGTTAGCTGACAACTATTCTGCTCTTTTGGGTAAGTTTTGCAAACTTGTCTCTGTGTACTTAGAAATACCGAGAAAGGACTATCATCCTATTGACTCCAGGCACAGATTCAAATCCAGTCTGAGTCTAACCTTTATTTTGTGAATCAAGTACTACAATATAATCCTTGTATTTGGTAAGCACCTCCAAAGTCAAACATCTCAAGTGGTTCAAATGAAAGTGTAGTGATGATCTGTAGAAAAATACACCACAATAAGATTTCATCAAAATCAAAATCAAAATAATTCCTTCAAAACAACAGTTTTTTAAAAAAAACATAATAATTTGGTCACTCAAATTGTTGTGAATGTTTGTGGAACACTGCTGTGTGCAATTGGCTGCCTGTTTCACCTACAAAACATACAGTCAATAAACTTCATAGTACGTTCTGTGACGTGCTTTACATGTCTCGCGGATGTGATAATGTACTATATCAAATGCAAGGATTGTTATTATCAGACAAGTGACTTCCTGAATTATCGGGAGGATTATTGGCTAGGATACAGAGAGAGACTCCTCTTCAAAAGACAGAATGTGCGGGAGGGTAGGATGAAGTGGATAGCTCTTTCTGGTCTCTTTCTATGTTTTAAACGTCTATGGTGTTACACTGGATGTCTAGAAGCCCGAGTCTAATGTGGGAATTAAATTCACAAGTGTTTAATAGTTAATAGTGAGTTAATAGTGCTGCCAACTGAGCCATGCTAACAATATAATTACTATATTCTTATCATTCAGAAGTTAGTCTGTATCTGGAAACATCTGCAGCACCATGAATTCACAATACTGTACATAGTAAGAAAAGCCCTTCAAGGTCACTGACAACAATTCACAGTCAGTTTGCCTGATGTTACATTGTGGATATCTGGGAGTCCTGTGGTTTAGTGGTTAGAGCACTCACCTCACATAAGAGAGACCTTGGTTTGATTCCCGGCAGGGCAAAACCTTAGGAAAGTTTCGTGACTCCAAACGCCTGATAATAATCCCTCAAGAAAAAAAAATGAGTCACTTCAATCCACGACTATTTGTGGGATGCTGCTGTGTGCAATTGGCTGTCACATTTCACCCACAAATGTACCGCTAATTCACTTTACAGTATATTCTGTGAAGTGATTTGAGAAGTCTAGAAGATGTGAAAAGCGCTGTTTCAAATGCAAGGATTATTACTACTATACAATTGTGCTCTTGTCTTTGCTTTTCATTAGTCTACAGCTCTAGGGCAGTTATGTGTGAAGTTCTGAATGCAATTAGTTCCAAATTCAGAGCAAAAGATATTCACAAACAAATTCTGCATTTTTTTTACTGCAGCAAGAAGTTTATGCAGAATAAAATAACAAAATTATATGATAATAGTCCAAAATCAATAGACCTAAGTCCAAATACTAGTGCATATACACTCACTCTCCTCACCCTCAGCAACATGTTACAAGAGCAGCATAGGTTCTCTTTAAAACAAAGAGTTAGTGTCTGCAGGATTACATGGCCATGTTAACTCAATTGCCCTCTTGTTAAGTCGATTGCCCAGAAACTGTAAAACAATCCATTCCTTTATATCCCCAAATAATAGTGAGATCGGGTGGCTCCATTGGTTGAGCATCAAAAGATTGCTACTAAACTGCAGAGTTATTCTCATATTATGTTAAATAGAGACTGAAGTTGATGGAGTTTTTCTCATCTAAAATAGACCGAGTTTATACTGAGGAGAGATCAGGCTGTGTAATCTCAGTTTAGTGATGGAGCACAGAAAAATAATAAGGTTATTACACTGGACGCTTGTCATTAGAGCATAAGGTTGTCACGCTGGACGCTTGTCATTAGAGCATTTGCCTTGCAAGCAAGAGATATGGGTTCGATTCCAGGCAGGGGGGAAACCTTGGGTAAGTTTCCTTACTCCACATGCCCACTGCTGGCAAGCACCATTAATAATCCCTCGAGAATTTTTAAAAATAAATTGCTCATTTCAATCCACGGCTGTCTGTGGGACATTGCTGTGCGCAATTGGCTGCCGCGTTTCACCCACATATATACAGTCAATTAAATTTACAGTATATTCTGTGAAGTGCCTTGAGACGTCCAGAAGACATGAACAGCGCTATATCAAATGCAAGGATTATTATTATTTCTTATTAGCCAATTGGTGGATTGCTTCTCCTGGGGTAATATTATTACAGTACTTTGCAATAATCTGCAATCAATCCACAACCATTTTTGGGACACTACTGTGCGCAATTGGCTGTCACGTTTCGCCCACAAAATATAGAGCCAAAGAGACATCTCGAAGATGTGATAAGACACTCTATCAAATTCAAGGATTATTATTCATTATTATTATAGTGAATCAGTGTAATTCTCGCCTGTAATATTGTACGATTCTATAATTATAAAATAATTATTATTACAGATTACAATTTGCTTTGTGTAATTGTTTATTGTGGGTATCCTTTTGATCGCTTTGATTAATGTTCTGAATAAAATATCTACAGAACCTCCTCAAACTAATTGTGTGTCCAGTGATTGCTTTTGATGAGTACTTTCTGGTAGCACGATGAACATTGGGAATATTCACTGTGATTCATTTAATAATTGTGGAGATGTAGCTAAAATATACACCCTTGTCCTCCTACAAAACGCATAGTCACTGCACTTCACAGTAAATCACTGTATCCCTCCGCTCCTTTGTTCCCCATCTTCAGGTCGCACCTCAAGATCGTCCTATTTGACTGCGCCTAAGGTCACCTCCTCTCCCCCCACCAAGCCCCCGGCTCTTTATCAAGCACTCGGGGACGCTACCCTGCATGAGGGGTTCTATAGAAATGCACTTGTTAATAATAATACAAACAATAATCCTTGAATAGCACTTTTCAAAGCGCTTCTCAGAATATACTGTAAAGTGAATTGACTGTATATTTGACTGTAATTGACTGTAAACCAGCAACCAATTGTGCATAGCAGTGTCCTACAAACAGTCGTGGTTTGAAAATGACCAATTTTACTACTGTATTGTGTTTTTTTTGGGAGGGATTATTATTAGGTATGTGGATTATTATTAGGCAAGGAAACTTGCCCAAGGTTTCGCCCTGACCTGCCCGGATTCAAAACAATAACAACAAAATTGCACTTATATAGTGCCTTTCACGTCGGGAGGACATCCCAAAGCGCTGAACAGTCTGGTCGGGACCCGAGCAGGTGGGGTGGGGGGTGGGGGGTGGGGGATGGTCAAAGTAGGAGGAAGGGGAAGGAGAGTGGGAGAGGGGGATGAGTTAGTGGGGCAGCTGAAGGCACGGTCGAAGAGGAAGGTGTTGAGACCGGCCTTGAAGGAGGAAAGGGAGGAAGCAAGGCGAAGGGGCTGCGGGATGGAGTTCCACAGTGTGGGAGCAGAGAGGCTGAAAGACCGACCGACGATGGTTGGGCGGTTAGGGCGGTGGACACGGACCAGGCCTGAGTCTGGTGAACGGAGGGTGTGGGCAGGCTGGTAGGGAAACACAGGTCTCAAGCTTGTAAAGCGAGTGCTCTAACCACTGAGCTACAGGAGCTCCACACTGTTGTTGTATATCAATGCAATGATTGTTATTTATATAAAATGATGCCATACTGCACTGTATAATTCAAATTCCATCAGAGGGAGCTCTACACCAGTCTGTGATATGGAGGACAGTGACACTGTTCTCACACACTTTGCATTTTAGAGGGGCAAGGGGATAGCAGGGGACTAGAAGGGATAGGAGCTTGTATGTGACTGTAAACACCGGCACAGACCAGTTGGGCTGAATGCCTGTTTGCTTGCTATATTACTGTACATAATTCTATGTAATACTCTATGCACTGCTCACCATACCAGTTTGTGAGCATGGTTTTGAGCACAAACCGTGCTTGTCACTAGACAAAGTCGCTCAAAGTTGAGGTGGAGCTGAGAAGACAACAACAACAAGCAAAATTACATTTATAGAGCGCCTTTCACGTCGGGAGGACGTCCCAAGACGGAGAATTAAAGGAGAAGGGCTTTCTCATGTGTCAAACACCCAGTTAGCATCTTACACACCAATGAACCTGCCACCAGAGGGTACTGTAAATCAGCCTGGAAAGCACCACTCAGCCCTACATGGTTCAAAGTTAAACAAACTACTTTTGTCCCGCAATACACTTTTGTCTTGAAATTGAAGACATGCAGCATTGTGCGAAATTCTTATATTCCGTCTTAATTTGGAAACTTTTTTGATAATAAGACCTGTGGATACTGATTTTGAAATGAAGACAAAATTAATTGAAGAGTTTTCCACAATTCTGTACAATATTATGTTTTCAGGAGAGGCAAATTTCAGACTGCTCCCCGTTGACTACAAAAGCTGCCGAAACCCTGGTCCCTGCCTTTGTCACCTCTCTGCTGGGGTACTCTGACACTGACCTCACAAGGATCCCCTTCTCTACCATTCACAAAATTCAGCTCATCCAAAACTCTGCCATCTGTATTCTCAACGGCACCAAACATCAGTCCCCAATTACCCCAGTCCTTGCCAAGATCCTTACTCTCGTGTTTAAATCCCTCCGCCCTTTGGCGCCCCTTAACTCTCAAACATCCTCTCTCCTCAAAGCAGTACCCACTGCCTCTGCTCTATTGGGTCCCACCAACTCCTTATCCCCCAAATCCTCTGCTCCATCATCGGCAGCCGTTCTTTCAGCCAATATGCCCCAAAACTTTGGAACTATCTCCCTTCACCTCACCAAGCCAGTCAAGAACCTAGGTATCTTGCTCGATCCCCAACCATCGTTTCTCCCCCATATCCATGCCATAACATGCTCTGCCTGCCCTCACCTCTTCAACATTGCCCAACTCTGCGACTACCTCACCCCTCAGGCTGCTAAAACTCTCATTCATGCCTTCATTACGTCCAGACTTGACTACACCAATGCCCTGCTTGTTGGCCTTCACAGCTCCTCCCTCCATAGGCTGCAGATCATCCAGAACTCTGCCGTCTGTGTCCTCTCCTGCACCAGACTTCACAAACCTATGCGCCCATCCTCACCTGACTTTGTTGGCTTTCCATTACTCCAAGTATTCAATTCAAGATTCCGGTCCTTACCTTTGTAGCCATCTATGTCCTTGCCATCTATGTCACAAGCTTCGCTCTCCCATTACCCCAGTCCTTGCCTGACTTCACTGGCTCCCTATCCCAGAGAGATCCTCACCCTTGTCTTCAAATCCCTTCACTCCTCTGCACCACCCCTACCTCTCCGACCTCCTCTCTCCTCAAACCAGCACCCGTTGCCTTCACTCCACTGGGTCTGGCCTTCTCCATGTCCCCCGAATCCTCCACTCCCCCCTCAGCAGCCATGCCTTCAGCCACTATGCCCTGAGGCTCTGGAATTCCCTTCCTCACTCCCTTCGCCTCGCCCCTCTTTTCTCAGCTTCAGGTCCCAGCTGAAGACCTTTCTCTTCGACCGCGCCTTTGGTCACCTTTCTACACCTGCCCCTGGCTCGGTCCCGGGATCTGCTGTTGTGAAGCGCTCTGAGACGCCGTCCGGCGTGGAGGGCACTATATAAATCAAAGTTGTGTTGTTATTGCCCCACCCTATCTCTGTGACCTCCTAATCCCCTATCAACCTGTCCGTTCCCACTCCGGCCAGCTCCATATCCCTCGACTTACCCACTCCACCATTTGCGGTGAGCCCTCAGCTACTCTGCCCCCAACCTTTGGAATCCCATCCCACAATACCTCCACCCTACCCCCTCCCTAGGCTCCTTCAAATCCTGCCCGTGGTCCTTCTCTTCGACCATGCCACCGGTCACCCCGCTTCTCCTCCCTTCCCTCTACCATCCCTGATTCCTGCTCAGGTCTGAAACATGGACTGTCCAGCACCTTGGGACGACCTCCCAACATGGAAGGCGTTATATAAATGTAATTTTGTTGGCGGTGGTACTGTCGATGGGCCTGTGCATGCCCTGTTGCATGGCACCCGGGGCTGTCCTCCCTGCTGTGGGTGGTGTGCACTGGCCTGTCTGAAACAGGCCAATTACTAACACAAAATGTGATGACAGTCATCTGAATAACTTCCTAACCTGACTGACTGGGGAGTGTCAGAGAAGGGATGCAGGCTAGAGTGATTACATATAATAATAATCACAATAATCCTTGCATTTGAAATAGTGGTTTTCACGTCTTCTAGATGTCTCAAAGCCCTTCACAGAATATACTGTAAAGTGAATTGACTGTATACTTGTGGGTGAAACGCGGCAGCCAATTGTGCATAGCAGTGGCCCACAAACAGTCGTGGATTGAGTGACCACATCATTATTGTTTTTTTAGAAGGATTATTATCCCCGGATAAGTGATCCATCAATCGGCTAACAACCAGGTTCCTATTTAGTGCTAGGTAAACAGAGGCGTGTGGAGTAAGGAAACTTGCCCAATATTTCACCCTGCCAGTAATCAAACTAATTTCTCTTGCTTGCGAGGCAAGTGCTCTAACCACTGAGCAATAGGAGACATGCAGGATAGAATGGAAGCAAGATCCGTTCAATGGAAACCACTACAAAATGACTGCATCAATTCATATAATTCCGCTCGTCAGTTTATTTCGAACCCAATCAACAAATTGCTCCTTTAATAGCGTTGATTTATTTTTAGACATGAAGGAGATGTTAATCCTTTTGTGCCCTGAGAGTTAAGTGTGTGGAGGCAAGGCAGGCTGGGGAGACTGCAAGGAGATTAAGAATGTTGATCATCAGTTTGTGATTTCACCATCACAGGACGAATTGGGGCAAGAGCTACATGTTATTTCTGCTCATGGCATCTTTTGGATATTTTTATCACTGATCTAATAACTGTGTCAATAACTGTATCCCCTGTAGAACCAACACCAGCTTGATGTGGAACTAATTTCTTTTCACCAAATACAGAAACTTCGAAGAGTGTTCATCTCCAATATTAATAATCCTTACGTTCAATATAGTGCCTTATCAACATTGTTGAGACGCCTCAAAGTGTGTCACAGAATATATTGTAAAGCAAAATGAGTGTGTATTTTGTGGACAAAACTTTTAAAAGAGAGGTAGACATTTATTTGGGGAGGACGGGTTTGCACGGTTATGGAGAGAGAGTTGGGGAGTGGGATTAAATTGTTCTTTTTTAAGAGCTGGCACAAAATCGATGGGCCAAATGGCCTCCTTTCTGTGCTGTAAGATTCTATGCTTCTATGAAAGGGGCAGCCAATTTGTATACAGTGGTGTCCCACAATGGAGGATTCATTGACCAAATTATTATTATTATTTTTGCACAATTGATGAGGCAGGAGGATGTTTCGCCATGCTTGCCGGTATTTTACTGTGAGGTGCAATGATTTTATTAAATTTCATTTATCAGATATTTCATCAATATTTATCACACTGTTAAATTGCATAGCATTTTAAGAACAACTTTCTGGTTTCTGTGTGTGTGTGTGTGTGTGTGTGTGTGTGTGTGTGTGCATGCGTGTGTGTGTGTGCCTGTGTGTGTGTAAGTCTCACTTCACATCCCTCCTTTTTTGGACACTCGATGTCGGTCTTTCTGTGTATTCACAGGAAGAGGCCAAAGAGCACTGAGCGCTGTGACAGCCGGACCCCAGAGACAATCTGTGAGAGCAGCCAGTCCATCTGTTTCCAGAAGGCCTTTGTGTGCTTGCTTTCCAGGAGGAGGTAAGTGTTCCACCATCTCCTCACCTCTGCAGCCATCCCGAGGGCAGCATGTGGTGACAGTGAGGCCCCGGTAATGAAGGAAGGACTTGACATAGACACAATTTTTATCATAGCCAGGCTGTGTCCTGATGTTGGTTGGACAAGGCCGGTGAAGAGGCATTCTGCCGACATGTCTGACAGTCTCCCTGGGGTACTCCTCTATCAGGTGCATCCCCTTCCCCTCTCTGACGATCCTCACTAACTCTTGCACAGGCTGCTGGGTGATTTCCCACAGGACTGGGTTGTTGCAAGATGTGAATCTCTCAATGTGCAACAGGTGTCTTGCCTCCAGCTGTGTGGGGTAGTTCAGCCTGATCCATCATTCTCAGCACCAGGTACAAGCCCAGGGTGGAGTGGCATTTGCTGCTGACGTAGCAGGGCTCCAATAACAACAACAACAACAAAATTACAGTTGTAATTTTCATGTCAGGTTGACATCCCAATGGGCTGAACAGATGGGGGTCAGAACCCGAACATCGGGTGGAGGACAAAGTTGGGATGAGGGAGGGCACAGAGGTAGGATGGCGACTGAAGGCACTGTTGTAGAGAAGGTCTCGAGACTGGTCTTGAAGGAGGCAAGGGAGGAAGCAAGGCAAAGCGATTGCGGGATGGTTCCAAAGTGTATGAGCAGAGAGGCTAAAAGCCCGGCCACCGATGGTAGAGTGAGTCGGGCGATAGACATGGAGCAGGCAAGAGCCTGCTGAACAAAGGGAGCAGACAGGTTGAAAGGGGGTCAGCAGGTCAGAGAGGTAGGAGGGGGTAAGGCCGTGGATGGGCTTGAAAGTGAGGTCAAGGATCTTAAATTCAATCCTCCGTGAAATAGGGAACCAGTGGAGCCAGGCGAGGGTGGCGGTGATGGGGTCACCTGATCAAGACTGATCAGTCAGGCATCCATCTTCCTTTCCTGCACATAGACAATGGTATCTTTGATTAGGGAGTCTGTCCCAAAGCTTTCGTCCTGGTACCGAACACATTTGGTCAGGGTGGATCACCTGCCCCAGTACCGGGAACACCTTGGCCAGGATC
The DNA here is from genome assembly GCA_035084275.1 of Hydrolagus colliei. Lineage (NCBI taxonomy): Eukaryota > Metazoa > Chordata > Chondrichthyes > Chimaeriformes > Chimaeridae > Hydrolagus > Hydrolagus colliei. Next base: position 81,546,014 of record CM068742.1, read on the forward strand.
TTGTCATCATGTGGAGTCCTGTAGCTCAGTGGTTAGAGACTTGCAAGAGACCTGGGTTCAATTCCAGGCAGGGCGAAACCTTGGCCAAGTTTCCTTACTCCACACGCTTGATAATAATCCCTCAAAACAACACAATAATAAATTGGTCATTTTTATCCACGACTGTTTGTGGGATATTGCTGTGCGAAATTGGCTACCGCGTTTTGCCCACAAATATACAGTCAGTTCACTTTACTACAGCATATTCCGTGAAACACTTTGAGACGTCTAGAAGCTCCACATCAAATGCAAGGATTATTATTATTATTTTTATCTACATCGAGCAGCATAATCGGCCGCCAGTTCTTATTACAGTCTTGTTACATTAATGGCCATACCCTTGGGGTCTGCGAATAAAATTACTCTTCAGAAGATTCCAAAATGGCAGAGACCACGTCTCTGATTTCCGGATGAGGTATTGTATCCCTCGAGTCACATTTGCCCCGGCTGGAGTTCACAAATGAGCAAGAACATTCACATTCTAACGCAGATACATACATTCATCAGTGCAACACAGCTATTGCTCTGACTTACTCCACTGGTACTGCCAGCATCAGCAATTGTGGTGAGTCCAATTGTTTAATACAGCATATATGTCCACAGACTTGGTTTACAAATTATGGTCACCTTACATTGGGATGCGTAAACGAAACCACACTGTGCTCTTCAGGAGATTTCTAAATAGCCCAAGGGCTTGAATATTACAGTTACACACGTAAGACTCTTCCCAGACGCATTCACGGTTTCGAGTGCGAGTGTGTGTGTGTGCGTTTTTAAAATAAGCAAAGTGCTGGTCATGTGATTGCATCAGGCTGCCAGCAGCTAGCTGGAGATCAGATTTCATTGCAGGGGCAGGCATTCCAGATGTCTGTCTGCCTGCGAATAAAGGTTACAGCCATTGAACAAGAGGATCTGGAGCATGGAAAAAGTTTTTTAGGAAACTTTGAGAAAGTTTCTCTGGGCCGATGAGCTAATGGTGGCACTGACAAGAGTGCGCATGCCAGTTGTTGGTGCTGCTGCTGGGGCAGTGGGTGATTTTGCTGCAGTCGTCTCTTCACATCAGCAAGTTGCTCTTGGATGCATTTCCTGAACAATGGGAGCGGGAGCAATCACCATCTGTGTGAGTACAGGCAGCTAGCGAACCCACTCACTGCACTACACCAACTGCAACAGTTTCCGAATAGATGCCACTGTCTCCGCGTTTAGCTAATATATGCTATCCTGAAGCCTTGGGGTTCGGTTTTTCAGTGTGTGTGTGTGTGCTATTTGTTCTTACATATTTTGATCCCCACCAGCATTGTTTTTGTATAGTGGCCAAAGCGAACACTTTAGAAACAAAAAGCCAAACTATTCATTGACTTGCAGAAAAAGGGCACGGAATCCGATTGCTCAGAGCCAGCTCCAAAATAATTTGGCTCATCAACGGCAACTACAACAAATTTTCTGTGTCATAACAACAACAATATTACATTTGTACAGCACCTTCCACGTCAGGAGGACGTCCCAAGGTGCTGGACGGTGAAGTGTTTGCACTCGAGCTGGGGGTTGGAGTCAAGCGGGGTGGACGGCAAGGTGAGGTGGGATGGGAGGATGACCAAAGGCGGGGTCAAAGGGTAAGGTCTTGAGAGCCACAAGCCTTCTGCATTGCCTCGCTGTGGCTTATCGCGTTAAAATAAGGATTGTACTGTACTGGAGACAGAACTGTGTGCCTATAGCAAATAATAAGACCTGTGCCTATCAGGGTGGAGATTGTGCTGAGGATTATCTTTCCGTCTGGCCAGTTGCCAGGAAAGCTAACTATAGTGTTAAAGCACACACCATTACGTAATTCACATTTGCTTAGCCTTGACAAATATTGCCCTGCCCCTACCACCCCCTTTCATCCATATGCATTTCAGAAGCTGCAAGCATCTTGAAGGAGGTCTCTGGGTGGGGGTGGGGGAGGGGATTGCAGCACTTCAGAGCTGCAGCAGCAGCTTCAGGTGAAAGAATATAATAATAATAATCCTTGCATTTGATACAGTGCTTTCCACATTTTCTAGATATCTCAAAGTGCTTTGCAGAATATCCTGTAAAGTGAATTGTCTGTTGTAGACTTAAGGCTAAAAAGTGGCAGCCAATGGCGCACAGCAATGTCCCAAAACAGTCGCGGATTGAATATGTTTTGACAGTGGATTTGATGCCCATAGAATCTTTTAGATGATTGCCATCAAATTTCTAAAAGTCAAATCATACATATCCTGTTAACAATATAAAAGGCAAATGCCTCTCTCCCCAACACACTCATGTTTTTGTAATTTAGTGAGAAGTTATTGAACGGAGTCCTGTAGCTCAGTGGTTAGGGCACTCGCCTTACAAGCGTGAAGCGTGAGAACCTGTGTTCGAATCCAGGCAAGTCAGGGCGAAACTTTGGGCAAGTTTCCTTACTCTACATGCCTAATAATAATCCCTCAAACAAAAACCACAAAAATAAAATTAGTCATTTCAATCCACAACTTTTTGTGGGACACTGCTGTGCACAATTGACTGCCACATTTCGCCCACAGATATACAGATAATTCACTTTACAATACATTCTGTGAAGCGCTTTGAGACATCTAGAAGACGTGAAAAGTGCTAGATCAAATGCAAGGATTATCATTATTATTTAGGTTCTTCACATTTTCCTGGGTTGTAATTTGGTTGCTCTAGATTTTATATTTCCTGATTTTGCCGCAGAACCTCTTTGACATGTGCCCAGTAAAGAGAGACAGCAGCTGGGACTGACTTCTACCTTAGTCTGAGGGTGGCAGCCACAACAAAGAGGACAATGTCTCATACTGACAAAGTATGGTATCGCTCTATGATACTCAGCCAAAGACTGAAAGCCGACTCACTGGTGATCCTTGCATTTCATATAGTGCCTTATCACGTCTTCGAAATGTTTCAAAGCATTTCTCAAAATATACTGTAAAGTAAATTGACTATATTTTGTGGGCTAAATGGGGCAGCTAATTGTTCGCAGCAGTGTTGCAAAACAGTCATGGATTGAAGTGACCAATTTATTATTTTTTAAGGAATTACTATCCCCGGAAAAACAATCTACCAATCAACTAACAACCGGATTCCTACTTACTGCTAGGTAAACAGAGACTTGTGGAGTAATGAAACTGCCCAACGTTCGTCTTACCTGGGAATCAAACCCAAGTCTCTATTGTCTCTATAGGCAACCATTCTAACTACTAAACTACAGGACTTCACAGGATGAGATGCAAATTGCAACCCCAATCTGCCTACTCTTCAAGTGGATGACATTATTTGTGCACAATTGGCTGCCGCATTTCGTCCACAAATATACAGTCAATTCACTTTACAGTACATTCTGTGAAGCATTTTGAAATGTCTAGAAGACATGAAAAGCGCTATATCGAATGCAAAGATTATTATTATTATTTGAAAATATTATTCAAGATTTTCCTGGTATTCTGACCAACAGTCCTCCAGATAAATTGGTCATTCACCTCATGGCTGTGCAGGCAAAATGCCTGTTGTGTTACAGAAATGGGTCACGGCTCGTAACGCAAATCACTTGACATTTCAGCATAATGTGGCTCTATAAAATGTCTTTCTTTTCTTACTTGAACACAGAGTTGCTTTTCTTTAAGAAAAAGTGCAGCCAGGTAACGGATGGGGAAACATTGCCTCTGTAATTCACTCCCTGTAATTCAGGAGGAAAGTTTCTTCAGCTGCTTGGAGGCGTTTAGGCATTTCCTGTGAAGCTACCACCCACTGAGTGGAAAATCAGCTGGAGTCCAAAAGGGCGGTTCAGACATGTCCTTAAACTCCACTCTACATTGAGGCAATGTTGATTATTCCTCAAATTTTAGACTCTAAAAGGGACAGCACTTTCCAATACTTCAAAGATGTTATTCGGTAACATTTTGATGGGTGTCTTGTTATTTTAAAGTCACGAAAAATGCCAACAATAACAGCAAAATCAGATTTGTATAGTGTCTTTCATGTTGGAAGGACATCCCAAGGTGCTGGACAACAACAACAAAATTACATTTGTATAGCAGTCAGTGTTTGAGACCCAAGTTGAATTTGTGAGGGTGGAGGAAAGGGGGAGTGGAAGGTGGGTGACCAACAGCATGGTTGAAGAGGAGGGTCTTGAAGTGGGATTTAAAGGAGGATAGGAAGGGGGTGAGGTGGAGGGATTGCAGGATGGAATTCGAAACAGCATATGCAGCGAGGGCTTAGTCAGAGATGGAAAAACAATTTGCACAGATAGAAGAGTGTTTGGCAGTATTATTATTTGGATGTGAAAAATTTAAACAATATGTACTTGGAAAGAAAGTAATAATTAAAAATTTTCACAAACTATTTGTGGCAATTTTTTGGAAGGGGCTAAATGAAACACCACCTAGGTTACAGAGAATGAGAGTACAGCTACAAAGGTACAATTTAAAGTTTAGATATAAGCCAGGAAATACATTACACGTGGCATATACACTAAGTAGGGCCACATGTGAAAATATAATATAATCCTTGCTTTTGATATACCGCAAAATATTATATTTATATTTCCAAATAAATATGTTTCCAAAAAAAGGTAGTGACATAATGACTGAAGGTTCAGCCACCAATGATGAGGCTGAAAGGGCAACGAAAGTGCGGGAGGCTTGAGTTTGCATATTTGCTTTAAGTACATAAGTGGCAATTGAATATAGAGGAAGCAAGTATAAAAGCAGTGACTTCCAGATTTTGGAAAGAGGTGGACTTGTAGAGTTCGAATTAAGTACTGAGTGAATACACATTGTGTTTTGGATTAAATAACATTGCAGAGGAGATGAGTAAGCGAGTGAAGCTGGAGAAGATCACAGAGATAGGAAAGGCCAAGAGCTTGAGTCATTTCTAGATGAGGTTGAGAATCTTGAAATTGATCCACTGGGAGGGGAGAGTGGGAACGTGAATACAGGGTAAGAATAATAATAATCCTTGCTTTTGATATAATGCGAGATCTCCGAGACGTCTCAAAACGCTTCACAGAATATACAGTAAAGTGAATTGACTGTGTATTTTGTGGGAGAAATGTGGCAGCCAATTGTGCACAGCATTGTCCGACAAATAGTCGAGGGATTGAGTGACCCAACATATTATCTTTTTCTAAGGAATTATTACCCCCGGAAAAGTGATATGCCATTCAACAAAAAATCAGGTTCCTACTTACTGCTAGGTAAACAGAGGTGTGTGAGGTAAAGAAACTTGCGCAATGTTTCACCCTGCCGGGAATCAAACCCAGGTCTCTCGCTTGTGAGGCAAGTGCTTTGACCACTAGGCTACAGATGTCCATCAACGAGTAACCATGCTTCTTTGGCGGGAGGTATGCAGGGAGCTATATTGTATCCACGATGATATGCTTGTCAGGGGAATGTTGGGATCGAGTTAGTCCTCTGCAATTGTCCCAGTTCCTGAGCCAGGTGACATAGGCCGGGCAGCTCGGCTCTCTGGCAGGACTTGGGGAGTCATATTGGGAACAGTGCATTCGATTCCTCTTAATTTTGCCAAGCCAAACACCTAGAAGGCAGGATGATGTCTTAGGTGTTCTAGGACGCTAGACAAATGCAAGATTTTGTGGTTATTGATCCTAGATAGGCAAATAGCAAGAGTCATGCTAGCTCTCCATTACAAGCAATTTGGGTTTTTAGCTGATTAGACTCCAGCAGCACCCCAACTGCTCTTCCTGGAGTCCCCAAGCCTTGGCTCTTGCTGACCTGTGCCGATTACATTCCAGAGTTCGGTAAGTAAGTTGCATCTTCCGGGAAAAGAGTTTCATACGAGACACAGAAACATTTCCACTTGTGGGTGGCATACATATGTGCCACTCCCTTTCTGTTTTGGACACTCTTAATCATGGTGAGGGTTTTTCCACATGTGTCAGATGCCAGGATGACCAAAACAATTCGAATGAGAAAGAGATGTCCAGAAATAGGACTTGACAGAAGGGCCCAAAGTAAGAATTAATCTCTCTTATTGACATAATTTTGAGATGGCGCCAAAGCGATTCTAAATCAGGGAGATTACTAAATTCCTGCTTAAGGTTTAAGAGTCTCTGGATGAAAGTTACATGTGGTCACAGCATACTATACTCATTTGAAGTGTTGATTGCACAGTAAGGGGTTACCACTCTTGAAAATTGGCAAGCTCGTCCCTGTTGTCTTTATGTTTTGTTTGGCACAGTCCGAGGAATGTACTTACCGGTTATATTTGGAGATGACATGTCCAGAGAGACTCCACTGTTATCTGGCGGGGAAGGGTTTTGCAGTTGATCAGATGCAGTGATGGCCTTTGGAGTAGCTCGGAAATTATTAGGGAATGCTCTTGCAAACTGCATTGATTGGTGTTCTTGAATAATGCAGCAGGAAAATCCCCAGTAATCAGACAACTTCTGAGTTCTCCTCCTCATTTAGATTGGGAAATAAATGAAGGGATGTCCCATTATGGAGTAGAGCACTCGCCTTATAAGAGTGAGATCTGTGTTCAAATCCAGGCAGGTCAGGGCGAAACTTGCGGCAGCCAATTGCGCACAGCAGTGTCCCACAAACAGTCGTGGCTTGAAATGACCAATTTTATTATTGTATTTTTTTTGGAGGGATTATTACCAGGCGTGTGGAGTAAGGAAACTTGCCGAAGGTTTTGCCCTGACTTGCCTGGATTCAAACACAGGTCTCACGCTTGTAAGGCGAGTGAGTGCTCTAACCACTGAGCTACAGGACTCCACAAGTAGCAAAGTTTGCAACCAGATTAGGGAATAGAGAATTCTGGATGGGGGCGTCTCCAGTTCTCTGTAAATCTGCTCAGACGCCGAATTTGCTCAGTTCTGGCTTTTGTGAGAGTCCCAGTCAGGTTCCAGGGGGCTGGTTGCAAAGTTGCAAATCTTGCTGTTTCTGCCCCTGCAATAGATAATTATTGGCTAAATGCAAGTAAATTTCTTGAGTGTCAGTTCAATAATGGATCTCAAGCCTTGGTCCCGGATTTTGAGGTTCTCTGAATCTCTCTCTTAGTGAAATTGCTTCCTTGGGTGATCGCTTCTGGATGCAGTTCATTCAATGAATAATTCTTCCAAAATGTTCTTTCAAAACATCTTTGTTCTCCTGCTACTCTCCCAGGGCCTGCAGATTGATAGTGTAGACCGAGAGGATACTGCAGCTGTGCATTGTAATCCCACTGACCCACTTTCATAAAGATCTCGCAATGTGTTCTTGCTAATAATAATAATTAAAAATAATACATGGTTGTATGAGCTCATCGTGTATAATTTTTTAAATTATATTATAATAAATATTTCTCTAACCTATCTGCAAAGAACAACTATTGTGATGGATCAAAGGATGCATTTTGCTTGTGGGCACTTTGGATTTTTCCTATCTGCTTCTATTTGCAATTCACCAATGTTTCTACCCGTATCAAACTTTGCTCCCTTTTTACCCCAGTCCTTGCCAGACTACAGTGGCTCCCGTCCCAGAGAGGATCGATTTCATGATCCTCACTCTTATTTTCAAATCTCTCCACTCCTCTGCAACCCCCTACCTCTCTGACCTCCTCTCTCCTCACAACAGCACCCGTTGCCTTCGCTCCACCAGATCTGGCATCCTCCTTGTCCCCCGAATCCTCCGCTCCACCATCGGCGACCGTGCCATCAGCCACTACGCCCCAAGGTTCAGAAACTCCCTTCCTACTCCCTTCGCCTCGCCCCCCTCCTTTCCTATTTTCAGGTCTCAGCTGAAGACCTTTCTTTTCAACTGCACTTTCAGTCACCTTGTTTCCCCTCCCACTGGCTCGGACCCGGGATCCGTTATTGTGAAGTGCTGTGAGACGCCGTCCGGCATGGAGGGCGCTATATAAATACAAGTTGTTGTTGTTATAATATGGTTTGAGTCCAAATTATTTGAGTGTTATTTTGGAATTTGCAGATGATGTTCTGATTATTTAGATGGCTTCCTTGTACAAAATAATTTGAGAATGGCAAAGGCTAGGTGTTCGCTTGCAGTTGTACTTTATTCTTGTTGATGTTACCCCCATCCTTTTCTTCCCTCTTAAAGCCACTGATTCTTGCTGAAGTGAGGTTGCTATGGATGGCAGTAACTGTCTGCTGATGGATTCTCAAATGTCAAAATAAATCTGAGAGTGTTAGCATTGAAAAGCTATTCAGCATCACAGCTGAACCCAATTCTGTTCTCACCTGACATCTACACATATGGAAACTTGCCCAAAGGAAAAGGACCATAAGGAAACTTGCCCAAAGTTTCGCCTTGATCTGCCTAGATTTGAACACAGGTCTCATGCTTGTACGGCGAGTGCTCTAACCACTGAGCTACAGGAGCTCCAATGCAGATGAAGCGAGTGGCATATAGGACCTGTGCTCAAAATACTTCTCCTTTATGGTCTTTATGGGGATAGGATTTCTCCAAAGCCTTTTACCAAATTCAGGATCAAGCAGTGAGGTGGATTTGTGGTAAGCAGGAGGAGAGGCTGCAGGGAGAACGGGTACTAGCTTACCCTAACCTGTCGCTAACCACCCTGGAGGCAGTGTCAGCTCCATAATCTATTTGCCAAACCCATCACACAAACAACAACAACAACTTGCATTTATATAATGTCCTCCACTCCAGAGGCAAGTTTTCCCTTGAGAACAATCCCCAATCTCTGCTGCCTAAATATGATTTTGGCTGCCGTGTTTTGCCCACAAATATACAGTCAATTCTCCTACTCTCCTTCCTCCTACCCTGACCCTTGCCACCCAGCTTGGGTCCCGACCCTGACTGTTCAACGCCTTGGGATGTCTTCCCGATGTGAAAGGCGCTCTATAAATGTAATTTGTTGTTGTTGATAGTGAAATCAAGGGTAAAAATGTAACAAATCTCTCTTACCCCCTCTCTTGTCTCTTTCAAGTCCCGTCTAAAGACGTTCCTCTTTGCCCGTGCCTTCAGCCACCCTTCCACCCCCACCTCCCGGTCCTCCACCCCTCTTGAACCCAACTCTCAGCTCAGGTCCCAAACTCCCTGACTGTCCAGCACCCTGGGATGTCTTTCTGATGTGACAGGCATTATACAAGTGTCATTTGTTGTTGATAATATTCAGCACCGATGTACCACTACTGTTTTCGTTTCTGATCGATTATGCAAACCGATTACAGAACAAAAAGATCTTTAAATCTACAGTGCTGCTGTGCTTTGAGCATGGCGGACATTTGTAGCCAAGACAATCATATAAAAATAGCATAAAATGAGACCAGCATCGCTGCCTCAGCCAATTTCCATGATAACTTATTCCGGCACATAACTCAAGGTGTTGTTCTTAAAATTGCCCTTTGAGTCCACCCTCTCTTAACCTGCTATCTCTTGGCATTTCTGAAGCATATTGTCAGCACCCTGTGAAGATCATTCTGTGCGCAATTGGCTGCCGTGTTTCACCCACAAAACATTTAGTCAAGTCAAACATGTGGGCGAGGCGGAGGGATTACGGGTTGGAATTCCAAAGATTGGAGGCAGAATGGCTGAAGGCTCGTCCATTGATGGTGGGGAGGGATCAGGTGTCGGGGAACTTGGAACAGGCTGGAGTCTGCTGAGTGGAGGGAATGGACAGGTTGGTAAGGGGGTTGCAGAGGAAGGGTAAGGCAAGGCCATGGAGGGCTTTAAAGGTGAGACATTAAACCAAGGTTCTATGTTCCTCTTTCGGTTAGAATTAAAAATCCCATGGCAGTTTGAAAAGGAAAAGGAGTTGTTTCCAGTGCCCTGGACAAAGGAGTACCTCCCAGATCCGTTTGGACATTCACTTCATGGCTGTTTATCTCCTCCAATGGTTTTTCCTCCAGCCCTCGCACAGTCACATGCGGTGTTCCCCAGGGCTCTGTCCTTGGCCCCCTGCTCTTCATCCTTTACACTCTCCCCCTGGGTGACATCATCCGGAGACATGGGTTAAACTTCCACATGCATGCGGATGATACCCAATTCTACCTCTCCGCGTCCACCTTTGACTCCAGGACCACTGGAGTTCTGACTGCACGTCTGTCCGACATTGAGTCCTGGACGAGGGCCAATTTCCTCCAGTTCAATGTCAACAAGACGGGGGCCCTCTTGATTGGCTCGCGTCAGCGCCTCAGCACCTCAGCATCCAAGGCTGATCTCTCCAGCTCTCGAAGCCAGTCAGGAATCTGGGCATCTTGTTTGACCCCGAACTGTCCTTTGTCGCTTATATCCGCTCCATGACCGGTGCAGCCTTCCACCGCCTCCGCAATATTGCCAGACTCCGCCACCACTTCACACACCTCAAGCCGCCAAAACTCTCATCCATGCCTTTATCATTTCCAGGCTTGACTACAGGAACTCTCTCCTCGTCGGCCTTCCTAGCTCCTCCCTTCACAGGCTGCCGATCATTCAGAACTCTGCAGCTTGTGTACTCTCCCGTACCAGGCTCTGCGACCACATCACTCCCACCCTCACCCGTCTCCACTGGCTCCCCATCCCCCAGAGGATCGAATTCAAGATCCTCGTCCTCACTTTCAAGGCCATTCAGGGCCTTGTCCCCACCTATCCTCCGACCTGCTGTTTCCCTATCAGCCCGCCCGTCCCTTCCGCTCAGCAGACTCTGGCCTGTTCCACATCCACCGCCCTAACCACCCCACCATCGGTGGCCGGGCTTTCAGCCTCTCTGCTCCCTCACTGTGGAACTCCATCCCGCAATCTCTTCACCTCACTTCCTCTCTTCCCTCCTTCAAGGCTGGTTTCAAGACCTTTCTCTTCAACCGTGCCTTCTGCTCCCCTCCTAACTCTTCCACCTCGGGTCCCGACCTGATTGTTCAGCGTTTTGCGATGTCCTCCCTACGTGAAAGGCGCTCTATAAATGTGGTTTTTTGGTTGTTATTTATGGGAAATTTGTGAAATTGCAAATTGGCTGCTGTGTCCACTTGCAGATATACTTTACAGAAACTTGCTTTGAGATATTCTCAGTATGTTAAGGCACTATATCAAGGATAATATATATATTTTTAAAGTGTATCTGGAATGAAAGAATTTTTTTAAAATTTGTAATCATAGAAAGGTAAACTGATTTGGATGTTGAACCACCTCACCCTGTAAACAGAAGCTCTCAGGGAATAGGTTGGAAAGCTTTGCTGGTAGTTAAGACAAAAATGCCATGATTGATGATATGGGAATAAGCACTAGCTCCACCCAGTGTCACTGACAGGTGTAAATGTTTACTTTCTGTTCCTAAGGACTACAGACTGGGCTCTTTATTTATGAATGAAGAACCTGTTCAAGTGATCCCAGCATCCTGGGCGTTTTAAAGATTTATTCTCATTTTCTCATTAATCCCTGTTAGTTGCGGGTTCCTCTGCTGCAGTAAGTCCGTACATATTATTATGGAGCCTCCTGTTGTTACCGTGGTTGATTGTTCGCCTTCCCTGTGCTTTTTCCAGCAAAACAAGGCTGCTGTGAGGCTGAAGGAGGACGTAAAGAATATTATGTCACAGCCGTTCAACCTCCAAAGAAGTTTCAGTGTCAGGAAGGTGTTTGGCGTGTCTCTCCGTGACCTCCAGCAACAAGGCCAGATGGCAGAGGATGGGATTCCCAGTGTCGTGCTAACTATAGTAGCCTATTTGAAAGAATATGGTGAGTACTGCACTGCACATAATGTGTGTGTAATAATCTGGGCTAGTGTGCCGCCTCAAGACCCTCCTCTAACCCTAACCCTAGTCCCTAACCTCTGGAATTCCATCCCGCAGTCCCTCCGCCTCGCCCTCTGCCTGGCCTCCTTCAAGTCCCGCCTCATGACTCTTCTCTTTGACGGTCCCATTGGTCACCCCCAAATCCCTCCCTTTCCCTCCTCCCTTCCCATCCCCGACCCCAATTTGGGTCTGAAACAATGATTGTCCAGCGCCTTGGGACGTCCTCCTGACGTGAAAGGCGCTATGGAAGTGCAATTTTGTTGTTGTTTACGGTGTTCCATATAAACCACTTTTTGGCTTGTCTGAGGATTGCACATGAATTCTTGGCAGTTCTTTGAGACCTTCCAATGTGAAAGTTTTTCAGCAACATTCCTCGATGCATGGCAAGTGTTAATATTATTATAATAATAATCTTTGCATTGATCACGCCTTTGAGACGTCTTAAATTGCTTCACAGAATGTAATTGAAGGTGAATTGATAGTGTATTTTGTGGTCAAAGTACATTGCCCTCCACCTGTTTTCTGTAAAAGAGGTTTGTTTATTGTTTAACTGAATGATCTTACAAGGTTAAAATAATGTAATTTTAAAAGAAATTAACTCACGTTCTGGTGTGAGCAGTTGCTTTGATATTCTTAGTGTGTGCGAAGGTTGGGGAGGTTGCAGAGGGTTTGAATGTCTCAAGAACTTCCTCATCTCTCTGAGCCTGAGGTAATCAATACAGTTAGTATCTCCCTGGGGCTCTCAGAAACTGACCTCTTTCAAATGATTTTTTTTCCCCTCCCTCAAATTAAATTTAACAGCTGTTAAGAAAAAAAACTGTTCCATCTTTTAGTGTACCTCGGTGATGTGCTGTAATGGGGCTTCCCTCTCATCCATCAGTGACAATGATTTTCCAGCTTGGCCTATAAATAGCCCAGCTTGGCCTTCAAATAGCCACGTAACAATATAATGTTCTGATGAACAAATAGGAGTATGTTACGTGAGTTGTGTATCTGAAAGTTTGATCCCATGGACTTCGGAGCAACTTTATACAGTGCACCTCAGGCCTAATCAAAATAACAATTAGAATCCTTGCATTTTGATGTAGTGTCTTATCATGTCTTCGAGATGTCTGAAAGCTCTTCACAGATTATGCTGTAAATTGCATTGATTATATATTGTGGGCGAATCGCAGAAGAATTGCGCACAGCAGTGTCCCACAAACAGATGTACATTGAGATGACCGATTTATTGTTGTTCATTTTTTGGAAGGAAGTATAACCCTATTGTTGGGGAGAATTTATAAAATCCCACCCTAGGTTCTCGTAAAGTCACGTTTAGTCATGTCGTTACCGGTGACTAGACCAATGACATTACTGCAAACGCGTGCTTAAAAATGGCCAACGTCTGGGTCACCTGTTGACGTTACTTCCTGTGTGCTGTAATCTGGTTGCCTTGCAGTGCCTAACCAAACAAAATCACACCAGAGGTTGGATAACCCTTTGTGGTGGTGCGCACCCAAAGCCACAAGCGCAATGCACAGCGCAGGAAGCCAACCGTGGGCCACTTCTCTTCTAAGTCACCGGCGCTATAAAGGAGCGCATTATGTCAGGTCTCCACTGAGCCCTGACAGCGAGTGAGAGGGAAAAACCTCACCTCAGAGTTATCACTCTGTACACCTCACCTCAGTACAAACAATTGCAGTGTTGTTTCTGTGTTTATTGGGTTTTTTTGTGTGTCAGGCAGTGTTTCGCCCACAAATATACAATCGATTCATTTTACAGTATATTCTGTGAAGCACTTTGAGACGTCGATAAGATGTGAAAAGCGCTATATCAAATGCAAGGATTATTATTATTATTATTATTATTTTATCAGGGTTTATCAGTTGAGGCCGAAAAACAGAAAGCCTGATTATATTTCCCATGCTCTTATCTTCTGGGCTATATTCTTCATTATTTCCCAACCTATGCAGTTACAAAGGGTTTTCTCTCTTGCGTTGTCCAGCCTGCCCTCTAGCTGAGCACAAACAATTGCAGGCCATTGGAGCTGTAGTCCTGTACACAGTTAACCTTTGCTTTGCTGCCTGATTTTGAAAGTTTACTTGACAATTAGTTGTTGTTCTGCAAAGTACTTTTCTCTGAATCCGATGTTCTTGAGTGTAATTTGCAGTCAGGAAAAATGTTTTGGATCATTTAATAACTGTGGAAATGGGAATTCTTGTAAAGTGCAAATATTTTGTTGGAAAATTGTCTGACTTGATGGCAAAGCAGAAGGCGATGACAGTCCATTGCTATTTTTCTTGCACTTGGCTTGTTTACCTTTGAGGAATTAATTAGCAAAGCCACTTAATTAAACTGGTTGTGCCATTTTAATTAAAAGGATTTAATGAAAGGATTTAATCCAATACCCACTTGCTGTGCACAAGCATATTAATATTAAAAACCATGGAACACAGATAATAGAAGAACATTTCTCTCTTTCCTCCATTGACTCCCACTTTCTCTCTTTCCTCCATTCCCTCTCTCTCTCCTCCATGTTCTCTCACTTTCCTCCACTTCTCTGTCCTTGTTTTTCACCCTCTCTCTATCACCCCCATTCTCGCCCAACTCCACTGGCTGCCCATCACTCAGAGGATTCAATTCAAGATCCTGGGTGCTCACCTTTTAAAGCCCTCCATGGCCTTAGCCCAATCTACCTCTGTGACCTCCTTAACCCCTTACCAACCTGGCCACTCCCTCCATTCAGCGAGTTCTGGCTACTCCATGTCCCCTGACCCACCTGCCCCACCATTGGTGGGCGAGCCTTCAGCCACTCTGCCCCTAACCTTTGGAATGCCATCCTACAGTTCCTCCATCTCGCCACCTCACTAGCCTCCTTCAAGTCCCACCTCCCCTTTGAACTTGTCTTCCCTTCCCTCCACCCACCTCCATCCCAACCCCAGCTCGGGTCTGAAACAATGACTGTCAAGCTACTTGAGACGTCCACCAGACGTGAATGGCGCTGTACAAATGTAATATTGTGGTTGATTTATAATTTCTCCATCTATTTCTCTCTCTCTTTCTATCTCTGCCTCTCTTTTCCTTCTTGATTTTCACTCTACTCAATTTATGTCAGTGCACATCAGAGTTCGGCAGGCTTGAGATACTTGAGACAGGCTGTGTGTGTGTGTGCGCGCACACATTTATTGTGCATTATGTAAAGTTGTCTTTTTTCGCTATACCGAGCTTCACAAATAGGACTTTGTGTGAGTGTCCAGTTCTCAGTGCTTTCTGTTGCTGCCAGAATCTAGTGAATGCATTGGTTCACTAGTCTTACGGAAATTGCAGTCAACATCATTTGCAGACACAGCGTGTAGCACTTTGGGGAATGTAAGTGACATGTTTTTCACAGTCAGTTGCTGAAAGTGGAATGTAAGCCTCTGATTCCTTTTGCATTTTCTCTCTGGGAGAATTGCTGAATGTGTGTGATTGACACATGTTAATGTTGGGATTGGACCAGTGTAGCGCATGGCTATTCACAGCAGAGTGGCAGAGGACTTTTCAGCATAGTGAGGTCATAGATATGGAAGATCATAGATAATAACAATAATCCTTGCATTTGATATAGCGCTTTACACATCTTATCGACGTCTCAAAGCGCTTCACAGAATATACTATAAAGTGAATTGACTGTATATTTGTGGGTGAAATGCTGCAGCCAATTGCACACAGCAGTGTCCCACAAACAGTCGTTGATTGAAAATAACCAATTGTTATTATTGTGCTTCTTTCGGAGGAATTATTATTAGATATGTGGAGGAAGGAAACTTGCCCATGGTTTCGCCCTGATCTGCCTGGATTTGAACACAGGTCTCACGCTTGTAAGGCGACTGCTCTAACCACTCAGCTACTAGATGTGATTGAGTTAACTGATTTTTCGTGAGGCCTGTACTTGGAGAGTTACAATTGAGAACATGACGTCAGCCTGGCATGGTTGAAAGCACTTTCCTCTGGTTTAGAAGGTTGTGGGTTCAAACCCCACAACGGGCTCTGCGGTTATAGTCCAGGTTGGAGGAATGTTGTATTGTTGGAGCTGCAGTCTTTCACATGAAATCAGGCTACCACTCATCTACTCAGGTGGGCAGTAAACATTTGAAATGCAAGGAATTTTATTTTATATCAGAGCCGCAAAGAGAAGTGACCACAATTTGCTCCAGATAAAATCAATCATTCACTTTCTGACATTGCTGGGTGCAAATTGGTTGCTGCTTTTGTCAACGAGAAATGACACAGTGACTTCACTTCAGTTTTGCAGCAATTTCCGTTGAAGTACAAGACATTTCAACTTTACAGGTGTTAAATTGAATGTGAAGATTATTTTTATTATAAAAGAAACTACCAGTACAGTACAGGTATCGCGCCCCAACCGCGGCCTCGCCAACCATGAAACTCATGCCTCCACGGTTTGCTAAATGTGACAACTCTCGCAAACTGCGTTTTGCACATCCGCGATTTAAATCCGCGGGTTTTAATTTTCAAGTTTAGTACAACGTATAGCACTAGGACCCAGTTGCTATGTCGCAATCAACCAGCGAGATGTCACTTCTCTTTTAGGATTAAGGTAAATCTCTGTTGATTTCTCTCTCTCTCTGTCTGTGTGCCTCTCTGTGTCTGCAGATCCTGGCAGCCAATGCTCCCAAACTTACTCGAGTCCCTGTCAGCATGTCACCCACCACACCACCTACTGCACACACACACCCCACCCTCCATGTCACCTCCCCCCCGCGTCAGCCACCCCACCCTCCATGTCACCTCCCCCACGCGTCACCCCCCCCACCCTCCATGTCATCTTCCCACCCGCATCACCCCCCCCACCCTCCGTGTCACCTCCCCCCCCGCATCACCCCCCCGCCACCCTCCATGTCACCTCCCCCCCCGCGTCACCCCCACCACCCTCCATGTCATCTCCCCCCCCCGCATCACCCCCCCCCACCCTCCGTGTCACCTCCTCCCCCGCATCACCCCCCCCCACCCTCTGTGTCACCCACCCCCCGCCCCACGCGTCACCCACCCCACCAGCCTCCATGTCACCCACCGCCCCACCCTCCGTGTCATCCACCCCCCCACCCTCTGTGTCACACACCTCCACCCCCCTCCCCCCCACGCTCCGTGTCTCTCTCTCTGTGTAGACCAGTCAGTCAGACAGCCTGGTGGATTGCTGCAGATGCGCCTAAACTTACTCCCCCTATCCCCATGTATGTTACGACTGTATGTGTTTCTTTGTGTTTAGTTTTACTAAACGCAAACTTACTCCCCGTATCCCCATGTTTCCCATAGGACCCTGCATTTCCCAACCGTGACTTTACCAACCGTGGAGGTTTAGAGGAACGTATCCCCCGCGGTTGGGGAGGGACACCTGTATTTGAGAAACATTGCCCTCCAATGGACATAAGTTGCAAATACACTGAAACTTTTTTGAATGAGTCAAAGCTGGCCTCCTGAACTATGTTTAAGCTACCCTGAGGCCATCAGCATTCAGCAATGACTTCAAGAGACAATTTGAGTCATCTTACAACTAAAATGTTCAAAGTTAACTCAGGGACTTTGGTGTGCCTGTGGATTTTGCAGTATTATTGAACATAGTATGTAGAAATACAATAATAATAATCCTTGTGGTTGATATAGCCCCTTACCACATTTTCAAGATATCTTAAAGTGCTTCATAGAATATACTGTAAAGTGAATTGGATATCTTGTGGGTAAAACAGGGAAGCCAATTTCGCACATCAGTGACCCACAAACAGTCGTGGATTGAGTGACCAATATTTTTTCAATGGAATTATTGAGCCCGGAAAAGCGATCCACCAATTAACTAACAACCAGGTTCCTACTTACCGCTTGGCAAACAGAGGCGTGTGAAGTAAGGAAATCTGCCCAATGTTTCGCCCTGCTGGGAATCAAACCCAGGTCTCTCGCTTATGAAGAAGATCCTATCTCTTCAGAAGACCCGCCATACCCTCCTCCTATCAAGCTGCTTTTTAAATGAGTCCAGTGTCCTGGCCTCTAACGTCTTTCCTGGCAACTTGTTCCAGGCCCCCGACTTGATGTCATCTGCAAATTTTACACAGGGTCTGTGAATCCAGTCAATTCACTGTACAGTATATTCTATGAAGCGCTTTGGGACGTCTAGAAGGTGTGAAAAGCACTATATCAAAATGCAAGGATTATTATTATTATTTAGCTGTATTAAACTGAATCTCAGCCTAAATTTACATTAAAGTCCTGGAACTTAAATAATGATGTGGGGGAGTAGGATTTTAGTAATTAAATTACAGCATAAAATTACATTTATAGAGCTCCTTTCACGTCAGAAGGATGTCTCAAGGCGCTGAACAGTCAGGTCGGGACCCGAGCAAGGGAGAGGGGCAAGGTAGGGGGGAAGGGCGGGAAAGAGTTAGGGGGGGAGAGAGTTGGGAGGGCGGCAGAAGAGACGATCGAAGAGGAGGGTCTTGAGGCCGGCCTTGAAGGAGGCAAGGGAGGGAGCGAGGCAAAGGAACTGTGGGGGGATGGAGTTCCAGAGTGTGGGGAGAATGTATCCAGGTGCAGGAAGGGTTTTGTGTGATTTATTTGTAGCACCTAATAACTAAGATACAGAGGGTTAAAATGATGTTACGCTTTGTTACCGTCATTGTATTTTTTTCCATGCAGGACTGCAGCAGGAAGGACTTTTCCGTGTAAACGGAAACGTGAAGGTGGTGGAGCAACTGCGTCTGAAGTATGACAAGGGAGAGAAGCTGGATCTCGCGGAGGAGGGAGACATCTGCTCAGTTGCTAGCCTTCTCAAGCTCTTCCTTCGAGAAATTCCGGACGCAGCAATCCCTTCTAAACTGCATCCACGCTTCATGCAGCTCTATCACGGTAGGTGGATTGATGGAGAAAGGTGGAGCGAAAGAAAGCTGTGAAATAGTTCCTGTGAAAGAGAGAGAAAAATTTAAGTGCTTGAAATCAGGAAATTAAAGAAAGCGAATAGGATCTGAAGTGTATAGCTAAAGGGTTAGAACAAAAGTCACAGGATTGATACTGAGTTGCACAGAGCTTTGCTCCAACCCAGTGGGGTACTGCATAAAGTTATGGCCATCGTAGGAGAATTTATGATGGCCAGTCAGGACAATATTGATATTGGAAGAACAACTAGATCGACATCTCGAATGAGGCTTCTGAATTACATGGAGAGGTTACAAGAGCTGGAGATGCTAATGATAAAGTTGAAGGCACAGGAAAAATCTTATTGAACTAACCAAGATGAAAATGAAATGAATCCTAATATCTTTAACAGGATGAAAAATCCATGTAATAAAATAT
The DNA here is from genome assembly GCA_035084275.1 of Hydrolagus colliei. Taxonomy (NCBI): domain Eukaryota; kingdom Metazoa; phylum Chordata; class Chondrichthyes; order Chimaeriformes; family Chimaeridae; genus Hydrolagus; species Hydrolagus colliei. The sequence goes on from CM068742.1 coordinate 81,565,083, forward strand.
AATGCAATGGTAAACTCATATAACATTCTGATTAATAACAAATAATAAACCTTCCATTCGTTATAATGCTTTATTACATTGTCAAAACATCTCAAATTGCTTCATAGCATTTTACTCTGAATTATAGTGTCTGTAAATGAGATTTACAAATGTAAATTTTATATTGTAAATGTAGGCAAAGATGGAGCCATTTTGTGCACACAGCAATGTCCCCCAAACAACCATGGAATGAGTGATCAATTTTATTTGTGGGAATGTTGCTGTGAGGACACTGTGAAAGTCCCATCTCTTTACAAGACATCGATAAGATGTGAAAAGTGCTATATCAAATGTAAGGATTAGTATTATTATTATTAAATAGTGCCATGGGATATTTAACGTTCACCTAATCAGGATGATAGGATTTCAATTTAATATCTCATCTGAAAGACAGTATTGCCACCATAATGCGACACTCCCCAAGGCCGTACGCAGGGGGGGTGCGACGGGTGCGTACGCACCCCCCCAAATTATAAAAGGTCCACATTTTCCGGGGTAGAGAATTGCATTTTTTAATCAAATTTAAATACCAAGTAAATTTATTGAACATTTGAGTAACAATCAGTTCTTCAAAACTATATATAAATTATAAACTCACATCTTTGAATTATTTAGTATTAATATAAAATTATCGAGTCGCACACCAGAATCGGCGTCTACCCCAAAACATACCGCGTCGATAGACCAGTCCATGACGCGGCGAGTCTGTGACTCGTGATTGGATAAACATAGGCGCCAAGACTCAAATCCTCGTTTGGAAATCATCCCGTAAACAGCCACAAGGGGCAGCACCACTTCTGGAGTTAAAATCATCTTTTCATCTGATCACCGTAAGTAAAAATGACTCAAGTTTTGAGAGGTGTGACTGTAATGCTAGCAAACAATGACAACATATTTACAAGATTCTGAGAAATTAAAGCTTTTGAGAACCCAACAAAAAAGTTCTATGTGTCTGGACGGGAATGCCTATCTTTAAAAAAAATACGCATGGACATAGACCTAGGCTTTAGCGCCTATTCCACGTGGTGTGTCAATCGGAAATCATCCCGTATACAGTCACTACATAAAAAGGTAGCACCACTTTGTGGAAGCTGAAATCGTATTTTAATCTGATAATGTTAGCAATTGATAATAGTGCCTTAGTACATTGTCAGACAGCTCAGAGGCTTCACAGAACGTACTGTAAAGTGGCCAGTTTTTGCCCAGGATTGTCCCACAAACACCGATGGAGTGAGTCACCGATTTTATTTGGGGGCGTTTGTTGGCCAGGACAACAGGAGAGAGACTTCCCTCCGCTTCTCGAGTAGTGTCAGAGGATCTTTTCACATCCATCTAAACAGACGGATCAGACCTCGGTTCAGCATCTCAACCAAAAGAACAGCCTCTAACAATGGGACCCCCCCCCCCCCCCCCCCCAGCACCACATTGAAGTGTCAGCTTCCTCTGTGTGATACCGAGTGCCGACGTGGGGTTTGAACCCACAACTTTCTGACTCAGAGGCCAGAGTGCTATTCACTGTGCCAGGCGACTCGCCAGGTGATGCTGCTGTCTTCTATCACCTGTGGGAAACTTTCTTTCCCTCCTACTCAGTGCCTCTGAATCTGAAGACATTCCCAAGGTCGAGGTTGCATATCTGACTGATTGACAACTGAGATTTATTTTCAGGGTTTGTGGGCAGTGTCACGTAATTGGCTATAACTTAAAGGATTGTTAACCTGCACCTGTTAGAGTTGAGGTCCCCAGAACTGCTGCCTCACACCAGCGGGATATAAAGGACAGGTGCAGTCGAGTCTGCAAAGCAACAGCTCTTCCTACACAAATCTCTTCAACGTGACTCCTCTGAAAGTCACTCTTTCTCTCTTTGAATAATAATATAATCCGTGCATTTCATGTAGCGAGGTAGGTTAGGGTCGGTCTACATCGTGTTCTGTGACCGTGCAATGGTTCCCATAGGATAGTAGCACTATGGACAGTTTCCTCCCGGCTTCTCCAGCTATGTCCGCTAAACCTAAGACGCCTCTGCGGTAATGTCTGTGATACCAGTGTGGTAGTGTACCATACAGCTCACTATTTGTCAGATGCTGTCGCCAGTAAACGTTCAGGGCGTCTCTTAGAAGCCTGGTATATACCTCACGAGTCACCTAATCTCCTGGGTTTGCCTAAGTGTCCAGCATTCTGCTCCGTATAGGAGCGACTTTCAGCCCTCGCGTTAATGCACATTCATTATAATATGGAAATCGATATTGGTAGAGCGGTTGACGTATTGGCTTCAAAGCGACCAAGGCGTCTCGAATACGGAACGCTATTAAAGAATTAATTTCCCCTCCCTTATTTTTTCAAGTATTTTTTCGTCAGATCAGTATTGCTTGATGGGTCACTTCCTTTAATTTTGATTCTAAATAAATAAATAAAAACTAACTACACTATTGCTCACAGTTCAACGATATTTTCAGGATAATGCTGATAACAGGCTTGTAACACGTGTGAATTAACTGTTTGACACTGATTTTCAGTTTCTGTATATTTTCTTGTCTTTTATAAAATTTGCTTTGCTGGAATATCTGAGCACATGATTCATAGTTTACTCTTACATTATTGTTCATTACAGTCCGAAAGAAATTTAGTCTTAGGATAACAATGCAGAACAACTTATTAATTACCGTCAATCTGTAGTTTATGATCATTTTCTCTATACGCATACATTTAGCAAGCATTCGTCATTGTACTGTGTTAATTGGATTGTAATTTACTTTATCGTTCGCATTCCTTACATCATCGAGTCAACAATCGTGTTTGCTTTTATTGGCGAACACATTCGACCTTCCCAATTAGACACGGACTACCGGGGAAAATAAAAACACTGAATAAATAATGATGCTCTTAAACACCAAGGGCATAAATACCGTTCATATTGGATCTTCTGAACCGATTAAATAAGACCTCAAACTGTGTAAAACGTCGGAGCCTCGAGGGGGCTTCGGGGGCAGCCCCCAAGCCGCCGGCCATTGTTGGTCCCATCACTAGCAATTCGCACCCCCCCAAAAAAAATCCTGCGTACGGCCCTGACTCCCCACCCCCAAACACTGTTTTGGTGTGTCAGCCCTGACTGTAAACTCAAAGTTGTTCCCGATGTGGGGCTTGAACCCACAGCTTTCCGGCTTAGAGTACAAAGTCAATTCACTTTACAGTATATTCTGTGAAGCGCTTTGAGATGGCTAGAAGATGTGAAAAGCGCTGTATCAAATGCATTATTATTATTATTACAAGAGGATACAGACTAAAGGTCAGTAATGGGGGTTATTTTCCACTGGTAAATCAGGGAACCCCATTATAATGTGGTTGTTCAAATCACCATTGTCCCCACCTGTGATTAAAGGAGGAAGAGAAACAGCTGCTTCCTGTTCTGTGCTATTACCAGTGATGTTATTGCAGGATTTCAGGGCTTTGATGCCATAAAATGCTATCACCTATCTTTACAAGTATACAGTCAATTCACTTTACATTACATTCTGTGAAGTGCTTTGAGACATCTAGAAGACGTGAAAAGCGCTATATCAAAATGCAAGGATTATTATCACAAGGGAGTCACTGTGCTGTGTTGGAAGGCATTGGAACAGGCATAATCTGCCTGGGGAAGAGAGGTTGGGGGGTTATATCAGTAAATGGAAAAGGACATTCTTTTTTTACATTGGGCCTGGCAGATCATTCAGTCCTGTTTTGCAATCCTGTACGTTACTACATTGCTGTAAATCCTATGTCAAAAAATGAGGGGAAAAACAACGGCTGCAAGCCTAGAAATTCTGCTAGCTTGTGTTTTTTTCATCCTGCCTCATCAATGATTCAAAAGGGTTGCGTTATATTATGGGTTTATGACCTTCGAGAGAGTAACTTGCATTTTTACAGCACCTGTAATGCGAGAAATCAGCTCATGGATAGGGACTTGATTTTTGTAGGAGGTAAAAGGAGGTGGAATCGATCTGTGAGTGGGGAGGGAATGATTGATTGTGACACAAGCCAATCTCCGTCAGAAGTCCTGTCACTGGATGGAGGCAGAAGGAGGCAGTTCTGTGATAAGTTGATTTTCTGGAGGAGAACCAGAATGTGTAGTAATAATCCTCTCTGCACGTTGATTTTGACAAGAATTGCCTGGAAGGCAGTAGGCCGGGGTGACATTCACACATTCTTTACAGCAGCAAAGTTAAGTTGGATCGTAGAACTTCTCGCACTGCTCTGGCTCTCAAAAAATGGTGAGATCTGTCTGCTACCAGTGTGTCGACTCCACAGTTGTCACAAATGCTCACAATTTTCCTGAGGTAATGCAGAGGCGTCATTGTGCAAATCAGGGCCTTCAGGAGAGGAAATCAGCGAGTAAAATAAATGAGTGGCACAAACCATTTTTCATTACGTATGCAGTCACTAGAGGTTGAAGATACGCTAGGCTTAGGGTTGATTGTGTTGTTAGACAATAATAAGCTGATTGAGCTGAAGCAACACAATGGAGCCGTATAAGGATCACGAGATGGGGGTGGCAGGGTTGTAAAATCCTAACCCACTTTCTAACAAGTCTGGAGGAATAATTTTGGAAGAATAATTACAGCAGTGTCTGAAGGTCAGCCAGTTAATGTGCGGGAGATGGTTACTGCGCAGGAAGCGAGCCAACCGGTTGATACAGTGAATGGGGTCCACACCCTCGTTGAGCATTATCAATAAACCAGGTTTATCATCCAGCGTGATATAATGGTGCTGTACTCTGCTATGTTGGAAGTCAAATGATCAGTTGCGTTGTTCAAATGCACAGCAATTTCAGCAGCTACTAAAGGAATACCAGAATTGAACCACTGAGCTGCTCAGCGGCTGTGGTTAAACCAGCGACCTGCTGCTTGTACTACTTCTGATTGCAGCCTTGATGTCGATGGCGGCATTTCACAGTCAGTGGAGACGTTTTGATCACAGCTCCTCTGGTGGCAGCAACATCAATAATAATAATAATCCTTGTATTATTATTATTATTATCGATTATTATTATTTGAGACGTCTTATTGACGTCTCAAAGCGCTTCACAGAATATACTGTAAAGTGAATTGACTGTATATTTTTGTGAGCGAAACGTAGCAACCAATTGCGCACAGCAGCGTCCCACAAACAGTTGTTGATTGAAAATGACCAATTTTATTACTGTGTTTTTTATGGACGGATTATTATTAGGCGTGTGGAGTAAGGAAACTTGCCCAAGGTTTCGCCCTGATCAGCCCGGATTCGAACACAGGTCTCATGCTTGTAAAGCGAGTGCTCTAACCATTGGAGCTACAGGAGCTCCACGTGCTATAATGTGACCGTTTGTATTTTTCCGACCTCGAGGTTGTGAGCTGAGCACCTGACCTGCCTTTATCCAGATAGTGATGTGATATGATTTCTGCTACACTGGCCTGTTCAGTTCCTGCCCCTCGGGTCAGGGAAGGGGATCAAAAGACAGAACTGGAACTTGTGCAACTTGTGTCTTGGTAATTGCTGTGTTATTGTCCTTTGTTGTGAAATCCACCCGCACGGTAAATGAGAGAATTCCACAAGAACCGGCTGCTCTCGTTGAAGCCAGTCTGCAATTTAGACACAGGATTAGTGTGATGAGCGGTGAACTTGCACTATAGCATGTGGACAGTGGAGGAGGGGAGGAGGCAGAATTGCTGTAGGGTGTATGCTTGCTGAAGCATAACCTGAGGGCAATGCTTGAATAAGAGAGAGAGAGAGAGAGAGTGATTGAATGTGAGAAAGAGACTGTGTGTGAGAGAGAGGTGAGTATTCCATAAAATATCAGGTGCAGGTTGCCAAGATTTGAGGACCCCAGAGTGTGCTTTCGGGTAACTGCTGGAGGCTAACCAACCAAAACGGTACAGCTTGCAATTGATATCACTGTCTGGTAAACTCACCCATAGCTTGTCCAGCTAGGACCACCCTATTAGGTAGGAGCTCCTGTAGTTCATTGGTTAGAGCATTACAAGTGTGAGACCTGTGTTCAAATCCAGGCAGATCATGGCGAAACATTGGACAAGTTTCCTTACTCCACATGCCTAATAATAATAATAATCGGTCCCCAAAAAATAATAAAATTGGTAATTTCAATCCGTGACTGTTTGTGGGAAACTGCTGTGCATAATTGGCTGTCGCGTTTCGCCCACATATATACAGTCAATTCACTTTACAGTACATTCTGTGAAGCGCTTTGAGACATCGAGAAGATGTGAAAAGTGCTATATCAAATGCAAGGATTATTATTGGTACACCTCATGATATGCGCTATTTTCAATACTTTTTAGCCAGTTAGTAAAGGCCAAACAATCAATGTGTTCTACTGTCCATGTAAAGGGGGAAACTGTCCTTTCCCACATCTTTTACATATGAAAAACTTTGAGAGTGAGTTGCAAATTCTTTGCCATCAATTTTTTTTGTTGGTTGTCGCTTACTTTTCCAGTACAGAACCTGTAGAATGTCCTGTGCAGATTCCTTCAGGGTATGTTGCTATGATTTCCCCCGCGACTCCACAAAAGCATAATTTAAATGGTTTGGGTTATATTGGCTGAAGGTAGCTCAATGCAATTTAGGAACATTATTAGGTTAAAATAAGATTGTGTGTACAGGCACAATGAATTTCAAGAACACTGTGCTGAAATCTGCCTTTGGGGTTTTGATTTACTTGAGGACGTAACTCAAACTGCAGCTGAATCAACACACGCGGATATGCCAAGTTATAAGTGCCAAGAGTGGACATGGGAGAAATCTAAAAGATACTGAGGCCTGCACCACACTATGTTGAAATATCTCGTTGACAACAAAGATATTGCAGTGCTGCAGGTTATTTGTCATTGAAAGGTTGCCGTATGTACGACTGATTTAGAAAGTAACATGGTCTCGCTCTCGCTCTATTACACAGCAGAAACTCCAGTTCAAAACTTAATAAGTAAAGTTTGCTTCTGAGAACATTTGTGCACGTTGATGCATGTTGAAGGTAGGGAACGGCGATGTATCGGTTTTTCGATTAAACCCGATATGATTTTCAGATCGGTATGCCGATATGGTGATTCTAAAAAAAACGTTATATCGAGAGATTCGATTTTAAAAATATACATCGTTATATTTTTAATATTGTTCCTGGCAATATATCAATATTGTTGGTATTATCAGTGTAATGCGATCTTTTCCAGCTTACCTTGTCGCCGGCATTGCGACCTCCTAGATCTAGAGCATGGAATGCGCGTACATTCGGTGCGCGCGCACAATTAACGGGCGCGCACATCCGATGCGCGCACACTTTACTGTGTATACTAGACGTGAGTCGTGGCGTCTTAACAAAGTCGCATCGCTGAAAATTGTAGTTTGAAAATTTACCTTTCTCATCATGGGGAAAAGAACGTGTATGGGACTACTTTGAAAACAATGCAGTCAATAATGGTGTGTATAGATGTACAGTTTGCAAGGTCTTGGTTAAGACATCTGATTCGAGCACGAGCAACCTGCGACAACACATTAAGCAGCACCACCCGGCCCAGCACGCTGCCCTCAGAGCGAAATCATTGTCGACAACAGCAGGAAGTCGAACCAGCGCTTCGGAGAAAGCGACAGGTAGTGGGGCCAGTGCAGCTCAAACAATTCCTGCTTTATTTAAGAGGAGAACATTGTACCAGAGAGGGGACAAAAAGTGGCAAAGTATCACGAACGCTGTCACTTTTTGCATAGCAAAGGAGAGCTTGCCAATGGCGATTGTTGAGACGCTTGGGTTTAAGCAACTCCTAAATGAACTGGACCCCAGGTACAAACCACATAGCGAAGGACATTAATTCAGACTTCAGACAACATAAAAATAAGTGGCATTTTGTGGCTGTAAGTGTTATTTTTGTGTGTGAGAGAGTTAGAAGCCAGATTATCACTGTTTCTATGTGTGTGTCTGACTAGACACACACAGCAGTGATAATCTGGCTTCTAACTCTAACAGTCAGACTGTCTGTCTCTCTCTTTTCTATTGTAATAGATCTCATTCACACGTGGACATTACATGCTAGTTTCAAGCAAGAAATGGAGGAGAATAAATCTCTAGATTTTGTTTTTGGTGTGTGTGTGTTCTATTTTGTGTTTAGAGATGGAGGGAGAGAAGGAGAGGGGGAAAGTTGGGAGAGAAGGAGAGAGGAAGAGAGGAGAGGGAGGGAGGGAGAGAAGGAGAGGGGGAAAGGAGGGAGAGAAGGAGCGAGGGGAAAGGAGGGAGAGAAGGAGAGAGGGGAGGGAGGGAGAGGGGGAAAGTTGGGAGAGAAGGAGAGAGGAGAGGGAGGGAGAGAAGGAGAGGGGGGAAGGAGGGAGAGAAGGAGCGAGGGGAAAGGAGGGAGAGAAGGAGAGCGGGGAGGGAGGGAGGGAGAGAAGGAGAGAGGGGAGGGAGGGAGGGAGGGAGGGAGGGAGAGGGGGAAAGGAGGGAGAGGAGACAGGGAGGAGGGAGAGGAGAGAGGGAGAGTGGAGGGGGAGGGAGAGAAGGAGAGGGGAAAGGAGGGAGAGAAGGAGAGAGGAGAGGAGGGAGAGGAGAGGGGGAGGTAGGGAGCAAACAACATTGTATAATTCAACAGACCTTGACACCAACATTACAAACTTTCTGGACCTAGAGCACGCATTTCGAAATGTGCGTGCACCGCGACTGCGCGCGCATCGTCAGTGCGGACGCACCGTCAATGCGCGTGCACCGCGACTGAGCGCGCACCATAAATGCGCGCGCGCCATCAATGCACGCACACTTCGAATGCACGCGCATGCGCAGTATAAAAACTCGATAGATCGGTTTAAGCAGGTATGAGCAAACCGATATATCCATATCCGGAAAAATCCCATATCGCCGTTCCCTAGTTGAAGGAGGAACAAATTGTGTTGCTTGCTGCGCCTAACATTTAAGTTGTCGCCTAACATGCCTCCTAAACATAGTTTTGTTTGCAGAATACAGAAACATGCCCAGAAAGCAAAATGTAGCCACTCAATGTTGTCAATGCAAAATCCATTCTATTTTGCAAAGTGGGTGACTATTTTCCCACCAGTGTTCTGCCCGCTCCTCGTGACACTGTTTCACCAGTGCCAGTTGCCTTCTGGTGCTGTTCCAGAGTCACATTCCACCACTATGTGTGAACCAAACTCAAAAGTCGTGGGAGAGCCTCCCAGGCAGGTCTGATCTTGCCCTCGATTCAGTGTGCACTTTCTTGCACTGATTGCTACAAGAGGCTGTTTGAGGGATACACTGTTGTGCCCAATTGGCTGCCACGCTTCGCCCACACGGTTAATACACTTTACAATATATTCTGTGAAGCGCTTTGAGATGTCTTAATGACGAGATAAAGCACTATATCAAATGCAAGATTATTATTATTATTGCCTGGCAACCACAAACTAGGCTTCTGATTAATTTTAACCCCTTCCACTCCTTTTCCTTCTATCCAACCCTAGCCCGGGACACTGAGGCATATCATTTACTTGAGTCTGGCAGATGTCTCAAACAGTATGGAAACCCATCACCATTTGAATACCCAGTATCCAAACCAAATGGAGAGTTCCATGCAATGTTTTGTGTTTTGGAATGGACATGGCACAGGTTGGCGAAAGCCAAGACTTGGACATCAGAGCGTATGCATTGGGGGTAATGCTGCAGTCTAAATTAGTTAAAACCACATAGCTTGCCTTTGAATACACTGACAAACTGCCACTGCTTGTCAGGCTAGGACTACCACCAGAGGGCTGGCTTTAAAAATGAGGACAGAGATTCTCTGGGGGACAGGTAGCCAGCGAAGTCGGGCAACGATGGGGGCAATAGTTACGTGAAGCTTAGTGTGGAGGAGGACATCAGCTGCAGAGTTTTGAATAATCTGCAGCTTGTGGAGGGAAGAGTTGGGGAGTCTGGTCTGGTAAGCGGACAGTTAGTGCAGTCGAGCCTGGATATAATGGAAGCATGGGTGAGGGTTTCAGCAGCCTGAGAGGAGAGATAATGGCAAGGGGTAGGCAATGTTGCAGAGCTGGGGGAAGGTAGAATGGGCAATGGCACAGATATGGGGCTTAAAAGTCTTGTAGCTCAGTGGTTAGAGCATTCGCCTTACAAGCGTGAGATCTGTGTTTGAATCCAGGCAGATCAGTGTGAAACTTTGGGCAAGTTTCCTTACTCCATACGCCTAATAATAATCCCTCAAAAAAAATTGGTCATTTCAATCCACGATTGTTTGTGGGTCACTGCTATATGCAATTAGCTGCCGTGTTTTTCCCACAAATATACAGTCAATTCACTTTACAGTATAGTCTGTGAAGCGCTTTGAGCCATCTAGAAGATGTGAAAAGTGCTCTATCAAATGCAAGGATTATTATTATAAAAGACAATTCATGGGTGAATAAAACGCCAGGTTCCTTACTGGCTTGGTGAGGTGGAGTGTGCAACCATGGATGGTGATGTTATCAGCACCTGAGGTGTGGAGATGTGATGGGAACCAAGCAGGAGAGCCTTGTTATTGTTGATATTCAATTATAGGCTCTCAGCCAGGACTTGATGTCTGACAGTCAATCCATCAGGACAGCAGCAGTCCTGGAGTTGAATGGTAGAGAGATACAATTGGGTGTCAAGATTGCATGCACAAGATATCTCCAAGTGGGAGCATGTTAGTACAGTATTACAAAGGAGGGGACCGAGGACAAAGCCCCTGGGGGTGAGGGCTAGAGAAGAAGCCATTGATGGAAACAAAGTGAAAATGATAAGAAAGGTAAGAACAGAACTTGACAAGGACAGACCTAAGAGGTGGAGAGGTAGAGCCAAGAGGAGAAGCATGGAGAACAATAGAGTGATCAAAGACAGCAGAGATATCAAGAAGGACAAGCAGACAGAGGCAGCCCTGGTCATAAATATATACTCACTTGTAAGTTTGACTAAGGTTGTCTCTGTACAATGGCCAGATTGAAGTGATTGATGCCAGCAGCAGCATTTTGTTTACATGTAAACCCGTCAAACCTACCCCTGGGATTCATGTCCATTGGCTTCTTTGGAGCGGAAGCGTGAATGAGATTGTCACCGTTGGACGAGAAAGAACTGGAGGGGAGAACTGCCCTGATATTCTCCCTGACATACACTGAATTAACACTTAGCACCACACTGTATTAGCGTTAAACTAAATTTTCATTTACCGGTATTCCAAATACTATACAACAGTGAATATTTATGGATTATTGACTGCGCATTGTATCAAAGATGCCTTTTTAATGCATTTAGTCACAACACAACTAACATGCCATTCCGTCCTCTCAAATTTGCCACACTCATCTATTTAGTACTCTTCAAGGAGGCAGTGAGTGATTTAACACAGCTCCCAGGCAGGTCAAATCTGTCCTGATTATTTTATTTCCAGTGAGCGAGGCAGTGAGCGCAAATGTAACCACTTCACTGTGCAGCACTCCACTCCATAGAGCTGGGGGTAAATCTTGCTATGAATGTACTTAGAGACGGTTTGCTGACCAAAACAAAGTATGTCTGGGCAGGAAATAACTTGAGTTTGTGGCATGCTGCGCAGGAGATTTTTTATACGGTGCCCTACTGGATTTCTGGCATGTCAAGTGCAGCGGAAGTCCACTTAAGCTCAATGGAAATTGCTGCTGAGCAGCACTAAATAAAATAAATAAAACCATAGCTCAGAGCACTGCAAGGCACAGTAACCTTGCATTTGCATCCAAACGTGTGTGTTTTTTTAAAATTTTTATTGAAAGAGTTTAGCTCTGGATGGCTTGAGGACCGTGATGCTGTTTATTTATATCGTTACAAAAGCAAAATACCGCAGACGCTGGAAATATGAAATGAAAACGGAGGTTGCTGAGAACACTCAGCAAGTCAGGCAGAAAGGAAAGTGAGCCAACATTTCGGATCCACAACCCTTCGTCAGAACTGGGACGTGTTGGGAGGGAGAGACTTTTAAGGACTAACCAAGAGATGGGGTGGCAGGGCAAGTAAAGCAAAGGAGAAAATGGGGTAGAGGACAGGAGATGACGAGTTAAAGATAATTGTTAATTGTGCAAAACAAAGGTGCGGAAGAGAGATGTTAAAAATGCAGGGGCCGTAGGGATTTGTAACAAAACAGGCAGACCAGAGACAGAAAAAGTGTGTCTGTGATCCAGGTGATGCAGTAATAGTAATAATAATAATAATCCTTGCATTTGATATAGTGCTCTAACCACTGAGCTACAGGACACAGAAGAGGGGCGGGGAGAAGTTAAGCTATTTTAGTTCAATATTGATTTCAACAATTACTGACCAAAACAGCTCACCTTCCCCCCTCCACCTCTTCTATGACCTGCTGAGTGTTCCCAGCGATCTTCGTTTTTTATTTAAGTCATTAGTTTACTCTGGAGGCTTTTTTTTCCTGAACTGTCATGTGCGAAAACAGCGGCAGGTTCTGGCAGTTATATTGTTCAACATCAGCAATTTCGTACGGTTTAATGACAGCGATGCCTTGTATTCTGACATCTGTCAGTATAAACGAGTGCCAACAGAAGTGTTCGCAAGCTGTTCTGTAGGAAAACTTAGGTCGGTTGCCAAACATCAAATGAGTGGTGACCTTGTTATAAAAAGGGAGAACAAAACAACAAATCAGTATTGCTGACCGAACTTGGCTTGAAACTGAATTAGAAGTTAAGCCTGAGCTTTAAAGGTTTACATTGTTCTGCATGTGCATGTTTCCCTGTTTATAGTGCTGGTGATTGGTGGTGGGGGATGTGCAGGGGAGAAGAGTTGACACTACACCATTAGTTTGACATGAAAGTTTACTCTTTCTTGTGCATAGCAGAGTCCTTTAGTGTGGTGGTTAGTGCTTGCCTAGGACCCAAGTTCGATTCACGGGCAGGGTGAAAACATAGGCAAATTTATTACTCCTGGAGCTCCTGGAGCTCAATGGTTAGAGCACCCGCCTTACAAGTGTGAGACCTGTGTTCGAATCCAGGCAGATCAGGGCAAAACCTTGCGCAAGTTTCCGTACTCCACATTGCCTAATAATAAACCCTCCCCCAAAAAACCACAATAATAAAATTGGTCATTTCATTCCATGACTGTTTGTTGGACACTGCTGTGCGCAATTGGCTGCCACGTTTCGCCCACAAATATACAGTCAATTCACTTTACAGTATATTCTGTGAACTGCTTTGAGACGTTGATAAGATGTGAAAAGCGCTATATCAAATGCAAGGATTACTATTATTATTATTATTCCACATACCTCTGTTTACGTAGCAGTAAATAGGAACTCAGTTGTTAGTCGATTGGCAGATTGCTTTCTGTGGGTAATAATCCCTCCCCCAAAAATGTGGTAACTCAATCCACGACTGTTTGTGGGACATTGCTACTGTGTTTCACCCAAAAATACATAGTCGATCCACTTTACAATATATATTCTCTGAAGCGATAGGAGATGTCTCAGTGAATTGATCAGGAGCTATTTCAAATGCAAGGAGTATTATTATTGCATGTGTGAGCACAAACATAATCTGCTGACGTTTGCTAATGGATGTTTCTTGGGCAGGAGTTAGAGCTAACAAATGGGTTATTAGGTAGGAGGAGCCGGGGGACAGATGTTTCTACAGATGATTCCAAATCATCTGTAGATGATTTATCTAAATACCCAAATATTTATTGAGATAATAAATCCAGAAAACATTTCACAACTGAAGGATGAGAGATATGGAGGGAAGTGGCTAGTTAGTGTCAATAATACAGTACATATTTACACACATAATATGTGGGTCTAAAACATGACCATTTCAATAAGGATCTCTTAAAGAAGTGCTGGAGGCACATCATGCTGACTTACTCTGAGACTTACTCTTGAGTTCAAGATGATATCCAGCAGTTCATAAGATGACAAGATTGGTCTGGGTGAAGCTGACTATTCGGCTCATCTGATCTCATCGCTCCAGAACTCCCACCTCACCATTTCCCCCATCCCCGCAATAAGCTTTTTATTTTAAATGAGTCCAGTGTCCTGGTCTCCACCAGCTTTTCAGCCACTCTGCCTCCAACCTCTAGAACTCCATCCTACAGTCCCTCCCCCTCATCCCCTCCCTGGCCTCCTTCAAGTCCCACCTCAAGACCTTTCTCTTCAATGGTCCCATCGGTCACCCCAAATAGCCTCATTTCCCTCCCCGTCCCGACCCCAATATAGCACCTTTCACGTCATGACGTACTCATTACGTGAAAGGTGCTATATTGTTATTCTCAATACTGATAGAAGCATCAACTTGAATTCCTTAATTAATAAATCCTGTTGAAAAAAAATTGGATCCAGTGAGGGTATCAATATACAGGATATAAATATACAATAAGATTATTAAAACAGTGATATACCATAGCAGATTTTAATAATAATAATCCTTGTATTTTGATATAGCGCCTTATCAGATCGCCAAGACAGTGTTTTACAGAATATATTGTAAAGTGAATTGACCATATATTTGTGGGCGAAACATGGCAGCCAATTGCACACAGCAGTGTCCCACAAACAGTCATGGAATGAGTGACTAATTTATTATTATCATTGCTTTTTGCCTATGTTTGCTGCCAGCCTGCTCAGTTCCTACAATGCAGGCCGGTTCCTGTTCTGAAAAGAAAAAATCGATAACTTCTGATCAAATAGGTCAATATCACTTCTTGTTTTCTGTGCAAAGTAAGTTTGAAACCTAGTGAAATAGAAGTCAACCAGGGGAGATGAAAATGGCCTGCCTCCAGGTCCTTATTGCAACAACGCAGGGTGTAACATTGGTTGTGACCTAATGACGCAGCAGCCAATTGCACACAGCAGTGTCCCACAAACAGTGGTGGATTGAAGTAACCAATTTGTTACTTTTTTTTTCTCAAGGGAGTATTATCAGGCATGTGGAGTAAGGAAACTTGCCCAAGGATTCGCCCTGACCTATAAAACATAAAATAAAACATTACAGCTGTTTTGAGGGAGATGCATGTTGGTGATTCATCCCTTGAACATCTAAACTATCACATGAAACGTGCAAAGTTTTTGTTTTTGCAGAGAACAGTCCATGCCCCATCGGGCTGACGACACTGAGCACCGAAAGATAAACAGCGAGCTGCAAAAATTTCCAGTAAAGTAATCTGCAGATTCTGACTCATGCACTTTACAGGAGCATTTTTGGGAAAAGGCAGAGAAACGTGTGTTTCACACACAATTGAGTCCGAGTACATTTCCCCCCCACAAAATAATCAGTCAATTCACTTCACTGTGAAGTGCTTTTAGATATCTCGAAGACGTGCTAAGGCACTAGATCAAATGTAAGGATTGGCATTACAGTTTATTTATTCAAATAAGATCTGTTTAAGTAACTGGAGAGAAGCAAACAACTTAGTTCAGAACAAGATGCATCTTCCCTGGACTATGTTCCACCGCAAGACTACAACACAAAGATAGAGTATCATAAACTAGTCAACCAAACATGTGATCATGCATGTTTTGTTTCCCACCATCGTTACGAGATTTTTTTTCATCACCTGATCATAAACAATTCTGTTATAATTAGCCAAACAGTGCAAGATCCCTGTTACTGGAATGGTGGACTTCATATAATAAAAATCCTTGCCTTTGATATAGCACTTTTCAAGTCTTCTAGACATCTCAAAGCGCTTCACAGAATATACTGTAAACAAACAAATAAAATTACATTCATAGAGCGCCTTTCACGTCGGGAGGACCATCCCAAGGCACTGGGCATAAAGTGAATTGATTGCATATTTGTGGATGAAACGCGGCAGCAGATTGCGCACAGCAGTGTCCCACAAACAGTCGGGGAATGAGTGACCAAATTTTTTTTGAGGGATTATTATCAGGCATATGGAGTAACTTACCTTAGGTTTCACCTTAGCCTAGTTGAATGTGTCAAAATATGGATTAGTGGATAGATTCTCCAAATGTACTGTACAACAGCCTGAGATGTACATATAGTCCTATAGTTGTCAAATGAGTCATAATGGATGACGCATTCTAAAGTCAAAATACCATTATAGTAGTTTGACACACTTCTCAATCGTGTGTAGCTCTTCTATTAGTTGTCAATCGATAACTTGGGGTAGGATTTATATAGGAACATAAGAATTAGGAGCAGAGTAGGCCATTCGGCCCCTCGAGCCTGCCCCGTCATTCAATAAGATCATAGCTGATCTTCTAATCTAATTCCACCTGCACGCCTTATACCCACATCCCTTAATCCCTCTATCCATTAGAAATCTTACAACTAAGATTTACGACTATAAAGTTCACTTGAAGGCCGTTGCCCACTGCTTATAAAAGGCAATTTCTTATTCATATATGGCAGGATTTCAAATATCAGTTAACTTTCACAGTAAACGCTCTCTGAACAGCAAACCTTCACAGAGAAGGGAGGATGACTTTCATCTGATGCACCCCAGGCACCTAATTCTGCACCTAGTTTCCTCAAATAAAACGTCCGGGATCCAAAGCACATCTTTATGTTGCCTTCAATTGTTTGGTCGCTATCCCAATACCAAGTGCAATTCTTCCACTGCTTTGACTAGAAGGTTAGGAAGATGCCAAAATCACTTTAGTAATCTAAACTAGTAACTCATTTCAAACGTTCTTGCAATCAAATTATCTGCCGCATTTAGCTAGCTCACCTTGCAATGGTCTATCTGGGACACGTCCAACTTGTCTGGCAGCGAGAAAGGTCAAGCCTTGTCTCATTCTTTCCCAACCACCTTGTTTTATTTTTGAGGTACACTATATCACATTAGTCGAATCCTTCTGTGGGTTGTGTTATCAGTTAGTCTCAACAAACAACAGCTCGGGCTCTATTGCTGGTCTGTCTATGAGTTGTTTTTTTAGAGCCAAGTATCCACGTGAACAGGAAGAGATGGAAACTTTTCTTCTTCCAGTCACTGTCCTCACCACCAATCTTTCTGTGTAAATAAATGTGCTCATCTACAAAACCAATACACTGAACAGTAATTACTGAGAAGCTTCATACAGTGTAGCATTGTGTAAAGCATTATGTAAAGGTTCTCTCTCCTATCCATAATAATAATCGTTGCATTTTGGTGTAGCACTTTTCACGTCTTCTAGATGAGTCAAAGCGCTTCACAGAATATACTGTAAAGTGAATTAACTGTATATATGTGGCCAAAACAAGGCAACCAATTGCGCACAGCAGTGTCCCACAAAAAGTCATGGATTGAAATGACCAAGTTTTATTATAATTTTTTTAATGGATTATTATTAGGCGTGTGGAGTAAAGAGACTTCACCCTGACCTGCATGGATTCGAAGCGCAAGTCTCACATTTGTAAGGCGAGTGCTCTGAGCACTGAGCTACTATTCAATATTCAATGCAAGGATTAATATTATTATTATTATTCTCTTATCCCCAGGAAAAGTTTACGAAAGAAAAAACTTGTGTCTGTATAGCTTCTTAATTGTGTTCAAAATCTTAAAACAGTTGCCATAGTCGAGTATTGTGGTGTTAGTTAGTCTTAACTAATGTTCTAGTAGAGTTCTGTGGCTCAGTGCACTCACCTCGCAAGGGAGAGACCTGGGCTCAATTCCTCACAGTGCAAAACCTTGGGCAAGTTTCTTCACAAGCCTAATAATAATCCCTCTGCTCTGACCTCAACCTCTGACTGTTCAGCATCTGGGGATGTCCACCTGATGTGAAAATCACTCCACAAATATAATCTTGTTGTTGTTGCATTGCACCCTTGTTGATCTTGGTGGGCCTTTCATGGGCACTTTGACCGTCTTACATTAGAGTGAACCGAGCAAAGTGAACACAGAAAGCGTTTTGTTTTTGACCCAAACAGATGACACTAAGATCAGAGGCTCAGTAATTAGCATAGATGGGAGTACAAAGTTACAAAGGGCTTTAGACAGATTAAGTGAATGGGCAAAGCTATGGTAAATGGAGTTCAATGTAGGGAAATGCAAGGTCATCCACAATGGACCAAAAAAGGATGAGGCAGAATATTTTTTTAGTGGAGAGAAATTAAAAGCTGTGGAGGAGCAAAACGATTCGGGTATCTATATCCAAAAATCACTAAAAACTAGGTCCCAGATGCAAAACGTAATCCCAAAATGCTTTTAAAAATGTAGTATTTCAATCCACAACTGTTTGTGGGACACTGCTGTGCGCAATTGGCTGCTGCATTTCAATTCACTTTACAGAATATTCTGTGAAGTGCTTTGATACATCTGGAAGACGTGAAAAGCGCTATATTAAATGTAAGGATTATTATTATTAAAAAGGCAAATGGAATGTTGGCCTTTACCTCGAGAGGCCTGAAATACAAAGGAGAAGAATTGATGCTTCAGCTATATAGAGCGTTAGTCAGACCCCATCTGGAGACTGCGTTCAATTTTGGGCACCACACCTCAGGAAAGATATATTGGCCCTGGAGGGAGTGCAGCACAGGTTCACCAGAATGTTACCAGGCCTAAAAGGGTTAAGTTACAAGGAACGACTGTGTAAACTTGGATTATATTCTCTTGAGTTTAGAAGGTTGAGGGGTGTTACGGTTGAGGTATTTAAGACGATAAAGGTATTCGATACAGTAGATACAGAGAAGTAATTTCCCCTGGTGGGGAATCCAAAACAAAGGGACAGTCTTAAAACTAGGACCAGGCCATTTAAAAGTGAAATCAGGAAGCATTTTTTCACTCAAAGCATGGTAGAAATCTGGAGTTCTCTCCCCCAAACGGTTGTGGATGATGGATCCATCCACACCTTCAAGACTGAGGTTGATAGATTTTTGGTAGATAAGGGTATTAAGGAATGTGGGAAGAAAGTGCAAAATTGGAATAGAAAATATTAGGTGAGATACAGAACAGCCATGATCTAATTAAATGGCGAAACAGGCTCAAAGGGCTGAATGGCCTTCTCCTATTCCGGTGTTACTATGTTCCACACAGGGGCCTGGGAGATTGTTGAACTTTTTGGGCGTCAGCTATTTATCAGATACATGCGGAAATTCATCACCATGCTTAAGAGTATCCAAACCAAACTGAGAATTCTAAGCATCTCAGCTGCACATGACATACCAGATTGTTGAATGCACCATCCGAGGATAATTACTTTGAGAAGTTTTAGAGGAAGTTAAGTACTTGGGAAGTGATGGTATTAAGGAATATGAACAAAAGCAGTGATCATTTCTCTTCCCTCGGCTCAAGAGCACTAAATCCTTTTGCAGTGCTTTTCTATTGTGGAGTCTTGTAGCTAGTGGTTAGAGCACTCTTCTTGCATGCGAGAGACCTGGGTTTGATTCCTGGCAGGGCGAAATGTTGGGCAAGTTTCCTTATTCCACATGCATCTGTTTACCTAGCAGTAAGTAGGAATTACATTGTTAGTCAATTGGCAGATCGCTTTTCTGGGGGTAATAATTCCTTAAAAAAAATTAATTGATCACTTCAATCCACGACAGCTTGTGGGACACTGCTGTCCGCAATTGGCTGCCAATTTTTGCCCACAAAATATACAATCAATTCACTTTACAGTATATTCTTTGAAGCCTTTTGAGACGTTTCGAAGACGCAATAAGGCGCTGTATCAAATTCAAGGATTAGTATTATTGTCCCTAGCTGCGATCAGTTAAATCAGCACAATCCAGGGAGACCCGAATGTGGGTGTGGGACCTTCCTGTTTTGTGTGACTCAGTTTAACAATTGAGCAGCTACATTCCCAACTGAGTCACTGAGGGAGAGAGCCTGACTGTGTGTGGTCTTTGTAATCTGAATGCTTAGAGCTGGAGTAGATGTGCAGCACTGTGATAATAGTGAAACAATATTTGTGCCAGCGAAGATCTGTGGTCTCTGTCTTTTCACAGGAATCCTGAAACAATTGTGTCTTGTTGTGGCTACACAAATGGAGTGCTCTGTCTGAAAATATTAGAGATAATAGGCTGTTTCCTTCTGAAACCATTTCCAAAAAACCGTAAACACTCGGGAAAATTAGATAAATATTGGCCGGATGAATACAGCGTTGAATGAACGTCTTTGTGCCAGAGTTTACCAAGATTTATATTGTAATCCTAAATCAGTCAGGTCAATCCTGTTGGTAAAGGTCAGTCGGTCAATCCAATCAATCAAAAATAAGAGAGTGTGGATGTAAACACTCAAGTAAGTGGGTCACTTTCATTTGGGAAATTCTAGGAACAAAACCGACGCTTTAGACCTTGTGGAAATTAGCAAGTTATGCAGATGCAAAGTTCTCAATTAAGCAGGCTTAAATATTCTTCATAGCTTTCAAAATAAATAATTGTACCCAGTTAACACTAGGCTTGATTTCAGTGTTCTGGTTTCAGCTTGAGTGAAATTGACATAAAAGGAGGGTGTATCATTTACTTTTTAACTGAATTGTCTTTTAAATACTTGAGATCTTTTCACACTGTGACGCACCTTAAAGGCTCTCACCCAGTGAATCACCTTGAAGTGTAACAACTATTGCTATTTCTGAGAAACACCACTGACAGCCAATGCCAGGAACATAGTGAGGTAAACCGTAGTGAGATGAATGATCTGGTTTTATTGGTGAATTATGGAATTTTGTCTTCTGTGCCTCCTTGCTCGAGTAGACTAGTGGGTAGATGTGGGGAGAGAAAGTGAGAATCTACAGGACACATAGTTGAGTACAAACCTATTGTGAGGGTAGGTTCATGGTATTGGTCAACTAGTGGAAAGCTGCGATTTCCAGCTAAGTGCATATATAACCGTATCAAAGCTGTGGCTGCTGCTTAAAAGAAATGAGAATAATTATTAGCATGAGGATGGCACCAACTTCAGTGTTCAATGAAGATCGGATATCAGCAAAGGCTAATTTATCTTTAAATATAAATATATTTTTATATAAATAAATATATAAATATAAAAACTCACCTCTTCCTTGTCCCTGGCCTCCTCCATGTCCCTTGAATCCTCCACTCCACCATCGGCAACCATGCCTTCAGCCACTACGCCCCGAGGCTCTGGAACTCCCTTGCTCATTCCCTTCACCTATCTCCCTCTCTTCCCAGCTTCAGGTCTCAGCTAAAGACCTTTCTCTTCGACCGCGCCTTTGGTCACCTTTCTCTCCCTGGCTCACCCCCAGGGTCTATTAGTGTGAACCGCTCTGAGATGCCATCCGGCGTGGAGGGCGCTATTTAAATCAAAGTTGTTGTTGTTGTAAAAGAACAAGGCAGTGTTTTTTTTGCAGTCAATGATAGAAACAGGTATTAATAATGCAATAATCCTTGCATTCGATATCGAGTGTGATCACGATTGACTTTAATGTGTATTTCTGCATTCCATAAATAGATATTTTTAATTCCAGACCACAACGAATGCCTTGAAGAACTCAAGTACCTTATAAAGCAGCTTCCAGACATCAACTACCGCCTGCTGAAATATTTGTGCCATTTTCTTACGCAAGTAGCTGTTCACCACGAGGCCAATCGGATGAATGTGTATAACCTCGCCACAGTGTTCGGCCCCAATGTATTCCGGTAAGTCCCTGCTTTCAAAATGCGTAACAATTAATGCTATTTCATTTTAGTTTCAATATTACCAGTTTGGAGTCTAAAGGTACTATTGGATAATCCAAATCCCTTGGATCTGTAAAGGATCAAAGTGATACCGTTAAACAAATCCCCGCTGATTCCTGCTGATTAAACTGGAATTACTGTCTGTAGGCTGAGCGGTCAAATCCTGAGACTTCCTGTCTTATGTGCATGTGTGTGGGGGAGGATGGGGGGGATGGCTGGTTGTGTAGTGCTGTTCTTTGTGAGGAAATCGGGGACAGGTGATGGATGTGAGGGTTGAAGGCGGCGTAGGCTGGGTGAAGAGGGCAGTGGGTGAAGGGGGCGGGCAGGGATGAGAGGGTGTTGGGTTGAAGGGGCGGAGTGCTGGTGAGACTGGAGCCATCTCCAGTCACGGGCACTCAGCTACTGGGCGGTTTTGTTAGGCTGTCTACACCCTAACCAACTGAGCTCACGTGCTGCTTAAACATCAGTGGTGATCCACAGACCCCAGCAAAGGGAGGAGACCCAGAGAAGCGATTGCTTGACATTTGCTCTCTGTGTTAACCCTGACAGCCCTGACCAGATGCAACTGTTAGCTTTTGTCAGGAAAGTAATCCCAGGCGTTCCAATCCCCAGGATGGAGATTGGAAATGTTTATGGATTAAAGGGCGGGTGGAAAGAAAGAAAGGGCTGCACGACAGCAGCAGCTGGAATGTTTGTGTTTGAACCGGGTGGGTTCCAGAGGGAGGAAGGTATAGAAAAATCTAGCGGCAGTTGAAGGGACCCACTTGTAAGGAGAGATGATATCGCCTGTGCTGAATTCAGAGGAGAGGATCATCATCATCATCATCATCAGGGAGGCTGAGCAAAAAGGCACATACTTGCTCGATCACAGTGGGGAGAAAAGACAAAGATCGAAGAGTTAGCGACTGGTAAAAAGTATAAATGAAGTAGATCATATAAGAGTCACAAATTTGTAAGGTTTGTAAAGCTCCTTGGACAGCAATGCACTCACGACCAAAATGGAAAGCACCCACCACGAGGAAGGTGTGAGAGACTGACTTGATAACCACAGGTCATCTTTCCACTCCTCTGCACCCCGCTACCTCTCTGACCTCCTCTCTCCTCACAACAATACCAGTTGTCTTCGCTCCACCAGGTTTGGCCTTCTCCCCCGAATCCTCCGTTTCACCATCGGTGGCCACATCTTCAGCCACTAAGCCCCAAGGCCCTGGAACTCCCTTTCTCACTCCCTTCGCCTCGCCCCCTCCTTTCCTATTTTCAGGTCACGGCTGAAGACCTTTCCTTTTGACCGTGCTTTTGGTCACTTTTATCCCCCTCTCACTGGCTCAGTCCCGGGATCCGTTATTGTGAGGCACTCTGAGATACCGTTCGACGTGGAGGGCGCTATTTAAATCCAATGTTCTTGTTCTTGTTGACTTAATTCTCTTAAGATGCTCACCATTTACTCATATTTCTTTCCATAGACAACTGTTGGGTTTGTTAGTTGTTATTCAGTTATAACCAAATGCAGTACAGTATATGAAATGCCTGTTATTTGGTCCCTGACCAAATCCGTTTGTCTTCATCTTCGTCACATTGCACAAAGTATAAAAATATGCTTAATATATTTGCTATGTATCCAAATTAGGCAAAAAACTTGGTGATAAGCTACCAAAATACACAGTATATTCAATTTCCAATATATTCTATGTAGTGCTTTGATATGTCTCAACTCCATGATAAGGCGCTATATCAAATGCAAGGATTATTATTATTATTATTAATGCTTACTGCGTATTACCTCACATCCATCTTGGCCCAAATCCCTTCTCCAAGGATTTGTTACCTCCATGTTAAACAGTCTACACTGATCTACGCAGTTCTATCTTCCACAAGCTCCAGCTCATCCAAAATCCAACTGCTCACATCCAATCCAAAGGGGTGGATTTGCTTGCCCACCACCCCTGTCCTTGCCAGGCTTCAATGGCTCCTTATCTCAAGATCCTCACTCTCCACTACAAACTCCTATACATCCTTGTGCCTCAGTGATCTCCATCTTCACTCCCACTCATTCCCTCCTCCCCAAACACTGCACCAAACCTTCAACTAATGTGTCCATACCCTCTTGAATTCCCTCTCTAATTCCCTCTACCTAGTTCCTCTCTGTTATTCAAAAACCTCCTGAAAACCGACTGCTTAATCATGCCTATGGCCACCTCCCTTCACACTCCTTGCTTCAAGTCAGCAGGGTCCCACAAACAGTCATGGATTGAGTGCCCATTTTGTTTGCTAAATTGTATTTATGTAGAAAGTTTCATTTGTCCTATTTTGTCAACAAAATACACCATCACTACATTTTACCTTCCTCCACACTCTAATATATTACTGTATTATTATTTACAGTACATTTTGTGAAGCAGTTTGAGATGTTTCATGCAGTATAATAAGGTGCTGCATCAAATGTTAAGAATAATGATATTGATAATAATAATCCTTGCATTTGGATATAGCGCTTTTCACGTCTTCTAAACATCTCAAAGCGCTTCACAGAATATACTGTGAAGCAAATTGACTGTATATTTGTGGGCAAAACCTGGCGGCCTATTGTGCACAGAAGTGTCCCACAAACAGTCGTGGATTGAGTGACCAATAATAATAATTTTTTTGAGGGATTATTATTAGGCATGTGGAGTAAGGAAACTTGCTCAGGGTTTCAGCCTGTCGGAAATCGAACCCAGGTGTCTAGTTTGTGAGGTGAGTGCTCTCACCACTGAAGTACAGGACTGCATATAAATATTATTTTGGTGTCATGAATTATATCATTAAATTATATCCCATTTGGCAAAATTAAAATTTTATGTTGAAGTATCTGGTAGTCAGGAACGTTGGGTGTGAAAAATACCTAAAGGTTATGATTGTGCCAGACTAGCTAGACTAGTGATCCAGCTGCTAACAATTGTGGTTTTGGCAGAAGGGCTTCTCTTTACAAACAGAATTTACAGAGAATAACAAGATTTAACATAATTGGAGGCTTGTTTATTTTGGAAGTTGGAATGGCATAGTTATTCTGCTTCCAATAATAGACCCTGGGGGTGGTGGGGCAAGCTATTATTGTTAAGCGCGCCAACTTGAAAGGCACTATATAAATGTAAATTTGTATTGTAAAGGAAGGATTAAGAAATAATAAGAAAAAATATAACAGCAAAAAATAAAAGCTCTGGCAATTTCCTTCGCTGAATGGTGAGGAGAATCAACACATTAGGCTTATCGTTAGTTGAAGGCTCAGGTAGTGTGACAGTGTATTAACAGTCTTAAGTCGTTGAGTTAAAGGAAGCACATGCATCTTGTTTGCACTTGTGACTGTATGCTATTATTCCTGAAGCATTTCATACATTACGCCGTAATGTATATATTGTGCAATCTTCCAGCTAAGTCGCTTACTTATGAAAACAGAATGTGTTTGAAACCAACACTATTCTGTAAGTGACTGGGTCCCTGCCATGTGTATGTGGATGACTCCCAACTGTATCTCTCTGCCTCAACCCTTGACTCCAGGACCACCGCTGCCTTGGACGAAAGCTAACTTTCTACTGTTGAATGTCAATAAGACCGAGACCCACCTGATTGGCTTCTGTCAGTGCCTCCACACCTCAGGTGCTGACAGCATCACCATCCATGGATGCACACTCCACCTCACTAAGCCTTGGCATCTTGTTGGCCCCTCAAATATTCTTTCTTCCCCACATCCGTGCTATGACTTGCTCTGCCTCCCCCCCTCCTCCACAACATTACCCGGCTCCTCCATTGCCTCACACCGCAGGCCACCAAAATTCTCCTGCATGCATTCATAATATCCAGGCTTGACTTTGTAGACGTGACCATATCACCCTCATCGACACCAATGGCTTCCCATTATATAGAGGATACAGTTCAAGATCCTGGTCCTCACCTTCAAAACCCTCCATAGCCTTGCTCCTGCCTACCTCTGCGACCTCCTAACCCCCTACCAACTGGCCCGCTCCCTCAGTTCTAGTTTTCTCTTCATCACTCCTCAAGGTACTGACTTGGGGTTTCATGAGCAACATACAGTCACCCTCCCAAGAAGTCATTCTTCATGTGGAAACCTACATAGCGAATGTGATTTAAACTGGGGCCCAACCTGATCTCTCCCAACAGTGGTGTCTGAACTGGCATCAGGAGCAAAACCCTTACTATTCTTCTCTTCCATCCAAAGAACCTCAGGCTGATTGTATCACGTATAAGAAGCTAATAACTCATTGGAGAGCAAATATTAAACATGAGGTGTGAACTACCACCCAGTCTCATATATGATGTGATATAAATTAATAATAATAATCCTTGAATTTGATATAGTGCCTTGTCTGACTGTCCAGCACCTTGGGACGTCTTCCCAATGTAAAAGGCACGATACAAAATGTATAGCCTTCATCACTTCCAGGTTCAACTACAGGAACTCTCTCCTCGTCGGCCTTCCTAGCTCCTCCCTTCACAGGCTGCAGATCATTCAGAATTCTGCAGCTCGTGTACTCTCCTGTACCAGACTCCGCGACCACATCACTCCCATCCTTTTCCCGTCTCCACTGGCTCCCCATTCCCCCAGAGGATCAAATTCAAGATCCTCATCCTCACCTTCAAGGCCATTCAGAACCTTGCCCCCACCTATCTCTCTAACCCGCTGTCTCCCTATCAGCCTGCCTGCATCTTCCGTTCAGCAGGCTCTGGCACTGCTCCTCATCCACCGCCCTAATTGCCCTACCATTGCTTTCAGCCTCTGCTCCCACACTGTGGAACTCCATCCCACAGTCCCTTCGCCTCACTTCCTCTCTTTCCTCCTTCAAGGCCGGTCTCAGGACCTTCCTCTTCAACCGTGCCTTCTGCTCCCCTCCTAACTCTTCCACCTCTCTTGCTCTCCTTCCCCTTCCCCCTACCCTGACCCTTTCCCCCCTGCTCGTATCCCGACCTGATTGTTTAGCGCTTTGGGACATCCTCCCGACGTGAAAGGCGCTCGATAAATGTAATGTTGTTATTGTTGTAATTTTGCATTGCATCATGTCGTTGAGACATTTCAAAGACATCACAGAATATACTGTAAAGTAGATTGACTATATGTACTGTGGGCAAAACAAATTTATTTATGCAAATTAACATTTACATAGTGCCTTTCACATTGGGAGGATAATCCCAAGACGCTGTGATGATGGCCCAAATATCCATTTTGTCTTAAAATTTAAAGGTGGGGCAGAATTGTGCAACATTTTGGTTTGCAGTCTTAATTTGGAAGCTAGGTTTCTGCAGCCCTGAAGAACAATCAAATAACAAATTCAAGCCGAATGAAGGAATTTTCCACAATTCTGCCCAATCTTAAATTTTAAAACAAAGTGATCCTACAGGCAAAGACAAGGTAGAATGTCAGACCTCTGGAGCTGTCCTGGTCTGTGGGGGTGCCTATTAGTACAAACCGAGAATCTGAGATTAATCTCTGAATATTTGATTGAATGTTTCAATATTGAATAGAATACTCAACTAATGTATTTAGCGTAGACCTACCATTCGTGCTGTGTACTCTACGCTGCCTTTTTAATTGCAAATCCTGAACTCTGCAGCATTCTCCTAGCTTAACATCATAAGTGCTTTCATCCCCTTGACTACACTGGTTAATATTTTTGGCAGCGTTGACTGTTTTGCTTCCGTAGAGTGAGACATTTTAACAATCGGAAACAAAATGTTTCGTAGCATTCCATTGGAAATTGAGGGAGAGTGGTAAGACAGAGGAGTCAAGGGAGGGAAGGAGTTTATGCTTGAGGGATGGGAGAAGTTCAATAAGTTTGTTGGCACCATCAGAACTTTGAAATTAAATCAATCCTTAAAATGTGCTCAAAGCTGTTTAAATCTATATAGTATTTATGAGGTGAAGGGTTGAGAGGAGGCAAGATAGGTGCCAATAGTGAATACTATGATGATGACAGGCTCCTGTGAACATCTGTGTGGTTTTTAAGCTTGAGGTGCTATTACACTGTGATATGAGTTAAAATAGATTTTATGATTACTGAAATATGATTCTGTAAATATCGTGAGCTGCTGTTAGTCAGAGGATTTATGGAGACGTGCCTGATCCGAATGTGAAAATAACTCATTAATCCTGCCTGAAAGATTAATTTACTTTGTGATAACAGGACAGGCTGGGCTCTGATTTTACTGACCTGCTAAGTTTGGTCTTGTGTGTTTCGTGGACACACATACATAGTGGATACAGCACCTCCACCTCCTGCTTGTAATAATAATACAGTAATAATAATCCTTGCATTTGATATAGCACATTTCACGTCTTCTAGATGTCTCAAAGCGCTTCACAGAATATATTGTAAAGGGAATTGACTTTATATTTGTGGGCGAAACGCGGCAGCCAATTGCGCACAGCAGTTTCCACAAACAGTCGTGGATTGAAATGACCAATTTTATTATTGGGTTTTTTCACCGTCCGCCCCACCATTGGAGGTAGCTCTTTCGAAATACTGGAATACGCTCCCTCAATCCCTCTGCCCTGCCCCCTCTCCCTCTTTTTCGTGTCCTGCATGAAAACCTTGCCCTTCTTTGAAGTTGTTTATGGTCATCATCATCCACCCACCCACCCCCGGATCAGAGTTGAGCTCCACTACTGTTAAGTGCTCCGTGACATTACCCTGCGTGGAGCACTCTGTATAAGTGCTAGTTGTTGTTGTATGGCTTGCTACTGTGTATTATATTTGCTACTGTGAGTAACACGCTTCAATTTTGCAGCGTTTCCCCCGGTTTTGAAGGAATTAAGGAGCAAAATATTTCCAACAAACTCATGGTCACCATGCTGGAAAACTACGACTTCTTCTTTGAGAATGTGAAAGATGCCGAAACTCCCCCTGAGATCCAAACGAAACTGATAGTTGTTCAGGTAAGTGCTTTGATTCTTCCAGGAATGCACAGCTAATGTTTGTTTCTTGACTATCTGTGAAGAAACCTAGAGAAGCTTAGAAACGTACAGCGCAGAAGGAGGCCATTCAGCCCATCGAGTCCGCAGCGATTCTATGGGTAGCAGATCAGTTCAATCCCATTGCTCTGCTTTATTCCCAACACACTCATAAAACATAGAACATAGAACCACGGAATCGAACAGCACACAAGAAGGCCATTCGGCCCATCGTATCTGTGCCGGCTCCTTCAAGTCGAGCAGAATTTTCCCGACTTTCATTGTAAAGTTTTACTACATTCTGAAGGGATGAGATCAGAAGGGCTGAGGGAACTTTTACATCTGAACAAATCTTGTGATTGTTTTGAAAAAAGATTAAGCATTTTGTCTGACTGTATTGTTCAGTAAGGACAAAGGACAAAGTCATTTATCACAGAAAACAATCCTTGTTATTAATTAATTATTCTATATACAGTAAAAGCTCTTTTATCCGTGACCCGATCAACCAGAATGCTCAACCCCCTCCCGGGACAATTCCCCATTCCAGCAATCACGAGTATGCTCACTTTGTGCAATGCGTGCGCATGCGCACTTATTAAATTTACGAAGTTGGGGTTTTACCGATCGGTAAAAAATGCTTTTTTACCGATCATTTTACCGAGTGTGCTGGAATCTTTATTGGTAAGTATCCATACAATATTCTTAACTATTTAGTGTGTTATTAATATGGTATGTTTTAAAATAAGTTAATTTCTTGTGTTGGGTTTTGGGCAACTGGCCGCCCGATTGGCCGGCAAAGTCAATTAATCGACCCCCCGGAGAGTGCCGGATAAACAGACTTTTACTGTAATAATAAAAGGAATAATCATCACCATCATCATGCATTAGATATCACACTTGGTAACATTGAAGTAGCTCAAATGCTTCACAGGTAATTGCTGACAAGTGTAGTGACGTTGTCTATGCAGCAAAGAGTCAAGTTGGAGAAAGGTGACGAGGGCATGAAGAGATTTGTAGATGATTCTTGTCCAATACTGTACCAGAAATAACTTTTGTGTGTATCCCTGCCCCAGTATTGCAGCCAAATGGATTAGTGCTTAATCTATTATTTAGGAGCATAACAAGAACACAGGAATGATCGAGATCGGACAAGACCACTATAATTCCATCTCGTCAAGTGGTGGCCAACATGTTTGGTCGGTCAACCAAATAATTTGTCTTGATTAAATATTTCTTCATTTATGGCGTAAACATCACAACTACTGGACACAAACCAGTGATTTAAAACTGAATCACAGAGACAAGTGGGAATATTTGGCGAGTCACTTCTTGACGGCCTCAAACCAAATGGTTTGATATCATTATTATTAATTCTTATTGTTATTTCTGTTTCCTCTCTCCTGCTCACAGGTTGAGATTGTGATCCATATTATTTATGGATATCATTATTCTACTTTCACAAAGGGAAACGCAAATTGGTCTTTCAAACTACAGTATTTGATTAATCTGCACACCTCTAACATTACTGCAGTCAGAGATACCTGTTGTGCAGATAATAATAATCCTTGCATTTGATATAGCGCCTTATCACATCTTCGAGATGTCTCAAAGTGCTTCACAGAATATACTGTAAAGTGAATTGACTGTATTATTGTTCAGTCTCCAGCAATATTTCATCATATACCAGCTGCAAGTCAATGCTCAGTCAATCAAAAGTCATTTCAGGCTGATTCGCGACTCGTCCAGCTGCTCGCTGACTAGCGACTGAATAAAGATAACTCATAAATAATATTCATCATGAACTCTGGAACTATTTGCCTCATTCTCTCCTCGTTGCCCCTCCTTGCCCGTTTTCAGATCATGTAACTGGCTACCGTGTTTCACCCGCAAATAAAGAGTCAATTCACTTTACAGTTTAATATAATAAATAATATTAATCCTTGCATTTGATATAGCGCTTTTCACATCTTATCGTCGTCTCAAAGCGCTTCACAGAATATACTGTCAAGTGAATTGACTCTATATTTATGGGTGAAATGAAGCAGCCAATTGCGCACACCAGTGTCCCACAAACAGTTGTGGATTAAAATGATCAATTTTTTTCTATTATCGTGTTTTTTGTAGGGATTATTATTAGGTGTGTGGAGTAAGGAAACTTGCCCAACGTTTCGCCCTGATCTGCCTGGATTTGAACACAAGTCTCACGCTTGTAAGGCGAGTGCTCTAACCACTCAGCTACAGGAGCTATATTCTGTGAAGCGCTTTTAGACATCTCAAAGATGTGAAAAGGGCTATATAAAATGTAAGGATTATTATTACGCCTGAAGACTTTCCTCTTTGACCGTGCCTGAGGTCATCTCCCATCTCTCACTGTCTCGGCTCAATCTCTGCCACTGTTAAGCAATCTATGATCCTACCCTGCATGAAGGGCGCTCTAGAAATGTAAGTTATCGTACCCCACCACTCCCTAGATTCATTTACAACTGTCATTCGGTGAAAAATAATTTTCCTGGGGTGGTGGTGGATGGAGAATGGAGGGTGGAGAGTGGGGGGATGAATTTACCCAGGGGGTTTTTTATTGTGAAAAAAAATTATATACTTGACAATTTAACGGGTTTTTGCCACTTTGCCCAGACTCTGCCTAGTTTGCTTACTCCCCTGAAGTGATGAGAACAACCATAGGCAGCCTTCCAAAAACAGGAAGCCAAAGGGCTCCACTTCTCCAAGCCAACATTCAGTCTTGCTTGACTGCTTTCCAGAAATGACATTCCAATGGTCCTACAGGGACTGGAACAATAAGCATTGAATGGGATATTTTAGAATTTTGTATTAATATTAATGCATTGAAGTTCAGTTTATTGTGTAAATAAAAATGATGTCTCATTGGGAATCACAATCTCAACCTGTGAGCAGGAGAGAGGAAACAGAAATAATAGTAATAATTAATAATAATAATCCTTGCTCTTTGAGGTAGTGCTTTTCATGTCAGGAGGTATTGTCATAGCTCTTTACAGGATTTACTGTAAAGTATAGTGACTGTGCAGATTGTAGTGAACAGGGCAGCAAATTTGCAGTGTTCCACGAAGAGCCAGGATGTGGATTTATATGGTGTCCAGGACACCTGGCGAAACTCCAGTCACTTTTTCAACAGTGTCTTGAGGTACTTAATGTCCACCTGAACAGACAGCAACTCGATTTTATGTCTCATCCAACGCTTCTGACATTGCAGCGCTATCCCCTCCAGTGTCAGCAAAGACTATGAGCTCAAGGTCCCAATTTAATCCTTTATAAAGTTCGGAATTCCTTTTTGTTTATTCCACCCTGAAAGGGACACATTGGTGTATTTCCTCACAAGCTTCATGGGAACGAGAATTAAAAAGTCGTTATAAAAATGTTTACATATAACTGCGTTCAAATTAGTTTCATTAGACTCTTTCCAGTGCGCTATATCTAAGGGCTCAGCCAAGATGCTCCGTTGATTTATGACCTGAATATTTACTGAGGGAGTGGTAGCAAAGTTTCAATGTACCAAATCCTATTGGAACTTCTGTAAGACATTCTAGAAGTGAATTTTTATTTCAAGAATATTTTTGATGCCAAAATGTGGCCATATTTTATGTTCATTCAGTTTTGAAGCTTGAATGCTGTTCAAAACGGTACTGCAGCCAATCCCAGATTGTGCTGGAAAGATCCTTGGAAGATTTCCAGGTCCCCAGAGCATAAAACGAAGCCTCTCTCGTACACATTCACATCTTATAAAGCATTTGGTAAATGTTGAGTTGTGTCAAAAGAATGTTCTCCCCAAATGTGTTTAACATAACACAGTTTGAGTGGCAACTGTGCAATTAAGGCACAGTTTCTTTCACGCCACAGGCCTTTCACGCCTTTCACGTCGGGAAGATGTCCCAAGGCGCAGGACACACAAGGGTGTGCGCCCAAGGTGGGGTTTGGGATCAGAAGGGTGGAGGGCCGGAGGGGTGGGGGTAGGAGGCAGAGGCGTTTTTAAGACTATAAATTACTTGGTGCAATTTTCTTAGGGGGCCCGTCACTGATGGTAAGTTTAATAAGTGCCCACGCGCAATTTTATTTTATACAAAATGTAACTTTCGGTGTGTGCGATGCCTCTTTAGGTGGACGCCTGCTCCGCCGGGCTGGGGAGAGCTCTGGTTTTTGCTATACATACAGTATTTAACAAAAGACAAGAGCACAGCACACTCAAATCCTCCCATTTCAACGATTTTTTGC
Organism: Hydrolagus colliei; assembly: GCA_035084275.1. Taxonomy (NCBI): domain Eukaryota; kingdom Metazoa; phylum Chordata; class Chondrichthyes; order Chimaeriformes; family Chimaeridae; genus Hydrolagus; species Hydrolagus colliei. Next base: position 81,597,862 of record CM068742.1, read on the forward strand.
ATTACAGGTAGCCCCCGCTTACCGAACGCCCTGTTAACGAAACTTCACTAATACGAGGGTTTCTATTTGTATCCCCCATGCGCTTAGCGAAGGCTGCGCTCGCTGTAACGAAAGGTTAAATCTCGCGCGCTTCTTGTCTCCCAGCAGCGTCTGTGACACAAGCTACATACATACACACACTTACTGCAGCGCCACCCAATCTAACAGAAAGCGCAGCAGTATGGGAGGAGCTTAAGCAGTAGGATGCTCTGTCTGTCTGCCTCTCCTTCTCTCTGTCTCTCTCTTTCTCAGATCTCTCTCTCTCTGTCTCAGTCTCCCTCTGTCTCTCTCTCTCTGTGTCTCTTTCTCTCTCTGTCTCTCTCTGTCCCAGTCTCTCTCTCTCTCTCTCTCCCCGTGTCTCTTTCCCTCTCTCTGTCTGTCTGGGTCGTGCTCTCTCTCTTTCTCTCTCTGTGTCTCTCTCTCTCTTTCTGTGTGTGTGTCTCTCTCTCTCTGTGTGTCTCTTTCCCTCTCTCTGTCTCTCTCTCTCTCTTTCCGTGTCTCTTTCCCTCTCTCTGTCTGTCTCAGTCGTGTTCTCTCTCTTTCTCTCTCTCCCTGTTTGAGCCTCTGGCTGTCACAATCTCACTCACAGTCTCTCTCTGTCTCTGTCTCAGTCTCTTTCTCTCTAACTCTCTCTCCCTGCCTTCAATGGCAGTGCTACCTGCCTTCTGCCGTCGCTGATACACTGTAAACATTAGCGCAAGGCTAGGCGCAAGGCATTACTGGGCATTACTGCCCGCTTAACGCAATTTTCACTTAACGAGGGGTTTTGAAGTCCCTAACTCTTTCATTAAGTGGGGGATACCTGTAGTTTGGGGCCCCACAATACCCGGGGCCCATCGGTGCGTTGCATCGATTTCACCAACGTCAAAACGCCTCTGGTAGGAGGGTGACTGAAAGTGCAATCGAAGAGGAAGGTCTTGAGATGGACCTTGAAGGAGCCAAGGGAGGAGGCCAGACCAAGGGACTGTGGGATGGAGTTCCAAATGGTGGGGGCAGAAAGGCTGAAGGCCCGACCGATGATGGTGGGGCCGGGAAGCTGGGTAATGTGGAGCAGGCCAGAGTCCATCATGCTGAGGGAGTGGCAGTCTGGAGTGGGGTAAGCAGGGCACAGAGGAGGGGTAGGGGGGCACAGAGGCCATGGAGGGTTTTGAAAGTGAGGTCGAGGATTTTGAACTAATATACAAATATACCAACTTACCGAGTATAATATAGCATATATAATAAATGTAACAAACCAACTTACTGGATATACTATAAAATGTATATACGGTGTAGAATAAATCTAACAAATATATCAACTTGCTGAAGACCAATTGTACAGCATGTAAGTAGCTTACAAATGTTGGGATGGAATCTCTTTATCAGCGACACACACACGTCCTCTCTAGGGACTGATTGTGTGGCCACTAATGGCTGATAGTTGGCTGAGGTGATTTACAATCAACGTTGTTTAGAATGAGCGCTGCATTAAAACAATATGTTCCTTTCCCACAGATTCAATACAGAGTGGGTTGTTTATTGTTGTTGCTGGCTTCATGAAATCACTTGCGAACTACGCACAAACACTATGCTAGGAAGAAGAAACAATAACCTTTTTTTGAGCTGAAGAAAAAAACGTTCAACTAGGTTCGAGACCTAAAAAACAATTCGTTGCAGTTTTAGGGTTTGCAAGTTTGCACCCAGGCATCTTTGAGTGTTTTTTTTGTACTAATAATAATCCTTGCATTTGATATAGCGCCTTATCATGTCTTCGAGATGCCTCAAAGCACTTCACCAAATACAGTGTACAATTCATTTCAATGTCCTTGATCCTCCATCCCGCAGTCCCTCCGCCTCGCACCCACGCTGGCCTTCTTCAAGTCTCACCTCAAGACTCTCCTCTTCGATGGACCCAGCAGCAACTCCTAATGCCCCCACCTTCCCTCTCCCCTCCCCCCACCCTCCTGTCCTCAGCTTGGATCTGAAGCAGTGACTGTCCAGCGGCTTGGGACGTCCTCCTGACATGAAAGGCACTATACAAGTGTCATTTTGTTGTTGTTGTTGTTGTGCCTGGATCAGTGGTCGCACTCTTGCCTCTGAGTAAGAAGTTTGTGGGTTCAAACCCATGTCAGGACTTGGCTAAGATGACACTCCAAAGCAGTGCTGGATTGTCAGGGTGCCGTTCTTTGGATGAGATGTTAAACTGAGGTCCCATCTGTTTGTTCTGGTGGACATTAAGGATCCCATGGCATTATTCGAAAAGAGATCAGTTTCTCCCGGTATCCGGCCAACAGATCCCACCCCCAAATAAAATTGATCACTTACTCCATGGTTGTTTGTGGAACATTGCTGTTTGTGTGCAACTGGCTGCCATGTGTCACCCCAAAATACATTCAATCCACATTAGCCTTGTCATCTTCTTCAACACCCCTAAACAAGCTGCGGATCATCCAACACTCTGAAGCTCATGTGCTCTCCCGCACCAGTCTCCGTGACCCCCATCACCCCACCCTCGCCTGGCTCCACTGGCTCCCCATCCCTCAGAGGATGGAATTCAAAATCCTCATCCTCACTACCAAGGCCCTCCATGGTCTTGCCCCCACCTCTCTGACCTACTAAACCCCTATCAGCCTGTCCACTCCAGCCTGCTCCATGTCTCCCGCCCCAACATTTGCAGCCAGGCTTTCAGCCTCTCTGCCCCCACCCTTTGAAACTCTATCCTACCATCCCTTTGCTTTGTTCCCTCTCTTGCCTCCTTCAAGGCACGACTCAAGAGCCTCCTTTTTGACCGTACCTTCAGCCGACCTCCTACCTCTCTGCCCTTTCTCACCCAAACCCTGTCCCCCTATGCTCGGGTCCCGATTCCCGACTGTTCAGCACCTTGGGACGTGAAAGGCACTCTACAAATGTAATTTTGTTGTTGTATACAGTACATTTTGTGGTGCAGTTGGACACAGCTCAACTACGTGATAAGGTGATATCAAATGCAAGTATTATATTTATTGATCCACGAAGGGAACAAAAATAGCCAGAGATCCCACAAATGTTGCTTTCCAGTATCGTCTGTTGGAAAGTGGTAGTATGTGGAGTGCATGTAGATCAGGCTCTGTGTTATGTTTCTAATAGCTCAGCATGTATCATCTTAGCTATTATCCAAACTCAGCATTGTCTTTGATCCCAGCATTGCTGCTAACCTTGGTATGTGAAACTTACCCAAACGAAGGAGGAAAGGAAATTGATGCAATAGTATTTTACAGAGAAATCACAGCATTACATTGAACACAACCAGTTCCTAAAACATACCACTCCAGAGACTCCTCTCAGACACTGCCATGTGAGGTCATTTTTATTGCATTGTTTCCTCATTTTGTTTTATAAGAAGATATCATCAGAATGATATTAACAGTGCCATTTGGGATCACAATTGCCCACTCCTCTGTTTACAAACATGATGTTCTGATCTTGCCCACTGTTTTACAGAGGCGTTGATGACTTACATACTATAAATTCTTGATAACATTACTCCTTCAACCCACATCTAAAAGCATAAATTCAATAACAAACAGATTGTTAAGCGGAGAGGCAGAAACCTTACATGTGGTAATCAGTTTAATATCCGTGACCATCTGTGCTGTTTAGCGTTTGTGAGTATATTTTTGAAAAGCATTTTCATATCAGATACCGCATTCTGAATTCACCCTATCAAGTGTAATTTTTTAAATTGTAAAATCATTTGCACGGTCCTAGATTGGAACCATTGTTAAAATAAATCCTGTACTGAAACCTGTTTATAAACTATTTATAATTATCGTTGGTTTGCTACCTTGTCCTGGTTTTTCAGTCACTGAAAAAGGGATAATTCCTCCTATGTTCTGTACCATAAAATCTGGTTTAACAACAACAAATTACGTTTGTATAGTGCCTTTCAAGTCGATAGGACCTCCCAAAGCGCTGGACAAACAGTATTCCAGACCCGACCTGGGGTTGGGATCGGGGAGGGCAACAAGTGATCTTTGAGCCAGGTGCGTTCAGCAGCACACACCTGTGCTTTAACGGAGCAACAACAACAAATTACACTTATAAAGCGCCTTTCACGTCGGGAGGACGTCCCAAGGCGCTGCACAGGTGGCGTGTGACCCGAGCTGGGAGGGGAGTGTACGGGAAGGGGTGAAACAAGTAGGGGAGGTCGAAGAATTCGGGGTGGAACAAAAGGCACGGTCGAAGAGGAAAGTCTTCAAACCGGCCTTGAAAGAGGAAAGGGAAGAAACGAGATGGAAGGATTGGGGAATGGAGCAGAGGTGGCTGGTGTACCATGGTGGCTGGTGTACCATGGTGACTTATGTGAGTAGGAGAGAGTTTGGGAAGTGAAGGGAGCAAGGGAATCGAGAGTGGTGGAGAGGGAGTTGTGCAGGAGAGTGACTGAGAAGGATAGATCATTGCAGAAGGATGTCCAAACGGGGAAGCGTTTGGATAACTTCAAAGCAGCAGAGATGGGGGCAGAGATTTTTTTTGTGGTAGTAGATAGAGGTGGGTTTGGTGGTGGCGGGGAGAAGGATTGAGGAGTTAAGGGAGATGAAGTGATGGTCCGAGATGGCTTTGCCGGTGTTGGTGAGTTCCAAGCAGGTGAGGCCCTGAGTGATCACCAGGTTAAGGGGGTGGACATGGATGTGGGTGGTGGAGTGGATGTGGAAGGAGAGGTTGAGAGAGGAGATAAGAGAGGAGAATTCGGTGGAGGTACAGCAGGAGAGGTTGAAGTGAAGGCAGCGTTTGGGGTGAGGTATTATCAGAGACAGGCAATGTGGCGGGGATGGAAGAAAGCAGTGCTGGTCAGGGACTGGATGTGGGGGAGGAAGGATAACTGGAGATCGAACCCAAGTGCATGGGTTTGGAGAGTTTTAAGGACAGGTCCGGTAGGTTGAGGAGGCCAGAACCGTGAGACAGAAGACGTTGACGGGAGCCAAAACACATGACTTCCATCTTGTTGAAGTTTAACTGCTGGAAATTTGCGAGCATTCAGATATTGATGTCAGACAGGTAAGCTGACAGAACATCAGGGGCTGGGGGTTGCAGCTGGAGGAGGAAAATAGAGTTGAATGTCATCTGCATACATGTGGAAGTTAACCCCGTATCCACGGTTGACATCACTGTAGAACTAAATCAACATTAAAGTAGCACTAAATCAGTGGGGAATATTTGCCTCTAATGTGGGAAGTAAATTGCTATATTAAAAAAATTGCTTCAACGATCATTGCTTATTGAGCAATCAGCACACAGCAGGATTAACAGACTTTCATTCTGGCTAAATGACTTTAAGCTGACACAGATGTTTTGGTAGGAAGAGTTTCGGGAAGAGTTGTAATATTAATCTTAGTTTCCCGAGCCAGGACTGCTTTCCTCCACCCACGCCATATTGCCCACCTTCATCCGTACTTCCATCCAAAAGCTGCCAAAACCCTTGTCCACACCTTTGTGATCTCTCACCTCAACAACACAAACGCCCTCCTCGCTGGTAACCTTTGTCACACTATTCACAAAATTCAACTAATTCAAAACTCCACCACCCTCACTGCACTAAACTCTACCTCCATTACTCCAGTCCTCCTGAAACTCCCAATTGTTTTGTAAACCAAATCCTGGAACTCACCACCACCACTACCACTACCAACAACAACAACAAATTGCACTTATATAGAGCCCGCCACACTGGATAGTTTTTCAGAGTGCTTAAAATTGCTGATGCTAGCAGTACTGGAAAAGCGTGTTGGATTAATGACTGCATTTCTCTGATGAGTGCCGACGTCTTAAAACAGAATCAGGCCCCAAGGACAAAATGGCTTTTCTGAGGACTGTCCCTGGAAATCAGGGATATGTTGTCAACTGACCCTACCGTCCACTCTGTCCCAGATATTTATCTAGTTTCCTTTTGAAAACCAAAATGGATTATGCCTCAACCACAAGAAGCAGCCTCTGTTGTTTCCAGGTGAAAATTTTGCTATTTTGCTCCTATTTCTATCTGCTCCTATTTTTGTTTCTGGTCAAGCAAGTTCTCCATTGAAACCATTAAACTCATTATATTTATTTTCTTGGGCCTCACTTGGTGTGGTCCAGGCTGAGGTTCGTAAATGAACTAACTGACGAGGATGTAAAAGGAGCTGTTGTTGAACCCCCTCACCCCCTCCATTCAGCAGGCTCCAGCCTGCTCCGTGTCCCCCGCCTGAACCGCCTTACCATCGGCGAATGGGCTTTCAGCCTATCTGGAACTCCATCCCACAGTCCCTTCACCTCGCTCCCGTCCTCTTCAATCGTGCCTTCTACCTCCCTCCCAACTCTCTCCCTCCCACCTGACTCTCTCCCACCATTCCCCCCTCCCCTGCCACTCTTCCTTGGTTGGGTCCCGACTTGACTGTTCAGCGCCTTGGGACGTCCTCCCGACATGAGGCACTCTACAAATGTAATTTGTTGTTGATATTCACTTTGCATTATGTAGAAATAATATTGTAGACACAAACTTGTTCCCCAGCCCGCCCCCCCCCCACAAATGGCTGGTTCTGTCTGTATGTAAATCCTTATAAATATAAATACAGTGCCCTTAATGAGGGCTAGCACCTCAGAGCATCAAGGGTAGGGGAAGGCATGGACCTAGAGAGATCAACCGAGAGAGATCAACTGTATCAACAAAACAGATGCAGAGTAAGAAAGATGCATACACGCACAGAAGGACAGAGAAGAGGCTGTCACTGTGAAAGGTGTAGAAAAAGACTACCTGTCATTCTGTGTTATCATCATGATAGTACAGCTTCTGGCAGGGTAAGTCTTTGGTGAGTGCTGCACATTCAACAGTAATTCGTGTTAATATAATGTCAACATTGTTTCATAGCCACAACTTGGGCTACCCTAACCTAGAATGGATATCGGATTCCATGCTGCACTCAATTACGTCTAGACAATTGAACTTTGAAAACATAATTGAACATTTTATCAATGTTCCAGTGCTATTTGTTTCACTTCATTTCAACTGATTATGACACTGGATGGGAAGGTTTAATTAATAGAATGGCAGGTATGTATTCTCCTCCCAATCATGAGTTGATGAAATTCCTCCATTGTTACAGCCAGAGATCTTGCTATCAATCTAAAGTATTGATTCTTTCAAACACAGATTAGTTTTGTTTTAGGAAATAACATTATGGGATAGAGCACATTGGTAATTTGGGACATAGGTGCAGGTGACCGCCAGGAACAACAACAACAACAAAATTACATTTAGAAAGCTTCCTTCATGTCAGGAGGACGTCCCAAAGATGGACGATGGAAGGCGAACCAGATGGACCTTGGTCTTTTTTAGTCTAGTATATCTTATGTTTTTATGGAATCCTTGCAATCCCTCCATGGTCTTGCCCTCTACTTAAGAGAAATCAGCTTGCTTCACACCTCCTGCCCTACCTACCCCTCCATCAGTAGGCAGTAGGCTTTCAGCCTATCTGCCTCCATTCTCTGAAACTCTATCTCAGAACTCTACAACTCGAGCCTTCCCTCGCCTCTTTCAAGGTCTGCCTCAAAACCTTCCTCTTTGACCAGGCCTTCGGCCATCTTTTGGCTGCTGTGAAAGATGCAATGTGGAAGACGCTTTCAACCTCTCTGCCTCCACTCTTTGGAAGTCCATCCCACAATCCTTTCCCCTTGCTCCCTCCCTTGCCTCGTTCGAGGCTCGACTCAAAACCCTCCTTTTTGACTGTGCCTTCAGCCGCCCCTCCCCCACCTTATTGCCCTCTCTCATCCCAACCCTACCCCTCACTCCACCATGCTTGGTTTCTGACCCCTGATGTTCCTAATGTGAAAGGTGCTTTACAATTGTAATTTTGTTGTTGATGCTGAAAGATGCTGTGGAGTCCCATAGCATAGTGGTTATATTTGGTCCCTGATCAGCACCATTTTCTTCCATCTCTGCCACACATCATCCATTTTCATTAATACCTTACCTCAAAAGCTGCCGAACCCCTTATCCATTTCTTTTTCACCTCTCGACTGGATTTCAAAATCCTCACTCTAGTGTTTAAATCCCTCCATGCCTCGGCACCGCCCCCACCTCTCCAACCTCCTCTCTCCTCACAGCAGTACCGTTGCCTCTGCTCTACTGGTTCCGGTCTCCTCCATGTCTCCCGAATCCTCCGCTTCACCATCGGCGGTTGTACTTTCAGCCATTGCGCCCCGAAACTGTGGAACTCCTTCCCTCATCCCCTTCGCCTCACTATCGCACCTGAAGACCTTTCTGTTCGACCGCGCTTACCACCTTCCCCCTCCCCCAGGCTCAGCCTCGGGCTCCGCCAATGTGAAGCGTTTCGAGACGCCGCCCGGCGCGGAGGGCGGCGTCTATAAATGTAAGTTGTTGGTGTTGTTAAATATTCTTCTGGATTTGATGGCAAAGGCGAATCAAAAGATCTGAAAGCCTGCTTGCCAAGGAATTTCTCCAGCAGAAACTTTATATCGTCGGTGGAATCAACCCAGGGCACCTGAAATAAAGAACATTCCATTCTCCTGTTTTAATCTGTTGCTTTGGGAACAAATTGAGAGGAAAGTCCTTGCGTTGTGATGGTTTATATTTGAGAAGTATAGCGTTGAGATCAAAGCTAACTCTACAAATTGTTTGGCTGGAATCCAATGTTGCTGATCTTCCAGCAGTATTTGGAATGGTTGTAAAGCAGTATCTCACAGCTGTCTCATCAGGCTCCAACATAATCCTGAAATAGACATGGTACCACACTTTAGAGAGGCAGTAAAGTTCTCAGCTGCAGTACAGTAAGCGTTTAATGTAGGAAAATCAATAACAGCTCTGTCATTTAAATCTCCGTCTCCACTTTTGACTATTAATATTCATCAGTTCAATGTACCTACTGATATTTACCACCTTGCACACTGTACTGCTATGCTTCCAAACTATTTTCAATCAGGCCTCATGGAATTCCTTTACGTCACTGAAGCCGAGAGAGTAATGCAGATTTATCACTTAAGTGTGCACACAATTGCACAAGTTGTCTGGTACATATACAGGTTATAAAAAATAATTGCTCCTTCATTTCATGCCTGTTTTGGTCTTATTGCTGAGTGTAAATTGGCAGCCACGAATACAAATTCAAGCCACTACACATTACACTTTACAGTGTATCCTATAAAATGCTTTGAAACTTCCTCCACACATGAAAGGCATTAAATGCATGATGTTGATTATTATTATTACTATTGCTATAATTGGACCTCTCTCTGCAGATAATGCAAAATGTTTTGTCTCTTGCATTGCATTGGCTATGCAATTTTATCTCCTGGGGAATGCAGTGTTGTAAGAGCCCAGCAGTCCCAACCATCTCTTACCGTTAGTAAATTACATAGCAGCCAAAGGATTTTGCTTGTGGAAATTGGCTGCTAAATTTGTTTTGACTCACAGTCACTACACTTGACGATAATTTCTATGAAGAGTTTTGAGCCGTCTCATCATTACAGGCAGCATATCAAATGTTAGGATGAATGTTATTTTTTTTCTTTGCTTCGCCTCTGTATAATGACACCGTGCAACTTAGGATGATGAACTGAGTGACTTGTGCCATCAGTTAATTTTATCTTATCACACTTTGACTACTTGCACTTTTTTAATATTCTGAACTGAAACCTGCTACGCTTCTGCAATCAATACACAATAATTTTGATTTGATTACAGTTTTATCACTGTTGTTAATAGAAGGGTTTTGGGTTCTGATCGGAGCTCATTTGAATTCTGCAAAAATTGTTCTATTATTATTCATATTTTCAGGAAGCCGCTAGCGAGCCACTCTTCCCAGTGAGGCCTTGTCCAGTTCCACCCAATACTATAACTCCAGACAAGCCAAGACCACTGCCACGGAGAAAGAAGGTATGCCTGATTTATTTGTAATTGCTATCCGACAAATGGAACTTCACTTTCTAATACAGATACTTATGGCTTTTTCACAGCGCCTTGGGCTGTCCTCCTGATGTGAAAGTCCCTATACAAATGTAATTTTCTTTATTTGTTTGTTATCTTCTGTGTTAACTTTGCAATGGTGTGAACCCCTCATTTGATATGGCGTCTTATCACCGTCATCATCCTGGAGTCCTATAGCTCAGTGGTTAGAGCACTCGCCGTACAAGCGTGAGACCTATGTTTCGAATCCAGGCAGGTCAGGGCGAAACCTTGGGCAAGTTTCCTTATTCCACAAGCCTAATAATAATCCCTCCAAAAAACAAATAGTTTTTGTTCTAAAGCACAATAATAATTTGGTCATTTGAATCCATGACTGTTGCACGCTGTTTGTGCAATTGGCTGCCGCATTTCGCTCACAAATATAAAGTCAATCCACTTTACAGTATATTCTGTGAAGAACTTTAAGACGTCTAGAAGATGTGAAAAGCACTATATCAAATGAAAGGATTATGATTATAATTATTATTAATATCACGTTTCAACAATGCAATAAGGCGTTACGTCAAATGCATATTATTATGGTTATTTCACTGGGTTTGCCTTGCTATAGTGAACATGACTCACCACTGTAGTGAATTATGCTGTGAACAATTCAGCACCAGAAGGGTTAAACTGTGCTTATAGAAACTCAGGTGACACGTCTTGCTTTTCACTCAGTCAAGGTCAAAATCATGGGCAGTTATCAACCTTGTTTTTCAGTTGTGTGCCATAAAGCTATATCTGGAGCAAATTATACTGATTGTTTATAAGAAGCCAGTAACCATACGTTCTGTTAACAGTCTTTTTTTTTAACCCATGTATACTTTAGTTTGTTTGCTGATTGCCCGGTGGAGTTCAGGGAGTGTGCAGGCTCTGTGATAGTTTTAAAAGGTACTCCACACTTTAGCGATTGTAAAACCCATAGGAAGAAAGGTCACGTCACAAATCGGCTTTGGTGGAGGCTGGTCACGTAGGCAAAATTAATTTCCTGCAGATAAGGAAATACTCCAGTATCTATGGGTTGGTGAAGCTAACAAATAAATGGTCTAGGCGGAGATAAAGGAAAGGGGATTACATGCTAAGTAATCTGCATCGTTGCTTCTGCTCTGGTACTAGATCATACTGTAAAGATTAAAAAAGTATTGAAAATAAGTGAGACAATGTGATATGACGTTACGTCAAATGCATATTATTATGGTTATTTCACTGGGTGTGCCTTGCTACCTTGAACGTATGTTGTTTACCTGGTGTGTATGTGTATGAGAAAAATGCATTATTAATAATTACTACTTTGTGGAGTCCTGTAGTTCAATGGTTAGAGCAGTTGCCCCGCAAACGGGAGATCAGGGTTTGATTCCCGGCAGGTCAGCTCAAAACCTGAGCCAAGTTTCCTTACTCCACATGCCTGATAATAATCCCTCAATCGTGACATAGTCAATCATGACTGTTTGTGGGACATGCTGTGCGCAATAGGCTGCCGTGTTTCACACACAAATACACAGTCAATTCACTTTACAGTATATTCTGGGAAACGCTTTGAGACACTGGGGAGACTTGAAAAGCACTATATCAAATGCAAGGATTATTATTATATGAATCTCTGGCTCACATTGACAAAATAGTGTGAGTCACAAGTTTGAGAGCGAACAACTATTCTGTGACATTGCTCATTTTCCCAAGGTCTTGGCTGTCATCAGTTTCATTCAAGTGGAGATGAGGGTGCCCCGAGTCTATCTTATGGCAAACGTAATCCACAGTGGCTCGTAATAATAATTGAATCATTGTTCAGATTGGTTCTGGTATCTATTGTAACAAATGGATTTCAGTGTGAACGCAAAATACCCCTCATCAACATGTGACTCCAGTCCTCTAGCAATGGAACATGATGTTATGCAGGCTGGGATCTTATAGATTCCCATCTTCGGCCTTACAGTGAGGCTCCATTGTATCTTTCTGCCTGCCTCATTGATGAAACCTGTGGTCCTTGAAATGGAATTCCAATGACAGCTTCACTAAGGTTGCCATTGAAAATAGTGTTAAGAATGAGGAAGGATCTACTACCACTATAGATATAATTCAACGGGCTAAATATATAACAACAACAACAATAACAAAATTCCATTTGTATAGCACCTTTCACGTCAGGAGGACGTCTCAAGGCACTGGACAGTTACTACTTCAGACCTGAGCTGAGGACTGGGGGTGGGGGATAGAGTTGCCAATGGGTCTATCAAAGAGGAGAGTCTTGAAGCCCAACTTGAAGGAGGCCTGGGAGGGGGTTTCGGGATGGAGTTCCAGAGGTTGGGGGTGGAGTGACTGAAGGCTTGACCGCCAATGGTTGGGCGATTGGGTCGGGGGAAGTGGAGCAGACCAGAGCCTGCTGAACGGAGGGGCAGGCAGGTTGGTAAGGGAAAGGAGGTCACGGATGTAGGGTGGGGTGAGGTTGTGGAAGGCTTTAAATGTGAGGACTAGGATCTTGAATTGAATCCTCTGGATGATGGGGAGCCAATGGAGTTGGGCAAGGATGGGGGAGACGGGGTCACGGAGTGGAACAGTCGAGGACATGGGCTACAGAGTTCTGGATTATCTGCAGCCTGTGGAGGGAGGAATTGGGTTTTTGCGACAAGCAAGGCATTTGCATAATCGAGCCGGGATGGAATGAAGGCGTGGAAGAGGGTTTCAGTGGCTTTAGGGGTAAGGTAATGACGGAGTTGGGAAATGTTGCGGAGGTGGGGTCTCCAGTTATTATTAGAATAATAATAATCCTTGCATTTTATATAGCACCTTATCACGTCTTTGACATGTCTCAAAGCGCGTCACAGAATGTATCGTCAAGTGAATTGATTGTATATTTTGTGTGCAAAATGCGGCAACCAATGACGCACACCAGTGAACCACAAAAAATCATGGAATGAGTAAACAAAATTATTTTTATTTATTTAGAAGTAATTATCACCCAGGGAAAACGATCCTCCAATCGACTAAAAAACGGTTTTCCACTTACTGCTGGGCAAACAGACGTGTGTGAAGTAAGGAAACCTGCCTAACATTTCGCCCTGCCGGGTTTCAAATCCAGGTCCTATGGTAGTAATGTACTCTGACCACTAAGCTTCAGGACTCCATATCACATGTATTGCTAAACCCTTTCCATTCTGTGGCAATCAAAGTGCGATACGCTGATTTCTTGGGTGTTCATATATTGTTTATTTACATGAAGCATTTGTTTGTTAAAAGCTGCAATGAACATACAGAAATTCCTCTACTTCTCCCACATCAAACAAACACACAAGCGCCCCCCCGACACACACACATTCCTGTAAAAGATACCTCAAGTCTCGCCAGCTCTTTGTTTGCTACAGAATATGTTTATCTGCTATTCAAAGTAGAGATTAGCAAAATCGTTCAGCTAGATTTACATTTGTTGGCTAATTTTGAAAAACAAACCAGAGTTAGCATCTGTAAAGATGTGACTCCCTTTCACCAGGCATTATTTATTGCTTGGGTTTATCAGCTAATGGCTGCTTGGGACGTCCTCCCGACATGAAAGGCGCCTTATAAATATAATTTTGTTATTGTTGTTGCTTGCGGATTCGCAGGTGTGTTCCAGCTGCATGTATCACGTCTGGAATGAAAGCATCTTGGGACGTCCTCCTGACGTGAAAGGCGCTATACAAGTGTTGTTATTGTGATTAGCGCTGAATCTAAATGTGGTACAACAACAGAATTATATTTATAGAGCACGTTTCATGTCGGGAGGACGTCACAAGGAGTTGAACAGTCAGGTTGGGACCTGAACAAGGGAGAAGTGAGGGTAGTGGGGAGGCACGGGAGAGAGTTAGGAGGGGAGGGAGAGAGTTGGGAGGATAGCAGAAGGCATAGTCAAAGAGGAGGGTCTTGAAGGAGGCGGGGTAGGGAGTAAGGAGAAGGGACTGTGGGTTGGAGTTCCAGAGTGTGGGGGCAGAGAGACTAAAAACCCGTCCGCTGATGGTAACATTGGTCAGGCGGGGGACATGGAGATTGACAGCAGGTCGGAGAGGTAGGTGGGGGAAGGCCGTGAATGGCTTTGAAGGTGAGGGCAAGGATCTTGAATCTTAAAGTTAGTGCCGGTAGCTTTGAAAACACCCCAAACTAGACCCACGGCTGACCAGTTTGTTAACTTTACCAACCATTTTGTCAAATCACCGGCAACTGTGTCACAATTTCAGAAGGTCCCTGCTTATAATTGAATTTGCCTTCAGTGTTTTGGCTCAGTTGTTGTAGCTGAACCAGCCAGGGTGTTTCCAGAGCAGCAACAGTTCAATTGATTAAACTCAGCAAACCCATCCCATTTGGGTCTGGTCAGCAAACAAAACCAGGAACGTGATGATGTTGCACCTCGGTTTCTCTTTCTGAACACGTTAGAGACTTGGGTGGAGGGTGGTGGAAGGCCTTGCGGGAGGGGGTATTTTCAGATATCAGAGAAGGTGACAAAATATTTTATCCATATTTCTCTCTGTGGGTTGCCTGCCTGTGTTAATTCTATCCTTGAAGCCAAATACAAATTGGCCCCATTTGTTTGTTGGCATTGCTGTTGTCACAGGAAGAAAATGGTCACGCCTTATCTTGCGATGAAACAATTCTTATTGTTAATTTAAGGAAGAAATATGTTCAGCAAATCCTAATCAAACCACACCAACCTTTTTTGACTGCACGGATTTACTCTGCAACTTTATTTTTCCCCCCTTTCTGCTAACCCGATGTGAACAGCAAAACGCTGAGTAGATCAAATGCAGCTTAAATGTAAACAACAAGATTGCTGTGCACAATAGACTGTTCATAGAATAAATAGAGCTAGGAAAGGCTAGCTTGAATGCTGGCAGCATTCTGTTTCCCTGCTTCCTGTTGGACATGCATTGGATTTGCAGTGTGCAATTGCCAACCAGCTTGTCCAGTGATACACCAGATTAAGGGGGCTTTGTGGCATAGCTAGCCATTTTACCAGTCTGTGTCCTCCCACACCCTCCCCCCTGCAGGAGGTCGCTTCACCTCTGGACACCAATCCAGGTAAAGAACCCAAAGGTAGTCTCTTGATAATGGCTATTGAATGTTTGAGCAACAAAACAGTGAATTTGTTTCCGAAATATATTTTTATACTTCTTTAAATTCAGAGTAACTGGATGGAAAGGAAAGAGTATTCATGGTAATTTTTTGATGTGACATTGCAGTTTTCAAAGGGTTTAGGGCATTTTGCTCTGAGTGTTGGTGTTGCTCTGACCCAGTTATGGAGTCATATTGAATGTTAGTATATTATTCTCAGGTCAGTCCTCTATGTGACAAGGATCTATCTAGGCTGACTGTATTCAATGTAAAAAAACAACAAAGATGTAAAGGCTAGAACAAAATTAAGATTAAGGATCCTTTGAGGTTTGAGGGTTTTCAAGACTCAATGCAGGAGGAACTATATAGTGATAGTGTAATGGTCTAATTTGTATGTTGCTCTACCATGTGTACGTTTATGTGAAGTGAGGTGCCTTTAATTATAAAAACAATAACCCTTGCATTTGATATAGCGCTTTTCACGTCTTGCCCCCACACTCTGGAACTCCATCCCACAGTCCCTTCGCCTCGCTTCCTCCCTCGCTTCCTCCCTTGCCTTCTTCAAGGCCAGTCTCAAGATCCTCCTTTTCGATCGTGCCTTCTGTTGCCCTCCCACCTCTCTCCTTCTCCTCCCCCATACCCTGCCCCTCCCTCGTGCTCGGGTCCCGACCCTTGACTGTTCAACATCTTGGGATGTCCTCCCAACGTGAAAGGCGCAGTATAAATGTAATTTTGTTGTTGTTGTTGTTGTTCAAGACGTCTCAAAGTGCTTCACAGAATATACTGTGAAGTGAATTGACTATATTTGTGGGCGAAGCGCAGCAGCAGTGTCTCACAAACAGTCGTGGATTGAAGTGACCAATTTATTAGTCCTTTCTTTAACTCGGGGGATTATTATGTAATTAGTAATTAAAGATTATAGAAATACTGTTTCACTGTTTGTTAATTATGGAATTCAAGCACTATGTAATCCCCTCTGTACTCAATTGTACATGTGGCAAATTCGACTTGTTACCTCAAGACTTGTAACCCTCAAATTCCAAACCAGGGCTGTGGAGTATAAGCTTCTATTATTTGTCCCAGGTCTCAAATGCAGAACAATACAGACTTTCAGATTTTTTTCTGTGGTGCTTGACTAGTGTTTCAGGAATCTGTGTGGGTTGCTATCATTTGTGTGTGTGTGTAAAAACAAAATGCTCAACTGCATTATCAGGAGAGAGACTTGAGTTTGAAATGATTTACAAACTGTTTAGGGCAGGCAAAGAGAGAGGAGGGTGGTCACGTCTAAGCCTTGTGACTGATTCACCTTTCATCCAATGCCTTATGTGTTCCATCGCATGCGAGAAAGAGAGTGAGAGACAATTTCAAAAGGATCAGAGATGGAAAGAAAAAATAGCTTAGAAAATAAGTACAATTTGTGCAGTCTGTAAAATTGGCCTGTCCCACTGACGCCAAAGTAGGAGTGGATATTATCCACTGGAATCCATTGGCAGACGTGAGCCATTTTTCATCCACAAAATATACAATCGATTCACTTTACAGTATATTCTGTGAAGTGCTTTGCAACATCCTCCTGACGTGAAAGGCGCTATACAAGTGTAATTTTGTTGTTGTTGTCTCGAAGATGGGATCAGTATTATTATAATAATAATAATCATCACATCTTCTAGACGTCTCAAAGCGCTTCACAGAATATACTGTAAAGTGAATTGACTGTATATTTCCGTCCGAAACGCGGCAGCCTATTGCACACAGCAGTGTCCCACAAACAGTCGTGGATTGAAATGGCCAATTTATTATTGTGTTTTTTGGGAGGATTATTATCAGGCGTGTTGAGTAAGGAATATTGCCCAAGGTTTTGCCTTGCCTGGAATCGAACCCTTGCAAGGTGAGTGATCCAACCACTGAGCTACAGGACTCCATTATATCAAATTATATCAAATGCAAAGATTATTATTATTGTAATTATTATTATCCTAGACTTTGTGCTCCAGTAATTGAATGTGTGCAGGGACCTATGGAGCACATTTATAAATAAGAATTAAGAAAAAACTTTATAAAGTAAAACCTCTTTAAATATATCTATGGGGCATGATTGCTAGGTTTACTAGTACTGTACTCCCGATGTGAAAGGCGCTCTATAAATGTAATATTGTTGTTGTTGTAAGCATCTATTACCTGCTAGGGTCCATCGATATGGACATTTTCCGATTTAGATATATCGATGGGCTCATATCGAGATATACCGAAATATCGATATTTTCGGGTTTTTCGTACTGCGCATGCGCGCATGGCACGCACATTCGGGTGCGTGCGCATTTCCGATGCGTGCGCTTTCCGGGGTGCGCGCGCATTCCGGGTGCGCACGCATTCGGGGCCTATCTCCTCAGGAGGTAAATATCTTTCTCTCTCTGTGTCTCTCACTCTCTCCATCTCTGTGTTTTTCTCTCTGTGTCTCTCTCCTCTTTCACATACCCCCATCTCTATCTATCTGTATATTATCACATCCACCCCGTCTCTCCCCCCCCCCTCCCCCTCCCGCCGTCTCTCCCTCCCCCAACCCCGCCCCCCCGCCGTCTCTCCCTCACCCAACACCCCCCGCCGTCTCTCCCTCCCCAAACCCCCCCCCCGCCGTCTCTCCCTCCCCCAACCCCCCCCCGCCGCCGTTCCAATATATTCTGCAAAGCGCTTTGAGATGTCTACAAATGTAATTGTTTTGTTGTTGTTCAACGTGTTGTCTCAACGAGGTGATAAGGTGCTAATATCTAATGTAAGGATTATTATTGTTATCACTATGTGATTATGATCTATACAACCTAGAGGCAATTACAGTATTGATAGGAAGCCTCTTATATAAATGAGAGACAGCATTTTCGATAACTTGTCAGCCTGAGTAGGAAGGCAAGTACAGCTGACACTGTAAATAATAATAACAAGCAATAATTATCTGTGCATTTGATATAGCGGCCCTATCACACCGTTGAGCTGTCTCAAAGCGATTCACAGGACGCGCTATAAAGTGTAGCAACTGTGAGTGTTTAGCGGGCGTAACGCGGCAGCAAATTGCGCGCAGCAGTGTCCCACCGCGTGTTGGTTTGCTGTTGATTCTGAGGTCTTCCATCGTGAAGTAACTCTGCTTCTTTTCTCTCAAGAGTAAAAAGGCACAGACTGAAGGCAGCAGTGTTGGGACTTTCCTCAAACTGCAACCGGAGTGGTCAGCTGGAACTCCGGAAGCTGCCCACAGACTGCCAGCCCAAGCCACCAGCCACCAGGAAATGGAACTCTCAGAGGAACTCTCAAACACCATAACCCAGCTGGAGATAAACAGCAGGTTTGAGATTGTGTTTTCTCTCTCTCTCTCTCTGATCTCTGATCGCTTTGACTCTTCAGCAAGTTTTGCAATGGAATTCAAGGCAGTGGGAATTTAATGTAAGAGAACATCTGGGTATTGTGACTGAATGGTATATCTCTTTGTTGCTGGATACTGGGTAGGTTCCGCTTTGTGGTATTCACCACTTCCTGTTTGTGAAATTCCCTTTGGGAGTCCTGTAGTTCAGTTGTTACAGCAGTCGCCTCGCAAGCGAGAGACCTGGGTTCCCGGCAGGGCGAAACCTTAGGCAAGTTTCCTTCCTCCACATGCCTGATAATAATCCCTCAAGAAGAAAAAAACAATAATAAAATTGGTCATTTCAATCCACGGCTGTTTGTGGGACTCTGCTGCGGGCAATTGGCTGCCGTCTTTCGGCCAAACTATACAGTCAATTCACTTTACAGTATATTCTGTGAAGTGTTTTGAGACATCTAGAAGACGTGAAAAGCACTATATCAAATGCAAGGATTATTATTATTGCAAGAAGGCAGGTTGAAAAAATCTGATCCACATATTAATAATAATAATTTGCATTTGGAACATGCCTCACCAGCTAACCAACTAATTCTGCTTTTTACAACAATGATAACAACCACAAATTATATTTGTATATCCCCTTTCATGTCTGGAGGACGTTCCAAGGTGCTAGACAGTCAAGGATTTGGATCTGGGTAGAGGATCAGGAGGTGTGGAGGGCACAGAGGGTAGCAGTAGGATGGTAACCAAAGGTGCTGTTGATGAGGAGGATCTTGAAGGAAGCAAGCGAGTCGACAAGGCGAAGGGACTGTAGATTGTAGCCGTTATAAGTGTCTATGGTTTTACTGATCTGTATTAAACAGATTTTCCTCCACTGAGATGCTGTGGGTTGTTTCACTGGGGAATGCTAAACTCAAAACTTCACTGACTGAAGCAGCTTCTAAACGGCAGAAAGTTCTTGGGATTTTTTTTCAGATCCAGCTGATACCAAGTGGAGTTGAGCCACATTAGACATGACGTAGGAATGGTTTTCATTAGTTTGGGAAGCTTTATAAACATACAACCGTGGCTAAAGCAGGGAGGATTGTTAAGAGGAAGCCGTAATGGATTTGTGAATCCTGAAATAACCTCTTAATCTTCACAGTCAGTTACTTCACAGTCGCAAATTAATAATGGGTGAGATAACTTACGGTGTCTGTGCCCATTTCACTGTACACCAGGGGAAGAGAACACAATCAAACACATTTACAAGTGGGAATAAAGTGATGCTTTGTTTGGTTTATAATACCTTCATTAAAGTGTTCCGTAGGTCAAAGCACAGATGGCAGCTACAATCTGAAGAGTCAAACTGAGAAAATGCCCCAGATTGTTGAATTTACATGACTTCAAATTTTATCCACAATTAGCATTAATTCCCAGGAGCGCGCAATTTATATTATTATTACTAGTGTTAATAATCATTGCCCCTGTTGTAAGGAATGGTGATACTGTCTGTTCATGCTTTACAATTACTGCTTTTTTGTGGTTATGGCAACTGTATTTACTCCATTCCACAACGTGGGAATTGCCATGCATTTCCATGGACTTATCAATTTGGTTTTGAAACCTTTATGCAGAGTGATAGGGTATGTCAGACATCCAGCTGGCATTATTCCTGAAGTCCCTGTTTGATCAGGAGTGTTAGATCAAAACTGGTCGAAAACCTATTTTTTAAAAAATATTTCTTAATTTTACGACATAAGTCAAGCAATATTCAATCAAGAAATTTAATTTCATTGACCGACCCCACCACTGGTCTGCAGCAAGGGATTATCTTTCCCAGGGGAAGCTTTTGTTTCAGAAAAGATAATCTTTTGAAGGAGAGATACACGTGGCAGTAAAAGAGAGAAGCTGCCATCAGCCACTTGGCAAATGGCACAGAAAATGTGAGATCAACACATCGTGACTCAGAGATTAAATAAAAATGACCAGAGGCTAATGTAATGATAATAATAATCCTTGCATTTAATATAGCACTTTTCAGACATCTCAAAGCGCTTCTCAGAATATACTGCAAAATGAATTGAATGTATATTTGTAGGCAAAATGCGGCAGCCAATTGTGCACAGCAGTGTCCCACAAACAGTCGTAGATTGAGTTGTCGATGGCAAGCTGTGGTTTTCATCTGGTTAGACTCCAGCAGTATCCCGAGTTCACCTGCATTTTGCTTCGAAGCACCAGGAGCCTTCCGAGAAGATTCCGTGTGATAAGGCATTATATCAGTGGAACCGTTATAAAATGTACGTGAGTGGTACAGTTCTGCAATGGAAATGGAATTCCATCATAGCCATTACAAAGGAGAGAAACAGTTAATAGCCAAACTTGCATAAGCAGAAACGTACCGTACCAATATTGACCTGGTTACGAGCAAGTTCAGACTTGTTTGCTGCTTTTTAGCTTGGACATCATGTGTTGCTCATTGTAGTTGTGAGCATTTTTCCACAGCTAACAGCTGTGCGACAGCCCATGTTCATCATTTGTGACGTTGAACCTTGCACATACAGAATTTAACGTTAATTTTCTCACAATAAGATAAAAGACTTCTCGGCAGCTGAAGGTTACAAGCAGAAATGGTGTTCAAATGTTTAAAACTGTCATTAACTGACCTTATCATCATGACCTGCAGCTCAGTGCATGTCTCCAGCGCATGTGACTGCCCGTAATGCAAAGTGGTGAATTGATCATTTACATTCATTCTGTAACTCCTTAAAGACTCAGCCAAGATCAACAATAACATGTGTATATCACATATATGGTAGCATCTTGCAGTGCTTAACAACAAAGTGACTGTAGGCACCTTGTAGAAGAAAGTCTTCAGGTGTGATCTAAAGATCGCAAAGACGGAGCGAGGGGAGAGATTGGGGCAAGGAGTTCCAAAGGTTCACCATATACAAATTAACCTATGCTCCTTCGTAGCCATTTGGCTCATGCTGAGCAGAAGGTTGCAAGTCCGTGTTGAAGTATAACGGGATCCGTTATTGGGAAGCTCTCTGAAACATCGTTCGGCATGGAGGGCGCTACATAAGTCCAAGTTTTTGTGGTTGTTGAGGTACCTGATCTCCGCCGAGGCACCAATTAAGAATGTAGGAACAGGAAAAAGCCATTTGGCCCGTCAAGCCTGCCCCACATTTTCTCAGATTATGGCTGATCTGATCTGTTTCCTGTTGCAAATTTTACTTCTCTCATCATTCCCTGCTTTGCCTCCTAGTTTCCATATCCTCCCGACATGAAAGGCGCTCTATAAATGTAATTTTGTAGGTGTTGTTGTTGTTGTGTAGCTTAGCGCCACCTGTGAACTTGACTGTACTGTTCTAAGTTTCTTCACCTTTGTGATTTAAGTATGTTGTGAATTGGAGTGCTAGCCTGGCACAGTGGTAGTACTCTCGCCTCTTGAGTCAGAAGTTTGTGGGTTCAATACCCACGTCTTGGAATCACACAGTCTTAACTGACACTCCAATGTACAATGTGTTGTACCTTCCTTTGGATGAGAAGTTAAGCCACCGTCCTGTCTGCCTGTGCAGGTGGACATTAAAGATCCCATAGCACTCACTGATCGAAAAGCAAAGAGAAGTTTCTCACGATTTCCCGGCCAACCAATACCCCAAATAAAATTGGGTCATTGGCTTCCTAGCTATTTGTGGGACACTGTTGTGTATAACATAGCTGCCATATTCACCCACAAAACATATTGTAACGTCACTTTACAGAATATGCCGTAATGTGCTTTGAGACATCCTCCCGATCGTTGTCCAGAGACCTTTACTGACAGACAGGGGATTTGGATGTTTTGTTATCAGGCAAAGACCAGGATAAGCCATGTCTGTGATCTGGGAGAGATCAGCAATGTGGTACGAACAGGGTGTTCACTATCTGAGAGGTAGCGCTGCTATTTATCCTGTAAAGATCATCAGTGACTTTGAGCCACATTAGTGAGCTAGTTTGATGACACAGCTTTGAAAATCTAAGCTCTACTTCACGGAATATATCTTTCCTCAAGCTGGTAATCTTCAGTAATTATTTCATTGAAAGGTCTTTAAGATGAATATTGTCATTTGGTGGAAAATTACCTGCTGTTACATAAGAGACAGGAGATATTTGTTGACACCAGGTGCTGGTAACTTAATATACAGAGTTCCAGTTGATACATCAATTTTCAGGATAAAAATGGAGTCAAATTTGCTGAGATAAACAAGGTCAGATGACAGATGATTGAGGATGGTTGCCATTTAATAAATAGTTCAGATAAATTAATTATCACAAATGTATTCCAGGATCAGTCCCGCCTATTAGTGCTTGCAGTGTCAGTATTAAAAAATTTCAGTCTGTAGTATGTACTATTATTAATTTATGATGAAATTACCTTTGTAAACAAACAAATTTGGTCCTTGTGTTGAAGAACGTTTATTGAGCCATATCTGACAATAGCAGACTTGTTTAGCCTGATTTCAATAATTAGCAAATTAATTGAAGAAATTATTGGAAGCATAATGGAAACATTGCTCGTCTGAAAATGACCGAATAAGGGGCAGTAACCACAGCCTCAGACAGTCTAGATATTGCCTAAATGAACCTCTTAGACATGTGTGTAGTTGTGATAATGTAAATTGCTATTGGGAAGCCACATGATCTAGATTCACAAAAGGCCTTTCACAAAGTACCTCACAAGAGACTCCTTTAGATTGATGCTGCTACATATCAATGAGCTCCCGTGGCTTAGTGGTTAGAGCACTTGTCTTGCAAGCTGGGGAGACCTGTGTTGGAATCCGGGCAGGTCAGGGCGAAACCTTTGGCAAGTTTCCTTACTCCACATGCCTAATAATAATCCCTCCAAAAAAAACACAATAATAAAATTGGCCATTTCAATTCACGACTGTTTGTAGGACACTGCTATGTGCAATTGGCTGCCGTGTTTCGCCCACAAATATATAGTCAATTCACTTTACAGTATATTCTGTGAAGCGGTTTGGAACGTTGATAAGATGTGAAAAGCGCGATATCAAATGCAAGGATTATTATTATTAATGGTATGATGTAGATTAGTAACTGGCTAAAGAGAAGGAAACAGAGGGTAATTGTTACAGATATAGGTCAAAATGAAGCTGTGTGTACCTAAATGTCCAAAAGAGTTTTGTCAGTGTACCACAAGAGAGATGTATTTCTGGAAACTTATGTCACTGGGTAACAGGCGTAAGATATAAACATGGAATGACTGTAGCGAAGAAAACTGCGGTGAGTCAATCATTTACCCTATCAGCCTGGCTCTATAAATGTAATTTTGTTGTTGTTGTTTTGTGGGTGAACGTAGCAGCTAAGTGATACGCAGCAGTGTCCCACAAACAGCCATAAAGTGAATGACCAATTTAATTTAAGGATTGTTGGCCAGGAAACTGGGAGAAACTCCTGTTTCTTTTTGAATAGTGCCATTGGATTTCTAACGTCCATTTGAACCAGCCTCGGTTTAACATCTCACCTGAAGGACGGCACCTCTGACAATGTAGCCAAACAACAACAACTTTGATTTATACAGCACTCTCCACGCCGGACGGTGTCTCAGAGCCCATCCCCAACACTGCATTGCATTGGTTTTCACCTTAGAACTTTGATTTCCCCTTGTAGAAATTGTAAAATTTCTGCGCTATACACATAAACTGAATCAAAGTTAATTAGTTAGTTCACTAATTGCCACTGTTTCTGTACAATTAGTGCACTGTTTGCCACTGTTTCTGTACAATCCTGGGTAATTATGAAATACCCAGGAACCAAAAGGGCATAAAATCTTGCTATTCCATCACACATCAGCACAGAATAGGATCAGGATCCAGTTGCTACACTTTCCCACGTAACTTATTTCCCATCTTTGGTGTCCTGT
Source organism: Hydrolagus colliei (assembly GCA_035084275.1). Classification (NCBI taxonomy): domain Eukaryota; kingdom Metazoa; phylum Chordata; class Chondrichthyes; order Chimaeriformes; family Chimaeridae; genus Hydrolagus; species Hydrolagus colliei. The sequence goes on from CM068742.1 coordinate 81,622,180, forward strand.
CTGAGACATGCCAAGAATCCACCTCTTTATGGCTTTCCTGACATCTGAAAGATTGAGCTTGTGTGTGGAAGACTGACTGGAACAGGATTAGACATCACTGTGTGATTAAATATTCCACACGAGCAACCGATTTCCAGTAACATTGATGAACGCAGATTAGCAGTGTATTTATTGACTGGCATTGAGTGTAAATGGCCAATGATCCCCACCTCCTATGACCACGGCACAATTTTGGAACCATTTAACCGTTGCTGTGGCTAGGGTGAGGGTTACCTTTGGTTACCATTAAAGTTGCCATCGGTACTCAATCATTTATCACATCAGCCTGGTTCAGTTGGTAGCACTCTCACTACTGAGTCAGGAAATTGTTGGTTGAAGCTGCAGTTTGGGACTTTGAACTCAATGTTCTATATTGTCGGAGGTGCAATTTTACCAACAAGACATTAAACTGAGATCCCTTCTTTCTGTTCAGGTGGATATTCAAAATGACATGAACAATATTCAAGTAAGTTTCTCCTGGTGTCCTGGCAAACAAACCCCCAGATAAAATTGTTCCACTTGTTCCACTCACCTTTTTCTGTTTGTGGGACATTGCTGTGTGCAAATCAGCTGCTGCATTCGCCTACTGATGTAGTCCATAGACTTTACACTATATCTTGTGAGGTGCTTTGAGACATCCTCCGATGTGAAAGGTGCTATATGAAATGCGAGGATTATTAAGAATTATTATTGTTAATGAACTGTCGCTCAAAATTGTGGAGCAGAAGTCTTGGGCAGGAGAATAAGGCTGGAAGATATTGTGCCAGTGGGGAGGGAGAAAGATCTGAATGGATTTGGTGTAAGGTCAAATAACTGTAAAAGCCAGCTTGTATTACTGGGAGCCAGTGAAGTCTAGCAAGGAGGGGAGTATGGGTGTTAAGTGCCCAGTATGGGAGAAAATGTGAGCTACATAATTTTGGTTGAATTATAGATTATGATGGTAGGAACCAGTCTGGAAAATATTGGTGAAATATAAATGAAGAAGGTGTGAATGAGGATTCCGGGGCAGGGCGAAACCTCAGGCAAGTTTCTGTACTCCACATGCCTCTGTTTACCTAGCAGTAAGTAGGAACCCAGTTGTTAGTAGATTGACGGATTGCTTTCTGGGGGTAATAATCCTTCAAATAATGATTTGGTCACTCAATCCACAACTCTTTGGGGGAGGACTGCTATGCACAATTGGCTACTGTGTTTCGCCCACAAAATACACAGTCAATCCACTTTACAGTATATTCTGTGAAGCGTTTGAGATATTTCAACGATGTGATAAGGCGCTATATCAATTGCAGGGATTATTATTATTTTTATCTGTCAACAGTTGGGTCAGGTAATATCATAAGCGGGCAATGAGAGGATTACTATTAATATTCTAGAGATGGATAAAGATATTCTAGTATTGGAAGGACTATTGAGGGTCAAACAGAACGCCAATATTACAGTTTTAACTGATTACCGTATATCTCCGCGTATAAGGCGCACCCGCGTATAAGGCGCACCCCCCATTTGTGACCTTTTCTTGGTGAAAAAAACCAGAAGCATTTTCAATGATATTGCTGGCAGAAGGGAGGAGAGACAGGAGAGACAGGTAGGTAGGGAGAGAGATAGGTAGGCAGCCAGGCAGCCAGGGAGGGAGAGAGGGAGAGAGGCAGGCCGGCAGCCTGGGAGGGAGAGAGGGAGAGAGGCAAGCCGGCACGCAGGCAGGGAGGGAGAGAGAGAGGGAGAGAGGCACGCAGGCAGGGACAGAGAGAGGGAGAGAGGCAGGCCGGCAGCCAGGGAGAGAGAGAGTGAGAGAGGCAGGGAGGGAGGGAGGGAGGGAGAGGCAGGCAGGCAGGGAGAGAGAGCGGCAGGGAGTGAGGCAGGCAGACTGGGTTCGGCAGAAGGTAAGCACAGCACTGAAGTCCGCTGCTGCTGCCGCTGCCCGGGCGGCCGAGGCCGAAGCCCCGTCACCCGCTCCCCCCAACCCCCGCCGGACACTGACCAAACCCCGGCTGACAGTGCGCCGGCCGCCCCCCCTGTTTACTGTATCTCCGAGGCTCACAATTGCTTGTACCTGCGTATAGGGCGCACCCCCAACTTTTGAGATCTTCCGACCTGAAAAAAAGTGCGCCTTATACGCGGAGATATACGGTACATCAGGAGGATGGTGAAGTTGGAGCCAGAGGTACAAAGGAGTTGCCTTCAGTTTTATTGATGTTAAATTGAAACAACTTGAGGCTGATTGAGGACATAATGCCCCACAATCAATCAGTCAAAACATGCAACAGTTCTCATGCCCTTGCTCCTCTTTACCTCTGTAACCTGCTAACCCCATATTGGCCTGTCTGCTCCCTCCAGTCGACGGACTCTGGCCTGCTATTCTGTGAAGCACTTTGAGACATCTAGAAGATGTGAAAAGCACTATATCAAATGCAAGGATTATTTTGTTATGATTTTCAAGCCCAGATATCAACAGGCACGGAAGGATTAGGCCAAATAATTAAGCCATCCAAGATAAGAAGTGGAACCGTTACAGTAATACAAAGAAACTGTGTCTGAGAAACAAGATAATTATTATCCTATTGAAAGATATCCTGAAATTGAATGATTCAGCCATTATCTAGTGTTCCAGAAGTGTATAGTGTTCATAGGTTAACTGAATATTTCCTTTTATCTTTGATTTTTAAATGAATGCACCTAAACCTGTCTGATGGATGGACCCGATCTATACAGCAACTTGGATTTACTGAATATAAATGCTCGTTACAAACGGTAACGTCTTGGAGCGCTTTACACAGGGTGGTTTGGATGCCCAACATGGAAATACAGGGAGGGCGAGTTCACCATAATCACATTTGAAAGGGTACAATTTGAGGTGGGATTTAAAGAAAGAAATAGTGAGTAAGAAGCAGTGATATTGGAAAGGAGTTCCAGAGGTTACGTGTGTAGAAACCGAAAGCTCATGTGCCAACAGTGGAGATGACGGGGGTCGCAAAGCAATGCCCTAGCCCTTGTTGGCGGTTTGCTCTAGACACAAGACATAATTACACTATTCTCCGTAGGAGATCCATTGTTACTGTTGTTCAAATGGTGGTTTTGCTGTACGTGAAGCTTTTATCTCCTAACCTGCTCTTCAAAAAGCTCCACAGATGTGAAAATTTGATGACTGCACGATAAACATATATAGTGCAAACTAAATATAGAACAGTGCTGTGCAGGAAATATTTTCGATGTATGCGAGAGGATTAAATATCGCACAACATTCACATTTTTTTTCATTAATATCTTTGTATAATCTGTCCATATCCCAAGTATTTTGATTCTGTTGGGAGTCCTGTAGATCAGAGGTTAGAGCACTTGCCTTACAAGCGTGAGATCTGTGTTCGAGTCAAGGCAGGTCAGGGCAAAACCTTGGGCAAGTTTCCTTACTCACACGCCTAATAATAGTCCCTCCAAAAAAAACACAATAATAAAATTGATCATTTCAATCCACGACTGTTTGTGGGGACACTGCTGTGCGCAATTGGCTACCGCATTTCGCCCACAAATATACAGTCAATTCACTTTACAGTATATTCTCTGAAGCTCTTTGAGACGTCTAGAAGATGTGATAAGGCACTATATCAAATGCAAGGATTATTATTTGTTCAACAGGGTTTTCTTTAATGTTGCATGATATTTAGTAACACAGAAACTTGCAAGCAAATCCGGAGATGACGTACTCTATCGTATTTACTCTTGTTTATTATTACCACATGGATGCACATAACTGCTCTCTTGGTGCTGGGTAATGAGATCAACTATACTGCTATTTATTGCCTTATAGATATGGCTGAACTATTTGTCAGATCCATGGTTTTCCACATGTTCACCTCTGAGTTGTTTCTGTGAGTTCATCTTCAATCCTGGCCCTTTGCTATACTTATGGGAAGAAATTCCACTTGAGTCTCGATTTACTCTATTGATGTATCCACCGTTTTAGAGTGTGCAGCATTGGGCAATTCAGAACTGTAGTTTAATTTTTAAGATAATTTTCCGTAAATTCTTTTTTTTAAACTAGAAAAAAAGCACAACTTCAAAGTTAAGACTGAATTCAATAACTTGCTGAGTTTTGAACTCTTTGAAATGCTGTGTGAATTGAGTAAAGCCTGGATGCAGGAATTACTTCCATTTGATTTCCTCCATGGGATTGGGAATCTTACTCAAATTCCCCTCAATCTCAGAACGACCTCTATTATTCTGCTTGGCATTTTCTCTGGGGCACTGTTACCAACTGGATGTGAAGACCAGGGAGATTTCATGTATGGAACTCTCCATCTAGTTTAAATAGCCTTAAGCATGATGGATTGGCATGTGTGTTTAGACACCCGGCTGGCTGACCAAAAGAAACCTGAATGTAAAGCTGTACAAGCAGTGAGTTAATCATCAACCTTATGCATCATAATACTGTAATAATATTCCTTGCATTTTGATATAGCATTTTTCACATCTTATCCACATCTCAAAGTGCTTCACAGAATATGAATATTTTCTGTGAATATTTAAAGTGAATTGACTATATATTTGTGGGTGAAACGCGGCAGCCAATTGCATACAGCAGTGTCCCACAAACAGTCGTGGATTGAAATGACCAATTTTATTATTGTGCGTTTTTTATTAGGCATATGGAGACTTGCACATGGTTTTGCCCTGATCTGCCTGGATTCAAACACGGGTCTCACACTTGTAAGGCGAGTGCTCTAACCACTGAGCTACAGGAGCTCCATATGTTTGAATGAAATGAGAACTCTAATTGAGATTTGCTCCACTTGGATTTTCTCATTTGTTTTTGTTCACCAGATGCTGATTTGGCTGGAATTTCTTTTGGACTCTATATATTCACTAAAAATATGTTTTTCTTTTAAAATAATAATACAAAATAGGCAGCTGTCATGGATGCTGGGAGTATGGAGTTGCGGAGATATTACACTGAAATGATATTGAACTAAAATGATCAAATGCAGTAACTCCAATTGGTACTGAAAAGGGATAGATGGGCCTAGTGTTGCTCACGCAGTGGAGTGAATTGTGGAGCAGTATCACTCTGGAAATGTTAAATCTATCTCTGACTTTCAAAAGCTACTTCGCCCAATTCTCTCTTGTTGATTTCAGCTTTTCAGTCAAAAAATAATAATAATTTGGTCACTCAATCCCCGACTGTTTGTGGGACACTGCTCTGTGTGCAATTGAGCAGTTTCACCCACAAAATAAACAGTCAATTCCCTTTACAGTATGTTCGGTGAAGCGCTTTGAGACATCTCAAAGACATGATAAGGTACTATATCAAATGCAAGGATTATTATTACAATACAATATTCAAGCCTCTTATCTTTATTGGTGAGATTGAAAGCAATTCGTACTGCAGATTGGTGCCTCAGTAGCTTCCCATGCTGCTATTTGAAATGCAGACTTGGGTTTAAATCCAACCATGACTGAGCGAATGAAAATCTCCCTCATCCCTCTGTCCGTGACAGCTGTGAGCATCTCTTGTGAAATTAATTATAACAGGTTTATCATGGATACGAATGGGCACAGGTCCACAGTACAGATTGACCAATATGTGACTAGACTCCTAGGGGGGAGAGAGGGCAAATGGGATCTCTCCGGGGTCAAATTGGTTCAAGGTGAGGTCTGCCAAAGCGTGAGTGTTTCTGAATCACCTTTCAGCGGCAGGCTCCAATCTGATTACTGAACCAGGCAGGCACACTCACAGCTCTCACGACATGTTGTTCATGATTAACAAGGCTTTATGACTCAGCACTGGCTCATGGAAGGGTAGTCATTGCCACTGGGGGCTCCTGATAATCACATAAGCCAATGTCCTAACATATACGATGGGTGGACTAGCTGGATAAGCATTGTGAGAGGCTTATCAAGACTTTAAATTGATAAACTCAGTTACAGCCCAGCACCAGTAAAAAAAAATCAGTAATAAAAATGTAGACATGGGGTGTAAAGAGTGAGTGCGACCTTCAATGTTCTCTATAGGCCTTTCGGGATCACTGTATCCTGTCCCATATTTTGCGAACTGCAAGTTACAAAATTTTAGGCGTAGGGTTTCAGTCTGGCTCAGTTGGTAACTCCCTCGCCTTTAAAGGACCTAGACCCACATCCGGACTTTGAACTCACCAGTCCAGCTGAGACACTTTGAATACAATTGAATTCCAACAGGATCTTTGCATGCACTTTGGGGCTTTATTGCCTTAAGATAACGATAGTCTGGGTCTATGTTCTTCAGGTACGTGGTACAATACCCAGTGGATGGGCAGTGCACAACAACAATAACATTACATTTGTAATAATAATAATTGTTGCATTTGATATAGCACTTTTCACGTCTTCTAGACATCTCAAAGCGCTTCACGGAATACACTGTAAAGTGAATTGACTGTATATTTGTGGGCGAAATTGTATAGCGCCTTTCACATGGAACAGCACATTCCAGAACCAGAAAACCAAGCTCTGCCTTTTGGATTTCTCAATAGCTGGAACTAGAGACTGTCCAGAAAGGGAAGTGGTTTCTGTGCATGTCTCATCACACCTGGCCAGCCAAAAATTGTATTGTTTGCTTTTTTCAAATAAAACTTCAATGATGGTGGGTGGTTCTGAGCATCCAACTGTTGATAGAATGGACCTAGTGGGTATCGAACATTGCAGTGAATTTTAACATTATGTTTCCACTGATGGAATCAGCGTTTCATTCCAACAGAGGCTCCCTGTATTAGCTTAACAACAAACCAGCAACTTGCATTTATATACCCTCCTTCACACAGGTAGCATCTCAAAGTTCTTATACACCAGCGTGGTTTCATTACCGAGCTGTAAAGAGAAGGTAATTGATAAAAAGCACAGTTGAAGAGGAAAGTCTTGAGTTGTGATTTGAAGATGGCAAAGAGGAGGCAAGACAGGATAAAAACATAATAAGAACATCAGAAATGCTAGAGGAAAAAAGACAAAGGTCCATCTAGTTTGCAATCTACCTTGCTGGCGGTAGCATGCACATGTATCACTATATCCCACAATGTTATTTTCGAAAAGAAAACTAATCTGCGCTTGAAGGAATTAACATTTTGGATTTAGGGTTATGGCAGTTGCAGAGATTCAAAGCGTAGGGCTGAAATCACAGCTGCCACTGATAGAATGGAGTTTGACGAAAGATGTCCAGAAGATCTAAGTCAGTTGAGCGAAGGTAGGGGGTAGAGGATTGGGATGTGAGTAGATCGGAGAGGTAGGGAGATGCTGAGGTCTGAAAAGATTTGTAAGTGAGAGTGAGGCTCTTTAAATCAATCTATTTTGTAACAGCTAGTACAGTCTGACAAGAACTGGGGTGATGGGCTTCTGGAGCCTGGTAAGCAAGAGGACATGGGCAGAGTTTGGAATCATTTGGACCTTGTTTATCATGGAGTTGCAGGGAATGCAATGGAACTGAACAAAGGCATAGAAGAACGAAACAAAAACAGAAGTTGCTGGGAAAAGCAGATCAGGCAGCATCCATGTTGACTCACTTTCCTTTGAAAGTGAGTCAACATTTCGGGTCCACGACCCTTCGTCAGAGCTCATAGAAGAGGGACATTGGCCCTGAACCTAATCTATAAATTACCTGACCTGGCAATGATTAGGAATCTTTGCACTGGATGCAAATTTTTTTTAAAAATGTTCTGCATCCCTCATCTTAAAAAGAATTGGTCATTCACTTCATAACAGTCAGCAGGATATTGCTGGTTACAAATTGACTGCTGCATTGCATTTATCTATTAATGCACAGTTACTACACCTTAGAGTACATCGTGTGAAGCACTTCAAGACAACAACAACAAAACAACCACAAAATTACACCTTCAGGAGGGCATCACACGGTGTTGGACAGTCATTGTTTCAGACCTGAGCTGGGATGGAAGGTGGAGGGAAAGGGAGGGATTTGGAGTGGTCAATGGGATCGTCGAAGAGGAGGGTTTTGCGGTGGGACTTGAATGATGCCAGGGAGGGGGTGAGGCGGAAGGACTGCTGGATGGAGTTCCAATTGGGGGCAGAGTGGTTGAAGGATCATTGCCGGCCAATGGTGGGGCGGGTAGGGCGGGGGACATGGAGCAAGCCTGGGCCTGCTGAGCGGAGGGGGCAGGCAGGTTGGTGGGGAGTTAGGAGGTCGTGGCTGTAGGGTGGGGTGAGGCCATGGAGGGTTTGAATGTGAGGACCAGGATCTTGAATTACATTTGCAGAACACCTTTCACATTGGGAGGACGTCGGGAGGTATCACCTTGCCCTGAAAGACATTGTATCGTAAGATAGGATTATTATTATCTTGATTAGAACTTTCCAAAACAAATTTAATGACCTTAGGTTAAAAACATATTGTTTACAGTGAAGGCCTTCAATTCTTTATATGCCTAGGTTGAGTAATATTGATCAGGTGCGTTGCATTACTACTGCTGGCAGAGGGACAGTTATCGCTGATTACTGTATAAATGTTAAGAGTACTGAAAGCAGTGTTTGATCCCTAAAGTTTTATTGAACAGATTAGTGAATGATTAACAGTAAATGCCAGTACAATGTGGAGAAAGTACAGTACTGCATCTTGACTTCAACCTTGACTTTCAGACTTGTACATGATAATAATAACAATAACAATAATAGTCACGGCACATTTCATTGTTCAGAGCACAATGGAACTCATGTCTAATGAAGCAAGTCTCCAGACTCTGCTGCCCCCACTGAAAAGATCACACACCTTCCCAGGGATCAATGGATCCCAGTTGAGGACTCATGATATAGAGGAGAAACTTAACAGCAGCAACAAGGATTGTCCAGACAAGTCAGGGCTCTTCAATCTTGAGAGAAGATGACTTAGAGGGAATCTCAAAAGTGTACAACATTTTAAACCTAGATCAATACTCTGAGATGTATCATGACCATAGAGTAAAAGAGTTTTTCTAAACGATAATTTTAGGACAGAGAACAATAATAATAATAATCCTTGCATTTGATATAGTGCTTTTCACACCTTCCAGATATCTCAAAGTGCTTCACAGAATATACTGTAAAGTGAATTGACTGTATATTGAAAGCCGGCAGTCAATTGCACATAGGAATTTATTCTTTACGCAAACAACAACCACAACAAAATTACACTTGTATAGTCCCTTTCACGTCAGGAGGACGTCTCAAGGCAGTGGAAGTTAATTAATGCCTGGAAAGGTATGAGAGGCCAGCAGTGGACTCATTTAAAAAACAGTTTTGATGCTGTAATGGAGAGAATGGTAGGATGGGTAATCCACCACAACAATTTGCATTTATGTAGCTCTCCTCACGCAGGGTAGCGTCCCAGAGCGCTTATTCTGGACGGATGAGATCACATGGGCCAAAGGGCCTGCTTCATCCAGACTGATACTTTGTCACTTTGTGACAATACTCGTGAGAAATTAAGTAACTCTCTCAGGCTCTCCCATTGGCATTCTCGTCTGTTGGTTTCCTTGCTTCGAGATGTCTGAACAACGTGATAAAGTGTTATATCACATTTAAGGATTATTATTACTCAATCCTGATTGTGGTAGAAACAGAACCCCTTCAATGGCCACAAACTCGGGATAATGAAGAAGGGCTCGAGATCAGAAGATGGGGAGGGATGTGAGCACAGTTTGATTTTATTTGCTTTGCATGGAGCGAGGAATATATGGCACAGATTCAGGGAGGCAGTCAAGCCAAATTGTATTAGAACATTCAAGGGAGATTTGGATAACTCTTTGGAGAGGAAATCAATTGAGAGGCCTGAGAGATGAAGTAGTGTATTATCTTTCATCACTTTGGGATCATCCAGATGTACTAGGATAGTTTTTAATGGCCCTGTACATTCTGATCCTGAATCAACTATCTGTTCTGATGAATTACGAGGTAGAGTAGACTAGTGGTGCCCTCAGCTTCCAGTGTAAGCCACAATTTCAGTCCACTGGGAACAGCCCCTCCCTGTGAAACTCACTAATCTACCGTGACCTTTGAAACAGCACACTGTTTACAGATTCCTTATTATATTGCAAACTACTTATTTATAGAGCAGGGGGTTTGATCCCTGGAAGGGGAGGGTGGGGGCAACACAACGAGATTACTGGGTAAGTTTTTTTTGTTTTACCCACATTTTTCGCAGATCAGTGGGAGAAAGGAAGAGGAACTTAATGTGAGAAGAGATCGAGCCTCGGAGAATAATAATAATAACAATCATTGCATGTGATATAGCACCTTATCACGTCTTTGAGACGTCTCAAAGCGCTTCACAGAATACACTGTAAAGCTAATTGACTGCACATTTTATAAGAAGGGTTAGAAAAGAGAAATTAAACACAAACCAGTCCAGGAACAAGAGACCCAGGGGGTATTTCCTGAGGAGCATTCCCGAGGGATTTTCTAGAAGGTTGATGCATGAGGGACATTAACATCCAAAGAGGGGAAGGTGGGTGGAGCGTAGCATGAAACCTCTACTGTTTGAGGGAGCAGAGTCTTCAAGACAATCACAAAGATATTTTCCTGTGTTTCCAACATGAAAAGCGTTCTATATGAATACAATTTTGTTACTGTTTTAATACTGTATTGAGCTGGAGATCCCAGAACCCAGAGTATTCACTCACATTGTATCGATCTGGTCCAATTATTAAAGCCCTCACTGTGTTTAGAGGAATAAGAATATAAGAACATAAGAAATAGGAGCAGGAGTAGACCATTCGGCCCATCGAGCCTGCCCCGCCATTCAATCATGGCTGATATTCTACTCTAACTCCAGCTACCTGCTTTATCCCCATACCCCTTAATCCCTTTATAAATGAGCAATCTATCTAACTCAGTCTTGAATATGTTCAAGGACTGAGCATCAACAGCCCTTTGGGGTAAAGAATTCCATACATTCACCACCCTCTAAGTGAAGAAGTTTTTTCTCAACTTAGTGTGAAAGGGCTGACCCCTAACTTTAAGACTGTGATCCCTGGTTTTAGATTCTCCAACCAGAGGAAACAATCTCCCACTATCTACTTTGTCGTGCCCCTTAATAATCTTATATGTTTCTATAAGATCCCCTCTAATTCTTCTATATTCCAGAGAATATAGCCCCAAATGAATCAACCTATCGTCATAACTCATCCCCCTCATTCCAGGTACTAACCTAGTAAACCTACACTGCACTCCCTCCAAGGCAAGTACATCCTTTCTTAAATAAGGAGACCAAAACTGCACACAGTATTCCAGGTGTGGTGTCATAGGGCCCTATACAGCTGCAACAAGATTTCCCTACTCTTATACTCTAATCCTTTCATAATGAAAGCTAACATACCGTTCGCCTTCCTAATTGCCTGCTACACCTGCATACTAACTTTCTGTGTTTGGTGTACAAGGACACCCAAGTCCCTCTGCACGCTAACACTTTCCAATCTCTCCCCTTCTAAAAAATAACCTGCTCTGGAGGAATATATATTTATTTGCTTCATTAAAAATTGCCAGTAGCCTTTACAAAAATATTCTGCACTATGTTTACTTTATACAACTTGTTTGTCCTACTGGCATTTTATGGTCTTGTCCTAAAGGCAATTTATGGTTTAGTTATTCTTTTCAATTTACAGCTATTTAATATTTACTTTCATTAAGAAAGAGCAGCCGTGTTAAATTGCTGTTGTTATAAACACTCATTTGATTGCACAGTGTAAACCCATCAGTGTGTACATTCCATCCCAGTACAAACAATTTCAAGTCATCATTTGCTAAAAACAGAATTTCAATGTACCCAAACCACATGTCTGTTGCACTGAATACAATTGTAAGTTTGTGCTTTCAATACAGCAATCTACTCAGGCCTTGGATCTTCTTTGTTTCAAGTTTTATATTCGGAACAGAAAATGCAGTAAAAATACAGTCAATCTACAGCCTAAATTCATTCCTCTTAAAAAAAAGTAATGCATTTTGAAAACCATAAAAGAAAGCTCACATATGATAAATAAAAGTGTTGTCATTTTTGCTTGAGAATAAGTCAGCCATTGGCAAAATAACCAGCGTGGCTTGTTTGTTCTGTTTTGCGAGTTCAGGCTTAGAGCCTGAACATATAACAGTGAAATTGAGAGGGCTAAGAAAGACAGCCCGCTAACAAGCTATCTCAGCAACTAAGGGAGATTACGATTGAACAGATGGGGTAGAAGGTTGAGTATGCTGTTGGCAGAAGATAGTGCAGACTAAAGTATTTGTGAAGGTTAAGATAGCCAGATAGAAGGAGTGGGGTAGACAAGCAGAACCTGTGCCTCAGACAGACAATCCAGAAAATTATTTTTCAAGTTTCTCAAACAAATATTTGTTTGATGCAGCATATTATCACATCTACAAAATGTTTCAAGACATGTCATAGGTTTTTATTGTGAAGCATAGTATTACTGTTGACACTCCCACACAGTCCCGGGAAAACACTGCATTAAGCGCTTTGCGACATCGATAAGATGTGAAAAGCGCTATATCAAACGCAAGGCTTATTATTATTACTATTTATTATTCTAGGTGACATCCTTCGGATAATGTTACACTGGGATCCAATCTGTCTGTTCAGTTGGTTGTTACCTTATCTTACCTCTCCCACTGTCTCCACTTTGTCACCACAATGGCTTCACCTCCAGCCCCCTCATCATCACATCTGGCATCCCCCAGGGCTCTGTCCTTGACCCTCTCTTTTTCAACATCTATATGCTCCCCCTTGGTGACATCATCCGCAGACGTAGGTTGAACTTCCATGTGTATGCGGATGACACTCAACTCTATCTTTCTGCCTCCACCCTCGCTCTTTTCCTAGCAGACATCAAGTCCTAGATAAGAGCTAACTTTCCACAGTTGAATGTCAACAAGACCAAGGCCCTCTTGATTCACTCACACCAGCACCTCCGCACCTCAGGCACTGGCGGCATCAATCTCCTTGGATGCTCACTCCAATTCACCAAGCCAGTCAGAAACCTAGGTTTCTTGTTTGATCCTCAACTGTCTTTTCGCCCCCACATCCAAGCCATGACCCATTCTGCCTTCCCTCACCTCCACAACATTGCCCGACTCTGCCACTACCTCACTCCTCAGGCTGCTGAAACTCTCATTCATGCCTTCATCACATCCATGCTTGACTATGTCAAGGCCCTGCTTGTCGGCCTTCTCAACTCCTCCTTGCAGCCCGTGTATTCTCGCCTGACTCCACTGCCTTCCCATCACTCAGAGGATTCAATTCAAGATCTAAGGTTTTAGCCCACCCGAGAATCCAACCTGGGTCATCTCGCTGGCAAGGCAAGCGTGCTACACAACTTCTATGTTACAGGAATCCATATCTACTACTCAAGGAAATTTCCCTGTGTCTAAAGTGGAATGTGCACTCTATCCCTGAGGGGCAGCAATCATCTTACTTAATTCTGGAAAGAATTGGCTTGTTACACTTAACAGTAATCACTGTAAAGCTCATTGTTACCTTTCAACAGGTAAAAGTACTGTATGTCAAATGTAAAAGTTCTTTCTTTTCAAACAGTGAGCAACTACCTATTTAATTAGAATACCTCATCATATTGACATTCCACTTTGAGCCGAACAATATGGTGCTGATACCCAAGTTTGGGGTCACGATGAGCAAAGTGCCCCCTGAATAATCTGTGGTAATTCACGCTGGTAACAGTTGCCCTGAATCTTGTTTGGAAACTTGCCTGAGGTTTCGCTCTGCCCGGGAATCGAAGCAGGTTTCACATCAGTGATGGGTTGAACGAGAGAGAGAAACAAAGAGAAAGTGTTGGATAGTACAACAACAACAGCAGCAACTTGCATTTATATAGCACCTTTCACGTTAAATAGCATCTTTGACCACTTCACTTAGTCTGTGTCTGATACCAAAAAGGTGGAGGAGGAGGTGACGCCAGTGATCAGCAGCCAATAATGTCAGACGTAGATAGGGACAGATACATTAGGGGGTTTGGGAATCATATGCTGAGGAGTCCGCAGACCTTTTATATTACACTAAGTCTATACTGCTGTGCTTCAAGTACTATAAATTGTCACTGCAGATAATGTGGGTGCAATATGACATTACATCCAGGAGTGCCCTGTGTCCCCAATCCCTCCCTGCGGAACTCTGCAGCCAGTGTCTTCTCCCGCAGCTGGCTCTGCAAGCCTATCACCCACGACTGTGTCCGACTCCATTGCTTTCCCATCACACAGAGGATTCAAGATCCTAGTCCTCACCTTCAAAGCCTCCATGAGCTTGCCCCACCCTACCTCTGCGACCTCCTAACCCCCTACCAATCTATCCACTCCCTCCGTTTAGCGAGATCTAGCCTGCTCCTCGTCCCCCGACCAACCTACTCTACCATCAGCGGGTGAGCCTTCAGCCACTTTGGCCTCAATCCCTCCACCTTGCCCTCTCCCTCGCCTCCTTCAAGTCCCACCTCAAGATCCTCCTCTTCGACCGTACCATCAGTCACCCACCTCCACCGCCTTCCCTGATCACAACGCAGCTCAGGTCTGAAACATTGACAGTCCAGCACCTTGGTACGTCCTCCTGATGTGAAAGGCGCTATACAAATATAATGTTGTTGTTTTGTGTGTACCACGGACGCGCAATATACCTATAGCAATATATGTGGACTCCTGTGGCTCAGTAATTCGATTCCCAGCAGGGCAAAAAGGTTCCTTGCTCCACTCTGAGCTTTTCCCACTATGGATATTTCTTACAAGCATTATATAATTATCACAAATAGGATCCAAATGAAACCACAGGACTGTTCAGGTTAGATACTCTATCTTCTGATGGCAGATATCATCACTGTGAGACCGGTGATCATTTATTGGCTGTGACACATGCCTGCCAATGACATGAAGCCAAAGTTATGTAAATGTAATATGAAACTTTGTCTCACCCACATCACTCAGCCTACCTCCAGCCTGCTCTCCACATCAAAAGTCCGCCGTGTGTTGCCGACACCCAAATTTGTTCCCCATTCCCTGCCAAACATCTCCAGCCAACTTGCTTTCCAGCCTCAGAACCAACCAATCAATCAATCCAAACTTAAATTTATAAAGCGCCTTTCACGTCAAGAGGATGTCCCAAGGCGCTGTACAGTCAGGGACAAGAGCAGGGTGGGAGGGTCAGGGCAGGATGAAGGAAAGTAAGAGAATTGACTGTATATTTGTGGGCGAAAAGCGGCAACCAAATTGTACACAGCAGTGTCCCGCAAACAATCATGGAAGTGGGATTAGCGGAGAAAGGGGGGAAAGAGGGTAAGGGGGGAAAGATGGCAAGGGGAGGGGAAGTTACGATAAACTCTATCTGTGAACAGTATTCCCTCCCTGTGCTTCTCAATGTCTCCTGCTTTTGATGTGTATGCTATCGACCACTCCATCCTCG
The DNA here is from genome assembly GCA_035084275.1 of Hydrolagus colliei. Classification (NCBI taxonomy): domain Eukaryota; kingdom Metazoa; phylum Chordata; class Chondrichthyes; order Chimaeriformes; family Chimaeridae; genus Hydrolagus; species Hydrolagus colliei. The sequence continues at coordinate 81,637,613 of CM068742.1, forward strand.
TTCATCACCTCTTGCCTCTCATTCACTTGTACGGAAGTGCACTTGCCTGGCCTCAATGCACAATGTTTCATCTCTTCCACCTTAGATTTGTTTTTAGTAAAAAAAACACTATTTCAAATAGTCTTTTCCCCAACAGTTTTCATGGAAATACTTACTTCACCGTCTAATCTTTCCTGGGGATGCTACTCAGTTGACAATAAGAACAACAGTAAATTGCATTTAACTTATTCTTACCCAGGACTTTGAGTCTCTAGAACTCCTTATCATCCTATAATATACGATAACATTACTTACAGTTATCTCATACCTGTAACACAAAAACCTCTCTAACACTTGAGATGCTATAATCCTTGCATTTGATATCACGTTGGTAAGATGCCTCAAAGTACTTCACAGAATATGCAGATAGACCACGCTTACCGAACGCTTGGTTAACAAAAGTTCACTATAACAAGGGTTTCTATTTGTACCACTTACCGCTTAACAAAGGCTGCATTCGCTATAATGAATGTTTACACACACTTTAAATCTTGTGGGCTTCTCGTGCGCAGCTTCTCATGGGTAGCGTGTCTCCCGGTTGCCCCAGCAACACACGCTCAGTCTTTAGCATGCCTCAGTTAAGCAGTGCGGTGCAGCCCCTCCCATATGGGAGGAGCTTAAGCGGCAGAATGCTTTGTGGCTTCAATAATAGTAAGTCGAGGACTATTTGTATTTTATTGTTTATTGTTGTATTTACTAACATTTTAACATTTTATTGTTGTATTTAAAATTGTGTAGCCTTCAATAGCAGTTATATCCACCTTGGGCCTTCGCTAGTACAGGTTGAGCGTCCTGAATTCGGGCCCGTAGCCAAGCCCAGGTTCGGGTATTTCCGGACAAATCGGAACGCCAGAAGCGCGTCATGAGTCTGGAAATGTCTGGGCCCAGGTTGCGATATTTCAGTGCAGTGACTGTGCAGACCTGGCCTGGAGCAGGTAGGATTGGCGATTTTATTCTTGCAATTTTTGTCACATTCTGGATTCTGGAACTCCAGACTTTTGGCCACTCAACCTGTACACCGAAAATGTTAGTGCTAGGAACCGCTACGAACTAAACTGATTTTAGTGGGGAGGCTCGGGTTGGGGCAGTGTTTTGGCTGCGGTCAAATACAGTAATACAGTTAAACTCTCGCTTAACAAAATTTTCGCTTAAGGCAGGGTTTTAAAGTCCCTAACCCCTTTGTTAAGCATACAACAATATCGACAAAATTACATTTATAAAGTGCCTTTCACGTCAGGAGGACGGTAAATATACTGTAATGCGTAGTGACTGTATTTTGTAAGCGAAGCATGACAACCAATTGCACACAACAGTGTGGTGCAAATAGTCATGGAACACTGGTGTGCACTTTGCGGGAATTGCTTTTCATATGTAGAAACTCTGTTTTTGTCAGCAAAAAGGGTTATCATTTTTGAGTACATCAAATCCCACCAACACCCACGAGGTGGAATGACTTCCAAGTTTTTTTCAAGCTAAAATTTAGGAAAAAATGTAATACTGTACTTCTTGTTGTGCGCTCGCTTTAGCCTTTTCGTTCTTTTCAGCCTCAGCCCCAAAGCCATCCTTGGTTCTTAATCTAAGTTTCTCAATTGAGGGAAAACAGGTCTGAAATTCCAATTCCACAGTGATCAGTGGGTGACCTCATTGCGCACCAATGGCAAATCATTGAAAACCTTGCCAGATATGAGAAACAATATCTTGATAGCAGCTGAAGTGTAAGTTCAATAATGAAGTATAAATAGAGCTGTGTCTTATCAGGTACAACTATTCAGGCTGCACTAGCAAACAACAACAACAACAAAAAAAAATTACCTTTTGCAGTGCCTTTCACGTTGGGAGGATATCCCAAGGCTCTGGGAGGATGTCCCAAGGTGTTGTTCATTTGAAACAATAAACTAACTGTCCTCCCTACCCAACTGGGCATTTGTGAAGTTCTCCTCAGTAGACTACCAATAATTAAAGATACACAAAACACCATCACTCTATCTCTTCCCCATCCAGTTTGAGATTTATATCTATGAGTCAAATTAATTAACCCGTTTGCTACTAGATAATAATAATAATAATCCTTGCATTTGATCTAACGCCTTATCACACCTTTGAGATGTTTCAAAGTGCTTCACAGAATATACTGTAAAGTGAATTGAATGTATATATTTGTGGGCGAAACGCGATAACCAATTAGCATAGCAGTGTCCCACAAACAGTCGTGGATTGAATGACCAACTTAATATTTTATTTATTTTGAAGGGATTATTACACCCGGAAAAGAGATCCACTGATCAACTAACAACTAGGTTCCTACTTTCTGTTAGGTAAACAGAGGTGCGTGGAGTAAGGAAACTTGTCTGTGCACTGCCTGAGAATCAAACCCAGATCTTCTCACTTACAGTATGAGGCTAGTGCTCCAATCACAACACTACACAGCACTCCACCTGAAACATAAGGCTATTGATTTGCCACACTCTCCCCATTTCCAGGTATCCCACAGGAAAAAATATTCACCATATCTCAGCTTCCCCACTGAAGAACCCCAGTTGGGTGAAACCAATATAGTACAAACAGGAAGCTGCTTGCTTTGTCATCAGAGGATTTCAAGGAGAGGTTTCAGAATGCAGGCAGATTGATTTTTAGGACTGCGTTTGAAGAGAAGCAAAAGGCAAATTGATGGTAAAAAAACATGCCTAGAGAAATCTTTCTTTGTCATTTTATTCACACGGAGCTCGTTTGGGACTGAATCCAAATGTAGATGCATTATCTCACATTTGAAACAATTCAGACTCCATGCTCGCACCTAATGAACAAAACAGGATGAGTAACTGTGTTACTCAGCCCTTTACAACACATAAAAAAGGTTTTCTGTATCTCCAAGTAAAAATGGCTTTGTCACTAAATTTAGTTCACATTGGCCATTGCCAGTGTATTTTGAGAGCGCCTTTCATTTCTTTCATGTATTGAACTTTTTAAAATTTTGATGGTTTTAATGCGTACAGTATATACACAACCTTATTATGATAGGTGAAATGTGTAGCTCTCCTAGTTAATCAGTGGGTAAATGCACTACCCAGTGTGGCCTTGATTAGTCAGACCAAAATACAGTATTTGACTTCCGTCTCTAACCCCGTCTGTGCTGAATTAGTTGTGTTGTTTTTAGTCAATCGGGTGTCTGACACATGCAGAATACCTTCACCATCTTTAAGAGTATCCAAACCAAACAAGAGTTCCATGCATCCCACACTTGGAAATTCCAGAGATATTTCTTGGAACGGAATGCACACTCTCTCCCTTGCCTAACTGTTAAGGACCAAGGTTTGCCGCCCCCTCCCCCACCCCCCATAGAGAGTGCATTGAGGTAACTTCTGGAGTCTGATCAGACTAACTGCATAGCTTATCATTTGATAGCATTGTGTGGCAAGCTGTCCTGCTGATTCTCCAGCTAGGACAAGCAGCGACTCAGCGAGCGGTGGGGACAGAGCGAGTCAGCAAGAGGCGGTGCCTCGAGAAACCGGGGTAAACCAGGCAGGAGAGGCGAGGGCTGAAGGTTACGGGTGATGAAAGCCATTTCGGGTAGGCCGCAGGTAGGTAATGGGGGTGGGGGGGGAGGTGAGACAGTTTCAAGGCTCCTGCCTATACAATGGGTGTAATAGATGCTGAGGCCGCTGATGGATGAACGTGCGGTGGTGAGCGACCAGTGGAAAGTGTGGTGGAGGAAGAGGGGGACGGAGTGAGGGAAGAACGAGCAGGGAGTTACTGCTCCTCAGTTGCTGTGTCACTAGGTGACCACTGTGTGTGGATCTCAGGCCAGGATGTGATCAGATGCAGCTATGATTTCTGTGTGCCCTCACCTCCCCACCCCATCCCCCATTCATAGTGAAGAATGGATGGACTGGGCTCAAAATACATGCAACACATTCATAAGAGGAGGGAAGAAAAGAAATGATGGAATGAAGGGAGGGAAGGCATGAGAAGGAGTCTCCTTAAATTCAGCTGTGTTCCTAACAGACTTAGTGGTTTGTTTGAAAGTAAAATGATGTTCAAATTTTAGTAAGTAATTTAAGCGTTCCGAGACCCTAACCTGAGGGAAAAGTGCTAAATGCTAGTTCAAAAACTATTTTTGAACAAAAACACCAATATCCACATATTTGGTAAAGCACCTTTTACTTAAAGGAGGACATCCCAAAGCGCTTCACAGGACATAGCGTAAATAAATAATAATAATCCTTGCATTTGTTATTCTGCCTTGTCTCATTGTTACTCAGCATTGACTGATGAATTAAGTGCAGAGACTGTATATGTCTTGCGGGTGAATATGTGAGATCACTAGCTTTGTGGAAGTTGAAACAAGTGACCTTTAGATTCATTATTTGAAGGGGCTGGGGAGGCTGTGCTGTGAAAGCGAGTTGAAAGTTGGAATTGATAGTATTAGTTGAGGTACAGATCAGCCATGATCTAATTAAATGGCAGAACAGGCTCAAAGGGCTGAATGGCCTTCTCCTGTAACTATATTTACCTGGAAAATATTTCAGAGTGAGGCCCCAAAAGATGCAAAGTATAGCATTGCGTTTTTGCATTGCGATTTCTCTTCTCCTGGTTTTTTTTTACATCGCCAAAAGTCAGGTAGTGGACTAGTGGGAGCCCTGGCCACAGGAATCACCAAACGTATATACATTTTTTGCCCAAAGTCTGGCAAATACTTGGCCAAACCTAGTCCAATGGTATGCATGCTTTGCCTCCTCTGCGTAGCACATCAAATAGGTTAGTGCTTATTGAAACTTAAGAAAATCAAGTCTTTTAACAAAAAATTACATTTGTACAGCGAGTGTCACATGGGAATGACGTCCCAGGGCACTGAGCAGCCCGGACTGTTTAATAATAATCCTTGCGTTTGATATCGTGCTTTTCACATTCTATCAACGTCTCAAAGCCCTTCACAGAATATACTGTAAAGTGAATTGATTGTATATGTGTGGACGAAACGTGGCAGCCAATTGTGCACAGCAGTGTCCCCACAAACAGTCATGGATTTAAATGACTCATTTTTTTTTATTATTGTGTTTTTTTTGGAGGGATTATTATTAGGCGTGTGGAGTAAGGAAACTTGCCCAAGGTTTCGCTTTGATCTGCCTGGATTTAAAACACAGGTCTCACGCTTGTAAGGCGAGTGCTCCTAACCACTGGACCTGAGCTGGGAGTCGGGAGATGGGAGTCAGGAGGGGGTGGAGGGCAGTGTCGGGAGGGGTAAGGAGGGGTGGCCGGAGATACGGTCATTTGAGGAATGTCTCTCGGTGGGACTTGAGGGAGGCAAGAGAGAGTGGTGGGCGGTGGGGAGGGTGGGCGGTGGGGAGGGTGGGAGGAGTGGCGGGGGGGGGGGGGGGGGGTTGAAGAGGAGGGTTTGGGGGTTGTGTGTGGGGGATGGGGGCTGAGGTGGGGAGGGGGCAGGTCTTAGCAGGTTTCAATTATTTGGGGAGGAAACAAATGAAGACACGAGGTACAGAAGCAGTTATATTCACACACAGACACACAAGACACAGACACACACAGACAGACAGACCGAGAACCTGACATGTGACTGTGGCTAGGGGTGAAAGCGTGTCAGGGAGCACGGAGTCCATGGGAGGGAGGGATTGAGGGAGGGAGGGAGGGAGGGGGTGAGGCTATTGGCTGAGGGTTGTCACCTCTCTCTCTCCTCTCTCAGTGTGGCAGCTGGAGCCTGGCAGGTCAGACACACTGCTGTCTATAAAGCAGCAGCAGCAGCAGCGACTCCCTCCCTCCCTCCAGAGACACGCACAGTGTTGTATGTGAGGGTGTTGTAGCTCTATCTACCCCCCCCCAGGCTTGCCATTGTGGTTCCTGCGTTGCATCCATTGAGGTCATTCTTACAACAGACCACAGAAGTAAACACAGACAGACAAGACGTTCAGATGTCTTGTGAAATCCTGCCAGTGCAACGGTAAGTGAGGTCTGTTGTGATTTCACCGTGGCCAGGGTGACTGCGGCTTTGGTGAACCCTGGACTGACTGATCAGTGGTCAGTCAGGCTGTGCACACTTGCCAGCAACTCGGTCGTTGTTTCTCTCTCTGCCTCTGCTGTGTGTGTGTGAAGTGGTTTAACAACTTGCTTTATTTGTGTCAGTGTTCCGTGCGTTAGTATTGTTGTATAAATCACCTCACGCAAGTCTCAGTGAACAGTGTGTGTGTGAATACGTTGTATCTGATGAGGATGAGATGGGGGTTGAATTTCATGTGGGGGCGAGGGGAGTGGGGGGGGGGGGATATTGGCTGGTTTTCTCTTTGCCAAGGGGCTGTGCTTTGCTGCTGCAAACACTGTGTTGATGGCACTGGGTCTCGTTTGGCCCAAGTGATGCTCTCAGCCCATCCTCTTCTTTCACTCTGGAAAACAGTAGATTATAAAGTGCTCTCCCCCCCCCCCCCCCCCCCCACACCCATGGCTGTTTCTCAGGCACTCGTCAAGGTATAGGGGGTAGGGGAGGGCAAGGGGAGGAGGGTTGGGAGGAGTAGGGGGGCAAGGGCGAGGAGGGTGGAGCGGGGTGAGGAGGGTGGCGCGGGGCGAGGAGGGTGGAGCGGGGCGAGGAGGGTGGCGCGGGGCGAGGAGGGTGGCGAGGAGGGTGGCGCGGGGCGAGGAGGGTGGCGCGGGGCGAGGAGGGTGGAGTGGGGCGAGGAGGGTGGCGAGGAGGGTGGCGCGGGGCGAGGAGGGTGGAGCGTGGCGAGGAGGGTGGAGCGTGGCGAGGAGGGTGGCGCGGGGCGAGGAGGGTGGCGCGGGGCGAGGAGGGTGGCGCGGGGCGAGGAGGGTGGCGCGGGGCGAGGAGGGTGGCGCGGGGCGAGGAGGGTGGCGCGGGGCGAGGAGGGTGGAGCGGGGCGAGGAGGGTGGAGAGGGGCGAGGAGGGTGGAGCGTGGCGAGGAGGGTGGAGTGGGGCGAGGAGGGTGGCGAGGAGGGTGGAGCGGGGCGAGGAGGGTGGCGCGTGGCGAGGAGGGTGGCGCGGGGCGAGGAGGGTGGAGCGGGGCGAGGAGGGTGGCGAGGAGGGTGGCGCGGGGCGAGGAGGGTGGAGCGGGGCGAGGAGGGTGGCGAGGAGGGTGGCGCGGGGCGAGGAGGGTGGCGAGGAGGGTGGAGCGTGGCGAGGAGGGTGGAGTGGTGGTGATGGGGGTGGAGAGAGGAGGATGGGGGGGTTAGTGGAGGCAAAGAGGGTGGGAGCCTAGAGGGGACAAGGGGAAGGAGGGTGGAATAGTGTCTTTGAGTGCTACACAATGGCGGAGGTGGATGTCAAGCAAGGGGATGGGGAGGTGATCATGGGTGTAGTCGAAATGGAAATTTGAAAGGTGGAGGGGGTGAAGGGAATAGGTTTATGGCTGAGGACCTCCTGTTTTTTTAAAAGGATCAAATTTAGACTGAATTCAACTATTTTATTTAATAGTCATTCTACACAACTGGAAATGTTAAAATGGTGTTATGGGATATAGTACATAGGTAACGGGGAAATATGTGATTGCGACCGCCAGGAAGGTGGAAGGGAGACTAGATGGACCTTGGGCTTTTATCAACAACAACAACTTTGATTTATACTCTGTGCCGGACGGCGTCTCAGAGTGCTTCACAATAACAGATCCCTGGCCCGAGCCAGAGGGAGGGGGTAAAATGTGACCGAATTATCTTCTAGCATTTCTACGTGTTTGGCTACACAAGTGTAATTTTTCACTGTACCAATTTGCTACACAGTGGCCCCTGCTAGGAAGTGTGCGAACATGGACATGGGTGGCTAGGCTGACCTGTATGGTTGAATGGCTTGCTGAGGTTCTCTGACTGGCCTCACACATAGTGAGCGGTTGGTCACTTGTCTGGGGTAACGCAATGTCAGTGGGCCCAGTGAAATCAGTGAAATCATACGATATTTAGAGACTGCTCTTTCTGTGGAAGAGAAAATTGACAGCCCAACCATGTCAATTTATGTCTTGCATCTTATGTGGAGATGGTGAATAACATTACTGTACATTGAGCTGATAAGTAGGGTTTCACTTTGTTTTGCTTAATAACTATTATTGTATTGTATTGATGTTTCTGAAAATAGAAATGTATGGATGTCTTGGTATAAAGCTACAGTTAGGTCAGGATATTAAGAGATACGGTTCAAGGGCAAGCTATTGGACTTGAAGTACATATCAGCATTGATTACTCCACATGCTTGATAATAATCCTTCAAGAAAAAATAATAATAATTTGGTCACTCAATCCACAACTGTTTTTGTGACACTGCTATGCCTAATTGGCTGCCGCGTTTCTCCCACAAATATACAATCAATTCACTTTACAGTATATTCTGTGAAGCGCTTTGAAATGTCCAGAAGATGTGAAAACGCTACATCAAATGCAAGGATTATTATTATCTTATAAAATGTCAGAACAGGCTTGAAGGTCTGAATGGCCGACTCCTGGTTCTATAAGAGAAACATTTAATTATATAATTTAGAATTGATTATGAAAATTCTTAATAATGCCACACAATTGTTCTGACAATGGTCATGGACCTGAAACGTTAACTAATTTTCCTCTCTCCATGGATGCTGCTGTCTGATCTGCTGCATGTCCCCAGTGACTTCTGTGTTTATACCAGATTTACAGCATCTGTAGTTTTTGCCTTTTTATTTAGGAACATTCTTCAATTGATTGTACTTATTACACAAAACCTGTTGTTCAGACACATTTTCCTTTTGCTTTTTAGACTGTATTTTCACAAAGCGTTTCACAAGCTTCTATGACTGCTTCTAGGTGAACAACTTTTATACATTAAAATAGTCTAAAGAAAAAAAATGACTTTAGGAAAGTGTGGCTGAACTACCGGTATGGAATTTAAAACCTCTTTAACAATACATAAATTATTGTATGCATCCATTTTGTGTGTTGGATGTAACACCTGATTAAAGTAATGGAATAGGTGAGTGATGGGGACTGCCTAACTGGAAATATCAAGTGACCAAGATCTGAATTCACTACAAGTGGTTTATTATTTATTAATGTAATTAATCCGTGCATTTGATATAACACCTTATGTTGTCATCAATATCTGAAATTTACAATTGTATCAATATTGACTCAAGGGCAGAGAATTCTTTAATCCTCCCCAGTTGCTTTACATATGGCAGGAGTGGTTGTTTTGATCCAGACCATTTGGCCATTACCATACATTGTGTAACCTGTGAGTTTAATCAAATGGAAGAATTGCAACTCCGAACAATCCTACATTTTAAATTTTTTTTTGAAAAACAGAAATGCTTCATATCTTTTAAACACGAGAAGAGTTATTTTATTATTTTTAAATAAAGGCAAATACATTTAACTGATGGAAATCTGGTTTTGGAAACTGGAAATGTATTTTTCTTTCCCGAGCAATTTACTTGGGAGTTTCAGTTTTTTGATTAAGATTAATTTAAAATCAGTATTGATGCTAGCCATAGAATGCAGAACTCCCTGCTTCAATATCTCCACCTCACCTACTCCTTATCTATAAATCCCACCAAGAGCTACCTCTTTAACTGTTGCCTTCACCTTTCCCTTAACTCTGCATCCAGCCCCACCACTGTACTATGCACTATGAGACATTATCCTGCGTGAAGGGCACTATATAAATGCACATTGGTGTTATAACCTCTCTGAATTCCTTGGTAAATCCTGTAGCTGAGTGGTTAGAGCAGTCACCTTTCAAGCGTGAGTTCTGTGTTCGAATCCAGGCAGATCAGGGCGAAACCTTGGTCAAGTTGCCTTACTCCACACGCCTAATAATAATCTGTCCAAAAAACCCCACAATAATAAATTGGTCATTTCAATCCACAACTATTTATTGGACACCGCCATGTGCAATTGGCTGCCGCATTTTGCCCACAAATATACAGTCAATTAACTTTACAGTATATTCTGTGAAGCACTTTGAGACGAGAAAAACGCTATATCAAATGCAAAGATTATTATTGTTATAAACGTACCGCCTCTTAACTCTTGAATTGCCTTTTATATTACAGAGCACACATAGTTTTTTTAAAACAAAAAACAAAGTTTTAATTCGCAGTTCCTCTTGTTGAGCGTTTTGATATTTTAAACCAGTCACAACAACTCTAATCTTATAAATTGCTGAATGATGAAATCTCCAGGGGCAATTGCACCATATGAGTGGGTTGTGAGGCAAGTTCATTTGTGGGGAGTGCACTGAACACACTGGAAGAGTTTTGTTTTTGAAAAAAACGTTGAGGGTAATTACTTTGAAATATTTTGCATGTGAGGTTCAACTTGCTGTTGACTGGAGTCCTTAGAATGACTTATTTTAGGTATTTCATGATGCAATCTACATACAGTGGTATGTTTTCCAAGTGGGAGTGGCTCAAACACACCTTAAGTGACTGTATTATTTAAGGACCAGTAAAGTTGTGTATATCCATAATATTAAAACTATCTTTGTGCAGGAAATATTTTTGGTGGCAAATTAGGAGAAAGTCCGAGAGGGGAATTTGACATGAGTGCAGGTTAACGTTGTGGGAACTGAATTATGATTTCCACCCATATTAAAAGGAAATGCCTGAAATGTTTCCCAACTACAACATCAAAACTCTCCTTTAACTGGGTGCAAAAATAGGTGCTGGAGTGCACTATATAACATGGAGCCGTGATGTGCATGTTTTATACGTCAAGACTGTGATACGTGGTTATGAATCCTGGAAACCCCCAAAAAGTCCATTTGATTTATTTTGGAAGAATTTTTTTTTACCGAGATTTTCATCCCCCAAAATTTTCAACACAACAATAAAATTATATCTGTGGAACGCTTTCCACATTGGGATGATGTCCCAAGATGCTGAACAGTCAGGGGTCAGGACCCAAGCATGGTGGGGTGGGGGGGGGGGCAGGATTGGGATGGTGGAGGGCAGAGAGGTAAGAGGGCAGCTGACGGCATCATCAAAAGGAGTGTCTTAAGTCGGGCTTTGAAGGGAGCAAGGTGAAGGGATTGTGGAGTTGCGTTGGGAGCAGAGAGACTGAAAGCCCGACTGCAGATTGTAGGGGGCTGATGGGGTCTTGGAACCTGGTACGAAATAAATTGAAGTACAGTATTGCAATTAATGATGTTTCAGCTGAAGTTCAACTCGTATTGTCAATGTCTACAGTGTTTTTTTTCCCTTCTCCCTTTTGGGAAGGAAGTGTGTACATTATAATTTGCAGTTTGTGTATAGGTGGAAAGGTCCCTTGCATGGAAGCAGCCTGTTGGGTGTGTTGTTGCACTGACTGTTTGAAAAGAGAGCTGACCAAATCAGTCTCTGAGGACAGGTTACTAAATTTTACCCACTTCTCTTCTAGCATGCTCTTTCCCACACTTGGCAGCACTTAAAATAGAAGTTCCTTTCTATTTTTCACCCTTCCCAGCAACAAGCGTATTGGGAATTTAGTTTGTATTTGAGAATGGCCAGCATCTGCTGTGGAACCAGCCATTGAAAGCTGTACTTTTTAACCAACGCCATGATAATGTCTTGAGCCTGAGAAATGCATGGGCAAACAAAGCAAACTATTGAGTAAAGATTCCTGTATAATTGTGCAAAAAAATAATTTATAAACATCAGGACCTATGTGATTTTTAACATGGGTTAACATTGCAGGTACAATGTAGGGCCAAATATGTTCTAAGTTTGGGTGTCACGCCCCACTCCTAGCCAAGGAACTTGTATAGTCTAAACTGACATTCCAGTGCATTCCTGGGGGGGCGTGCTGCATTGTTGGTGGTGCCATCCTCCGGATGATATGTTAAACCGAGGAAGAGACTGTCTGTTTCCCTTCAGGACCTTGGGACAACCTCCTGACATGAAAGGCGCTGTGCATGTGTGATTTTGTTGATGTTTGAGTAAATCGTACAAGATCCCTCTTGCCACTGTTCAAAACCAGAAGGGAGTTTCTCCTGGTGTCCTGGCCAGCAAATCGCCAAGTCATGGCTGTTTATGGGACATTGCTGTGCACAAACTTGCTCCATTGGCCCACAAAACATAGGGTCTTTACAATGTACAGTATATCCTGTGAAGTGCTTTGGGGTGAAAGGCACTGAAACAAATATAATAAAATAATAATAATCTTTGTATTTGATATAGCGCTTTTCACATCTTCTAAACGTCACAAAGCCCTTCACAGAATGTACTGTAAAGTTAATTGACTGTATATTTGTGGGTGAAACGCAGCAGCCAATTGCACACAGCAGTGTCCCACAAACAGCAATGAATTGACCAATTTATTATTGGGTTTTTTCTTGAGGGATTATCGTCAGGTGTGTGGAGTAAGGACGGTTGCCCAAGGTTTCACCCTGCCGGGAATCAAACCCAGGTCTCTCGTTTGCGGGGCGAGTACTCTAACCACTGAGCTACAGATCTCCACGAGTGTATTATATGAGTATTATGATTTTATTATGAGTATTATATTTAATGTCTGCATAATTTACAAGCTTTGTGTTTTGCTATAAAACACTGCTGCTGAACAATAGCAGGTCTTGCAGCATTAATTGCTTAAGCACCGTCCGAGGAGTAGTAAGTGTTAATGTCACTTAACTCAGAATCCCATTCAATGCTTAATTATTGCAAGTATTGTTCATTTTACTTGGTGGCTCAAAAGCCTGGAACTGTGTTATCTGACGGGAGAATTTGCCATGGTTTGGAATCAGTCTAACTCGCTTGTTCAAGGTTTCTCTTAAGATATTGACATCTTTCCTCTCCAAGGTTTTGGCATCTTTCCTCTCCAACCACTTCACCCACAAATCCCAGGTCATAGACTCACCCAGTGGTGTTGGGTGTTTTGAGAAGTTCCCTTGTACGTGGAAGAGTATGCTACGTAAATTCAATTACATTTTCATTGTTTGTCGCGTTTAGTATCTGCAGAATCTTGGGCAAGTTTCCTTACTCCACACGCCTGATTGTAATCCCTCAAAAAAAAATCAGTCATTTCAATCCACGACTGTTTGTTGGACTCTGCTTTGCGCAATTGGCTGCCGCATTTCACTCACAAATACAGTTGATTCGCTTTGCAGTATATTCTGTGAAGCGTTTTGAGATGTCCAGAGTACGTGAAATGCGCTATATATCAAATGCAAGGAATATTATTATTATCTTGAAACCACAAGAGGGCAATGAGGTCTTGGTATCGTAATGTAAATATCTTGATGCGAAGGCAACACTGTAGTGGACTGGAATACTTTGTATGTACAGTAATCTTCTATCCAAATAACAGGAGCAGAGGCCAGGTCATATGCCTGTAAATCTGATAACTTTGCTCTTGTTTTTTGCGATTTGTAAATTTACAAGTGAGCTAATTTGGGGAATAGTCGATTCTTTGAGGATGATGACAATGGTGATGATGACAAAAATAATAATAGTCTTTGCATTTGGTATAACACCTATCATGTCAGGAGGACATTTCAAAGAGTTGTAAAGGATATACTGTAAAGTGAATTGACTATATTTTTGTGGGCCAAATGTGGCAGCCAATTGCACACAGCAGTGTCCCACTATATACACAGGAACTTCTCAAAGCACTCAACATCACTGGGTGAGTGTATGAACTGGGGTTTGTAGGTGAAGGGGTTGGAGAGGAAAGTCATGGATTGAGTGATAAAATTATTTATTTTTTAATTGATTATTGTCCCCGGAAAAGCGATCCATCAATGACTATCAACCGTGTACCTACTTACTGCTAGGGTCCATCGATATGGAAATTTTCCGATTTAGATATATCGATGGGCTCATATCGAGATGTACCGAAATATCGATATATCCGGGTCTTTCGTACTGCGCATGCGCGCGCAGCGCGCTGCGCATTTGGGGTGCGTGCGCATTTGGGGTACGCACGTGTTCCGGGTGCGCGTGCATTCCGGGTGCAAACGCATTCGAGGCCTATCTCCTCAGGAGGTAAATAGCTTTCTCTCTCTGTGTCTCTCACTCTCTCCATCTCTATGTTTTTCTGTCTGTGTCTCTCTCACATCCCCCCCCCATCTCTATCTGTATATTATCACATCCACCCCGTCTCTCCGTCTCTCTCCCCCCCCCCCCCCCGCCGTCTCTCTCCCCACCCCCACCACCCACCCCAGGCATCTCTCTCCCCCCCCCACCCCCCCAGCCGTCTCTTTCCCCCTCCCCCCCCCCACCGTCTCTCTCTCCTCCACCACCCCCCATCCGTCTCTCTCCCCCCCACCCCCCCAGCCGTCTCTCTCCCCCCCCACCCCTCCCAGCCGCCTCTCTCCCCCTCACCCCCCCCCCCACCCACAGCCGTCTCTCTCCCCCCACCCCTTGCATACCTGTATATTGTATTCGAGGACTATGAATACAATATGGCGGCTTTGCACCTCGGTCTGTGCATTGTGTATAGAGATGAGCATTCTGGGTCTTGTAGTTCAGTGTGCGCGCATTCCGATTTTTTACCTCGATATATCGATTTTTCGATATATCGATATTTTTAAAATGCCTATATTGGCGTATCGATATGAAAATTATATCGGGTTTTAGCGATATATCGATATATCACCGGACCCTACTTACTGCTAGTTAAACAGAAACCTGTGGAGTACGGAAATTGCCTAACGTTTCTTTCAGGTTCTCTCACTTGTGAGGTGAGTGTTCTTACCAATTGCCTATGAGCCTACACTAGACTTTTACTAGACAGAGTGGCCCACAGTTGGTATTTTCGCCTGAGTTACTGAAGTAGCAGATTATCGAAGGCTGACAAATATATTGGGGCACCCGATTGCAGAAAGTGCATGGCAAATCAAGATTATAATTAAACAACTTGGAAGCTGTAGTGTGGTGCACCTTATTCCTTGTGGAATCATAACAAACAGGACCTCGCAATACTGTAGCACTACACATGAACATCAGCCAAACTGAGTTCCAAGACCTGATGATGGGAGATTGAACCTACAAACTTCCGACTCCGAGGCAAGAGTGCGACTGACAAAGCTAGGTCGGCACAGTTAATGGTTATTGTTCATATTTTAGTAACCTAACATTATAATTCTGGTGAACCAAAGTGCCACGCTGACCACAGCTATTTCCTTCCTTATGTGTCGGAGCAGAGTTCTGATGGGTCAGGGTCACACTGTGAGTAAATCACCATTATTGCCTATGCATGACTGAACATTAATCTCTAGAGTTTTCGTGTGTAGGTGGGAAACACGGAGTTCTCAGTTTAGTTTGAATTAATGTTGAACTTTGGTGATGCGTTTCCACACGAGGAAACATACAGACACCCTGCCGCCTAAAATATGAGTCTATATTAAGAATTGCTGTTATGTATTGCTACAAATTACCCACACCCCCTTTTAGAGTGATGAGAATCTGGGAAGCAGAAAAGACAAAATCTATACTAGGGCAGCTAAACCCAGACTCTGGAGCATAAAGCCTTTATGAAATATAATTCAAGTTGCACACAATTTCATGCCTAATCGCACAGCAGTTATGTGTGGTGGTATGCTTATGGTAGGTAAATCTAGAATACTGTATATTCTGTTTGAACACTGCTTCTGTAGAGTATTTTATTTGTTCATTATTGAGTCTGAAAATATTGTTTTAACGGGAGCAGGTTGAGAGTGTGTGTGTGGGAGAGGGGGAGCAGCGCTTGACATGTTCAAAAATGCTACCTAACGAGCTGTCCCACGGGTGAGACTAATAAAAAAAAAAATTAATTGGTCATTTCAATTCACATCTGTTTGTGGGACACTGCTGTGCGCAATTGGCTGCCGCATTTCGCCCACATATATACAGTCAATTCATTTTACAGTGTATTCTGTGAAGCTCTTTGAGACATTTAGAAGATGTGAAAAGCGCTGTATCAAATGCAAGGATTATTATTATTATTATCAATAATAATATTAACTTGCATATATTTGATCCAACCGACCACAGTGAATCCAAATCCTCTACTTGGTAAGATAAAGAAAACTAGGTGTTTTTTTGAGTCATTTGCTTGTAATCTTCCCTCTTAACAACAATAGCAACAACAACTTGGATTTATATAGTGCCCTCCACGCCAGACGGCGTCTCAGAGCGCTTCACAAATCCTAGGATCTCTATAACTGATTTGTGCCATTTGGCATGGCTTTAGTGCATTTGGTTGACAAATGATTTGCCCTTTATTTTTCCTTGATTGTATGGTGGAGTTTAGATGGCTCTCTGCTCAGATAATCAAACCATTGACTGTCCCAACACCTTGGGATGTCTTTCCGACTGGAATGGTATTATACAAATGTAATATGTTGTTGTTTGACATTGGAGCTGGTAGCAACTCTAGAATTGTTTGCACAGACATATCATAGCCCATTTTTATGGCTCACTCATCAGCAGTAAGGAAACCTATCACTGCTGTAATATTCCAAACCTGTTGCATAAATTCTGGATACGTTTTGCTGTCATCCAAAGTACGTGGCCCCAATATACTTTTATTACAAATCACTACATTTGTTTAGTCCTCCATAAAAGTGCAGTTTGGAGGATTGATGTGAACTGCCTGGTAAACTGAATGCTTCTGTGCTAGCCGACCAATGGACTTTGGATTCAACAAGTCTTTATGATCTGTGCATACAGGATGAAGCACAAGGATTCTTTGTCAAAGCAACATAGCAAGTAATATAAACACCTGAACAGTAGCAGTGAATTTATTGTAACTTTTATTCCCCGTTTTCCAATCATACCAGGATGAATGCAATGTGGTGGTAATTGTTTGTGGCATGAATGTTACACAGAGTTTATGGCATTAGATTGGATTGGTGGGATTCTGTTTTTTGGCACATTTTCATTTTTTTTGTATAAAAAAAAAGCTGGTTGAGTTCAACAATTTTGCTGATCAAGAAACTGAGAAAGTTAGTGTTGCAGTGTGAAATGTCAAAACTTTTGATTAATTTTTCACAGATTCGTGCCAGCTAAACACAAAGCAAACGTGTTTTTTTTAAAGAGTAAACATGTAGAGCCGGGCAGTGGGAATTAGTGCAAATTAGTGCACCAAAGGAGGGTTTTGCTAAATAAAGGATGGCTTTATTTGGCTGTTCGTCTGACATTGCCAAGTGCAAATTGTGGCTTGCCAACAAAAAAAGTATATGGTCATTATACTACACATTTAAACCTGTGAAACGCCTTTGAGGCGACCTTCTGATGTTGGCTTTAGTTAAATTTATTTTGCTTCTTAATGTGAAGTCAGACGAACATGACTGTAACTGCAGAGATTTTGGTGACTTTGAGGAATTTTGTCTAAGTATCCCATCTAAGGGATGATGTATCTGATAAGCATGTCTACTGGGGTTGGCATGTTGTGTAACAGTTGAACTCTCTGTCCAGAGTTCGAATCATTGTGAAACATAGGATGAATGCTTATTTTTAAAAAACCCTTCAATTGTTCCGGACAAATAACAATTGTTTTGGTTTGGCAACGATAAAAGTGTTTTTCTTTTTATTCCCTCTCCTTCAAGGATGCTGGTCTCTGACAAACATTTGCAATGTGTCATATCATTAACTGTATTTGTTCAGCGTACATAAGGGTTCATAAGTAAGTGTTGTAATAATGTCAAAAACAGTGATACCCGAGAGCTCTATGTGGTCTCAATCCCGAGATGTGTTAAGTGCCCTGGAATGCACATCAGAATGTGTATTTCTTTAATGCAATCTGCAAATTGAAGAACTTATTGCTCAATTATTGCTTAGTTATTTTAAGTTTGGTTTTGACTTGCATGGCAGGTTTCACCACACATTGAGTTACCACGAGAAGTGACGAATGGTGAATTTGAGATTTGTTTATGCGCAGTCCTGTATGACCTATGCATCTCTTCTGTTTTGTTTCAGCGCTCAAGAGGACGACCGGCCAATGTCCCCTTTTTATTTGAGGTACTTTTTTTTAAATTGATAATCTTCTTGCACTATCATTGATCAAAGATCTGTTCACAGGCAGTAGATTTTCTTGTAGGTACTAACATCTGTGTCTGAGTGGAGCTCCTGTAACTTGGTGGTTAGAGCACTCACCTGAGACTTGTGTTCAAATCTAGGTAGATCAGGGCGAAACCTTGGCCAAGTTTCTTTACTCCACACACCTAATAATAATCGCTTAAAACCCCCCCCCATAATAATAAAAGTTGGTCGTTTCAATCCACGACTGTTTGTGTGACAGTGCTGTGCACAATTGGCTGCTGCGTTTCTCCCAAAATATACAGTCACTTCACTTTACAGTATATTCTGTGAAGTGCTTTGAGACGTCTACAAGATGTGAAAAGCGCTATATCAAATGCAAAGATTATTATTGCAAGGAAATCCCTGGCTTTGGCTCATGCTAGTCCCTGGCCAACCACTAGGAGATGTGTTCTCTTGACTCTGTGAAAACTGAATTTTCTCCACCACAGTGCTTTCTAAGCAATGTTTTTTTTCACAAGAATTAAACTGCAGCAGAGAATTACGATCAAACGTGAGGCTCGTGATCTGAGCTGATGGTGGGGAAGAGTTGCAGTAGCATTGTTGTTAATAAGATTCAGCACTTTGTTTATAAAATGAAGTTCTACCACCCCTCACTCTATTTGTTGTCAAGTCTTGCCTTAAAAGTCCTGTAGCTCAGTGGTTAGAAGCAAGAGACCTGGGTTCAATTCCAGGCATTGCGAAACCTTGAGCAAGTTTTCTTACTCCACACGTCTGATAATAATCCCTCAACAAAATAATAAATTGGTCACTTAAATCCATGACTGTTTGTGGGAAACTGCTTTGTGCAGTTGGCTGCTGTAGTTGACATCCCCTCTTGGGGAAGTCAACTGCAGCATACTCCTTGGCTCTCGTCAACATCTCCATTCACATGGCTCTCACCTCCTCCACCTTCCCGGCCTGCCCCTAAAACTCTGTCCACAACCTAGGCATCAGGTTCGACTCCCAACTGTCCTTCCTCCCCCATATCCGGTCCATTACCAGCACTGCCTTCTACCATCTCCGATGGATCGCCCGTCTCCAGCAATACCTCACCCCAAAAGCCGCTGAAACCTTGGACCATGCCTCTGTCACCTCTCGGCTGGACTATTGCAACACCCTCCCCTCCGGTCTCCCCTCCACCACAATCTACAAAATCCAGCTAATTCAAAACTCTGCTTCCCGCATACTCACCCTCTCTAAGCTTCGCTCCCCCATTACCCCAGTCCTTGCCAGACTACACTGGCTCCCTATCCCAGAGAGGATCGACTTCAAGATCCTCACCCTTGTTTTCAAATCCCTCCATTCCTCTGCAACCCCTATCTCTCCGAATCTCCTCTTCCCCCAACCCAGCATCCACTGCCTTCGCTCCTCTGGGTCTGGCCCCCTCCATGTCCCCCGAGTCCTCCGCTCCACCCTCGGCAGCCGTGCCTTCAACCACTATGCCCCGAGGCTCTGGAACTCCCTTCCTCAATCCCTTCGCCTCGTCCCCTCTCTTCCCAGTTTCAGGTCACAGCTGAAGACCTTTCTCTTCGACCGGGCTTTTGGTCACCTTTCTGCCCCTGCCCCTGGCTCGGTCCCGGGATCCATTACTGTAAAGCGCTCTGAGACGCTTTCCGGCGTGGAGGGCGCTATATAAATCATTGTTGTTGTTTCATCCACAAATATACAGTCAATTCACTTTAAAGTATATTCTGTGAAGCACTTCGAAAAAACGTCTGGAAGATGTGAAATGCGCTATATCAAATGCAGAGGTTATTATATTATTATTATCGCAGGAATCATAATGCACCTCAGAATTAATTTGTTCATTTCATCCTGCGTCATCAATCCCATAATCTATCCTGAACATTCTGGAGTTGCTGAAGAGCTGGACTTACAAAAACAAGCGAATTTGATTCAGTCTTGCCAACACAAAAAATGTCTATAAGTGAATGCAGGCAGAGTCGTATTTCACTGTGTATGTTTTCTCTTTTTGGTTTGTGAACTGTTTGTTAGCAAAGTCTAAAGGATTTGTGTAAACTTGCCAAGTGGAGGGTGCTATATAAATGCATGTTGCTGCTGTTGTTGTTATGTTTCGCTGGCAACACATTGACAAGTGACTTAACCAGCCAAAATTATTGCCAATGCAGTACTTTTCCAATCAATCCTTTCACATTCCCCAGTGCTTTTAGGTCATGGTGCCTTCATTATTTACAATGCTTTACAGGCCATTATAGTTTCCAAATGGTCACATTAGCATTACATATAAGCAGTTTGCTGTTGAAAGTCACAGGACTGGATTCCGAAAACAAGATTAACCTCTTTGTCGAGTCGAACTGAGAAGAGAAAGAGGTGAAGTGGGATTTCAATCTGTTGTTTTTCTAAAAAAGATATATATAATAGTTGACTGAATAACACAGTAGACTGACGTTCTCTTCATCCATGGCACTTAGGAGCCTTGTTGTACGCAAACACCACTTTACTGGGTTTAGATGTTTGATGATGGCTGTACCGTTTAGCAAAGTTTGTGCTCGACTCTAAAACAACAACGGAAGTCACTGGGGACACACAGCAGGTCAGGCAGCATCGATGGGGAGAGGAAAATGATTTTAGCGTTTCAGGTCGATGAACTTTCGTCAGAACTGCCCAAAATTAAATAAATTACTTTGTACATTTATGTAGTAACAGCCTTTATTTATTTAGTCTCAGAGCGCTTCATGAAGACTGGGTTGAACATAAAGCAAAGGGGATGAATCTTGACTGCTTTCCATCCTTCAAATCAAATCAGCGAGCTGGACTTTGTGTATAGACACACACAGGCAATTTAATGAATTCTCGAATACATCAAATTCCACTTGGGTGTGGAGGGGGTGGAGGTTTCTTACACACACATGGCCAATCTCTATCTTGTTGTTCTACATCTATGTTAATCTGCTTATTGGTTTATTGATAACTAACAGATGGCAGATTGTTACTGCTTCTCCCTAGACAGAGGTAATTTTTTTTACTATCTCACTAGTTTTCTCCTTTTATTTCTTTATCCCAACCTTCCTGCAAACCACTTAAGAGCAAAAAAAAACAGATCTTGTTAGCAAAACCACAAGCAACAGAAAATGTTTTTGAAAGATTGTAGCGTTTGATTTTGCTCTTTTCGTGAAATTAAAAATTTCAAATGAGAGTATCATTAGAACTATTTAAGTGTGCCGTGCAAACTTTTCAAGCAACTTAAAACGAGTGAGTCACAAATGTGGTTTTCCGAAGGCTCCCCTGTGAGTCTCTGCCTTTGCTCAAAGAGAGGAAAAATTGTCTAGATGTAGTACTTGCATTTCGAAGTAAAATAAAATTTAATTCAAAGGTAATTATTTCCGCTCTCTCATCTCAAGGTTAGAAGGTTGCTAGTTCAAGTTCAGCTGAACTTTGAGCTGGCAGTCGATGTTGACACTAGTGCATTGTTAGAGGTCACAAAAACCGAGGTCTTTCCCTGCCTGCTCAGGAGGACATGGATGGATGTCATTCTCTCCTACACCCCCAACAAACAGTGCTTGAAATAGAATAACCCTTAGCTATGTGTAAAAGAGAATTCAATGAATGTTTGAATGGATAACACTGTTGCAGAGAGACAGCGCAGGCATAATGGGCGAAATGGCATCCATCTGTGCTGAAGGATTCTGACATTTATAAGCAAATGTGAGTAGGGTCTCCTTCATTCCAAACTACCCCCAGCTCGGAGTCAGGCTCCACCACTGTTAAGTGCTCTGAGACTCTACCCGGTTGCCGGGAAAACACAGATCTGGTGAGAAATGGTTGCGTATCACACCACATAATTTTAATCTTGAAGCAGAACAGTCTGGCAAACAGTTTGCGCTTTAGAGAAACTGTCAATGTATTGTACAGGATGTGCCAGGCTGTGAGTTCAGCTGATGCATTCATTATTCATGCCTCATGTGGAACTGGTATGATAATCAATTCTGATAACCGAGCAGAGTGGAGCAAGTTTTCTTACATCACACGTCTCTGTTGTCCTTTCCCTAGCAGTAAGTAGGAACCCGGTTGTTCATCAATTGGTGGATTGCTTTTCCGGGGGTAATAATGCCTTTTAAAAAAAAATTATAATGAATAACAGATTGGTCACTCAATCCACAGCTGTTAGTGGGACATTGCTGTGTGCAATTGACTGCCACGTTTTGCCCATAAAATATATACTGGTAGTCTGTTAACTTCATAGTATCTTGTGAAGCACTTTAAGGCATTTCAATGGTGTGATAAGACACTATGTCAGATGCAAGAATTATTATTTATTGCAGTGGATATGTTAGTGCCATGTTGTTTCCTATGGCAGCATGTTATTAACCTGGAGACTTTGAATTACAACTTGTCCTTGGATTTCGATGTACGCTGTATATAAACTCACAAGACTGAGGTTTGATAGATATTTGTTAGGTGAGGATATCCAGGGATATGGAGAAAAAGTGAATAAATAGAGCTGAAGTTACATAATAACATAAGAATTAGGAGTAGGCCATTCGGCCCCTCGAGCCTACCCTGTCATTTGATAAGATCATGGCTGATCTTCTGACCTAACTCTAATTACCTGCCCTATCCCCATATCCCCTAATCCCTCTATATTTTAAAAATCTATCAGTCTCAGCCTTGAAAATGTTCAAGGACTGAGCATCTATAGCCTTCTTGGGTTGTGAATTCCATAAATTCACTACCCTTTGAGTGAAGGAATGTTTCCTCAACTCTGTTCTAAAAGGCTGACCCTTAATTTTAAGACTGTGACCCCTGGTTATAGATTCTCCTACCAGGGGAAACAGTCCCTCATTGTCTACTTTATCCAGCCCTTTAAGAATCTTATATGTTTCAATAAGATTTCCCCTAATTCTTCTGTACTCTAGAGAATACAGCCCTAGTTTATTCAACCTATCCTCATAGGTCAGTCCCCTCATCCCAGGAACTAACCTAGTGAATCTACGCTGCACCCCCTCTTAGGCAAGTATTTAAGTAAGGAGACCAAACTGCACACAATACTCTAGGTGTGGTCTCACCAAGACCCTATACAGTTGCAGCAAGATTTCTGTACTCTTGTACTCAAAACCTTTTGCGATGAACGCTAACATGCCGTTTGCCTTCTTAGTTGCTTGCTGCACCTGCAAACTAACTTTTTGAGACTGGTGTACAAGGACACCCAAATCCCTTTGTACACGAACACTATCTAACCTCTCCATGTCCAGAAAAAATTAGCTTTTTCATTTTTGCTACCTAGGTTTAAAGCGCTCTGAGATGCCGTCTGGCGTGGAGGGCGCTATATAAATCGAAGTTGTTGTTGAATAATTTCACACTTCCCCACATTAAATTCCATCTGCCACCTATTCGCCCACTCCCCTAGCCTATCTATATTCCATTGCAATCTTATTGCATCATCCTCACAGTTGACTCTCCTACCTAATTTAGTATCATCCACGAATTTAGACACATTACATTCAATGTCCTCATCTAGATCATTGATGTAAATTGTAAACAGCTGAGGCCCAAGCACTGATCCTTGTGGCACTCCACTAGTTACATCCTGCCAATTCGAGAATGACCCGTTTATCCCTACTCTCTGTTTTCTACTTGTTAGCCACTCTTCTATCCATGCTAATATGTTCCCATTAATCCCGTGGGCCATGACTTTGTGCAATAGCCTTTTGTGTGACACTTTATCAAATGCCTTCTTAAAATCCAAATATACCACATCTACTGGTTCCCCCCTATCCAACCTGCTAGATACATCCTCAAAAAACTCTAAAAGATTAGTTACTGATCAGCAACAAATTTATACAATGATAGAACAGGCTTGAGGGGCTGAATGGCGTATTACTGTTTCTTAAATTGCAGGTCAATTTCCTGAGTATAGCTGATTCCAGGAGGAATGCTGCCGTTAGTTGCAGCGTGACCTGGGCTGGAAAAGGGAAGGTTGACAAAATACTACAGATGCTGGAAATCTGAAACAAAAACAGAAGTTGCTGGAAAAATTCAGCAGGTCAGGCAGCATCCATGGAGAAAGGAAAGCGAGTCAACGTTTCGGGTCCAGGACTCTTCGTCAGAACTGGGGCATGTTGGGAGGGAAAGGGGGAGGAAGACAAAGGACACAGAAAAAGAAGACAAAGCAGAAAATGTGTTAATTGATGGGTTAAAGAGGTGCAAAACAAAGAGGGGTGGGTTTAAACAAAACTGGGGAGAAGGAGTGTTAATAGTGAAGAGCAGGCAACACACCAAGTGGTGTCTGGAGTGATGATTGTAATGGGGGAGGGGAAGGTTGAACTGTGTTCCATGACAAGGTCGCTCTCCCAACAATCCCCATCCACAAGGTTCAAACCTGCAACTCTCTGATCTGTACGGCCTTGCACTGTTCTGCATTGTGCCCTTGCCCGTAGATGAACATCATCTGAAAGCTGCTGTGACTGGCAAAGGTTATTCTGCTTTCTGTCTTAAGTAGTTGAGTTGAACATGCAATATCGGATTGGTTGGAAGTTTTAATCACTCTTAAAGTAATCTGTTCTGACAGGGCCAAACTGGTAGGTAACATTGAAAGTGTTTTTTTTAACCCTCACTTCCTGCCTCAAAATCACTTTAAATAATTGCCATTTTGATGAAAGTTATTATTATTTTTTTTAAATCTAGATTTTCTCCCAAATAGAATTCTCTGAAATTTTGAGGATGCACACCTCATGATTAGCAAACCATACCGCTGGTCTTCTCGTACCTTCAGCTACTAACATGAAAGATTAATATTTTAATTTGATATGGCACTGCAGCTCACTCACACTCACCTTACAAGCATGAGACCTGTGTTCGAATCCAGGCAGATCAGGATGAAATCGGGATCTGTTGTTGTGAAGCTCTCTGAGACGCAGTCCAGCATGGAAGGCACTCTATAAATCAAATTATAAATCAAATGTGGAGCTCCTGTGGCTCAGTGGTTAGAGCACTTATCTTGCAAGCTGGGGAGACCAAGCTGGGGAGCCTGTGTTCGAATCCAGGCAGGTCAGGGCGAAACCTTGGGCAAGTTTCCTTACTCCACACACCTAATAATAATCCCTCCAAAAAAATCACAATAATAAAATTGGTCATTTCAATCCACGACTGTTTGTGGGACACTGCTGTGCGCAATTGGCTGCCGCGATTCGCCCACAAATATATACAGTCAATTCACTTTACAGTATATTCTGTGAAGCGCTTTGGGACATTGATAAACAACAACAACAATTTACATTTATGGAGCGCCTTTCACGTCGGGAGAACGTCCCAAGGCGCTGAACACCAGGCATGTGACCCGAGCTGGGAGGGGAGTGTTTAGGAAGGGGTGAAACATGAAGGGGGGGTAAAAGAGTTCGGGGTGGAACAAAAGGCACGATCGAAGAGGAAAGTTTTCAAATCGGCCTTGAAAGAGGAAAGGGAAGCGACGAAACGGAGGGATTGAGGGATGGCATTCCATAAGGTGGGAGCGGAGAAACTGAAGGCCCGGCCTCCGATGGTGGGGCGGTTCGGGCGGGGGCTTGGAGCAGGCCAAGTCCTGTTGAACGGAGGGTCCGGGTGGGCGTGTAGGGGGAGAGTAGATCGGTTAGGTAGGATGGGGCAAGGCCGTGTAAGGCCTTGTAGGTGAGGACGAGGATCTTAAACTCGATCCTCTGGAGGATGGGGAGCCAGTGGAGACGGGCGAGGGTGGGGGTTATGTGGTCACGGAGGCGGGTGCGGGATAGTACACGGGCTGCAGAGTTTTGGATGGCCTGCAGCCTGTGAATGGAGGAACTGGGGAGGCCGACTAGGAGAGAATTTCCGTAATCCAGCCGTGAGGTGATGTATGCATGCACGAGTGTTTCGGCAGCGCGGGGGGTAAGATAGTTGCGGAGCCTGGCAATGTTGCGCAGATGGAAATAGGCGGTGCCTAAAATGTGGAAAGTGCTATATCAAATGCAAGGATTATTATTATTATTATTATTAAAGTTGTTGTTGTTGGGCAAGTTTCCTTACTCCACATGCCCAATAATAATCCGTCTAAAAAAACACACAATAATTACAGTTCCATCCATGACTGTGGGACACTGCTGTGTGCAATTGGCTGCCGCGTTTCACCCACAAATATACAGTCAAATAGTCAAATCACTTTACAGTATACTCTGTGAAGTGCTTTGAGATGTCGATAAGATGTGAAAAGCGCTACATCGAATGCAAGGATTATTATTATTATGTCATCTAATATCTCAAAAGTGCTTTACTGGAATTCCATGGAGAAAATACAGGCTCTTATGTTTTTGTAGGATTGGTTATTCCGGTAAAATTGGTCCTTCACCTGAAAAGGTTCTTGTTCTCCAAAAGCAAATCTCGATCACGTGCATCAGTTTGCTCGTTGTGGAAATAGTGTGCGATGCAGAGAGAAAAAAACCCCATCAAACAAATTTGAACGGAACGAAGATTGCCTTGTTAATCAAGTTCAACAAAAGGTCCTGATATTAAAAAAAACTGCTTTCAGGACTTTTTTGTTTAATTTTTCTGCCCAAGTCGCTGAACTCGGGTCATGGGCAGGCACTTTGTCTGTCAGTTGTCCATTAATGTCCTGTGCAATGTAATTCAAAAATAAGAGCCGTGAAGCCCAAAGGTCATGGAGTCTCAAAACTGAGCAAGTTTGTTTTGTGCTTCAGTGTGTAAGTTAATTGAACAAACGTGACTCTTAAGAAATGTTCAATCTAGTACACTAACTGCCCTAATTGCTGGTTTGGTTTGGTGGGAGGTGGTGGGGGGAGAAAAAAAAGCATTTGAAGGTAAAGGATTAAACTGCATCAGTTGAATTGCTAACATTCCATCGACCCAAAGAAACAATCCTTTAATCTGCAAAAAAAAATCTTTTTTTTAATATATGAGTAGTCTGTTTTCACTGAATTTTAACAAGGTTTTATGAATGTGACTTTCTCAATGTAGTTTTACATTGAGAATAATTCACCTCTACTAGAGGGAGTTAACTACCCCTTTTTTAATGTTTCACTTGTATGTAGTGTATGGTAGTTTACCACTCAATCTTTATTTTTAATGTGGAATGGAAATTTTAAAAATTGAAAATAAACGTGTATAGAATGCAGCAATCTGTTGTGTGGAAACTTTTGTAAATATAGAGGACATAACCCAATGGTTGATAAATGGTGAAAGGTTTGGGTGGATGGGTTACCAATTTGGTCTGTACATTACTCGGGGATAATTGGGTTCCAACACTGATCCTGTACCTCTCAGTAGATGCCGTCAAGTGAAGATCCCCCACAGTAATAATAATCTGCATTTAACATGATGCCTTTCAACAACAACATCCAACAAAATTCCATTTGTATTTCACTTCAAGGGGGAGTCTTAAAGTGCTTTTTACCATAATGCTTTCACCCCTTTAACCCTTTCTTAGAGGCAAACAACCTTTCCTAAGTTTGTTGAGGTGAGGGCATTGTTATTTTCTCTTTTGGGGGCAGGATTTATTAAAAAAAAGTCCTGTAGTTTATTTAAGTGAGACGCAGACTTCAATATGTCAGGGAAGCATTGAGTAATTGGTGTTGACAGTGATCCTAATTTAATCCAGCACATGCATTCTCTATCACTGTGTCCTGTAAAGAATTTGAGAAAAACTAGGGATGTGCAACCTTTTTGTGGCAGGTTTTGTTGTCTCTGCATATTTTCCTACACTCCTACACTTTCCTACTTCCTGATTTAATAAATGTTTAAATCTTTTACTTGTTACAGTGCCCACGTGTCTCCTGTCAATAGCATCTCATCAGCAGGAGAGTAAGTATATATTTGTTCAGGAATCATATAGTTTGCCTGATGTGCTGCATTGTGTACAGAATTAATAATGTCCCGAAAAGAAGATCTATAAACATGTCATTAAATATAATGTGTGAGTCTGCTGTGGACACCCATTCAGTACAAAACTTAGGGCAAATGATTATTGTGACCTCCTCACTCCCCAATCCACCACCAGCGCCATCACTCGACTGGCACCGGCCTTCTGCTCGTGCCTCGCACCCTCCGTCCACCCTTTGGAGGTCACGCTTTCAGCTGCAACGCTCTAAAACTCTGGAACAATCCTCAATTTCTCTGTCTTTCTCCCTCTCTCCGCCCTTTTCAAGTGCTGCCTGAAAACTTTCCTCTTCGACCATGCTTACATGGACCCCACCACCCACCTCCGAGTCAGGTTCTACCACTGTTAAGCGCTTTGAGACGCTACCCTGTGTGGAGGATGCTATACAAGTACAAATTGTTGTAATGTTAGTGAAGTGATGTGCAATATTAAGCTTATTCAGTGTCTAACCAGAGCACAGGTTATTCTCGCTGCCTTATTATTCAGAGAACTGTCTGAAATGGGTGCAGAAAATTAGCAATAATTATTATTTTTGCCTAGGTAGGGGGATTATTCAGCGAGCATAAAACAAAACTTATTCAAACTAAATTCTCCCCCCTTTATATGGAGATAAAAGTCTGCTTAATTTAGTTGCTGAAGATTGTAGAACTGTGTGTGTAGCTTGTCACATGGGTAATTTAAAGTTTGATATTTGCATACGTGTTATATTTACGCATGCTCACACACATACACACACACAGAATCATCTTTTGTATTGTGAATATCTTACGATTTTCTAATCAGTCCTATTTGTCCCTAGGATTAGTGATTTGACATTAGGAATTGCCATTTACTTGTGCGGGAGCACACGTTTCTGTCTCTTAAAAGGAGAGAAAATAGACGTCACTCAGAGTGGAAAATATTCAATGGGTTAAAATAATCACATCCTAATTTTAAAGGGAAGAATAATTTTCTGCCTAAATGCCAAACAATCATTTTCAGTGTTATGGAACGGACCATCCGATCAGTAGTGGAACAACATCTCTTTGATGTTCATGGCAATGGAGTTCAAGGTTCAGAGGAATCTGAAGCAGGGACATTTTTGACAGCAGCAGTTACTGCTCGGCAGAGGAGGAGACATCTGAAAGAGCAGGATGAAGCCCGAAGAAGCAGGGAAATGTACGTTTGTTTTTAATACTACAGATAAATCGGTTTTGAAAATAGACTTAACTCCTAATTATAACGTAATAATAATATATATTAATCCTCGCATTTGATATAACGCTTTCACTTCTTCTAAACGTCTCAAAGCCCTTCACAGAATACACTGTAAAGTGAATTGATTGTATATGCGCGGCAGCCAATTGCACACTGCTGTGTCCCACAAACAGCCGTGAATTGAGTGACCAAATTATTATTATTTTTGGGGGGGATGGATTACTATTGGGCGTGTGGAGTCAGGAAACTTGCCCAAAGATTCGCCCTGATCTGCCTGGATTCAAACACAGACATGTGTCTCACACTTGTAAGGCGGGTGCTCTAACCACTGAGCTACAGGACTCCACAAGGAATCTACAAGTTTAGGATTTTAAGAATAATTATTGTGTAGGCACAGACATCCAAGGATGCCAGATTGCTAATTTTGTATCTGGCGGTTTTAATTGTACTCCTAAATGATTTTCTTTTTTTAAAAAAAATAAAATGTTTCCATTTGCGTTTGAGTATTAGCATATTTGCGGGATTTCATAGTCGCTTGGTAATATAACTAGAGCTGATGTGATGCATTCTTGGGATTGTTGATGTCTGTGTCCGTCTGTCCGTCTGTGCTCTACTGAGCCCAAGCAGGAATACACTTTACCAATTTAATAGTCATATTTCGGAACTGCATCCAAATCAGAGGATATATTCTTTTTACTTAGGTTAATCAGAAACATTTAGCTTGAAAATGCATGGCTTCATAATGGATTTGCTAAATATCAAATCAAGCTATTAAAACAACACATCTGCTACTTAAAATCTACTTGTGAATACAGATCAACATTGAGATATCAAGGCCCTTTGGTGTATCCGATCTCGTGTCTCCAGAACACCCACCCAACAATCCCCCTTTATAAAGGAAAACCTCTTGGGACCTGTCCTGAAGTTGTCATTCACAACCCTGAACCTATGTCCTCTTACTCTGCGATCACAATACATCCTAGACTGGATTTATCTGCTGTCTAGTTCAACACACGGGCAATGGGCACTTAGTTGAGCTAGCAGAGGGATCGCCAGTGACTGTCGGGAGCTCTAGTTGACGAAAACAGCATCAGGTATTGAAGAAATAATTTGATACATGAATGAGGGAGAAGGGAATAGAGAAGAAAAGGAAGGGTCTGCAATTCCTGACTGGTATTAACACGGGCACAGATTAGTTGACCGCATAACCTGTTTCTGTGTTATCACGTTCTGTAACTCTTGAACTACCTGTGAAGTTGTGGCCCAGCACTAGTCCCCTGGGGAGAGAATTGGCTTGAACGCTTGATTTGTTTGTTAAAACCTGTTTTACCTTCTTGCTCTGCAGGGATGATATCAACAAGGAGAACATCCCCTCTGTGTTCAGCACCAACGAGGAAGGGAAACCGGGTCTGCTGGAGCCATCCCAGCCGAATGACAAAAAGCTAAAGGACAGCGGCACCAGCTACATCGAGGAGGGCATGAAGCCAAAGAAGCAGAAATCAAGTTCTAAACTCTCCGAGCTTAATGAGAATCAAGACTCTTCCATGGTGAGTTGCTGTGTTAAGCGCTGAAGGTAGAGCCACATAGGTATTTTCATTATACAAATTAATGGTTTGCCACAAATCACCCGCAATCAGAGCCTTAACAGCGTTTTTAAAAAATTTAAAAACAATAAGCATCCCTTCATTTGATACAGTGCCTTATCAAGTCTTCAAAACGTCTCAAAACACTTCACAGAATACATTGTAAAGTGAATTGACTGGATATTTTATGGGCCCAAATAACTGTTTTGTAGGCAAACGCAACAGCAGCTCCTGGCCTCCTTCAAGTCCCGCCTCAAGACCCTCCTCTTCGATGGTCCCATCGGTCACCGCAAATCCCTCTTCCTCCACCTTCCCTGTCCCCGACCACAGCTTGTGTCTGAAACATTGACTGTCCAGCGCCTTGGGACGTCCTCCTGATGTGAAAGGCGCTATACAAGTGTAATTTGGTTGTTGTTGTTGGGAAATAGAGCTGCATTGTCAGAGGTGTTGTTTTTCAAATGAAGCGTTGAACCAATACTTGGTCAATCTACCTGATTTCAGGTGGATCCCAAGCCACTATTCAAAAAAAAAGGAGGGGAGTCTCTAGCTGTGTTCAAGTCTTCTATATAAATTGGTCTTTCATCTCATGGTTGGTTATGGGACTTTTCTTGTGTGCGAAGTGGCTGCCAGATATGCCTACAAAACAAATAGCTACTCTTGACCATGATAATGAAGTACTTGGGAAGTTTTTTTTTAAAAGGAATCGGAAAAGACGTTTCTAAAAATTGTTTATTTGTGCAAATGATGTTGCTGGTTAAATCCTTGCATTTCGATATAGTGCTTTTCACGACTTTGATATAGTGCTTTTCAGCGCCTCACAGAATGTACTATAAAGTGAATTGACTGTACATTTGTGGACCAAACGCAGCAGCCAATTGCGCACAGCAGGGTCCCACAAACAGTTGTGGTTAAAGACCAGGAATCAGTTTCTATTGGCATAAAACAATATACTCTGTAACTGTGCCAATAGCTCATCTCACACAAAGCATGGTCACCAGGGTAAGCTACGAGAAGGCTGCAGGACAACATTTGGTGCCAAGAATTAATGAAAATAAAATCTGGGTGCGGATTTGGCAGAAAACACTGTTAAACAACAAGCGCACATTGTTGCAGTCCATCTCTGTGATTGTGTTTTGTTGCAAGTTCATTTTTGAAAAGCAATTCAACTTTTATCTGCCTCTTGCCTGTGTGTTAAAAAGCTTTTCGTAATGAAACAAATCACTTGTGCACTTTGTTTTGAAATATTCTCCCCCCCAACCCAGCAGGTTTTCTTTGAACAATATTACTGTAACTAACCCCACACATTTGGTGTCCTGACAGCTCTAATCTGTAGCTGTTATATGGGGTGATCGCTATCACAGTTCCTTTAGCTCAAAACCATATCTTCATTAGAAGTGTATATTCAGGGTTGCAGTCGAGAGAAGTCACTGGCATCTCACCTGTGCGTATTTCAAATAGTTTTTCCTCGGATTTCCCTGGGTTACAAACTCCTTCATACCCAGATTTACAACAACACTTTGCATATTCCTTTCACGTAGGGAAAACTCAACACTATATATACCAGAGTGGGAGCTTCAGCTGGGAGGGAGATGAGCGGGGAGGTGGGCAAAGACACAGGCAAATCAGTTAATCTTTAGATGCGTTATATGAAAGCAGGGAGAGATTTGGTGCGGCAGAGTTGCTGGAGACAGTTCAGCCTCCTATCCCTGCACTCTCTGGCCTCCACCCCTCCTGATCCCAACCTCCAGCTCAGGTCCAAACACCTGACTGTCCAGCGCCTTGGGACATCCTCTTGACGTGAAAAGTGCTACACAAATATAATTTGTTGTTGTGTTAACTGATGGTGATTTTTGCTTCTGGCAGGTAATGGAAAACAGCAGTTTTGCTATGTCATGGTCTCAGGATCCATTTGCTGGAGCTCCAGACAGTGGCCTGGCCTTTCTGGCTCAGCCTGATGATGTCAGTGAACAGGACAGGTCAGTTTTGCTCTACCTTCCATTTATTCGTTTGTTGCTTTGGGATCAGGCATTCTTTCCATTCAGCTCCCATTAACCCTGATAGTCAAAGTCCTAACTAGCGCCTTGGGACGTCCTCCTGATGTGAAAGGCGCTCTATAAATCTAATTTTGATGTTGGTTGTTGTTGTTGTTGTAGTTAGCTGGTCCTAGCTGGACAAGCTTGCCAGACAGTGCTGTCAATAGCAAGCGATGCAGTTGTACCTGTTTAGACTTCAATAGCAAAATTACATTTGTAGAGCACTTTTCGCGTCGAGGATGTCCCAATGTGCTGAGCTGTTGGGGGTGCAGGACCTGAGCATGGAGTGGGGTGGGGGTTGGGATGAGGGGAAGGCAGAGAGGTAGGAGGCGGGCTGAAGACACGGTGGTAAAGGAGAGGCTTGATTCGAGCCTTGAAGGAGGCAAAAGAGGGAACAAGGCAAAGGGCCTGTGAGATGAAGTTCCAAAGGATGGGTGCAAAGAGGTTGAAAGCCTAGCCACCAATGGAAGGGCGGCCGGGAGCCATGGAGCAGCTCGGAGGCTGCTGAGCGGGGTGAGCGGACAGGTTGATAGGGGGTCAGCATGTCAGAGAGAGTTAGGAGGGGGCAAGGCCGTGGAGGGCTGTCAAAGGGAGGCTGAGGATTTTGAATTCTATCCTGAGGGATGGGAAGCCAATGGAGCTTGGACGAGGAGGGGGTGATGGGGGGTCATGGAGCCTGGTGCAGGGGAGGACAACAGATTTTGGTGACCCACAAGCCTTGGCTCCCACCAACCTGCACCTGATATTCTCAGGATTAAGTACAACAACAAAATTACATTTATAGAGCGTCTGTCACATCGGGAGGATTTAAGTAATTAAGTTTCCACTTCAGATGGGGGTAGTTTTCATGTGTAGTTGGGATGTATGGAACAGTCTCGTTTGGAAACTCTTGAGTCTGGTGATGTGTTTCTGTATGCATCAAGACAACTGCCTGATCCACAAAAAGATGTACAGCTTGAATTCAATTTCTTGTTCTAGTTGTGCAACTGTTGTCAACAGCCACACAACAACAACAACGATTTATATAACACCCTCCACGCCGGACGGCGTCTCAGTGTGCTTCACAATAGCAGATCCCAGGACCATGCTAGGGGCCGGGGTAGAAAGGTGACCAAAGGCGCAGTCGAAGAGAAAGGTCTTTAAATGTGACCTGAAACTGGGAAGAGAGGAGGTGAGGCGAAGGGAGTGAGGAAGGGAATTCCAGAGCCTCGGGGCATAGTGGCTGAAGGCACGGCTGCCGAGGGTGGAGCGGAGGATTCAGGGGACATGGAGGAGGCCAGACTTGGTGGAGTGAAGGCAGCGGGTGCTGGTTTGGGGAGAGAGGAGATCAGAGAGGTAGAGTGCAGAGGAGTGGAGGGATTTGAAAACAAGGGTGAGGATCTTAAAGTCGATCCTCTCAGGGACATGGAGTCAGTGAAGTCTGGTAAGGACTGGGGTAATGGAGGAGTGAAGCTTGGTGCGGGTGAGTGTACAGGCGGCAGAGTTTTGAATTAGCTGGATTTTGAGGATTGTGGTGGCGGGGAGACCGGCAAGGAGAGCGTTGCAGTAGTCTAGCCAAGAGGTGACAAAGGCGTGGACCAAGGTTTCAGCGGCTTTTGGGGTGAGGTATTGCTGGAGACGGGCGATCCGTCGGATGTGGTAGAAGGCGGTGCTGGTGAGGGACCGGATGTGGAGGAGGAAGGACAGTTGGGGGTCGAACCTGATGCCTAGGTTGCGCACAGGTTCGGTGAGTTTTAGGGGCAGGCCGGGAAGGTGGAGGAGGTGAGAGCCGTGTGAATGGAGACGTTGATGAGGGCCAAAGAGTATGGCCTCCATCTTGTCAACATTCAGCTGCAAGAAATTTGCGCTCATCCAGCCCCTGATGTCTGAAAGGCAGGCTGACAGAACATCAGGGGACTGGGGGTCACAAAGTGAAGTGGAGAAATAGAGTTGCTGTCATCCACGTACATGTGGAAGTGTGCCCCA
Organism: Hydrolagus colliei; assembly: GCA_035084275.1. NCBI lineage: Eukaryota > Metazoa > Chordata > Chondrichthyes > Chimaeriformes > Chimaeridae > Hydrolagus > Hydrolagus colliei. The sequence continues at coordinate 81,672,237 of CM068742.1, forward strand.
TGTCTGCGGATGACATCCCCAAGAGGAAGCGTATAGATGAGGAAAAGGAGGTGGCCAAGAATGGATCCCTGGGATACCCCAGAGGTAACTGGGTAAGAGCGGGAGGAAAAGCCGTTTGTGGAGATGTACTGCTGGCGGTTTGTGAGATAGGACTCGATCAAGGCAAGTGCAATCCCACTGAGGTGGATGATAGAGGACAGGTGGTTGTGGTCGACTGTGTCAAATGCAACAGACAGGTCGAGGAGGATAAGGAGGCAGAGGGAGCCCTAGTCACAGATAGAGAGGACGTTGTTTGTGACTTTCACAAGCACAGTGTCTGTACTGTGGGCAGGGTGGAAACTAGACTGGAGGGGTTCGAAGAGGGAATGGGAGAAGAGGTGGGCGCGGAGTGGTTTGCAACCACGCGTTCCAGGGCTTTTGAAAGGAAGGGCAGCTTTGAAATAGGACAGTAGTGGCTAGGGTTTGAGAGATCTAGGAAAAGGTTTTTGAGGAGTGGGGTGATGGCAGCAGTTTTGAGGGGGCCAGAGACTGATCCTGTGGAGAGGGACTGGTTGATGATGTCAGCCAGCAATGGGCAGAGGAGGGGGAGCTGGATGAGCAATAAGTTAGTGGGGATGGGGTCGAGGCAGCAGGTGGTGGGCTTCATGGAGGTGAGAGTGCGTAAGAGGGAGAAAAAAGAGACCGAGGAGAAGGAGTGTAGGAAGGTGGTCGAGGTAGGAGCTGATGACGGGAAGGGTGAGGGGATGGTGTGGGGCTGGTAGTGGGTGACAAGAGACAGGAGGATGACACTGCCTGGCGGATATTGTGGATTTTGGAGGAAAAGAAGTCCACGACCTCCTCACACTTCACATTTGAAGTGAAGATTGAGGAGGCCTGAGTGGGTGCACGGAGGAGGTTGTGAGTGGTGGAAAAGAGGACTTTGGGGTTGTTGTTTGCCTCCAGGGTGATGTTGGAACAGTAAGCCGTTTTCGCTCGAAACAAAGAACACTGGTAGCTGTGGAGATGCTCGAGACACATGTCAATACCACCATTAACGGCACCACATTGTACAGAGGACATTTTGACTCGCCTGAATAATGCTGTAAAACTATTCCCATTGATTTAGACCCACTGACTTGTGTTACTTTGTGAACTCCTTCTGACAACACTTTGACTGTATCATCAATGGGGGGGAAAACCTCTGCTTTTGGTAGACTATTTCACCGCAGAGTTTTTCTCGCACCATTATGCTGTCAGTGATTTTGACAAGTGTCCTCACTAGCTGCCTGGTTTAATATTGATGCATTTCTTGCAAACCCCTGCGAGGCACAAAAACAAAAGTGCGGCAGCCCTCGTCATTGCAAATTTGTTTTTATCATCGAACGTTACACAACGACTGATGGAAGCATTGCCAGGTTTGTGGAACAAAAGCCCAGAATGCTTTAGCAGCTTAATCAAAGGTAGCTTTTCCACACCATTGCCAGAATTGAGTCCTTGTGCCTCTGAACCAATCTGTCCGTCTTAACACTTGTAAATACATTTCCACACCCGCTGAGGGGATGCCTGCGCTGTGCCTTGTGCTGGGGGAATGTGCTGCGTACTTGTCTTTGATGTATGAACGTCTTTGGTTTTGTAATGTGGGTAGCGGGGTGGGAGTAAACCATTTATCTCGGTCACCTGCTCGTGTTCCTTTTCATTCGGTGATTGAAATTCCAACTCAAAGTTGTAAAAAAAAACTTAAATAAATTGATCATTTCAATCCACGACTGTTTCTGGGACACTGCTGTGTGCAATTGGCTGCCATGTTTGGCCCACAAATATACAGTCATTTCACTTTACGCTACATTCTATGAAGCGCTTTGAGACATCTAGAAGACGTGAAAAGGGCTATATAAAATGCAAGGATTATTATTATTGTGTGATAATTCACACTTTCTTGCAAGCTTTTGCTCTCCCTTTTCAAAGGTAGTTTGTACCCCTTGTCAAGCGACAGCAACACAGAATGCATTGGCAATATTTATATTTCTCAGTCATTGCTTTTGCTCTCAGTGGTACCACTGCAAAGCCCTCAATTTAAAAGTTGTATTAAAACATTTATTTGTTCATTTCTTTTCAATCTGTCGGTTTATCTTCTATCCTTTTTTTAAAATGCTTTGAGTGATTTTTATTTTTCCAACTGAGCACTGTGGAGCAGTATTCACACACAATTTCCAACTGAAATGAAACAAAGTTTACCCCTGCAAATGTGAGTGACCTTCATGGATTCTTCCTTCTTTATACAACCGTAAATAAGACATCATCCACGCAAACAAAATCACAAACTTCTAGCTCTTGTAACACTTTTCATTCTAATAATAAATACGGGAGTATTTCATAATAGTATTTAATAATATGTATCTAATAGCAACTACCCGACGCAATCTCTTGTGTTACTCATTATTTACTGGGAGGTTTGTTTTTTCTTCTCTGCTCCGGGGGAGTGTTTTTCTATACGTGGCAAATGTTCAGAAAGTTATCGATCGTTCTTTTCCTGCAGCTTACCTAGCTAATTGTCAATGATTTTTTTTCTCTTCCCCCAATATTTCTCTCTTCCTAATGTCTACTAGTTTCATTGTCTTTCGGACCGTTTTCCGTTTTTTTTTTAAAAAAGCTTTTGCATTAAAAATTCTGCAAACGTTGACTTGGCAGCAATAACCCTTCGTGCATTCATTCTGGCCTCAAATTACCATTGTTGCCACAGGTCAAGTTAAAGATGTTGTATATCTTGTCACTGAGGCTTTCTAGCTATAGTTATTTATCCTCCTCTTGTGCTCCCGCTGAGTGAAACCTTGCATTTGAGGTAATTGGAAAGTGGTCTGAGTGGTGTCATTTAATATTCCACACACAATCATTAAAGCCTTATGTTTTGAGCACTTTGGCTAATGTAAAGTCTTCAATCCTAATGCCCCAGATACGATGATAAGAACGTAAGAATTAGCAGCAGGAGTACGCCATTCAGCCCCTCGAGCCTGCCCCGCCATTCAATAAGATCATGGCTGATCTAATCTAACTCCACCTACCCTCCTTATCCCTCCACCTACCCCAGTCCTTGCTAGACTTCACTGGCTCCCTATCCCAGAGAGGATCGACTTCAAGATCCTCACCCTTGTTTTCAAATCCCTCCACTCATCTGCACCCCCCCTATCTCTCTGATCTCTTCTCCCCCCAATCCAGCACCCGCTGCCTTCGCTCCTCTGGGTCTGGCCTCCTCCATGTCCCCCGAGTCCTATGCTCCACCCTCGGCGGTCGTGCCTTTAGCCACTACGCCCCGAGGCTCTGGAACTCCCTTCCTCACTCGCTTCGCCTCACTCCCTCTCTTCCCAGTTTCAGGTCGCAGTTAAAGACCTTTCTCTTCGACCGAGCTTCTGGTCACCTTCCTGCCCCTGGCTCGGTCCCGGGATCTGCGCTACTGTGAAGCGCTCTGAGATGCCGTCTGGCGTGGAGGGCGCTACATAAATCGAAGTTGTTGTTGTTATCCCCATATTCCTTAATCCCTTTGTCCATAAGAAATCTGTCAATTTCAATCTTGAATATGTTCAAGGACTGAGCATCTACAGCCTTTTGGGGTAGAGAATTCCATAAATTCACTACCCTCTGAGTGAAGAAGTTTCTCCTCAACGCAGTGTGAAATAGTTGACTCCTAATCTTAAAACTATGACCCCAATTATAGTTTCTCCAACCAGGGGAAACAGTCTCCCATTGTCTACTCTGTCATGACCCTTAATAATCTGATAGGTTTCTATGATTTTGTATCAAAACTCAGGTGCAGAGTATAAACTCTGGCACAGAATGGTTGGTGGACTGAGAAACCTGCTTCTATGCTTTGCTGTACATGCTTGGTAAGACAATCCTTGCATTTGTTATCATGTCACATCAGGAAGACCCTGCAAAGCGCTTCACAGGACCTACTGTAAAACTGAGGGTACTGTGATTTCCACATTAACTCGCAGATTTGGAAACTCTAGCCAGCTCACTCATGGAGCCAGGAACCCATTCTGGTTCTCTAGCTCACGTCTCTCTCTTGTACAAAAAAGCTTTTGTTAAATGAATGTCAGGGATTACTATATTTGGGGTTATCATCACCCAGCTGTCCTTTATTTGTAACTCTTCCTTGCGGCCCGGTTGTTAACTGAGGAAATCACCAACACAAAGAAAACGCACAGTCTTTTGAGTACATCTTGTAATCTTCTCGACGATGTGACAATGTGCTGTATCAAATGCAGAAATTCTTCTCATTAGTAATCGGCATTTTATCTCATTCCAGAGAAGACCAGAGTTTAGATAGTTGCAGAAGCTCGACATTCTTTATAAATGGGACCATCAACCAATCTGACCCAAATATTTGTTTTCTTTGGTAACCCAAGAGACAATAAACCCATCGCCAAGCAAAATATAGATAAATAGGTAACGGAATACTATTCTTTGCTGTGTTTACCCAGTTACGATCCACTCCTCCATTTGTCTACAGACACTTCACAGACTAACTCTGCCTGTTTGGCAGGACAAATGTGGTAACTTGTATATTGTGCTAATCAGACTTGATTTCGGACACAGCGGTATCAATCCCACAATGGAGGGTGTAGTGCAGAAGTAAGTCAGTTGCTGTTGTGAGTGCACACGTAGATGTTAAACTGGTGTTTTGCGAGACCTGTGTTCGAATCCAGGCAGGTCAGGGCAAAACCTTGGGCATGTTTCCTTATTCCACGCGCCTATAATAATCCCTTTTTAAAAAAAAAATTTAAAAAAATTGGTCATTTCAATCCACGACTGTTTGTGGGACACTGCTGTGTGCAAATAGCTGCTGCGTCTCACCCACAAATATACAGTCGATTCACTTTACAGTACATTCTGTGAAGTGCTTTGAGACACCTAGAAGATGTGTAAAGCACTATATCAAATGCAAGGGTTATTTTCTTATTATTTATTACAAATGTAAATTGTTGTTGCAATTGTGATTTGTTTTTTAATGTGGGTCGAGATGGACCTGTGCTAATAGAGAATATGGTACTCGTGGCTCCAGTGCTTGACTAACCAGCTTTCTGCACAAGAAAGGTCGATATCACCATGTGGCCGCTGTCCTTACTCCCTTTGAACATGCAAGTTACGCAGTTGTCCCTTTTCAGGCAGTGACGTTAGCAGCAATGTGGCCAGGACTGGGGATTTTTTTTTGTGTGTCCTTGACTTATAATGTGGACTTGGAGATGCTGAACCCAGACAAGCACATTGTGAGGATTCCCTGAATTTTAGGCAGTTATTGTGTTCCTATTTTGTTATGGGAACCCAGTGTCAACCCTTGCCGGTGAACCTTGAATCCAATTCCCTCAAACCTAATTTGCTCTGTTCTGTGTTTCAGGAGGGAAAACACCAGTATGTTATGTGAAAAGGACACTTCCAATCCTGTAAAATTGACTCTGGTAAGTAATAAAAACTTCCAAGTACGATATTACTAGATTAGTCAAATTGATATAAAGTTTGATCATTTTGAAAATAGTGCAGAGAATCAATAAGCAAATGTAGGTGGGACACAAAGTGAATAACACTGAGAAGAAAGAAGGATATTAAAGTGATGTGTTTAGAAGTTTAAGAAAGAAAAATGTAGTCACGGAAACGAGAGAAATATTATGTTATATATTGAGAATTCCTCACATGAAGCCCAACATTCCTCTCCTTGATCTTTGGAACAAAAAAAAAACTGAAGATATTGAAGATTGGGGATCAGTTAGTTCAAGAAGTGGGGATAAATTGGTGATGCTGGTACACAAAGAGTGCTATACAGTAGGTTTAGAATCTTTCCTGGAGGGAAAAAGAAAAAGGGATCTGGAGTTTACTGGGATTAGGGATCACATACTGTAATGAGTTGCCTGTTGAAAGAGGTTTCCAGATACTGTACCGAACAACAACTAGAACAACAACAACAACAACAACAACTTAAACTTATAAAGCGCCTTTCACGTCGGGAGGACGTCCCAAGACGCTGCACAGGAGGCATGTGACCCGAGCTCGGAGGGGAGTGTTCAGGAAGGGGTGAAACACGTAGGGGAGGTCGAAAAATTCGGGGGGGAACAAAAGGCACAGTTGAAGAGGAAAGTCTTCAAACCGGCCTTGAAAGAGGAAAGGGAAGAAACAAGATGGAGGGATTGGGGGATGGAATTCCACAGGGTGGGAGCGGAAAAACTGAAAGCCCGGCCTCCAATGGTGGGGCGGTTTGGGCGGGGGGCTTGGAGCAGGCCAAGACCTGCTGAACGGAGGGTCCGGGTGGGCTTATAGGGGGAAAGTAAGTCGGTTAAGTAGGGCGGGGCAAGGCCGTGTTAGGCCTTGAAGGTGAGGACGAGGATCTTGAACTCGATCCTCTGGAGGATGGGGAGCCAGTGGAGACGGGCGAGGGTGGGGGTTATGTGGTCGCGAAAGCGGTTGCGGGATAGTACACGGGCTGCAGAGTTTTGGATGACCTGCAGCCTGTGAATGGAGGAACTGGGGAGGCTGATGAGGAGAGAGTTTCCGTCGTCCAGCCGTGAGGTGATGTATGCGTGCACGAGTGTTTCAGCAGCGTGGGGGGTGAGGTAGTTGCGGAGCCTGGCAATGTTGCACAGGTGGAAATAAGCAGTGCCGGTCAAGGCACGGATGTGGGGGAGGAAGGAGAGTTTATGGTCGAACGTGATGCCAAGGTTCCTGACTGGCTTTGTGAGGTGGAGAGTACAGCCTTGGATGTTGAGGCTGGCAGCGCCCGATGTGCGGAGGCGCTGGCTTGAGCCAATCAGGAGGGCCTCGGTCTTGCTCACGTTCAATTGGAGGAAGTTGTCCCTCGTCCAGGACTCAATGTCGGACAGACATGCTGTCAGAACATCGATGGTCTGGGGGTTGAGAGATGAGGCAGAAAGGTACAGCTGGGTGTCGTCCGCATACATGTGGAAATTTACCCCATGTTTGCGGATGACATCACCCAGAGGGAGCGTGTAAAGGGTGAAAAGGAGGGGGCCGAGGACAGAGCCCTGAGGGACGCCGTGAGAAACTGTGCGGGGGGTTGAGGAAAAACCGTTGGAAGAAACAAAATGTAGGCGGTGGGTCAGGTGTACCTAGAAAGTATTTGGGAGGTAAGCTGGAGAATACACGTATGTAGGCGATATAGAAATTTTATTTGTGCTTCCAGATGATAATAATAATCTTGCATTTTGATATAGCAATTATCACATCTTCGAGACGTCTCAAATGCTTTACAGTACATACTGTAAAGTGAGTTGACTGAAAGGGTGGTGGAGGCCGATTCAATAACAACTTTTAAAAGAGATGTGGATGGTTATTTGGGGAGGGCGGGTTTGCGGGGTCATGAGGAGAGAGCCGGGGAGTGGGATTTACTTTGAAAGTTCGTTTAAAGAGCTGGCAGAGATTCCATGAGCCGAATGGCCTCCTTTTGTGCTGTAAAATTCTATAATTCTATGTTATTTTGTGGCCAAAATAGAGAGGAAAATGAAAGGTATAGAACTGTTTGTTAAAATGTAAGAAAGAAGTGAAATTGGAAACACATGGTTGAAGAAAATCCTGTGTAATTGTAGCATCAGAGACCTGGTTTATCAAGGGTGTTGACTGAGGGATTAATATACCAAGATGTAAAGCCATTAGGAGACACAGATAGAACAACAAACAGTTTGAATAGGGACTGTATCTTAAGCAATGATAAAAGTCTATAGTGCAGATACAGAGTATGGAGGTCAATGAAAGGAGAGAAGATATTTATTGAATAGCTGAGATGCCCTGGACAGGAAGAAAGGAAAGACATTACAAATCAGGGCAAAGCTATCAAAAGGCCAAAATATTAAATCACCAGAATTGAAATTGGTTGGAAGAACAGAGAGGATCCATTGAGTGAGAATAGATTACACATTTCCAGAGGCCCATCGTGTCTGTGCCGACTCTTTGAAAAGAGCTGTCCAAAACAATCCCTCTCCTTGCCCCATCGCACTGCAAACCTGTCCTTCCCAATTAACTATCTACTTCTCTATTTAAAGGTTGTTATGGAATCGGCTTCCGCCACCCTTCCAGGCAATGCGTTTCAGATCCCAACAACTCGCTGCGTGAAAAAATGTCTCCTCACCTCTGTTTTTTTTCAACAACTATTTAAATCAGTATCCTTGGATTACTCGCCAGTGGAAATAGTTTCTCCTTGTTCACCCTATCGAATTCCCCTGATAATTTTGGAAACTTTGATTTAGTCTCCTCTTAAACTTCTCTGCTCAAAGGAGAATAATCCTAACTTCTCCCACTGTGGGCTTCTGTTTTGCTTACAAGTCTCTTATGTGCCACTTTATCAAACACCTTTTGAAAATCTATATAAACTGCATCAACTGCACTACTTCATCCACCCTCTCTGTTACTTGATCAAAAACTTTTTGTTTGGCATGATTTGCCTTTAACAAATCCAATTTGGTCGTCCTTTATTAACCCACTACTAACATTAAGTTGACTTGCCTATGATAATAATAATAATCCTTGTATTTGATACAGCTCTTCTAAACATCTCAAAGCGCTTCACACATACTGTAAGGTGAATTGAATGAATAATAATAAATTGGTCACTTCAATCCATGACTGTTTGTGGGATGCTGTTATGTGCAATTAGCTACCACCTTTCACCCACAAAATTTCATCAATTCACTTTGAAGTGTATTGTGTGAAGCTCTTTGAGACATTTTTAAAATCGCGATAAGGTGCAATATAAAAGAGAGCAGAGGGATTCTTTAGTTAAGACAAAACCTATCGGGCAGTGTCTGGTTGAAACGAGGCAAATAAGTTATTTGATGTGCGCCAGTCAGTAAAAGTATACAAATCACAGGTCTGAGGCATTCAATTCGCTGCTAACAATAGAATGAGGTTCATCAAAAACACAATATTCACAATATGGATTTGTTCTACCAACTACAACACTGATTCGTAAAACGCTGATTGGGAGATTTGAGAATTACAAAACCGACTGACTTTGCCACCCTGGAGTTTGCCATTTGTGAATCTTTCCCAAGTCTTGCAGTTTGATCGTCATGAAACAACAAGTTGCTGTTAATGCCACAAATTCAACTTGCTGTTTTGATATTCTAGGCACCGATGTAAAAAAAAGTTTGATCCAAATTGCACAAATAGCAGAGGGAGGAATTTGGCACATGCTCACCCCTATTTCTCTATAAGAGAAATTCTTTTTATAGAAATTTTATAGAAATTCTCTATAAGAGAAATTCCTTTTTATATTGTTGCCCATGAAAGGGTGTAATATAGAGATATGATTCCAGGTATTCAATCTTGAATTTGTAAGAAAGTTAAATGTGTTCTCCGCGGGGGGGGGGGGGGGGGGGGAGAAAGAGACTGTGAAAGGGCTAGATTACATTTTGAAGATGATAAACAGTTTTGATGTGACAGATTGTTTACTGCATTAAAGGGTCCAAGCTCCAGATGGTGAAAGTTAAGAGTAAGGAAATTAATAGATGTTTGGAATAAGTTACCAGGGAAAACCATTGCAGAAATAAACATAGCAAATAGGTTTAACGTACAACTGGAAAGAATTGTTCAAGAGATTTAATTTGAAGTCGGCTGATTGAAATTGACCCCAAAAAAATCTTGTTGAGCTTTTCCTGTTCCTGGCTATTTATTCCTCTATTTGGCATCCTTTACCTTTTTTTCAATGCAACTGATGGTAGGTTTGGGCTTACATTAGTGTTAATGCTATAAAGCGAGTCTTATTGACTCTATATTGGAATAAATTGAAGGGGTGTGCGTGCGACAGCGAGCGAGCGCACATCCTCATGCTCAAAAGCCAGAGTTGATAGAAATATGACACTCGGTGTCTCACAACTCGAGGTCAGCCACCGGGACAAAGTGCCTCCCATTGTAAAATGTTTTCATCAGGGTATCCATGTGCATCACCGATAAACGCAACGTTTACACTCCGACCTCAAATCTCACCAGAGAGAAGGTCTCTGACTCTTACCAATTTGGTCACATCCATTGTGTCCCCTCAATGCCTACCATGCCTACTCTTAATATTGTCTGGATTCAACCAGGAACCACAGCATGGCCTTGGGCCTCATTTATATAAATAACTGTGTGTGTGTGTGTGTGTGTGCTTTTCTGTGAAAATGTTTCAAAGGATAAACATTCTGGGCATGTTGATGGGGATTAGTTATAACTAGTCTTGAGTCCTGAACCGGGAATGTAAAGTACAAAAGCTACCATGGAATACGCTTGACTTAATAACATCAGCGTAGCAATAGTTAATTTTCCTTGCAGCGCACTTGTAATTCTCACTGAACCACGGCGCACACGAAGATGACATTGTCCTATGAGGAGACACCACCCCCTCCAAGCAAAACTTTAATATAATAATAATCCTTTCATTTAATAGAGCGCTTCTGACTTCTTCTAGACATCTCAAAGCGCTTCACAGAGAACACTGTGAAGTGAATTGACTGTTTATTTGTGGGGGAAACACAAATTATAACCTGAATTTGCACGCAGTATGTCAATCGGTACTACAGCATTTTCCTGGTGACAGAATTGACTAGGGCTGGCTGCTCAGAAGCGAGAATTTGGAGGTGTCTGTACTAACAGTGCATTGCAAATTTTGAGCAGGTTGTAATTTGTAACTGCCAGCAATCTGCTCGCACTCTGATATAATGGTGCCTATCATGGACTTAATCCACTTCAGTTTCTCCCCGTTGGTGTTGTACATGTTCCAGTCGATTCTGAGCGTACCCTAACACTGAATTCTTCTAAGGACTTTGCTTGTATGTTTAACGAAGAACTGTTCAATGACCTTCAGGCCATTTCGTTGTCACGTTCATTTTCTTGGGAACTTATTGCACAATTTAAAGCTTCAAGCGGTTCATGGTTAAAACAGGCCAGTAAAGTGTTGCTGAAGGACGTGATGTCCTTCCATCACATCCCACCAGTTCTATACCGCAGCACAGTTTCTGTTTCAGGGGATAATTGCATGACAATCTGATCAGGTAATTAAAATGGTCATCCAGTCATCACTATCGCTTGTTTGCATGCATAACATCAAACTGCACTTGCACAGTGCCCCTTATGCAGGGTAGCACCCCAGAGTGCTTGACAGTGGCACGACTTCGAATCAGGGGGGAGGGGGTGGTGCAGGTGGGAAGTAGGAGGTGACTGTAAGCACAACTGTAGTCAAATAGGAAAGTCCTCAGATGTTACAGAATAATAATAATAATCTTTGCATTTGATATAGCGCTTTTCATATCTTATCGACGTCTCAAAAGCGCTTCACAGAATATGCTCTAAAGTGAATTGACGGAAGATGGGGAAGGAAGGGGCAAGAGGGCAAACTGCAAGTGATGTTGGTGGTAACCAAGTGACGTGGAGGGTGACCATTTTAACGCAAAGGCCAGCTGGTGCTCGTAGAGCTAACAAGGCTGGCTGTGGAGACACACAGTGATTGGAGTTCACACTGTAACAGAGTTGCAATTGCCTTGACATTGTCCCAAATCCCAAAGTGGGGTTTGAACCCACAACTGTGTGTCTCAGAAGGCGAGTGTGCTCCTGCCAACTGTAAGCTAACCAGGCCACCGCTGCCTCTGCGGTTAGACTTCTCAAAAGGTATCATATTTGCTTCTATAAATTGGAGGGCAGAAAACCTATGATAACCTCATTGTACTCTTAATCCAATACAATATTTTGCCCACAAAATATAGTCAGTTCACTTTACAGTACTGAATATCCTGTGAAACGCTTTGAGATGCCCTGAAGTAATGATAAGGCACCAGATCGGGTACTGTTCAGCTCCTTGGGATGTCCACCTGACGTGAAAGGCACTCTACAAATGTAATTTTGATTGTATCAAATGCAAGTATTATATAAATTCTTTTAAGTCCTTTTGAGATGCTATATCACATGCAAGGATTATTATGAGATGAAACCCAGGTGTATATTGTAATTTTGTGTTGTGACCCTAACTCTGTGGGTTCACCCTGCAATGTATCCTCTTACAAATCTTTACAACGTACCATGGTGTGCTGCATTTCTGTTCCTGGCAGTGTTACAAGGTCAAGTCAAGTTAAGGTGCATTCCTGCATGGAGGCAGGTTATTAACCACTCCTTTAATCCATGAGAACATAAATGTCAGAATAGAAAGTAATATGTATATGAGCCAGCAACATAAACAAAACACAAAATACTACAGATGCTGGGAATCTGAAACAAAAGTTGCTGGGGAAACTCAGCAGGTCAAGCAGCATCCATGGAGAAAGGAAAAAGAGTCAACGTTTCGGGTCTACAATCCTTCATCAGAACTTCGTCTGATGAAGAACTTCATCAGATTCGATAACAACTTTTAAAAGGGAATTAGATCTTTATTTAGGGAGAACAGGTCTATTAGGCTATGGGGAGCGGGCAGGGCAGTGGGATTGAATCGCTCTTTTCAAAGAGCCGGCACAGACTAGATGGGCCAAATGGCCTCCTTTTGTGCCGTAAAATTCTATGAATCTGATGAAGGGTTGTAGACCCGAAGCTGCCTGACCTGCTGAGTTTCCCCAGCAACTTTTGTTTTTGAGCCAGCAACATGTTTGGGTGAATGCTGTAGCTCAGTGGTTAGAGCACTCAACAACAACAACAAATTACATTTATAGAGCGCATATAGAAGACGAAACGGAGGGATTGAGGGATGGCATTCCATAGGGTGGGAGCGGAGAAACTGAAGGCCCGGCCTCCGATGGTGGGGCGGTTCGGGCGGGGGGCTTGGAGCAGGCCAAGTCCTGTTGAACGGAGGGTCCGGGTGGGCTTGTAGGGGGAAAGTAGATCGGTTAAATAGGGCGGGGCAAGGCCCTGTAAGGCCTTGTAGGTGAGGACGAGGATCTTGAACTCGATCCTCTGGAGAATGGGGAGCCTTACAAGCGAGAGACCTGGGTTGAATTCCAGCCAGGGTGAAACCTTGGGTAAGTTTCCTTACTCCACATGCCTGAGAATAATCCCTCAAACCAATAAAAAATTGGTCATTTAAATCCACGACTGTTTGTGGGACACTGCTGTGCGCAATAGGCTGCCGCATTTCACCCACATGGTTGTGAAGTCAATTTGCTTTACAGTATATTCTGTGAAGCACTTTGAGACATATAGAAGACGTGAAAATCACTATACCAAATGCAAGTATTATTATTACTAATATATTTCTTGCCCTTTGTCCTCATCCTGTTTGTTTTACAGCTGACAGTATTACCGTATCTTTGGGAATCATGGGATGGTTTAAGGGTGATAGGGTCCATATAATTTATTTATAATCCATCAGTATTTCTGGAAGTTATCCACAATTCAGTCTGCATTCCTCAAATCCTAATGTGCATCTTTTGGAGGGTTAAACCAGGGAATTAATTTCTGTTTAATTTTATGGAGGAATTAAGATCCCCGATCAAACTCAAAATCATCGCCTGACTTGGCATGCCATGTGAATTGATATCTTTAAGTGGGTCAACAAAGTACTAATGACTTTCCACACTAATGTGTTCAGTGCTTTTATTTTTACTTCTCATTAAATCGTTTTGCTGCAATTAAAAGCAGTCATGTGCTGAACATGGTCCGGTTAATTCCAAAGAAACCACTTATTTTATCGCCACTGTATAAGGTGGAAGTAAAATGGCTGTGAGATGTTTCTCAAATGCAAGGAAAGGGAATTGAAAAATCTTACCAGCTATTGCACAAGAAGCACTGTTCTGCTCAGCATAATAAATAGTGCTAAGCCAAAACTTGCTAGTGAAATTTAAAATGGGCTTTAAACCTTGTGGATATATATATATAATATATATTTTTATAAAAACAGATGAGAGAGCTGCAGAGGTCTCCAAGAGAAACGATTAATCGGTCAGCAGCTTGACACGGCTGTTTAGTGACAGCAGACTTTTCTGGCTCATTGCATTTTGGCTGCCTGCCAGCACATACAGCCCTGAATCGCAGACCATTCTTTGTTAGAGGTGCTTGCAAGTTGCGAAGGGGCTTTCAGTGTAGCCGTAGTGCCTGCTACTGCACTATTAATAGCCTCCCACACCCAACCTTCAGTGTTCCCATCCGGCTGCACGAGAAGCGCAGGAAATTGCCGCATGTGCAGCCAGCATTGCAGTCATTAATCACTACCTCTACGTGTACGTACACTTGCACGAATGCAGCCGTGTACTCGATCCATACTTATGGCCTCCCATATTTTCTCTTCCCCCCCCTCCCCCCCCCTCATTACTGACCCAACAAAAAAAAATCTGTTGCTGCAACGAGAGAGAGAGAGAGAGAGAGAATGGACCCCAGGGTGTATCTAACTGCAGATGCTGCACAACAGCATGGATTTGTTGGTTTTGTCTGAGGTCCCGCCCAATAGGAGAGGCTACTCCAAGGAGCACAGTGGCTTTTCATTCCATGCACGGTTAGATGTAAACAAGGGGAGAGGTTAGAAACACTGGCTAGCAGGAGTCCGGGCAAAGCAGATGGGCTGCTTTCAGATGTGACGGGGGCCCTCGCTCCACTACAGTGGGAGAGACAGGGAGCACAGTAAATTGGGGAAGCACATCAAAATCTTGTTTTTTTGGGGGTGGGTGGTGGGGGGAAGAAACTTGAATGGCAAAAGAGTTCTGCTTTTTAACAAGAAAATTGAGTCTCTCTCTCTCTCTTTGCTCCTTGCTTTCCAAAATTATTCATTGCCTTTTCGTTTACGGTGCAGAACCCGGCTATGAAGATCCAAGAATCCCAGAACCCAAACGAGGTGGCCAAAGCGGGTAGGAGTCCGGACACAGCCGCCCCGGAGGGGAGCGCGCCGGTGGATGTGCCTCGCTTGGACCTGTCTGGCTTGTCTGAGCAGAACGACTGGGGAGGTAACGTTTCAGGCCGTTAACTGTGGAGTGGGCGAAACGTGGTTTCTGCATACTGTTCGGGTACTGCTGTTTGACTGTTTCAAAGAGAATTGCTTCTCAGAATTGCTTTGGATTGGTTGGGGGAAGGAAAAACGCACGTTTATTTGCAGTCCCCTTGTCCCTTGATAATGAGCTATGGTTTTTATGTTGTTTCTGTGCACTTGCAAGGCTTCAGAATTGAAAAGAAAATGTGTGAATGTTGTGCTCCTGCTTTTTGGAGGGTTGTTCTTTTTGCACAAGAGAGAGATCTTTAAAATCAAAAAGATTGAGCGATTTTTGTAAACGTTTAGCTGGATAGTCTTGATTTTTTTTAGACCCTATGCGTTAGTGAAGGTTAGTACGTAGATGTATCAGTTTTACACGGATTAGTCTCCCGAGTTCTCCTTCTGTTCGATCAGATGTTTTTGATTAAAACAATGTCGTTGACCTTCGGAATGCTGTGTGGATCGCATTGTGGCTTTTGATTTCAACCTCTGCGTATATTTGCACTTGCATTATTTTAATCATTCAGTGGGATGTCTTCAATTCTTAATGAGCTTCACCTAGGCTTGAACCAGGGTGTCATTTGATGAGGATTTTAAAATAAATAATACCTTGATGAATTGCTGGGGTTTTTTGTTGCAACTTTATGTTCACAAACTGCTTTTGTTTCTTTTCTATATACATTAATCTCGCCCACAAAGTACACAGTCAATCCAGTGTATGCTGCAAAGTGCTTTCAGATGTCTCAATGCAAGGATTATTAATATTATCTCTCTTCTGTATGGGGGAGGGAAATGGAACACCATCACGAAAATGATATAATTTTCAATCACTGAATAGCTCAATAATCCACTGTGCATTCCCTACAGGGGGAGCCAGGGCTCGTTTTATTAAAGTACATTTATATCGTGACCTTCACATAGGGTAGGGTCTTGGGAGCGGTTAACAGTGGCCGCAAGCCAAGGAGAGAGGGGAGGAGACCATAACCAATGTTAACGTGGAGCTCCAGTAGCTCAGTGGTTAGAGCACTCGCCTTACAAGTGTGAGACCTGTGTTCGAATCCAGGCAGGTCAGGGTGAAACCTTGGACAGGTTTCCTTACTCCACACGCCTAATAATAGTCTGTCCAAAAAAACACAATAATAAAATTGGTCATTTCAATCCACGACTGTTTGTGGGACTGCTGTGTGCAATTGGCTGCCACGTTTCGCCCACAAATATACAGTCAATTCACTTTACAGTATATTCTGTGAAGCACTTTGAGACGTCGATAAGATGTGAAAAGCACTATATCAAATGCAAGAATTATTATTATAAGCACGGAGAATAGGAAGATCTTCAGTTATGATCTGAAGATGGGTAAGACAGAGGCATTGAGACAGGGGGTTCCAATGTTTTGGGGCTCAGTGGCTAAAGCACAGCCTCCAATGGTGGAGCGGAGGGGACAGGGGATATGCAGGAGGCCTGAGCCAGCTGAGCACATGGCAGTGGGCAAAGAAGTGATTTTTGTACGAGTGTGAGGTTCTTGAAATCAAGCTCAGGGTAGAACTGGCAAAACTGTGGGAACAGTGCACCCACCCTCTTAGTCTCATGGGGGCAAGTGGAAAGGAAAGAGAATGCTGTGTGTATGGGTCAGTCTTGGCTCAGTGGTAGCACTCTTGCCTCCCCAAGTCAGAAGGTTGTGGGTTCAAAACCCACATGAGGACTTGGAATTGCACAGGATGAGGCTTTAAACTGAAATCCGATCTGCCTAATCAGGAGGATGTTAAAGATCTCATGGCAGTATTCAAAAGTAGAAGGCAGTTGTCCTGGCCAACAATCCCTCAAATAAAATTTGTAATTTGTTTTGTGGCTGTCTGTGGGACGTTGCTGCCACATTTGCTCATAAAATACAGTCACATCACTTTCCAATAAATCCTGTGAAGCACTTTGACATATCCTTCCGAATTAGATATAATAATAATAAAAATAGATGCAAGGTTTTTTTTTAAAATGTTTGACTCCTCCTTTTGCCATTTGTTAGATTTTTTTAAAAACCGTATGTTGCTGCTTGCAACAACAACAACAAAATTACATTTAATGGTGCTCCTTTCACGTTGGGAGGACTTCCCATGGTGCTGAACTGTCAGATCGGGACCCGAGCAAGGGAGAGGGGCAGGGTAGGGAGAAGGGGCGGGAGAGAGTTGGGATGGCAGCAGAAGGCATGCATATTTCAACTTGCAGAACATTGATTACAGTTGACTTTTTTTGCTACTCTTTTCAATGGTAACGTTTTCACAGTCTCTAAAACATGCACGGTATGTGTCTTATTTTCAAAACGTAGTCTGTGAATTGGTATCTTCTCACTGGGCCAAGGTGGGTGGGAGGATACATAGCATTTGCGAACTCTATGGTAGCATTCCTTACAATTAAAAGTATTTACACATTGTGGTTTGAGCTTCTGATTACAGTTTGTTTCTATTGGGAGACTGGCAAAGTGGGTGGTGATGGGGGTGGAAGAGATGGACTGAGATTAGGGAGCAGGTCAGCCTCAGCCATTCACCCAGGGAAGAGACTGGGAAGAGAGCCCACTTTGCTATATAACCTCTTGAGCTTTCCTGAGATGCTACCCTGCGTAACCAGGAAACGGGTGACAAATTTAGTTGAGCCAGGACAGAGGGAGAAACTCCTTTTGAATAGTGCCGTGGGATCTTTCAAATGAATGCTAGTTGTTGTGAAAACATCTGTAGAAGATGTACTGTAAGAACTTGCCCTTTTTCTCGAATGGATGAAAGGAGGTAACAGGCTGATGCTTGGAAGCTTTCACAGAGGAGAAGGGTGGTGTGAATGCAAAGCACTCAGCCAGTGTTCTCTTCCTCTGAACAGGATAAGCAGATGTAAGAGCCGCTAGCTAGAGCCAGGCATGTCCTAAATAAGGAGTGAAACTGGGGAGAATGCAGGACCACCTTATGTCTGGTACACAATCTTAGTGTGGGAATAGACCGTCGCCTTGACCTCTTGGGCAGGATGTGTTGTTTGGAATCCCTGAAGAATGGGCAAAAAAAATGTTTTTCTCCTCATTTCCATCCCTCATCCAAGCGGGAGAGGGAGGAGATTACAACTTTTTTTTTTTCCTTTTTGGGAATCATTGTGATATGGTCTACTTCAGATTGTTGATTTACATCAAGTTTGACACTATTCTAGGAGTCCTGTAGCTCAGAGATTAGATCCCTCACCTCGTAAACGAGTGACCTGGGCTTCATTCCCAGAAGAGTGAAACCCTGGGCAAGTTTCCTTGCTCTACATGCCTGATAATAACCAAACAAGAAAAAAAAAATTTGGTCACTTCAATCCACAACTGTTTGTGGGACACTGCTGTCGGCAATTGGATTGCCGCATTTCATCCTCAAATATACACTAGGGTCCGTTGATTCGGAGTGCGTGCGCATTCCGGGTGCGTGCGCATTCGGGGCCTATCTCCTCAGGAGGTAAATATCTTTCTCTCTCTGTGTCTCTCACTCTCTCCATCTCTGTGTTTTTCTGTCTGTGTCTCCGTGTCTCTCACATCCCCCCCATCTCTATCTATCTGTATATTATCACATCCACCCCGTCTCTCCACCCACCCACCCGCCGTCTCTCCCTCCCCCCACCAGCCGTCTCTCTCCCCCTCCCACCCCCCAGCTGTCTCTCCCCCCCGAACCCCCCCAGCCGTCTCTCTCCCTCACACCCCACAGCCGTCTCTCCCCCCCCACCCCCCAGCCGTCTTTCTCCACCTCCCCCTGCCCCCCCAGCCGTCTCTCTCCCCCTCCCCCCCCAGCCGTCTCTCTCCCCCGCCCCCCCCAAGCCGTCTCTCCCCCCCCAACCCCCAGCCGGCTCTCTCCCCCTCCCCCCCAGCCGTCTCTCTCCCCCTCCCCCCCAGCCGTCTCTCCCCCCCGAACCCCCCCAGCCGTCTCTCTCCCTCACACCCCACAGCCGTCTCTCCCCCCCCACCCCCCAGCTGTCTCACTCCCCCTCCCCCCCCCCCCCAGCCATCTCTCTCCCCCTCCCCTGCCCCCCTCCAGCCATCTCTCTCCCCCTCACCCCCCCAAGCCGTCTCTCCCCCCCCAACCCCCAGCCGGCTCTCTCCCCCTCCCCCTCAGCCGTCTCTCTCCCCCTCCCCCCCCAGCCGTCTCTCTCACCCTCACACCCCCCCCCCCAGCCGTCTCTCTCACCCTCACCCCCCCCCCCCCAGCCTTCTCCCCCCCCCACCCCCACCCCCACCGCTTGCATACCTGTATATTGTATTCGAGGACTATGAATACAATATGGCGGCTTTGCACCTAGGTCTGTGCATTGTGTATAGAGATGAGCATTCTGGGTCTTATAGTTCAGTGTGCACGCGTTCCGATTTTTCACCTCGATATATCGACTTTTTGATAAATCAATATTTTTGATATGCCTATATCGGCGTATCGATATGAAAATTATATCGGGTTTTAGCGATATATCGTTATATCGCCAGACCCTAATATACAGTCAATTCACTTAACAGTATATTCTGTGAAACGCTTTGAGACGTTTAAAAGACGTCCTCCTGACGTGAAAGGCGCTATACAAATGTAATTTTGTTGTTGTTGTTGTAAATCAAATGCAAGGACTATTATTATTCTCCTGTGATCTGTGGATTTTAAATACCATTTATATTTTTGGCAAACTGAGACGTTAAACTAAGTGGTTTGTACCTGTGTTCGTCTGCCTGTTAAAGGATTTTGGAAAAGAGAAGGGTTTCTCCCGGTGTCCTGGCCAACAATTCCTCAAATGTTTTTTTAAAAATGTGGCCATTCACTCCATGGCTGTTTGTGGAACATTGCTATGCAGAAATTGGCTGTCCTGTTGATCCATCAAATACACACAGTATATCCTGCAAAAATGTAATTTTGGTGTTGTTGCATCCTGTGAAGTGTTTTCAGATGTCTCAACAATTTGATAAGCTGCTATTATCAAATGCAAGGAATATTGTTGTTATTGAATAGTGTTGATTGAGATCAGCTAACTGGGCGCAGATCAAGTATCAATCCTTCCCATACTGCCCGGCTCAGTACTTTGTAATTCCTTCTTATTTTCAGGCTGGTTGTTTTCACCCTTTGAGGATAGTTGTGTCCTTTCCACCCACCCCCCAGCAAAGTATTAATAACAACAGCAAAATTACAATTGTATAGCACCTTTCATGTTGGGAGGACGTCCCAAGGTGCTATTAAAGATTTCAGATTCTTTTTTTCCCTCCATGGTTTCCCCAAGCACTTTTTGGTTACAGATATTTTGTTAACAAATGCCAGAAAACTATTCCAACGGGAGTAGAAATCCTCACACTCAAAATAGCGCATTAGGCCGTCAAGACACCTCAAAGATTTTTTTTCCTTTATTGTGAAGTGTAGTAACTGTGTATTTAGCCCACAAAATACACAGTCAATCTACTTTACAGAATACTATGCTAAGCAGTTTGTACCTAGGTTTTTCACCTAGCTTCAATCTCAATGCATTTGATGTGATTGGGATTGGGAGAAAGTTGTAAAAGAACATCCGCATTGCTTTTGGAGGATGATGTAGGCTGGGAGGGGAGATTTTCAGGGAGATCAATCAGTCCAGAGCATTGTGAAGCCACATATTCAGGGCGAGTTTTAATCGAATTTCCACTTTTTAAGCATCTCTCCATCAAATCTGTTCGCCTTTTATTTTCAGTAGATTTTATTTAATGTTGGTGGAGCTGTTGAGTTGCGTTGCTTTGGCTGCCCATCATTAATAAAGCTATCAGAAAAGACTGGGTAGGTTGAGCCTTTTTTTTGCTAGAGATGTTTGAGGTGGGTCTTAAATTTATAACTGTTATTTAATTTTTTTAAATTTATACATCCTCCTGACATGGAAGGCGCTCTACACATGTAATGTTGTTGTTAATCTTATCAAGCCCTTTTATAACAACAAATAGGATGTTTGGGTGTCCTTATCCAGAGGACAGAACTGTGTTAGCAACTGTTAGCAAAGATAGTAACTGGGGGAACCTTACAAAAGAATTTAGGAGGATCTATTTCACTCGAAAGGTAGTGAGACTCACTGACTGGAGTGCTGGTAGAATCAGATAGTGTAGATGCATTCAAGAGGAAGCTGGATCTTCACATGAGGGAGAGAGGGAATCAAAAGGTATGGGGAGGAGTAAGGAATGGGCGGAAACTCGTGTGGATTATAAACACTGGCATGGATTAGTTGGGTTAAGTGGCCTGTTTCTGTGCTGTGCATTCGTTTTAAATATCTTTTGTGCAAAATGCTAATAGGCTTTACAGCTTTGTCTATTTTTATTTCCCTTCCTTTCTATTGATTTGGTGACGGGTACCTGATAAATTATCAGAATTAATTGATCAGAATTTTTTTAATTTTTTTAAATTAGACCAGGCTATTGAGTTTTCATGGGCTACATTATCAATCCATATACCCCACTCTCCCCAAAAAAATTCTAAAAGAATTCATCTTTTGATTAGAGAAAATGGATGGGTGTCAGTGGATAATGTAACTTTACCTGGAAGGCTCCATAGCTTTGGAAACTGAACTTGTTCTTTGATGAAAGGGAGATTAAACGTGCTGTCATGGATTGTAATTAGATATAGTTGCTGCCTTGCTGCTATGTTCCTCCCATGCAGGAGTTGATTGGACGTGTCTGAATGACTGTCTGTCTGTCCATCCGTTCACTGATTTTTTAAATTTTTGTTTCATTCTTTTCCTTTTGCTCTTGTTAGTGTCGTCTCCTCCCACTTTCCCCTACATTGATTTCAAATCTCTGCTTCAGCAGAATGTTAGTGAGGGTAAGTGCCCGCTTTCCCCCCACCCCCCCACCCCAAACCATTCTTTCAACTCTGCGGAGGAAAGGAAAATCTTATCACTCCATTAACTTTCAGAAGTGTGCCCTCCAGCATAAGCAGTCATTCGATTTTTCAAAGATACATATATTTTTGCCGTGGTTTATGAAAGGTGCCCGAAGGCGTTTAATGTTGATGAAGGTGTCGGATCTTGTTTCAGAACCCGTCCCTGCATTTTCCTCGTGGCAGCGTCCAGATGCCGAGCCTGAGGAAGCCCGTCTCTCGCCACAAGCCGGCCGGCTGATCCGCCACCTGCTGGAAGAAGACACCCACCCCATGGTGTCCCCTCGCTTCTACGCCTACGGTCAGAGCCAGCAGTTCCTGAACGACACAGAAGTGCCTCCTTCGCCTCCCAATTCGCATTCGTTCATGAGGTGAGAGCGCCATGAACCGTCACCCTGAATTTCTCCTAAAGGGAGTTCTGGGGAGCTGCAAAATTAATATATTTTTTACATTTTTAAATGTACGCAGGAGACCAAAATTGGTTGGGTGGGTGGGTGAGTGGGTGGGTGAGTCTGTCTGCTTACTCAGAGGACCTAAGATGCTGTTGTGACAGAACTCTAATTCGAGGTTGAACAGTAAAGCATTCGGCCTCTCACTGTCCCAGAAATGGTCGGGTGTCAGTGGACTGTGTAACTGAACCCAGAACAATCCGGACCTGTTCCTTGGTGGATCTGTACATCTGGCATCTTGGCGTTGTGAGGCTTATTATGATTATTTGTATTATTAGCACTGTTCAAAGCTAATGTGTCCTGGCCAAACATTCCTCTAGCAAACTGGCCGTTAACCTCGTGGCTTTTTGTCCAACTTTAATAAGGTCTATAAAATGGTTGCAGCGTCTGCAAAAAAAAAAAAACTACCTAAAACTACTATTATAAAAGCACTTTGAGATGTTTCGGAAAGTGCTCAGGTCACAGAGTATACTGTGAAGTTAATTTTCTGTATATTTTGTGGGCGAAATGCCGCAGCCAATTGCGCACAGCAGTGTCCCACAAACAATCATGGATTGAAATTACCAATTTTTATTACTCTGTTTTTTTTTTTTGGTACAGCTGTTAGTGAAAAGAGACAGTTGCAAATAACCTGATGCTTTGTTTTTGTGTGCTGTTCACAGGCGCCGGAGCTCATCCCTGGGCTCATATGATGACGACAGGGAAGATCTGACCCCAGCGCAGATGAGCAAGAGAATCCAAAACTTGAAGAAGAAGATCAGGAAATTTGAGGAAAAATTTGAAGAGGAGCGGAGATACCGCGTGAGTTACATTCAGTGTCAGGAATGTGTTTAACATAGGGTGTTTTGAGGATTCATTTACAGAACTAGACATTTGGAAAATGTTAGGATTGATGGTAACAATAATGATAATAATAATAACAACAATAATTATGCTTGCTTGATATAGTGCCTGCTTGTATCTTCAAGGTGTCTCAAAGCACTTCACAGAATATACTGTAAAGTGAATTGACTGTAAATTTTGTGGGCAATACGCAGTAGCTGATTGCGCACAGCATTGTTCCACAAACAGTTGGGAATTGAGTGACCAAATTATTTTGAAGGAACTATTGTTAGGTGAGTGCTCTAACCACTAAGCTACATGACTGTGGATGAGAGGAGAGGATTTCAATCCCAGTTTATAAATCATGGAGCTAAATTTTTTTGGGATAGAATCTACCTGGAGGGTCAAGGTCTCTAGTGTTTGTGCGCCCATCCTTTGGAACTCCATCCCACAGTCCCTTTACCTCACTCCATCCCCTGCCTCCTTCAATACCTGTCTAAAGATGCTTTTCTTCAACTGCACCTGGGGTTACACTCTTATTTTTGACCTCCACCCCTCCCGATCCGAAACCCCTCGGGTCCAAATCTCTGACTGTCCAGCGCCTCGGGACGTGAAAGGCGTTGTAGTATAAATGTAATTTGTTGATCGATGTCACCTAGCTCGGAAGGGAGTGAAGGGGATACTTTAAATGGAAATGCCAAGTTTCCTGTTATAAAAAGTCGGTGATTTGGAGGTAGACAGAGGTCATCTCCATAATTGTGCACTTATTCAATAGCTGAAAGGAGGGAAAAAAACAACTCCATAATAGACCTGGAAAGTGGAGGGTGGTAACTTTATTGGAGACCTTCAGCATCGTGGTGTGATCACAACTTCTACCTTTAATTACCAATTATTTGCTCCTGACCTTTATAATTAATTGCTTTAATGCCACAGAGAGTTGCTATAAACTGCACCCCTGATGTATCACATGACTGTAGAATAATACAATTTACATGTATATAGCCCCTTTCATGTTGCAAGGCCATCTCAAAGCTCTTATTCCGTGGCAGTCGTTCAATCAGTCCCCCTGGCAGCCAAACTCCGTGACTGAAAACCTCCCACATTGGCCTGGCCAGGTGCTGTGGAAAACTGTTTGAAATACTTCCAGTGGCTACAGTTTCCTCAAGGGAAGCGAGGGTCCAAAGACGACGTTTTCCACCATCGATCACTGCCTCCATGGACCCTCTCGAGCTCCCTCTATCCTCATATCAGACACCAAGTGCGAACGGGACCTCAAAAATTGAAAACATCCGCTTGGCTATATGGTCCTCCACCACATCCAGACCATCCCCACCGCCTTCACTCTCTCTCCCTCCTGCCAGTCCCTGCTCTCCTTTGCCCCCATTTCTCTCTCTTCCATTTCAACCCAGGAAAAGTTCATCACTTGGTACCTCAACCCCCCACCCCCCTCCTCATCCAGCTGCAGGTCACTCAACTCCTCCTCCTTTATCCCCGCTTGCCGATTCGGTCAACCAGTCTCACTCCTCAGGCTTGCGACATTCCCACTGAAAACTACTACCACCAAACCCTCCTAGTACCTCTGCCTCCTCATCTTCCTGGATCTCTCTGCCGTGCTCGACACAGTCGACCACGCCATCCTCCTCCTCCACCTCTCCGCCCTCATCTACCTTCAAGTCCCGCCTCAAGACTCCTCTTCGATGGTCCCATCGGCAACCTCCACGCCCCCCCATCCCCAGCTCGGGTCTGACACAATGACTGTCCAGCGCCATGGGGCACCCTCCTGACATGAAAGGTGCTATACAAGTGTAATTTTGTTGTTGTACCTTGTTGGGAACTCACTTGCATGGTTTGAATCCTACTTAACCTACTGCCTCCATTTATCTCAGCAAATGGTTGCTCCTTTCGCCTCTGACTCGGAGTTGAGGCTCCGCCACTGTTGAGCACTCTGAGATGCTACCAGTGGTGGAGGGTGCTATATAAGTGCATGTCGTTATTGGTGGTGGTTCACGCAACAAGCATAAGCTGAGGACATGAGGTTATGAAGAGACCTAATAGAGGTTTTCAAAATCATGAGGGGATTCAATAGGTAAACGGGGGGAAAAACTATTTCCACTGGTGGGTGTGTCATTGACTCGTGGTCACAGATTTTAAATATCTTGTAAAAGAAGGAGAGGTGAGGAGCAATTTTCTCACTTGGCAAGTTGTTTGAATCTGGAAAGCATTGCCTGAAAAGGCGGTGAAGGCCAATTCGATAACAACTTTTAAAAGAGAGGTACATGTTTATTTGGGGAGGATGGGTTTGCGCGGTTATGTGGAGAGAGCTGGGCATTGGGATTGAGTTGCTTTTTTCAAAGAGCCGGCACAGACCCGATGGGCCAAATGGCCTCCTTTTGCGCTGTAAAATTCTCTGATTCTACTATTTGAGCAGTGTCCGTGCATCCGCCTTGTAGTGAGATGTAATCAAGTATGGCACTGCCTGGGTTTGGTGCTTGTGATGTACTCCTGCTAGTCAGAGCTTAGAGTGCAGCGGGGAGGAAAACTCTGACCATGGGAGGAGTTAACGGAGCCTGGGAATCATTTTATATAAGAGTTCATGTTTTGAGGAAAACAAAACACACAAGCGCGAACTGCTGTGCCTGAATCTATCAAGGCTGCCTTTGTCTAATCTGCTGCAATAGACTGAAAGCAGTGATGGCTGGAAGTTTCCCATGGGGCTGTCAAAAAGCCTTCCCTCTCTCTCCCCCTACTCTGCCCCCCCACCCACCCCTAACGTTTGCACAAGTCTAGGCAAGTCTGCGTTTGATCAGTTGTGTGTGTAGTTTTTTTTCAGGCCTTTTATTGATTGAATATTTCTGGATTTATGCACTAATTTATGGTTGACTGATCGCTGAGTATGTTTTTCTGTTCATTTCACCTACTCTCAGGAGGCTTGAACTAATAAAGGAGCAAAGATTAGGGAGGGTCTAAATTGTGCTGTTCTTATACGCACTTCTAATGGAAAATCTCATTGTAAACTCGGAAATAAACGTTTTGCTTGGCTTAGTGAACAACTCATTCTGTGCCCAGGGCAATCTTATTATAATGTATAGGATGTTCAGAGAGTCCTGTTATACCCATGTTTGTTTCCACTATGCACTGACCCAATAACTGAAACATGTGGAAGAATGAAAGATCATTGTGCCTAGAAGTACTTCATTGTATTTAGTACAAGTGTTTCAGACATTCAGAGAATGGGTGTGTGTGAGTGACATAATTTTCATGGCAGATAATGATCATGTTAGGTGCAATATCTTCTACAAAATGAATGGAGTGACGAGGAAGACACTGTTAAAGTTTTGGCCCTACTCTATTTTGGCCCACAAATATGCAGTCAATTCATTTTACAGTATATTCATGGACAGCATGAGACATCTAGAAGACAGGGAAAGCGCTATATCAAATACAAGGATTATTATTAAGTGTTCTGCTAATTGCCATCTACTTCACAAACATTTTTAAATTCACTGTTGAGTCAAGATTTGTTGTCGGCTAATTCATCAAGAATATCTTTCTCATGCACAGCTTTTGTTTCGCCTTCCTCAGAAATGTTCAGATGTCTGAATTTTGTTTAAATTCACAATGTTTCCTTTTCTCAGCCGTCCCATGGTGACAAAGCCACGAATCCTGAAGTGCTGAAATGGATGAATGAACTTGCTAAACTGCGCAAGCAACTGAAAGGTAGCTAACATTCACCTCACACACATGCGCACACACACACATGCACTCGACAGTTGGCTTGCTGAAGCCTATATTGGATGTGTGTGAAACAGCCTGTTTGTTACTCCATCTGATGTGAACAACAACAACAAATTATAGAGTGCCTTTCACGTAGGGAGGACATCCCAAGGTGCTGAACAGTCAGGTCGGGACCCAAGGGGAGGGGCAGGAGAGTTAGGAGGGGAGGGAGAGAGTTGGGAGTAGCGTCCATTTTTAATCTGTCACTTTATAAGCTCAGGTCATTATTTTGACAATTTTGCTTGAGATATCTTCTTTGCCACGTTGTGTAAAACGAGCATTATTTTTCAATATAAAAGTTGCCAAAGTGACGTAAAGCCCTCGCTTCCAAGTGAGAGTGTATTCCACCACTCGTCTTCTGTTTTGATCTGCCAGATGTGAAGTTGAACGTGTCGGAGGAAGACTTGGCTCCTCGGGTCCGGCAGCGCAGCAACACTCTCCCGAAGAGCTTCGGTTCGCAGCTGGAAAAGGGCCCCGAGAAGGAACAGGAGAAGAAGCAGGAAGTTGCTGAGAGAGTGCAAAAACCCTCTGTGGACACCACGCTGGAAAGCATCCTGAATAAACTGCAGGAAAAGCGAGACGAGATGGAGCGCTCTGAGGACATCAAGGTAACCTTGACCTGTGTAGACAAGAATCCACAAACACACCTTACTGCCGTTTAACAGCTCAATGGATCTGTTGCTTGAGTGCTAGCTCTCGAGGGATTTGGGTGAGCGGGGAAACGAGGGGGACATGAGGCTGGGGTGGGGGGAAGGGGAACAATGGGGTGCAGGTTCTCGAGAATGGCCATAACCGAGAAGCGGTGTCTTTCACCATCAACGGAAGCTACTTTGGCAATTGGACGGGGTATTTTGCCGGCTTGTTGAATATAACTTCATCGAGGATGATCTCTGACCTTATGAGTGCGTGTTCATTGCACATTATGAGCACGTGTGCAAGGGTGACCATGACAACCTGATGTACACCCTGGAAATCGGCCACTTCTACTCCCTTTTGTCTTGGAAGATGGGACCCAGACAGCAGGGTTATGCTGTAGTAATTGCCAAGATATTTTTCTGGGAAGTGCAAGCGCTCGTTTTTTAATCAAGGATTTAATCATAACTATTACCACTTGCATTATATATAGCTCCCTTCATGTGTCTCCGAGTGCTTCACTTGCTGTCCGTTCATTGGTGCTTCTCCGCTTTATATCCCTCTGAATAGGACATGACCCGAGACCAGATATCTGAGGAAAAAGTGGCTCTTCAGAAAGGTCTTCTATATTATGAAAGTATCCACGGGAGACCAGTAAGTGTAGCTATCTGCCTGCTGTGCCTCTTGAGCTGTGTCACCATTTAGCACTTTGCTTGCAAACGATTAGGTTCCAACCAAGGCTTAAAGTGCTCACCTATACATCTTTATAATGTTCCTTTTACACCTGGGGGCGCTTACCAAAAATAGCTTGGCATCCAAGCTGGGGGTGGGATGGGGGTGGGGGTTAATGAGCAGACAGGTGATGAAAAGCGCAATTGACGAGGTAGGTCTGCAGAAGGACCTTGAACGAGGTGAGGGAAGTATATTAAGTGAGGTTCATATAAATGCAGCGCCATATTTAAATGCCTGATTGGTTCTTGTAGAACCAAGGTGTTTTTTTTTATAATGGATGCAGGAAGCCTGGTGAGAAACCTCTGTGTGTGTTCACAGGTCACAAAAAGCGAGAGGATGATTATGAAGCCTCTCTACGACCGATACCGACTGGTGAAGCAGATTCTGTCCAGGGCAACCACCATCCCTGTCATTGTAAGTACCACTTAGTCTACGTAATGTAGCTTGTTACCAGTAGAGTAAGAAATTGCGTTCAAAGCTATGCTGGAAGTGCCAAGACAATGTGCCCCCGAGGTTCTCCTGTGATGTAATTGAGGGCCACACACTGGTTAATGTTCAGACTGCACAGTGACCAGGGAAATCTTAGTTTTGATATCTTATTTTTTTTCAATTATTGTTTTTCATGTAAATGTATGTACAAGACCAACCTGAAGCTGAACCAGTGTGTTTTCTAAACCCACTCCCTGTTAATGTTGAACCAAAGTGTCAAAGTATTACCACATTCCATTACAGGATTTTAATTTTAATTACTAGATTCGAGTTCTACGCTGCAACTCCATTAAATATTAACTATTAATCAACACAAACATACTGTTTTTAACTTCATGTGAAGTTGCACAGGCTGCAATTTAATGTTTCCTCATTTGTGTATAGCCACGGAGGGATTGTGTGCCCCTTTCTGACAGGAGTGCAAGGCAATGTGAGCAGATTCACTCTTGAGCAAACATTGCTACGCTATGAAAGTTCGATGACATGACATTTCTACTTACTGTGTTTGCTTCACATCTCTGTTCCCGACAATTACAGCCGTTTTAATTCACCGCCGCAAGACATCAGACCGTCACTGCTGGCGCTCTGGGCAGGCAAAAATGTTCGGCTTGCCTGTTGGGCTAGGCTGGTTACCTTTCAATTCACTGCAATTGTCTAGTGAATGAACAATTCACAAACTGATCACTAGTTAACTTCTCAGGATGAGGTTGTGACAGTGCCATTTTTACCTCCAGGCTCTCACCTCCTCTACCTTTCCGGCCTGCCCCTAAAACTCTCCGAACCTGTGTGCAATCGAGGCGTCAGGTTCAACCCCCAACTGTCCTTCCTCCCCCACATCTGGTCCCTCAGCAGCACCACCTTCTACCACCTCCGACGGATCGCCCGTCTCCGGCAATATTTCACCCCAAAAGCCGCTGAAACCTTGGTCCACGCCTTTGGATTACTCTGCTGGATTACTGCAACGCCCTCCTTGCCGATCTCCCCGCCACCACAATCCACAAAATCCAGCTGATTCAAAACTCTGCCGCCCGCATACTCACCCGCACCAAGCTTCACTCCCCCATTATCCAAGTCCTTGCCAGACTTCACTGACTCCCTATCCCTGAGAGGATCAACTTCAAGATCCTCACCCTTATTTTCAAGTCCCTCCACTCCTCTGCACTTTACCTCTCTGATCTCCTCTCTCCTCAAACCAGCACCCGTTGCCTTCACTGGGTCTGGCCTCCTCCATGTCCCCTGAATCCTCCACTCCACCCTCGGCGGCTGTGCCTTCAGCCACTACGCTTCAAGGCTCTGGAACTCCCTGCGTCACTCCCTTCACCTCGCCCCCTCTCTTCCCAGGTTCAGGTCACAGCTAAAGACCTTTCTCTTCAACCACGCCTTTGGTCATTTTTCTACCCCTACACCTGGCTCGGTCCCGGGATCTGATACTGTGAAGCGCTCTGAGACGCCGTCCGGCGTGGAGGGCGCTATATAAATCAAAGTTGTTGTTGTTGTAGGATAAGTTGAGGAGCTTTACCCTGCCCTGAAATGATTTAATTTTTTTCATTTCAATATCACCTGTGAATTGTTGTGCTCATCAAGATGGGACGAAACATCAAGGGG
This sequence comes from Hydrolagus colliei, assembly GCA_035084275.1. Lineage (NCBI taxonomy): Eukaryota > Metazoa > Chordata > Chondrichthyes > Chimaeriformes > Chimaeridae > Hydrolagus > Hydrolagus colliei. The sequence continues at coordinate 81,702,494 of CM068742.1, forward strand.
CTGGTGGGGGAGGAATGGAGCTCTCAAGATTATGTTCCATTCGAGGTATGTGGCACCAACAAAAGAGCATCACAAAGCCACTGCACTCTGCTCCACGAGCAGGAACTCAAGCATCCAAAGTCTTTGTTGAATGAGCTCTCAAGCACAGTGGTTGACACCACCTCAGTGATTTTTTTAAAAAAGGAATTAATATAATATCAGGAGATTTTTGTTCCCTAACATTAACTCTTAGATACTATTTCAAATGCAAAATATGCTTTCCTTGACATCCTTGCTTTTTTTTTTCTCTCTCTCTCTCTCCACGTCTCTTAGTTCTAAACTTGTCTTTCTGTTGTTCGGATGCCACAGATTGGCTTATATGGCAGGTCCCCTGTCACCAGCCTCCCACAAACAAAAGAATGACTGACTTCAGTGGCAACTTGACAACCCAGAAATCAGCCAACTTATGCTTGGTGCACAGTGACCTCACCAGTCAGGAGCTTGTGGTCATGAAGCGTTATTCTGATTGACAGCCCCTTAAAACGCCGGTCACAGTTTTATTGCTGCATCCCCTTCCCCCCCTCCCCCCTACCCCCGAAGGCTTTGGTGTAATTCCTAACTCAACAAGGATCAAGGTTAGCTTTCCTCGGTCTCCTTGTTCTTGCTGTACATTTTGACAGTGGTTAAATTTTAATTTTAACCTGAATTGCTAGTGGAGTCCTGTAGCTCAGAGGTTAGAGCACTCACCTTACAAGTGTGAGACCTGTGTTCGAATCCAGGCAGGTCAGGGCGAAACCTTGGGTAAGTTTCCTTATTCCACACACCTAATAATAATCCCTCCCAACAAAACCCACAATAATAAATTGGTCATTTAAATCCACGACTGTTTGTGGAACTCTGCTGTGCACAATTGGCTGCTGCATTTCGCCCACAAATATACAGTCAATTAACTTTACATTCTATTCTGTGAAGCGCTTTGATACGTCTAGAAGACGTGAAAAGCACTACATCAAATGCAAGGATTGTTATTACTACAGCAGCTAGAAGCCATTTTACAGCAAATTGAAAATTAAAGAGGGGAGTTTGACAGGGCCCATCATAGCTAATCCAGCATCTCGATGAGCACAATATTTGATTAGAAGAAAAATCGTCTAGTCCACATGTTCAGCACCAGGTCATTGTCAAAAGCTCCTGAAGGTTATCCAGGGTAACAGGATTTTTATTTCCTTAAAAATGGCATTGTTTGAGGTGTTTTTCATGTTGAACTTGAGTGTATTTCTGTTAAAGCAATACAATATTTACAAGAATCCTCTACTGAATTTGAGGCTCTTGAAATTGTTTTTTCTTTGTTAACATGAGGTTGAACAAATTCTCAGCGCAAATAGCACTATTTCCAACTGTCAGCAATGGACATGTTCCAAATTTAGGAGGTTTATCCAGGCTTTTTTGTTTGGTGGGTGGGGGGCAGGGGGAGGGAGTGCGTTCTTGACCTGCTGTCTGACATGACTTATGTGAGAGAACACTTCCAACTCCTCTTTATTTAAGTGTTTGCTAAGGCTTACATATTCTCTTTGAGGCAATCAACTTGAACTTGGAAGCCTGTCAAATTGGGAGAGGGTGGGGTTTGGGAGATTGGATTTGAGTCTGGTTTGACAGTCCGAACGAACCACAAAGTAATGAACTAACTTGGAGTAACAGAGAAGCAAAGCACTGCTGATGGTCACCCAAAGTCTGTCTTGGGCCACCAACAGAAAAGCTCCACACTTTTTATCCCGGTCTATGTTTCCTCCCTCACCTGTATAGAACAAAGATGCTACGTGAATTGTGCTTTAATCAAGCCCATTGAGCCTGTGGGGAAATAAGTGTTTGCTGCTGTTTTGGCCTTTGGGGTGCTGGGGTGAAGGAATGTAACATGCTTGTTAACACTATCACAGGGTTCCCCTTCCAACAAGCGACGAAGCCCTTTGCTGCAGCCAATTATCGAAGGCGAAACGGCTTCATTCTTCGACGATCCAAAGGTGAAAACCTCCCCCGGCGTTCACTAATTGCTGATCTTTGCAGTTGTTCCAATCCTCTTTGGTTTCCTTGATTGTTACCAATTTGATGATTTTACCTGTAACACCTGCCCGTGACGCTGAGAATCATTAACGGCTACAAAAGCAGACTCTAACCTGATATGATTTCCAATGGCTTCTCTAATGATCTTTTAATCAAAGTTGAAGAAGTATTTTGTTAAAATAAATTAATCAAGATGACTTCTCAATCGACACACCCATTAAGGTTCCAGGTTAGTTTGGAGTAGGAAGATTGGGTGGAGGATCCCAATGACTTCAGCAGGAAGGGGAGTAAATATAGAAAGGGGTTAAACATTCATGCCTTCATCACGTCTGGGCTCAATTATGCCAATTCCTCCATAGGCTGCAGATCGTCCAGAACTCTGCGGCCAGTATTGTCTCCCACACCAAGCTCTATGTCCCGATCTCCCCTATTTTCACCCGACTCCATTGGCTCCCCATCAGCCAAAGGATTCAATTAAAGATTGTGGTCCTCACTTTCAAAGCCCTCTACGGCCTTGCCCACCCTACCTCTGCGACCACCTTAACCCCTACCAACCTGCCCGCTCCCTCCACTTAGTCGGCTCCAGGCTGCTCCATGTCCCTAGATCCACCTACCCACCGTCAGCATGCAAGCCTTCAACCAGTCTGCCCCTAACCTCTGGAATTCCATTCTGCAATCCCGCCGCCTAGCCTCCTTCAAGTCACACCTCAAGACCCTCCTCTTCGACTGTCCCATTGGTCACGCCTCCTCCCCTCCTTTTCCTCCACCCTCTTCGATCCCAGCTCAGGTCTGAAACACTGACTGTCCAGCGCCTTGGGACATCTCCTGATGTGAAAGGTGCTATACAAATGTAATGTTGTTGTTAAACTGGAATAATTTAATAATAATAATCCTTGCATTTTATATGGTACCTTATCACAACTTCCAGGCATCTCAAACCACTTCGCAGAATATACTATCAAATTAATATTTTGTGAGCGAAACGCAGCAGCCAATTGCACAGAGAAAGCAGTGTCCCGCAAACAATTGTGGATTGAGTGACCAAAACTATTTTGCACAACCAGTAGAGGACCTGTGGAGGGCTGGCTTTCCTCTCCCTAACCCTGGGAAGGCTGTGGCGAGTGTAACCTATACTGGGGACCCCTGGCTGACACTGGCAAGCCAAGTACGAACCAGAATTTGAACCATTGAGCTCTTGGTCCACCGCCTGCATCTTTAACCACTACACAATCAAGACTGACCTGACACTATAATTTGATGGAGAGGTGAAACCCAGGTCCCGTCTCCCTGTTCAGGTGATTCCATGGCACAATTTCAAGAGAGAAGGTAGTTTCTCCCAGTGTCTTGGCCAACAATTTCCCCCCAAATAAAAACTTGTCATTCGTTTCCTGGCTGATTTTGGGACACTGCCCCATTTTGAGCACAGAAATACAGTCAATCCATTTTACAACAACAAAATTACACTTGTATAGCACCTTTCATGTCAGGAGGACCTCCCAAGGTGTTGGACAGTCATTGTTTCAGAGCCGAGCTGGGGACAGGGAGGCTGGAGGGAAAAGGGGGATTTGGAGTGACCAATGGGACCGTCAAAGAGGAGGGTCTTAAGGCGGAACTTGAAGGAAGCCAGGGAGGTGGCAAGGCAAAGGGACAAAGGAACTGGATAGAGTGCCAGAGGATGGGGGCAGAATGGTGGGGCGGGTGGGTTGGGGGACATGTAGCAGGTCAGAGCCAGGGCACATCTTAATGCTGGCTCTAGTCATGAATATTCAAGAGGGACGGTGGGCAGTGAGTTTGCAGTGAGTTGATTGTACAGTTTACTTTCTGTCCATGTGTTCTCTGATTCATCATGTTGTTGATGTGATTTCTTTAGCAGCAGTTTGGGTTGAGCGACTCCGAGCTGGAAGTATTTGAAGTATTTCTCTGACCCCTCTCTCACCCCCAAATCAATAGGATCTTTGGGGATAAATTTTGCGTGTTGCGAGTTGAAGTGAGTTTAACATTTCCCTCGAGGGAAAATAATCCATTCTATTTGCGCATCAAATAACGAAAACGAGCAATGTTTCCACTGGCCTGGCACCCACATTCTCCAGAGTTGGGACCCTCAAGGTGGATTAGCCTCTAGTAGCCATCAGTCTTGTAATGGAAACTGTGTCATGGCTTTACCAGAGTAATTAATAATTGATGTTATTGCCAAACTATACATCATGCTCACTCTGCTGTTCTGATATCATAATAATACACACCAATTGCCTTGAGGCAATTGCGCTCAGAGCAAATCTGCACAGTCCTTGACCTCCCCTCTGCAGGATTTCCTTCCACTGCGCTTTGATGCACTTCATAGGGTAAAAGATGAAAGGACCAACCTGCCAGTAAACCTAACATGGCCCATTCACCTTCAGCCAGCGCTGATCGTTAATGAGAGGCTCTGAGATGTTCTGTTTTTCTAGCTTGGCAGAATTTTTTTTCTCTATCTTTTACTGGAATCTAACCCTTTTCCCTTTCACTCTAGTTATTAACTGAGTTGCCCAGATTTAGACCCAGTCAATGTCCACAAATGGTGGTTTACTCAGACCAGATTAAGACTGAGAGGAGCGATGCTTTGAAAGTAAAACAGTGCATTTTTTTTTTCTAAGTCTGCCAATATGTCCCTTTCCCTGAAGCCTGAAAATATGATTACTGTACTATATTTAGCCGGTTGTTTTGCTGGGAGGAAATTTTACTGTAGGTCCCTGAGTAGGTTGCAAGTTTGTTTTTTCTGCCTGAGAGAAATCCATTCAAATGAATGAAATGTCTCTTTCCCCCCATCCCACCCTTTACCCAGCTGTTATTAAACCAGAATTAACTGCTCCTGGTTTGAATGCAACGCGAAACACACAGTTCCTGCTGATTGTATGCACTTTCCCTTTACCTTCCCTCTCAATTTCTCCCCCCATCCGCTCACCCAGCGTGCGCGCGCGTACACACAATCTTTCTGACTTCTTTATGAAGATTCTACTCACTGAATATCTCTTTCCCACCTGAATGCTTGTTCCCTCCCAGTGAGAATGCAGTGGTAAAACACCAATGCCTCTACAGTAGGGTTCGTAGATATGGAAATGTTCCAATATCAATATATCGGTAGACTCATACCGATATATAGATATCGCCGGGTTTCTTTATCCTGTGTATGTGCTCGCATTCCGGTGTGTGCGCACATTCTGTGCTGTAGGCCCAGGAGGTTTGCAATGCCAGCGACAAGGTAAGTTGAAAAAGTTCACTTTCTACCGATATAACCCATATATCGATATATTGCCGGACACGATATACCGATATTTTTTATATACCAAATTTTTCAATATATCAATATATTTAAATTTATAATATCGGCATATCGATATGAAAAATTATACCGATATCGCCGGACACTACTGTACAGTAGGGAACGGCGATATGGGAATTTTCCGGATATGGATATATCGGTTGGCTCATATCGAGATATACCGATATTTTCAGTTTTTTCGTACTGCGCATGCGCATCGGTGTGCGCGCGCATTCCGGGTGTGCGCGCATTCGGGACCTATCTTCTCAGGAGGTAAATATCTTTCTCTCTCTGTGTCTCTCACTCTCTCCATCTCTGTGTTTTTCTGTCTGTGTCTCTCTATGTCTCTCTCTCCTCTCTCACATCCCCCCCCATCTCTATCTATCTGTATATTATCACATCCACCCCGTCTCTCCCCCCCCCCCCCCGCCTCTCTCTCCCTCTCCCCCCCCCCAGCCGTCTCTCTCTCCCCCCCCCCCCCACAGCCGTCTCTCCCCCCACAGCCGTCTCTCTCCCCCTCTCCCCACCCCCCCCCCCAGCCGTCTATCTCCCCTCTCCCCCTCCCCCCAGCCATCTCTCTCCCCCTCTCCCCCCCCCCCCAGCCATCTCTCTCCCCCTCTCCCCCCCCCCCAGCTGTCTATCTCCCCCTCCCCCCAGCCGTCTCTCTCCCCCTCACCCCCCCCCCCCAGCAGTCTCTCTCACCCCCCCCACCCACAGCCGTCTCTCTCCCCCCACCCCTTGCATACCTGTATATTGTATTCGAGGACTATGAATACAAGATGGCGGCTTTGCACCTCGGTCTGTGCATTGTGTATAGAGATGAGCATTCTGGGTCTTGTAGTTGATTATGCTCGCATCCCGATTTTTTACCTCGATATATCGTTTTTTGATATATCAGTATTTTTTAAATGTCTATATCGGCGTATCGATATGAAAATCATATCGGGTTTTAGCGATATACCGATATATCGCCGTTCCCTACTGTACAGTAAAACCTGGATAATCCGACAACTCCCTAAAAACGGCAAGATTTCAACATACATACACTATTAGATTTTTTCCGATATCCAGCAAATCTCCTGAAGTTTGGAACAACTGCTTGTATTTCCCGGCGTTGCCACTCTGCCATGCTGGGCTGTGGATGGAGCTCGGCTTCAGTGCCGTGTTTACAGCAAGCATGGTGTATGGGGCGAGGCTTCCCCAGCCATTTCTAGGTAGGTTTCTAAACACCCCCGAACTCCGGGAGGTACATGGGCCCAACAGTGCCGGATTATCAAGGTTTTACTGTAGTGTGGATAAAATGTGGGCATCCAAACCTCCCTGGATGACTAGGGCAATTGGGTTAAAATAAAGCAAAAAAAAGGAGGCATATGACAAGTGTCAAGCCCAAGATACAGAGGTCAACCAAGCAGAATGTAGGAAGTGCAGGAGAGAACTGAAAAGGGAAATTAGAGGGGCAAAATGACTGCATGCGAAACAATTAGCAGGTAACATTAAAGGGAACCATAAGGTATTTTACAAAAATATTAAGAGTAAAAGATTGGTCAAGGGTAGGATGGGACCAAGGAGGAAATCTTATTGTGGAGACAGAGGGCATGGCTGATGTACTGAATGAGTACTTTGCCTCTGACTTCCCAAGAGAAGCGGATGCAGCCAATGCTACAGTATTGGAGGAGAGGGTAGAAGAAATGGACAGGATTTAGTATAAACAGAGAGGAAGTACTAAAAAGGTTGACGGTGCTCAAGGTAGATAAGTCACTTGGTAAGTCAGTCTAACGTTAGTAGTGGGCAAACTTCTAGAGTCTATAATCAGGGACAAGATAGATCTTCTCTTAGAAAGATATAGGCTAATAAAGGACAACCAGCATGGATTTGTTCAAGGCAAATCTTGCCTTACAAATCTGATTGAATTTTTTGATGAGGTAACGGAATGGGTGGACGAGAGTAGTGCAGTTGATGTAGTTTACATGGACTTTCAAAAGGCATTTGACAAAGTGCTGCGTGAGAGGCTTATTAGGAAAGTAGAGGCCCATGGCGTTAAAGGGACAGTGGCAGCAGGGATCCACAACTGGCTGCGAGCCAGAAAGCAGAGAGTTGTGGTGAGCGGCTGTTTTTCAGACTGGAAGGAAGTGTACAGTGGCGTCCCTCAGGGTTCGGTTTTGGAACCACTGCTCTTTTTAATATATATTAATGATCTGGACTTGGGTGTCAGGAGCACAGTTTCCAAGTTTGCAGATGATACTAAGTTAGGGAGAATAGTAAATAGTGAGGAGGATAGTAAGAAGATATAGATAAAATGGTAAAATGGGCAGACACATGGCAGGTGAAGTTTAATGCAGAGAAGTGTGAGGTGATGCATTTTGGGAGAAGAAATGAGGGGAGGCAATATAGGTTAGATAGTACAATTTTAAGGGGTGTGAGGGAACAGAGAGACCTGGGGATTTGTGTTAGTGACTCTTTGAAGGTGGCAGGACAGGTAGACAAAGCCGTTAAGAAGGCATATGGGATACGAGGCTTTATAAATAGGGGTATAGAGTACAAAAGGAAGGAAGTGCTGACTAACCTCTATAAAACTTTGGTTAGGCCTCAGCTGGAGCACTGGTCACCACATTATAGAAAGGATGTTAAGGCATTGGAAAGGGTACAAAGAAGGTTTACTAGAATGGTACCAGTATTGAGGGACTTCAGTTATGGGGAAAAGCGAGATAGGCTAGGTTTATTCTCTTTGGAACAGAGAATGTTGAGAGGGGATTCGACAGGGTGAATAAGGAAGAACTGTTTCCACTGGTGGGCGAATCTGTGACTCGTGGTCACAGATTTAAAATAGTTTCAAAACGAAGCAGAGGGGAGCTGAGGAGAAATTTTTTCACTCAGCGGGTTGTTCGAATCTGGAATGTATTGCCTGAAAAGGTGGTGGAGACCGATTTGATAACAGCTTTTAAACGAAAAGTAGATCTTTATTTAGGGAGAACAGGTCTGTTAGGTTATGGGGAGAGAGCGGGGCAGTGGGATTGAGCGGAGCAGTGGCACTCTTTTCAAAGAGTGTGTCTGTGTGAGAGAGAGAGAGAGAGAGAGCGTAAAACATTTTGACATCGGGAGCTAATACCTTCACAGGAGTGAAGCTTGTTTGGCCAGGCTTGTTTTCGGACTTCAGAAATGTTTGCTTTTCGTGCCGAGTCTTTAATAATAATCTTTGGCGTCTCTGAGCAGCATGCGCTGTAACATCTGGTGTCCTGCATCTAAAGAGTCCAGAGTCTTGGGTGCTGGTCGACAAGTGAACTCAGAAAAATGAGGTGACTTTGTGGGCACCAGGTTTTGCCCGCTTGTGACTCATTGAAAGTAGTGTCTTGTGTCAGACTCGCGGAGGCATGTCCTGTGGTGTGTGCTTAATGTGTTTTAACATGCGGAGTAAGACCCAGTTGCCTTGCTGTGGAGTACACATGTAACCATTGGTATTTTCAATGTGTACCATCTCCCCTTTGGCAGAGTTTAAAATTTATTTATTTTTTAATCCGTTTTCTGGTGGAATTTATAAACCCCTTGTTTTAAAAAAAACATCCAAACATGAAACCTGATTGATTCAACCAAACCAGGTTCACAGGTTAGAGTAAATGTTGCTGGATAGATGCTCAACTCACTTGATTGGGGGTCAATTAACAAGAATAGCAACGGGTATCATTTTCCATTGCAGTGGAGTAGTTACTTGATGCTTTTTTTTGGGTGGGTGGGTGGGAGGAAAGAAATGATTGAGAGAGTATCATTGCAGAGGGTAAATGAGAAGCAGGATGACTTGGTTGCCTTAGCTCAGGCCACACAGGACTGGACTTACTGCAGGAAAGCAGCTATTAGTGCATTAGTTGATGTTACATTTAGTATTGATTCCATTCCTGCTACATTTTGATGCCACAATAATAATATTTTTTTTTACTTGTTGCAGGTTTAAGAAAGTGTTATCCGGTTAGATTATTTCACATGCGCTTTTGTGTGTCAAACTGGACAGGCGTTGTGGCACAGTGGTCCATCACTATCTGACAGCTGTTAGGGAGTGCGGTGTGTTGCCTGCACACTCCAGGTGTAGTCCATCTCCCTGTTAGCACAGTGACGGTTGTGTGATTGACCGTAGAGAGCTGTCTGCACAGGATCAGAGGTGTTCTGTGGGATTTCACGATGCTTACTGGGAGCCTGAGCTGTTGGGTAAAGGTTGGGGCAGTGGAAAGTGGCCAAAAATATGGTCAAAAGTAGCCAGAAGCATCACAAGATGGGTTTCCAAAGCTAAAAGCAATAGGATAGGAAGAGAAGTTTCAGAGAACAGGGTCTAAATGGCTGACAGCTTGGCCACCAATAGTGAAAGGCAGGGTGGGGAGTTGGAGGGAACAGATTTGCTGAGCTGAGAGATCAGCCAGTCTACAGCTGCCAATCTTGTAGCAAGTATAGAAAGGGCAGGGCCTGTTAAAACAATTGCAGCAATCAGCTCTCAACAAGTCGGTGTAAGAGCACCATTTCACTCTCGCATTTGGTAATGTTTCGGTGATAGTAACTTTCTACTACCCTACTACCAGACAAAGGTTAAGTTCACACTCTGGGGGGGTGTGGTGGGAGTTCTAATTCATTTTATTTAACAGAATTATTGTTTAAGGACGAGTCTGGAAAATGGGTGGTTGGGGGGTGGGAGGGGGAGGGCTGGGAGAGATTTCCTGACGTTAACACAAAACGTCCATCATGCAGCCGAGTTCCTGCAGGTGGGAGAATTCTAACAGGATTTCTTATCACGGAATTCACACTAACTGTTGGAAGTTGGACACCACCCCATCCCACCCCCAGTAGGTTACTTAGTTGTGTGTTGTGTGACCAGTAGAAGATGGTATACCCGATGGAAAGTACCAGGTTGTCCCTCCGCTGTGTCCTGCTGTTTCATGATGGGTACTTTTGTGTCCTTCCCTGAATAACTACCCACCTGCCCATGGTATCTTTGTTGGTTTGTTGACGGCGTCCTCTGTTGTCCAGCTTTAATCTCCTCCCTCAGGCTGTTGCAGGTTTTATTTGGGGGTGTTTTATTCACAAAGTGCCGGCGTGGCTTTTGTTCTTCAGGAAGAGGAGGACGGCTCGGAGGAGGACTGCAATGCCAAGACCGACTTTGCCATCCCGACGAAGCCACTCCTGACCATCCGCAGCTTCCTGGACCAACTGGATGACGAGGCAGAGGGCTTTGTGTCGCCTGTGGACGAGAAGGCAGCTGGCAAATGCTCCCTTGATTTGAGACTTTCCAACCTGCATTCAGCATCCATGTGAGTCGAAAATACCACTGCATTTCCTTCCCCCCCTGTTCTTTTCTCTCTTCTGGTCATTTCTCCTCCTCTCCAGAACTTGATTATTCTGCCTTGAATTTCAACCTCAGCCTCTGTGCATCTCTGCTCTTATCCTGTTTACCCCTAGCTCTCTCGCTTTTGTCCTCTCCTAGCAACCGAAAATGGTCATAGCTTCAATTGATCAGGTTCTATGGGCTGGTGATAATCACGTTTAGATTGATCTATTTCTCTTTCTCTCGCTTTTTCTTTTTCTCTCTCTGTTACTCTTTCTCTTTTTTTCTCTGTCTGTTTCTCTTTTTCTCTCTCTATCTCTCTCTTGCTCTCTCAGTCTCTCTGTTTCTCTTTCGAATAATTGAAACTCCCAAACCCAGTTTATTCTGTGCATCTGATCCTTGTGAGTACTGATTGAAAAGCCTATGATACATGTGTGGCATTTGGGGATATCCTACTGATGTGAATGGCACTATATACCAAATACAACCATTGTTATTATTATTTATTTTAGTTTCTTTCAGTTTGTAATTTTTTTTGTACCCTTTATGGGATTCCGGAAGCCATACATCAATAGTAATCTTCATGTTCTTGCTGCATGAGGTTCGTTAACTCACACGTGTATACAGTCAATTCACTTTACAGTATATTCTGTGAAGCACTTGCGACGTTTAGAAGATGTGAAAAGCGCTGTATCAAATTCAAGGATTATTATGATTATTATTAAGAGTTGCCTCTACAGTGAGAATTTGCTGGTGTGTGATTAATGTCCCCCCACCCCATAAAATGCTGGATGGTCCTACCTGTTTCACATAATGTCCCCCCACTTGCAACTTTTTGACAGGTGACTGAGTTACTTCTTGTGTCTAACTCCTCCATAGATTTAGCTTTCCATTCTTAGGGAGCACTGCTGGTCATTGTATCAAGAGTAACCCCCAACTTGAGGTTCAACCCTCAACGTTTGGTATACTGTCTGTTGTTGGAAGTTAGTTGCAGTCACTTAGTAATTTTTTTTTCTTTTAGCTGATTCTGACGCAATTACAACTTAATTACCCCACAACACTCCCATAAAGCAGCCAGTTTAGTCCTAAAAATTGCACCTGTCATTACTTGATTGTGCAGCAGGCTGATGGCTCACGTTTCTGATAACGTTAATTGTTATGGCCTCATAAACTTATTGAAACTTTTCTAAAAACTAGGTCCAATCAGAACCTTTTTTTAAAGCTCCGAACGTAATCTTAACCGTGAACATTTTGCCAGGAAGGGTGGTAATGTCTAGGACAGTGGACTTGGTTTAAGAAGCATCTTGATACAGTGATAGGGGCGGGACAATAGGTTGGGTAGAAGGATGAAATTGGATGGTCTGAAGGGCTTTCTTCACCCACACTATTCTTGCAATATGTACCTCAATTCTGGGACGTCTTGGGACTCAGCGCCTCGGGGCGTCCTTCCGACGTGAAAGGCGCTGTATAGATGTAATTTTTTTGTTGTTGAATCTCTATAAGAGGTTAAACTAATCATTTTTGTCAGACTGCAACTAATGGAATGAACGCATTGACTAATATTTTGCTGTTGACATTGTTAGGCCCGAGCTCCTGGAACACCTACAGGAAGCCAGAACCGAGAAGAAAAGGCTCCGCAAGACTCTGCGGGACTTTGAAGACACGTTTTTTCAGGAAAACGGAAGGTAGATTCATGGGTTGACAGTTTTTTTGTGGGGTGGTCTGGGAGTGGGTAGGGGGAATGGATGTTTTATAAACCATTTTTTCTGTAATTCCAAGAGCTTTGAGAAACGTGGCTGTGGGTGAGATACATTGTTACATTGCTCATTGTCCACAAATCATGTACCTTACCCATCTGAGAAACCAAAGTCCATCTTACACTGGCTGGGTTCTATATCCAGTTCCGTTCTTACAGCAAGAGTTGAAATGGCATGGAGTGACGACGGTCTCCCTCGATGCTCGGTTCAGTAATACATTGGCAGCCCTTTCCCTGGCCCTCAACTGAAACCTTATCATGTACAGTAATGGACATATGTCAAGAGTACAGATAGCTTCCTGTTAAGACTGGCAGATTGACTCAATGAGGAGGAGCCCAGCAGGCTAACCAACTGGGGAAGCTCCCAGTTTCAAGTAGGTTTTGTTTCAAACCTATTCTTCCCATGTCTGCTGAGAAGTGTTTGACTGGAACTGGCGGACTAGTTGCGTGAAACACCAATGTGACGTCAGGGTATGCTGAGTATGTTAGTAGATGTGTTGCCCAGATCAGCAGCTGTCTCAACCATTTCTCCCAAGTCTAGAGATGAGTCTTTCTTAATGAATGGCTTTCAAAATGATTTTGAATAATCCCTCCCAAAAAAACCAATAATAAAATTGGTCATTTCAGTCCACGACTGTTGTCACAAGCTCCACATATCTGAATCCCCTACTCAAATTAAATCCTTCTGTTTTCTTCCTCCACGACTTTGCTTTTGTCAGCTGGGTGTCTGGACACAAGCGGAAAGCCACCGCCATGCATAAGAACATCAGTAGATATTTACAACAGAGGGCCACCCAGCACATTGTGTCTGTGTCGGCTCCTTCAAGAACAATTAATCCTTTCAGCCCCACTTACCTGCATTTGATCATTCCTGCCTTTACAGTTGGGTTAGCCACCTGTATAATGCTTAATATATACAGCATCAGTTACATCAATGTGAAGTCATTGCTTTTCAGTGGGTGGCAGACAAACAACCCAAAGGATTTGTATCAAATGCAAAGATTATTATTATTATTATTATTATTATCGATGTTAAAAAATACACCCTATTGTTCACTCCAACAACAACTCGCACTTGTATAGTGCCCTCCACGCCGGGTAGCGGCTCAGAGCCCTTACTCTCTCTCACAACCGGCGTATTCAAGTTGCTCTTGTTTTACTTTTCTTCTCCGTAGAAATGTGCAGAAAGAAGACCGTGCGCCTAAGGCTGAGGAGTATAACGAGTACAAACATGTCAAGGCAAAGCTCAGGCTCCTGGAGGTGCTCATAAGCAAGCAAGACTCTTCAAAGGTCGTGTGAACCCTGAGCTGGTCAGGGGAATTTCCAGATTTCATTGCCACTTGTAATTGGCAAGTGGTCCCATAAAAAGCACTGGCTAGAGGGGGCCATTGTGGGATCTTGCTGCATAGTGCACCATAAGAGCGAAGGCTGATAACAGTGTATTTACTGCTGCCTGCCTGCCTATCTGTCCACCCAAACACCATCCTTCGAAGAAAGATGATCAGACAGTACGCAATGGACTACAATGCGGATGCCTCTTAATCTGCGAAGGGTTTGTTATCAACCCAGTGATTTCTGCTGCCAAACCTCTCAGCTTTCCGAGAAACAAAATGCCCAGATAAGAGTGCGGTTGGGTGGGGAGGGTGTGGGGATGAAGAAATGCATAGTTTTTTTTTGTTTGGAACGGTGTACAAACTGGTTTGCAAAAGCTGCGGTGAATGATCCCCAAACCAAACAATTGTGTGTGAATGTCATCTGGTCCACCTAACCACAGCCCTCGTGACTGAAGGATCAGTGAAGTGAGCCACACCTCTGCGGACTGGTCTGCCCAAGTTAAACAGTGGTCTGGACACCAAAGCCAGGCTCCTGGATGCAACGGCGATTCAAAGACTAAAGCGACAACACCTCTTTTCCAATTGTATGAATTCAAAGTGTCCCAAGGAATTTTCCACAAACTAAAATTATTAAAAAGGGCGGCCTTTTTCCACCCCCCACTCCACCCACCCCCCACGTATATATTTAAAAAACTTATTAAAGGGGAAACCGAGCGATTCTCTTGCTTTAAAAGGCGCTTTAATAATATTACTCACCAAAGAAAGATCTGTTTTTAACGAGATAAAATGTATGCCGACTTGCGTGTACAGGAATTTAGAACGCGTGAGCATTGTGCTATACAATTGCTATACTAGATGCTGTCTGATGTTATACATTTATAGAAATGGAAAATAGTTTGATTGGTGGAAGGCATGCAAGACAGGAATCTAAACTTTACTTTATAAGGCACGAGACTGCCTGGTTAGCCATTGTCTGTTGTGGCTGGAGATTGATTGATTGAACGATTGATTGAACAATGTAACCATGACAGATCCTCAGAAGGAAATGAGAAAATACTGGACACTGCTGTGCGCAATCAGCTGCCACGTTTCGCCCACAAAATACAGTCAATCCACTTTACAGTATATTCTGTGAAGCACTTTGAGACATCTCAACATCATGACACTATATCAAATACAGAGATTAATGTATTTAGTGGTTTCACTGAGGTTATCAGTAGGTGCCATGATGGCAAACTAAACAAAATGTAGCTCTTTGTAAAGAACAGTTAGTTGCAGAAAGTTGCTGGGATTGACTTTTGGGAGTAATTGTTGATGGTTTACGGTTGGATTCTAAAAGCAATGGCAAACCTGGAGCATGCTTTCGATCATTCACAACCAAGCCAAACATTTAGATGCAGAAAAACATCCCACGTTAAGATTTCTCTTGCATGTTAACTTCAAAAGCTTTCTCCCTTACGCCAACCATCAATAATAATCCCTCAAAAAAAATTGATAATTTCAATCCAGGACTGTTTGTGGGACACTGTTGTGCACAATTGGCTGCTCCGTTTCACCCACAAAAATATGGTCAATTCACTTTACAGTATATTCTGTGAAGCGCTTTGAGATGTCCAGAAGACGTGAAAAGCACTACATCAAATGCAAGGATTATTATTGTTATCAAACCTCCGTATAAAAGATTTTTCACTATTTTTCACATGCTCTAAAGGATGAGGAACCGACTTGTCCTTATTTCCATTTGTCGTAACTATTTGTTGGACTTGTCAAAGAGATGGGCCCACTCTGTCTGCCTTTGGTAAACTATTCAGCGTGAAGGGTGGGTGGGGGGTGTTTAACTTCATGAGTTGAGTAGAGAATCACACATTGTCTTTGATCGTAGTAAGAGTAAGCAACTAGCAAATCAATATGTGATGATTAAACGTGAACCATATTGAAATACTTGTACCTTTTTGATGGGTGGGGGGAAACAATGAGTTTTTGATCTTACGATAGAATTTATAATGGGGCAGAATAGAATAGGAGAGGAGTGGGCCATTCAGCCCCTCAAGCCATGTGAGAACTGAATTGTAAAACTGTAGTGGTTGAAAGATGATCTTTTTATGATGTACACCGAAGTGTTTCATAAAGCGGGAGAGTGTGTGTTTTCACTTCAAAGCTCTCCTCGTATTACCCAATCCTAATGTACCCCTGATATGGCATTAGATGTTCCCTCAGATGTCAGACACTGCGTTTGAAAGACTTCAGAAACAAAAGCACAAACTGGAGCGGTTTGCACAGGCACCATATCGCAGCACAGTGGGTTCCAGCCTTGAAAACCACTCAGTCACCATCTGTTTTACATGCACTGCATGGTGGATTGAACTACATGTTGTTATTATTAGTGAATGGTGTGGCCAGTTAACAAAGGTCTCAGACTCAGAAAATTTGCTTACCCCTTTTTATCCTTTTTTTAAGGATAGGATTTTGAATAATCAGACAGTAATTCAGCCTTGAGATTCAGTCCAACAGTTAAGTCAGTGGAGCTTTACATTGTGGGATACTTTGAATGTTTTAACCATGTGTAGCCGGAGACTGAAACCAATTGGCTAGATAATGACTGGAATCAGATATGGCTGTTTGTAACCAGGACTCATCGGTGTTAACGTAGTGGAGAAATTGTGTTTCCCCCATAATCAGACCGGTGTTTCAGTAACTCGTAGCTCCCTTTCATAGAGAACACAATTCCTACCTGGTCTGAGTGCCTAACACTTCTTTTGTGCTTTAAAATCAAACAGAATTGTAGAAAATTCTGAATTTTGCCACTAATTTGAAATCTAGTTCCTTTTAAGAACTGTGGAAAACCTACTCCCCAAGTTGGACGGAATCTAATAACGCAATCCCATTTCTGAAGGTGAGATAGTCTTGCAGATGTAAGGCATAGGGAATTTCAGGCTTGTATCTATTCCAACACCTGGCTCCTATAACTACACCTGTTTCTTGTCAGGGCTGCCGTTGTTTGTTTGTTCGAGTCTTTCAAATGATCCTCACAGGCACTACTACCGTGTCAGTGATGTGGATGACCAGTGTAATAAGCAATCTGTTATACTCTATGTGTAAGAAGGAACTCCTTGATATCCACCAGCAATTCTCTGGTGATATCAATGGGAGAAAGCACAGCACCGTGGATTTTGTTTACTGGATTACGTGTGATATTGCATGAACCTTTACAGGTTTGCAGTGATAATTTGGATTACAAAACCATTCAATGATCCTTTGTGCCAGCCAGGCAGGTCAAAATGACTTGGAATGACAAGAAACTACATTGTCCATGTAGCATGTTGGATTTTATAAACGTATAAATGCTAGTCGCAATTTTCATTTCCTTTTGCTTTCATGGGACTGGGTGCGCAAAACTTTTGTTTTATTTGCATGCTTTTGTCCGCCAGTTCTCGCTGCTCTTCCTCCGATTCCACTGAGATGGTTGGAAACCAAACAAGGCCCATCTTTATGTTGTCGGTGTGTGTCTGTGTGTTAAAATGACTTGTGGCGTGGCAGGAGCCCTAACACTACTTACTGCACATTGTGTAAATCAGAGCCAAGCGCTCTTAGCATTGGATCAATGTTTACAGGAGGGGAGAACTTGTCTAGAAAATACAGACTATCCCGACTGGTGTTGCATTTTCCTTTGAATGTAAACACTTAAGAATGAAAACCATATATGTGTACATTTTAGTACATGATTGTAATTGTATTTTGTACAACACAAAAAATATATTTTTGCTGTATGTGCTAGCATCATTGTATTTGTCTGATTTAACAAACACTTTATTAAATAAACCATGTACACAGACCTACCTATATTTGAAAATGTTATAAGTCTTCAACCCAGTTTTTTTTAAAATGTTGCTTATTAAATATTTCTAGTCTGGTGTAACCTTTTTGCCTCCACTACTTTTCTCCTTGAACTTCTTTTCGGTTGGATTTGTTGCATTTTTGTAGAACCACATGGTCGAAGCTTCCCTAGAAATGGCTCCTTGGGCTTCACTGTAAAGTGTAGTAACTGTGTTTTCGGGATGTAGTCCTACAGGAGTGGCGACATGACAGTGAACTCATTTTAAAAGAAATCTTGATGCTGTGATTTATTTTGACCCTTATATTTGGCAATGTCATGAGGATGCCCTAAAGTGCCTCACTGAACATGCTGTAAACTGGACTGACATTTCTGTGGTGAACATGACAGCCAATTTGCGCAAACTGAAAGGACTTCCTCTCGGTGTCCTGGCTATCATTTCCATGAATAAAACTGGTTATTTTAACGTCTTGGGACATCCCCCTGATGTGAAAGGCGCTCTATAAATGTAACTTTGTTGTTGTGAAATCTTTATGCGAAATCTTGTCTGGCAAACGCCTATCAAGAAAATACGCAGCTATTTAAAGGGCCACTTGGATATGCAGAAAGGATCTCATTAAATCTTATTTGAAAAACAGACCCACCAATGCAGCCCCCATTCCCCCCCCCACCACCCCATCTCTGCAGTGGAGTGTCAGCTTAGCCTATATGAGTGGAAGGTCCATACAAGTCCAGGTCAGCAACAATAACAACTTGTATTTATATTATGCCCACAGCACTTGCCAGTGATAGAGTCTTAACAACAAGCGACAGGGAGGAAAGGTGACCGTAAGCACAATCAAAAAAGAGGGTCTTTAGGCAGGATTTGAAGGTGGGGAGGGAGGTGGCAAGATGGAGGGTTTGAAAGAAAAAGTTCTAGAGTTTCAGGTTGTGGCTGAAGGCGTAGCCGCCAATGGTGGGGCTGTGGGGACAAGGGGCAAACGGGTTCGGAGGTAGCTGGTGGTGGAGTGAGTGAGGGTAAGCAGGTCGGGTAGATGGATGGGTGCAAGCTCTTGAAGAGATTGGTAAAATGAGTGTGAGGATCTTGAAATCAATCCATACAGTGATTGGAATCCAGTGGAGTCTGGCAAGGACTTGTGTGATGGGGGTGTGGAGTTTAGTGTGGGTGAGTATTTGGGCAAAGAAGTTTTTAATTAATTGGAATTTGTGTATGGTGGAACTCAGGAGACCAGCGAGCAAGGCATTGGAATAGTCCAGCCGTGAAGTGACGAAGGTGTGGAGGAGGGTTTCAGCTGCGTTGGTTGTGAGATATGGACGGAGGTGAGTCATGTGGCAAATTTGGAGGGAAGAAAGTGGGTCTGGTCAGTAAATTACAATGACATTTGGATAGTATCTTTCACTTTGGAGAGGATGTCCCATGATAGTGGACAGCCAGGAGTTTAGACCCGATCTGGGAGGTTGGGATCAGGGAATAGGAGGGTGGCTGAATGCAGGTGGAAGATGAGGGTCTTGAGATGTAGCTTGAAGGATGCAAGGGAGGGAGCGAGGTAAGGGAATGTGGGATGGGAGTTCCAGAGCATGGGGGCAGAGAGCCCGATTGCCAATGATGGGGTGGAGGGGATGTGGAGCACGCTGGTGCCTCCTGAGCAGAGGGAGCAAACTGATCGATATGGAATTAGCAAGTCATAGAGGTAGGAAGGAGCAAGGCCACAGAGGGCATTGAAGGCAAGGGCAAGGATTTTGAACTTATCTTCTAGGGGTGGGGAGTCACGCAAGGGTGATGGGGGCATGGAGCCTGATGAGCTGGAGGAAGAGTTGGGAAGGTCAACAAGCAGGGAGTTGGTGTAGGGCAACCTAGATGTGATGATCGCAAGTGTGGGAGAAAGAAAAGCTGGTGGTTGAAACTGACCTGAAATGCATACAGGTGCAGAGGGTCTGAGTTATAGCGCGGAGAAGACAGATGTGTAATGATGTGTCCCAAAACTCTGGCCAGGAAGGGCAGTTTTAGGATGGGTGAAGTTTGTGGGGTTGGAGGGATCGAAGGTGGGTTTGTTAAGAAGAGAAGTGATGAGAGTGATTTTAAGGGGGAATGGGATAGAGCCTGTGGAGAGTGACCAGAAGCTTGGGGTGGGGGGACCGGGTGGAGGGGCAGCAGGTGGTGGGCTTCATTTGAGTGATTTGGGGATAAAGGGAGGAGGGAGAGATGAGGCAAAGGAGATGTAGGGTGTGGGGCTGTAGTAAGGGTGGTTAAGGAAACCTGGGGTATGGTAAGTGACTTGGGAGTTGGGGAGGAGGAGGAAGTGGATGCATTGGTTGTTTCAACCTACAACCTTCTGACTCAGCCACAACACTGCTACTGAGTCAGCCTAACCGATGGGAGATTATCTGCATCTGAAGTCTGCTTGGCTGGGATTAACTGAAACACAACATGCTCTAAATTAGGATTGACCGGCAAATAACAGCCAAAAACATAATGCTTTTTGGGATTTCATTTCAATTAAAAACCAAGTAGTTACTTAATTATATTGTTGAGGAAAGATTATTTTGTTCATGGAATGAATAATGATTGGATTAAATGCTGTCTGACTTGGAAATGTACCTTAAAGCGTGCCTGATTTCGCCCATTTATCCAGTGAACAAATGATACATGAATATTGTACAAGTCTGTGCTGAGTGAGTGCATCTCAGAAAATCACAGCCACTGTCATAATAAAATAATAATCTTTGCATTCAAAATAGCACCTTATCACACCATCGCATCGAGACATCTCAAAGTGCTTCATTAGATATATTGTAAAGTGTAATGATGGTGTGTTTTGTGGAGAAAACACGGCTGCCACAACAGCATCTCGCAAACAGTCGTTGATTGAGTGACCAAATAATTTTTAGTTATTTGATTCAATCCACCAATCAACTTAACAAGCAGGTTCTTACTTACCGCTGGTTAAATAGAGGCGTGCGGACCAAGGAAACTTGCCTAAGGTTTTGCATTGATCTGTGCTGGAAGACAAATTAGTTAGAGTTCCTGCTCCTGACCTCTATTCATCAATTACTCCTGAAACTTTGATGACGGGATCAATGCAATCAAATAGCCCGGTGATCCACGTGAACACTAGGTCACTTCCAGTGATATATAATGGGGGCCAGTTCCCTTGTAAGTCAAGAAGAAGGAGGGAGAGAAACAGATCTGAACAAGGAACATTGGCCGCGAGCAAAATATAATGATTTTATTTAAGAAACCGTGGAGGGACAGGGCAGTCAACAATATACATTGTTCCAGACAAAGTGATCTTTTGTTTTCGCATCTGCTTCAGATGGAGTGAGAGAAAATAGAGCAAGGTTCAGGGGCAGATGAAGGGGAATGGTATTACGTAGGCTGTGTGCACTAGGAATTCCAATTTTTATCTGTCACTCCAGCTCCTGCTACTAAACTCAAAACGGATGTGAATCATGAATGCCTGACTCCAATGTGTTTGTTTTCAATAATGTACCAAAGATTAATCTCCTAAACAAAAATAAAGATTCAAACATACTATGATTCAAGATTTTATGCCCAGAAGTCAAATAGGATGTTAATAATAATAATACAGTACTTGCATTTGATATTGCACCGTTTCAGATTGTTGAGACGTCTCAAAGCGCTTTCAAAGGATTTTACTGTGACGTGTAGTGACTGTATTTGCAGAATCCAATAAACTCTTCCAACTGGAGTTGTGAAATGTGTCATCTTCTCAAAATTTAGATGTGGTGAAATCATAAATGTATGTAATGAGGAAAGGTAATTTGGCCCCAAATGATCAGTCTGTTCAGGCACAACAATTCCATTTGCATAGTGCCTTTCACGTCGGGAGAACATCCCAAGGTGCTGGACAGTCAGTATTTCGGATGGTGGGGTGGATGGGTCAGGATATGGATGAAGGGAGTGGATAGGTTGGTAGGGGGTTAGGAGGTCACAGAGTTAGGGAGGGCCAGCCATGGAGAGCTTTAAAGGTGAGAGCCAGGATCTTGAATTGAATCCTCTGGGTGATGGGAAGCCAGTGGAGTTAGGTGAGGATGAAGGTGATTAGGTTGATGCTGAGAAGACACAGGCTGCAGATTTCTGGATGATCTGCATCCTTTGGAGGAATGAATTGGGAAGACTGACAAGTAGGATGTTGGCATAGTTGAGCCCGGATGTGATGAAGGCATGAATGAGAGTTTCAGTGACCTTTGAGGTGAGGTAGTGGCGGATTTGGGCAATGTTGCGGAGGTGAGGGAAGGCAGGGTGGGTCATGGCTTGGGTGTGGGGGAAGAAAAGACAGTTGAGGATCAAACAAGATACCCAGGTTCCTGACTGACTTGGTGAGGTGGAGTGTGCAACCATGGAGGTTGATGCTGCCAGTGCCTGAGGTGCATAGGTACTGGTGCGAGCTAATCAGGAGGGCCTCGGTCTTGTTAACATTCAACTGTAGAAAGTTAGCTCTCATCCAGGAATTGATGTCCAACAGGCAGTCTGTCCTGCAGTTGAAGGTGGAGGTAAAAAGATAGAGGTGGGTTTCATCTACATACATACAGAAGTTGACCCCATGTCTACAGATGATGTCACCAAGGGAGCGTATGTAGATGTTGAAAAGAGGGCCGAGGATAAACCTCTGGGGACAGTGCCGGGGCTGAAAGAGAAGCCTTTAGTGGTGACAAAGGGGAGACGGTGGGAGAGGCAAGATTCAAACCAGACAAGGGCAGGTCCACGAAGATTGAGCGGAGAGGCAATGTAAGAGGATGGAGTGGTCGACAGTGTCGAAGGTGGCAGAGAGGACAAGGAGACAGAGAGAGAGCCCTGATGGCAGATGTTTAGAATGTCATCAGAGGCTTTGAGCGGCGGGGCTGTTTCTGTGCTGTCGGCAGCACGGAAGCCAGATACGGAAGCACACAATACATTTTAAAAATAACTCCAATAACAGTAACAATTGTTGCCGCCACCCCTCAAGCCCAGTCTGTGAGCTGCAGCCTTTGAGTCAAATGTATGAAGTTTGATTCATCAATTACTCCTGAAATATTTTCGACAGGATCAATGTAATCAAATAGCCTAGTGACCCACATGAACAGTGGTCACCTCAACAATATGTAATGGGGGCCACTGCCCTTGTAAGTCAAGAAGGAGGGAGAGAGTCAGATCTTGTGAAGGAGGAACATTGGCTGGAAACAAAATGAATTATATTTAAGAAACTGTGGAGCAACGGGGCAGTAAACAATATACAGTACACTATAATACCATACCTATAATCAGTCCTTTTCCACCATGAACTTCATTAAAAAAAGCATTCCAAATTAACGGATGATCATCTTAATATCTTCTTTGAGTGGCATGTTCAAAACTGAATCCAAATATTGAAGATATCAATAACAACAACTTGCATTTATAAACTGCCCTCCACCCCAGGCGGCGTCTCACAGTGCTTCACAATGAACGGAGCCCGAGGCTGAGCCAGGGGGAGGGAGAAGGTGACCATAAGCGTGATCGAAGAGAAAGGTCTTCAGGCGTGACCTGAAGATGGGGAAGGAGGGGGTGAGGCGAAGGGGTTGAGGGAGGGGGTTCCAAAGTTTTGAGGCGTGAAAGCACGGCTGCCGTTAATATCATGACAGATAATCAAATTCAGATGCCTCCCTCAGTAATACAAACAATAATAAAAAAAACTTGCTTGATATTTTATTGTGAATTTCTTAATAAATGCATGTTTCTTTTCCAGCAATATGGGTCTTTTGGCACAGCAGTTTAAAAATAATATTTGATATTTGATACAGCAACTTAACACATCTTCCAGATGTCTCAGAACTATATCACACAATATATGTACTGTATTTTGTGGCCGATATATCTCACACTGTGTCGCACCTTAGTAAAAGGTTGGCCACCACTGCACTGTAACATAGGCCACTTGAGTGGAGATCAATATGGATAATATGAAAATAAACCTTTAGGTGATTTTTTAACCCCCATCTCGATGCGTTCTCACCCCAGGAAGCACGGAAACTATTGGGCTCTGCATGTTTTTTTTTAATCTTCTGGGTCCGAGTAGATTCTGACCAGTTTGACCTTCGCAAGCTGAGTTAATCAACACACCATCTGTTTCCATCTTTCTCATTTGGTCGTTAAATGCCTATGTGTTCGTGTGACTTGTCCAAATCCTATTCTTGCTTGAAGCTCGTTAACATTAAACCTTTACTGTCTCTTTCTAGGCTCACATGTCAAATAACTGTATTATGTTTCATGTCAGCCTTTCTTTTTAATGATTTGCACTTCAGCACTTGAAGCCTTAGATCTTCTGAAGGGCTCAGTGTGTAGGAACGTGCCATCAAAAATGATTGCCCTTTGACTCAATGTTGCTTTGTTGCAATCCAGTCTTTGTGAAAGCTAAGCAGTGTGAAAGGGTGGGTGGGTGGGTGGCTGGTGTATGTGCAATGGAGTTGGCAGAAAATAGCAACAATTCATCATTGTCTTGTCTTGCATTTTATCAGTAATCGTTAAATATAGTATGTGTAGAATATGGTCGTGCATATGCTTTTGCTATCTGATGCTCCAAGTAAATTTTGGGATCGTGACCGGTTTCCGAAATATTTTGTTGTAAATACTGTATTGTAAAGCATCAATCTTCGCTGGCCAGTTTAATTGCACACAAGCAACTAAGGCTTAAATTGTCTACACATTTTGTTTGAAATAAAATTGCCATCATTCTCGAACTAACTGGGGAGTTGGTGAAGTTGTAACCACATAATTATTACTGTCTGAAAAAACGGTGGAAGCAGATTCAATAATAACTTTCTAAAGGGAATTGGATATTTAATTGAAAAGGAAAAATTTGCATGGCTTTGGGGGATACGAGTGGGGGGATAGTGGACTAAATGGGTAGCTCTTTCAAAGAGATGGCACAAACACGATGGGCAAAAAGACACTATGCAAATGTAATTTTCTTCTTGTTGTTTGTTGCAAAGGCATTCGTTACTGATTGTGATATTCCTTTCAAAAAAATACTAATTTGGTCACTCAATCCACGACTGTTGTGGGACATGCTGCATGCAATTGGCTGCCACAAAATATACAGCCAGTTCACTTTACGTATATTCTGTGGAGAGCGTTGAGACGTCTCAAAGAAGTGATAAGGTGCTATATCAAATGCAAGGATTATTATACTAGTTATATGCCCTATGGAAACCAAAAAATCGGCTCATGCATCAGGTATTTTTCACCCCAAAATTTGTGAGTGCATTTGTATTTGTAGTGTTCAGAGCTACTGTATTTGGAGATTGACAAACAGATGTGTTCACGTCCTGCAATTAGCAGAGTAAAGTTGGCAGGTGAGCACATCTTCCATTACCAGTCACTTGGTTACCGATCATGACAGTCTCTGGCCTCAGGTAGTTGCCGCCTGTTGTGTGGTTGCTGGGTGCTAGGAACTCATCAATCTCATTAACTGAACCTGTCCAAGTGTGCCTGCCTGACATTGCCAGGCTGAAACAAGCTGTCAGCCCCTGCTTGACATCAACGGTTTTGACTTTTGGCTTAACAGGAAAGCAAACCTAATTATACATCATAAACAAGGTCAAATCAAACCCTCAGGTTTTTCACCAGAATGAAAAGAAAATGTAATTAATGCTGGAGAGAATGATTCTGTGATAACTTCTCCCAAAAGATAGTCAACCTCCGGGCCTACCCTTGATGAGGCACCCTCACTTACAGTAATCCTTACATTCGATAAAGAGCTTTTCACATCATCTAGACACCTCAAAGCGCTTCACAGAATATAGTGTCCTGTAAAATATACTACACAAGTACACAGACTGTATATTGGTGGGCCAATTGCGCACAGCAGTGTCCCACAAAGAGTCATGGAATGAACTGACTAATTTTATTTTGTTTTTTCTTGAGTGATTATTTCATCACCTACAAATCCCTCCATGGCCTCGCCCCACCCTACCTCTACGATCTCCTAACCCCCTACCAACCTGCCCACTCCCTCCACTCAGCTGGCTCCAGCCTGCTCCATGTACCCCGACACACCCGTCAGCGGTCGAGCCTTCAGCCACTGTGTACCTATCTCTGGAACTCCATCCCGCAGTCCCTCCGCTTCGCCCCCTCCTTGGCCTCTTTCAAGGCCTCCCTCAAAACTCTCTTCTTTGACAGTCCCATCAGTCACCCCACTTTTCCTCCTTTCCCTCCACCGGCCCCGATCCCAACCCCAGCTCGGGTCTGAAACATTGACTATCCCGAGTTTTGGGACATCCTCCCAATATGGAACGCGCTATACAAATGTAATTTTGTTGTTGTTATTATCTTTTCTAAAGTGTGGAGTAAGGAAACTTGCCCAAGGTTTCGCCCTGCCGGAAATTGAACAGAGGTCTTTGGCTTGCGAGGCGAGTGCTCTAACCCCTGAGCTACAGGACGAAACTTGATGGGCTTGGGAGTTACATCAGTCAGTCATCAGTGCCAAATGGAAAGTGTATATTGGCGGGGGTTGAAAGATGGTGTGTTTTTCTTATTATTGAGGTGACCACAAGGTTAGGAGCAGTTGCATTGTACCAGCAAGTACAATTCTCCACATGACTATCAGCTGCTGCACAAAATAGGAGCAAAAAGTTGAACAAGTTTATTTTTCTCCCCTTGTTTAAAAAAAGTCATACAACATAAAAAATTTACACCAGAAGGTAACTTTAATCCTGAGTTTTATTTCATTTGTGGAAAACATGAAAAAATAATGTTATAAGGTCTTTTACTGATGAAATAAAAAAATCAGGATTGCAAATGCTGCTCAAATGCTACCTTCAAGCCTCTCATTAAGTCTTAGAGCTTTTCCTGCCGAGAGAATGTGAGAAAAAGCATGTTAAACACGTCACAAAGCATCCAGCAGCACTGCATCTACATCCCGCAGCTAATATTACCTTACTTTTACAATCGTTTTGACATGCTACAAACTTTCATGTGACAGAGTAATAGACCACTGCCTCCACATGGCTAAGTCATTCATCAACCGGTTATCACATTGCAGTATGATTGGATTTTAAGATGCTTTGTTTCTTTGCCCATTGATATGAAGCGCTGTGTCAACTCCGACAGGGTCAGTGCTAATAGCAGTGCCATTAACCCCCTGAGAACCAAAGTTGTTCCGAACCAAATTAAAAACATCGAAATCACTGGGCCAAATTCAAGAAATGGTCTTTGGTCATGTTATGTACAGCGTCAGACACACAAACACACACAAACGTGTGTATATATATATTCAATACATATGTAATATATATGAATATATACATATACATATAACACACACATACACACAGAGAATAAAAGTGTTTGTTGAAGTTATGTAAAAGGAGATTCAGCCACCTTTTGTTAAATGAACAAGAGAAACTCGAGCTCCCGAATGAAACAGTACTGAAGAGGGCAAAAGCAGCAGCAAAGGTGCACTAAAGATACCCGATAGTTCAAAATAACTGAAGAGATAATGGTTCAACATATGTTGTAAAATAACAAGGAGTTAAATGAGATTGTACATTCTAAAATCCAGGAAAGGGGATGGTGTGGTGGGTGGGGAGGAAGGTAAGAGAATATTAACATCTCAAGAGGCTGGGAGTGATGTTCTGCATGGCAGTAAATTTCCCCAAAACTTTCCCATTATAAATGTTTAAAACTCCCCCAACAGGGCTCTGTTCTGTGCAACACAGATATTGTGCTTGTGTTACAGCAGAATTTACACAAGACTCCATTCAGGCCACACTTTCAGTGCTGCATAGAGAAAATGGGTGGATCGAGTCCTAAAAACAGTGCAAAAGGTAATGAGGCTGATCGCAAGTGTTAGAGGGTTAAAGGTTTAAAGAATAACTAAGTTAGGTGATAATAATAATCCTTGCATTTCACATAGCGCCTCAAGACATCTCAAAGCGCCCCACAGGATGTACTGTAAAGTGAATTGATTGTATATTTTGTGGGTGAAACATGGCAGCCAATTGCGCACCACAATGTCCCACAAACAGTTGTGGATTGAAGTGACCAATTTGTTTGGTGTGGAAGGAATTATTATCCCTAGAATGGCAATCCACCAATTGACCAACACCCGGGTTCCTACCAACTGTTAGATAAACAGAGGAGTAGGTGGTTGTTGAAGGCTACATTATGGAGGGACAGGGTGATGTAAAGTGCTTAACAAGAAAGAGGAAATGAACCCAGAATTATACTATACAATGCTATGGCAGCAGGTGAAGAGGTTATAGGTTCGGGTTGTGTCGGACAATTTTAGGGCAAACACTAGAAAGGTATTTTTGCACAGAGGCATTAATCAACAGCTGGAATGATTTACTAGCAAAGTTGTTTCAAGCCAGGACACTAGATTGGAAAGATAATAAGCGCTCCAATACACTGCCCCACGTTAAGGGTGCTAGACATATGCAAGTAGTTATTGCTGTAGTACTAAAGGTGAATTGAAAGTAAGATCAAATGGCCCATTAGACTTTCTTCAGATCAACCCTCCTTGTGATTATACATGTGTCCTTAAGTTTACTGCTATGTAGAAGCACAACTCCCCTATAAATTGAAAAAGTTGCGGTGAGTAGTGAAAGAGTGTGGGGGGGTGGAGGTGGTGGGTGGGTGAGTCTTAATGTTTCATTCATTGACTGGATGTTACAGAAAGATTTATTTTAAAAACAATAAAGTGCTTAACAAATTAACCCCTCTCTTCACAGTGTAAAAAGAGGAGTTTATTTCATACTAAGCTGAACCCTTCGTGATGGTCTACGGCCTGAATGAGCTTTGTCCGTAATGTTTCTTTATTCTGGTACTTGGGGAGATCCAGCAGGTTATAACATGTGTGGGCCACTGGCAGGTACTGTTCCCCTCCTGACGTGGGCTGAATCATCATCCGTATACTTGCCATTCCATAGATAGGAATGCGATCACTCCCGGTCAAAAACACTGCAGACACAGAGAGCGGAATTTTATAACGAGTTAGAAAACAGCCAAAAATAACAAAGGAATGCATCTCCTGCTGCCACTCCTGTAGCTCAGTGGTTAGAGCACTCGCCTTACAAGCGTGAGACCTGTGTTTGAATCCGTAGGTTAGGAAGAAACCTTGGGTAAGTTTCCTTACTCCACACACCTAATAATAATTCCCCCATAGGAAAATAAAAAATTGGCCATTTCAATCCACAACTGTTTGTGGGACACTGCTGTGCGCAATTGGCTGCCGTGTTTCACCCACAAATATACAGTCAAATCACTTTACAGTATATTCTGTGAAGCGCTTTGAGAAGTCTGGAAGTCGTGAAAAGCGCTATATCAAATGCAAGGGTTATTATTATTTATTACTCACCCAGAACCTTAAAGTCTTCTAGAAAACGTCAACCAATTTTAGCCAGGACAGCAGTTTCATTACCTAATTTTCTAAAAGTAGAACCAACTCTACTCCCAATGACATCCTAATGGCAGTGGAGTACGGACCGAATACAGTCATGACTTGAGGCATTTTTGGAAAAGGCAATGATTAGGCCAACCACCATTCCCTCCCTTTACTTAACTCACCCTGAGATGTTTCGATGATGTGACAAGGCGCTATGTTAAATGCAAGAATGATGATGATTATTGGTTACCGTTACACAGGGGTCAGGCTAGCTCAATTGGTAGAACTCTCCCCTCTGAGTCAGAAGGTTGTGTTAGGCTTTTGAGATCATAGTGTTGGGTGCTGGTTCTAAGGCAGTGATTTGTGCTGCTTTACACAACATTTTGCAGCTCGCTTGCAGTCACAGTCATCTCCCTGAAGTGTACATCTCCTGATGTTGCTTAAACAGCATTCAGGGCTTTCACATGGAAAATCTTACAATTTACCACACAGTAATAAGTCTAAAAATACAACTTTAAATAACAAACCACAGTAGACTTTGCTCTGCACACAGAGGGCAGTTTGGATGTGGCGTGCATAGACCCAGAAGATGAAACACACAGAATTTTTAGAGGGCGAGATAAACAATGGAAAGTAAATTTATTAAGGTACTTGGAGAAAAGATGAGCTTTAGAGAGATTAGAAATAAGTGAATAAAATGGCAGAGTAGGCCAAAAGGGTTGAATTGCCTATTCTCATTCCTGACTGGAAGGGAACTACATCTAGAATTGATCTTTAACATTTTCTTGTGGTGTAGGCTGTGAATTCCTCTGGCATATCCTCTCAGAATTTGAGAGCCTGGAGTTTGGTATAGTCCAGCCAAGATTGTCCCACTTCCCTGACAGTTTGCCCAGCTCTCAATCCATGGGATTGGTTCCTAAAACTGTGTTTTATTTTTTGCCAAAGTCCTGGAGAGTTTAACATTAATCAACAGACTGTTATTCCGATCTTTCAAAACCATGCAGGAAATGTCTCTGGAAAGACTGTGGTTGCCTCTCTAAACACAAGCAGCAACGGAGGTACAATCAATACCAGGAACGGAGACATGAGCCCAAAAGGCTCTTCAACTTTATTATGAGGTGAGAAAAGTATTACAAACTTCCTCAAGTGATAAACAAGTGATACAGATGAGGAAAGTCCCAGGTTCAATTTGTGTCAGGTAGTATACACGTGACTTGGGACTTCCTCCAGAAGTCAAGGTTGCTATATTGTAGTAAATGTGTGCGTGTGTGTGTGTGGGGGGGGAGAGCGGGGAGTGGGATAGGATAAGCAGTTCCTATGCCATTGAAGAGAAAGGCCATACCCCAACTCCTCGTACACATACTAATGTGTTCTCACTCCTGATCTCTGTCCAGGGATTGCAGCTGTGAAATGCGTTGATGGCAATACACAGAGCGATCAACTTTAGGCAACCGTTCAGAGCAAGTTCTTTTTAGAATAATAGTGAGACTGATGGAAATCCTAATTAAACATAAATAAGCAAAGGAAACTTAAAAACAGACATCTGACCCAATCAAACCAAGTCTTCATCCTTCAAACCAATGGAGACTGCAACAATCTAAGAAACATATTACATTAATATAGCGCCTTTCATGTCGGAAGGACATCCCACAACCCTGGGCAGTCGCAGCTTTGTACCTGAGCTGGAGGTTAGAATCAAGAAGGGTAAGAGAGATGGAGGGTGGGAGAGTGGCTGAAAGCAAGGTCAAAGAGGGAGATCTTGAGACAGACCTTGAATCAGGCAAGGGAGGGGCAATGTGCAGGGATTCTGAGATGAAGTTCCAGATGGTGAGGGCAGAAAAGCGGAAGGCCTGATTGCCGGTGGTGGAGCTAGCTGGGCAGGAGACATGGAGCAGGCCAGTGCCCACCAAGTGGAGCTGAGCAACGCGGCTCAGAATCAGATGCCTATAAACTCTAGACTTTAATATGGAGCATTTACACAAGAGGTTTCCCCACCAACATTAAATGCCTGCCAGCAAACGTTTAAATTGACAGAAGCAATATCCCCGTGCCCAGAGAAAGGTCTGTGCTCTAACGTTCTGAAAGATTGAAAGGTTTCTTGTGATGGCTTTAACACCACCCTGTTTGCGTCAAGTAACAGTACTTACATAGGAACAGCTTCTTTTTTTCCAAGGGAAGTTGGTGGAGAACCTCCCAGAATAACTTGATGGTAGGATGTGCAGCATGGTACTCCCCTTTGTATATTACAGTCTGGGGAAAAACACACAACAGAATAAAAGGAAAGTTGGATCAAGGAAACGACACAATTTACATTTAAGCTGCTGTAGTAGTTAGGTGGTTGAGCAAGATTTATGGAGTCCTGTAGCTCAGTGGTTAAAGCACTCACCTTGTAAGCGAGAGACCTGGGTTCAATTCCAGGCAGAGCGAAACCTTAGGCAAGTTTCCTTACTCCACACACCTAACAATAATCTCTCAAAAAAAACAATAATAATTTGTTATTATTAAGAGGGATTAAGGGATATGGAGATAGCTGGACAGGTAGAATTAGATTAGAAGATCAGCCATGATCTTATTGAATGGCAGGGCAGGCTCGAGGGGCTGAATGGCCTACTCCTGCTCCTAATTCTTATGTTCTTAATTTGGTCACTCAATCCACAGCTGTTTGTGGGTCACTGCGGTGCACAATTGTCAACCATGTTTTGCCCACAGTCAATTCTCTCTACAGTATTTTCTGTGAAGTGCTTTGAAACGTCTAGAAGACGTGAAAAACGCTATTTCAAATGTAAGGATTATTATTGCGATGATTATACAATAGGCCGGCTGTGTATGAGGAGGATTTAATCATTATCTCTGGGTCTCTCCAGTGTGCACTGCATTTTAAATTGGGCAGAGAGGAGGGCAAAAGAGAATGGTACAAGCAGTTCAGAGAGAGAGAGATAAGGAGGTTTCCACTCGAGAAGAACATTGAAATAATCACAGTAACTTTGTCAGCAAGTTTTAAAAAATCAGCCTCCCATTGGCTCTCCGTGAGTGCTG
The DNA here is from genome assembly GCA_035084275.1 of Hydrolagus colliei. Lineage (NCBI taxonomy): Eukaryota > Metazoa > Chordata > Chondrichthyes > Chimaeriformes > Chimaeridae > Hydrolagus > Hydrolagus colliei. The sequence goes on from CM068742.1 coordinate 81,734,449, forward strand.
GTCACACTTTACTACAACAATAAAATTACATTTATAGAACGCCTTTCATGTCGGGAGCAAGGCACTGAACAATCAGATCAGGACCCGAGCAGGGAGGAGGAGGGTCGGGGTAGGGGGAAGGAGAGTAGGAGAGGGGGAAGAGTTAGGAGGGGAGCCAAAGGCACGGTCGAAGAGGAAGTTCTTGAGACTGGCCTTGAAGGAGGGAAAGGAGGAGGTGAGGCGAAGGGATTGCGGGATGGAGTTCCAGATTATGGGGGCAGAGAGGCTGAAAGCCTGGCCACCGATGGTAGGGCGGCTAGGGCGGTGGACATGGAGCAGACCAGAGCCTGCTGAACGGAGTGGGCTGGCAGGCTGATAGGGAGACAGCAGGTCAGAGAGATAGTCGGGGGCAAGGCCGTGAATGGCCTTGAAAGTGAGGACGAGGACCTTGAATTAGATCCTCTGGGGGATGGGGAGCCAGTGGAGACGGGTGAAGGTGGGAGTGATGTGGTCGCGGAGCCTAGTGCAGGAGAGTACACGAGCTGCAGAGTTCTGAATGTTCTGCAGCTTGTGAAGGGAGGAGCTGGAGAGGCCGACGAGGAGAGAGTTCCCGTAGTCAAGCCCAGATGTGACAAAGGCATGTATAAGTATTTCGGGGAGTGGGGGGTGAGGTAGTGGCAGAGTCTGGCAATATTGCGGAGGTGGTAGAAGGCTGTACCGGTCATGGAGCAGATATGAGGGAGGAAGGACAGTTTTGGGGTCAAACGAGACGCCCAGATTCCTGACTAGCTTCGAGAGGTGGAGAGTACAGCCTTGAATGCTGATGTTGTCAGCGCCGACTTACTAACAGTAAGGAAAGGCACGCACTGCCCTGAAAAGGGCCTCTTACCGTTTCCAGCTCTTTCCAGTTGTAGTTAGTGTTCCCCACCACCATTGCCATCAGCTCACTGGGCTGGAATAGGTGCAAGACCTTCCCCCCGCTGACCTTCAGGAACCCGCTGGAGAAAGCCAAAAAGAGCTCGCGGATGGAGTTGTTGAAGATAAAGTCTACGTAAGCTTCCACATACTCCTTCCTGCAACCACACACTAGAAACTCAGTGTTCGTGCTAAAGAAATGCAATTATTTGAACCAAATTTGGTACACAAGAGTAATTTCTGTTGTAATAGTCTCCCAAGTTTGGAGTGTGGAGTCCTATAGCTCAGTGGTTAGAGCACTTGCCTCACAAGTGAGAGACCTGGGTTCAATTCGAGGCAGGTCAGGGCGAAACTTTGGGTTTCCTTACTCCACAGCCTGATAATAATCACTCAAAATAAAAAATAATAAATTGGTCATTTCAATTTGTGACTGTCTGTGGGACACTGCTGTGTGCAATTGGCTGCTGCATTGCACTCACATATATAGTCAATTTATCTTATAGTATATTCTGTGAAGCGCTTTGAGATGCCTATATAAAAAAAACCTGAAAGGCGCTATATCAAATGCAAGGATTATTATGAAGTCAAAAGACTGTAAAGACTCAGACCACATATCTTCTAATGTAATGGAGGGGAACTCAATGCTTTTAGGAAAAGCTGTCCTTTGGATGAGCTCCAGTGGCTTAGTGGTTAGAGCACTTGTCTTGCAAGCTGGGGAGATCAAGCTGGGGAGACCTGTGTTCGAATTCAGGCAGGTCAGGGCGAAACCTTGGGCAAGTTTCCTTACTCCACATGCCTAATAATAATCCATCCAAAAAAAACGATAATAAAATTAGTCATTTCAATCCACGACTGTTTGTGGGGACACTGCTGTGCGCGATTGGCTGCCATGATTCGCCCACAAATATACAGTCAATTCACTTTACAGTATATTCTGTGAAGTGCTTTGGAATGACGATAAGATGTGAAAAGCGCTATATCAAATGAAAGGATTATTATATAAGCGATCTGCCTGTTCAGGTGGATGTTAACGATCCCATGGCACTAATTGAAAAGAGAGGGGAGTTTCTCCTGGTGTCCTGGCCAACAAATCCACCAAATAAAATTGGACCGAATGTGAACAACAACAACAACTTAAACTTATAAAGCGCCTTTCACGTCGGGAGGACATCCCAAGGCGCTGCACAGGAGGCGTGTGACCCGAGCTGGGAGGGGAGTGTTCGGGAAGGGGTGAAACACGTAGGGGAGGTCGAAAAATTCGGGGGGGAACAAAAGGCACGGTCGAAGAGGAAAGTCTTCAAACCGGCCTTGAAAGAGGAAAGAGAAGAAACAAGGCGGAGGGATTGGTGGATGGAATTCCACAGGGTGGGAGCGGAGAAACTGAAGGCCCGGCCTCCGATGGTGGGGTGGTTCGGGCGGGGGGCTTGGAGCAGGCCAAGTCCTGTTGAACGGAGGGTCCGGGTGGGCTTATAGGGGGAGAGTATATCGGTTAAATAGGGCGGGGCAAGGCCGTGTAAGGCCTTGAAGGTGAGGACGAGGATCTTGAACTCGATCCTCTGGAGGATGGGGAGCCAGTGGAGATGGGCGAGGGTGGGGGTTATGTGGTCGCGGAGGCGGGTGCGGGATAGTACACGGGCTGCAGAGTTTTGGATGACCTGCAGCCTGTGAATGGAGGAACTGGGGAGGCCGACGAGGAGAGTTTCCGTAGTCCAGCCATGAGGTGATGTATGCGTGCACGAGTGTTTCGGCAGCGTGGGGTTGAGATAGTTGCGGAGCCTGGCAATGTTGCATAGGTGGAAATAAGCGGTGCCGGTCAAGGCACGGATGTGGGGGAGGAAGGAGTTTATGGTCGAACGTGATGCCGAGGTTCCTGACTGGCTTTGTGAGGTGGAGAGTGCAGCCTTGGATGTTGAGGCTGGCAGCGCCCGATGTGCGGAGGCGCTGGCTTGAGCCAATCAGGAGGGCCTCGGTCTTGCTCATGTTCAAGGAGAGTTGGGGGGTAACACCCAGAAGTATGAGGCACCAACATAATGGGGAGCACAGACTTAATACATACACAGGGGGTGAATGGCAACACACAAATCAGGGTAACTTCCATTCTTCTTCTTATTATAATAATAATATTCCACTGAAGGAAAGACTCACCGATTCTCCTTCTTCACAGCTACGTTATTACCCCCAGGCACCAATTCCTGCAGTTCAATGATTCCATAATTTTCTCTAAAAATCTGTCTCCAAAAAAGCACAACAATATTAAAAATTCCCCAATTTTTTAATTTTTTTTTACACATACACATACAGACTCACATGTACACATGCACACGTGCACACACACGCATGAAAAAAACAAGCCCTTGAAATGCCCAGTCGCATAGTTCGTCTTTCCCCAGTGGCTTTTTGAACCCACTTGAACGGACGGCATTCCAGAAGAAAACAAAAATCACACCAAAGAATGCAAATAGTTTCTCGTTTCAAGTACATTCCATACTGCAGGCAAGTGCCCAGGATGGTGGCACAATTCCTGCAGCAGGAAGCTGGTGCCTTGTCACATCGTCGAGTTCCCTTTGTCGGTGTATATGATGGTCACACAGCATTCCTGCTGGAGGCACAGGGATAGGCATGCGGTGGCCAGCGGCACAAGTCAAAGCATTAGATTTTGAATGTTCACAGGGTGGGGGAAGCAAAGCAGAGGCATTCAGAGAATTTCCAGAGATTGCAAACAATCGGCTAAAAGCTTGCTCGCCTCACTGTTATAATAATAATAATAATAATCCTTGCATTTGATAACGTGCTATTCACATCTTCTAGACGTCTCAAAACACTTCACGGAATACACTGTAAAGTGCATTAACTGCATATTCGTTAAACAAAATTTGCAGTTAATTCACTTTACAATTTATTCAAGGTGCACATAAAATATCCTGTGACACTATTCAAAAAGAGTTTCTCCCAGTGACCTGACCACCCTGCTAAAAATTGATCATTCACTTCATGGCTATTTGGGAGACATTGCTGTGTGCAAATTGGCTGCTGCAAAACACAGTCACTGTGAAGCACTTTGGAACATCCTCGCAACGTGAAATAATAATAATAAGCCTTACATTTGATATAGCACCTTACCATGTCATCGAGACTTCTCAAACCGCTTCACAGAATATATCGTAAAGTGGCTTGACTATATTTTGTGGACGAAAGGTGTTAGATCAAATGTAAGGATTATTTTAGAGGGGGTGAAAGACTTGGAGGCAATCCTGAGTTGGCAAAGCAGAAGGGAGCTGGTTTGTGCAAAGTCAAGAGGCATTTGAAAATCGATCTGTTGGGGAGCTAGGAGCCAGTGGTGATGAAGGGAGTGTTGGAAACCTTTTCTTACCGCAAAAGTGAGACAGAATGCATCTTCCACGTCATTGTCAGGGTGGTCGAGTAACTGCTGCAGGCTCCTGCAAAGTAAAGTGTCACAATCACAGCATCCGAGCACCTACAGCCAAACCACAGGCTTCACTGAATCAACATCTCTCCAGCCCAGTCAGACAATCACCCTCCATCGGTGGCTTTGCTGCCTCAGAGCAGAGCCTCACCCACTTCTCCCCACTCACCCACCCCACCTCCAACCAGGGGAATGGAGCAGAGAACAACAGCCACCAGCTGCTTGTCCCCAGTTCTGTGCTCGCTCCGGCAGCCAAAGAAAGGTTCTGGACATTTTCTCTCTATCTCTCTCACTCGCTCACAGACACACACACAAAATTCCATTTGTATAGTGCCTTTCACATCACACTTACACATGCACAGACTCTTTCACAAACTCTTTCACAAACACACACTCACTCGTGCACTCAGTCATGCTCTAACACTCACTCATGTATTCACTCCAACTCGTGCACTCACTCCTGCACTCCCCCAATCTCCCGCACTCTCACACTTTCACACACCCTCACTCTCGCGTACACCCTCACGCTCCCACACACCCTCTCTCACACACACCCTCTTACACATGCATGCAATCACTCTCACATACACACAAAATCAAACAGACACTCTCACATGTACACACACACACCATACTTTCACACACCTCTAATTGCTGTCAACTGCAAATTTTGAAGTTGTACCTAGATTTATTTTATATGGAGTGATAGTTTTATCACTGACCACTCTGTACATTATTCCAATGTGAAAAACATGCATTCCCCCTACTCTCCAGTTCCTCATCCTCTAGCCAACATTCTTTAGTGGTACATGAATCAATCGCCTAAATGCTATTTGGGTGGTAGACTAACTAAAGTCAGTCTGAATGTCCAGGTAATGAGAGGCTCACCTGCCCTCAGTGGGAGAGAGTTCCTTTAGATCCTCCAGAGACGGTTTCACGTTGAGCAACTTTTTGTACAGTACAAGCGGAAAGTGCAAGTCCACCACAGTGAAGTTATAAATGGCCAAGCCACACAAGATACCGATCAGGTGGAACCAGTTTTGCTCCACAAAGGTCTGGAGAGAGCAAGGAGGGAAACAAAGACAACAGGAATAGTGAATGAGGACGATGCAAAGTCAATTTACTTCAATCATTGTACTTCCCGATACACAACGCAGGACACATTTGATATACATTTGAAACAGGGCCTTGGGACGTCCGCCCAACGTGAAAGGCGCTCTATAAATATAATTTTGTTGTTGTTGTTGAAATATGGTGCCTGATTGAAAAGTTATGTCTTTTTCAAATATTAACAGGCAAATGTGCTAAAACACTTACACTTACCTGGACATAAAGCATGAGAGAATATGGAAATGTTCAAAAAGGGGATAATAATAATAATAATAATTAACAAAAATGGGGCTTGTTAAGGAATATGGATTGGTGGTACAGATTCAATGGACCAAATGGCCTTTTCCTGTGCTCATCTTTTTAAACTGGGTGTTCATCCATCCGTCAGTGAACTTCCATTCATTTTTCAAAATACATATTAAGCCAAAAGCAGAAATTGCAACACCCGGCTGCACAGACACACTCTAAACATTGCATTAATCTGGGAATTCAAGATTCTTAAACTGAGAATGTATATTCGTTGCAGTCATCATCTTAAGAGTTCTGGAATAAACTGAGAGAAGGTGTACAAGATTCTTCATCCTACCCACCTGTAATGAGCGATGTACATTAATCTCTGCCTCCCCCCTTTACCCCCCACCCCCGCACCCCCGCTCTTCTACATTTTAAAATATCTGGAGTGGAAAGCATTATAATCATAACCCTTTTGAATAATAATACAGGTACCCCTCCCCAACGCGGGGGATATGTTCCTGAAAACCTCTGCGGTTAGTAAAGCTGCGGTTGGAAACTGCAGGGCCCTATGGGAAACATGGGGATATAAATCGAAGTTGTTGTTGTTGGATAGGGGGAGTACGTTTGCTTGTCCTTGAACTAAACACAAAAAAATTCATGTTATTTACCTAAATCCTAATGATAATGATGGGGGAGGTCGTTGTTACGTGCTGTTACATGGAAGAGGGACCCTGGCACACTCTTCCTCTGCCTCCTCCTCCAGATCATAAATCACTGAGGAGTGCGAGGGGGGTGGATGTGGAGAAGATGGTGTGGTGAGTGATACCGAGGGGGGTGGATGCGGAGAAGCGACATCGTCGCTGGTTGATGCAACATCGCAACTGGGTCCTAGCGCCAAACGCTCGTGTTAAAACCAGTAGATACGCAAAATTCACTGCCAAAGTTGGCAAAGGTTGTCACAGAGAGGCAACTGTGGATAAGTGAAATTCGTGGTAGAAAAAACCGCGGTTGGGACGGGATACCTTTATAACAATCATCATCCTTTGTATGCTGTGAAGCGCTTTTCACATCAGGATGACGCCTAAAGCGCTTCACATGATATACTGTAACGTACAGTGATTTGTGTTCTGTGGGCAAACACGCAGAGAAACAGAGATTAGAGATTTGCGGAGTTAAAGTGTAATCAAAAGGCCGCTCACTTTTTCTGAAAACCAGATGAGCCTGGACTGCTCATATTGTGTGAACATCCCGTACTTCGGATCCAGCAGCTCCTTCAGCAGCAGCAGGAAGAACTCCTTGGTTACCCCACCATCGTCCACAGCTTCCTCGCCCAGAAACACCACCTGCAAACAGACGACACCAACAAAGTTAGCTGGCTTCCATTGCTCAGCTTACCCCAGGCTGAGTGAGGACAATGAGGTAAAAACAGGAGAGAATGGCCTGAAGTTGGGATCAGAACGTGAATGAAGGGAATCAAGAGAATATACATTCTCAGTTTAAGGATCTTGAATTCCCAAATTAATGCAATGTTTAAGAGTGTGTCTGTGTAGCCGTGCATTGTAATTTCTATTTTTGCTTCATATGTATCCAGGCAGGTCAGGGCGAAACCTTGGTTGGGCAAGTTTCCTTACTCCACATACCTAATGATTCCTTCCCACAAAAAACAATAATAAAATTGGTCATTTCAATCCACAACTGTTGTGGGGACACTGCTGTGCATAATTGGCTGCCGCGTTTCGTTCACAAATATACAGTCAATTCACTTTACAATATATTCTGTGAAGCGGAGAGGTCTCGAAGACGTGATAAGGCGCTATATCAAATGCAAGGATTATTATTATTATTATTAAGAGCCAACGACCACCTCTTACCTTCAGAGGCTTTTTCAGGTCCACGTCTGAGTGGATGCTGAGCTCCCTCAAGGCATCACTGACCAGGTTGTCTCGCTGTACATGCAGGACCAGGAAGGGGCTGCTGGTCAGGAATGGTCCCAGTGTGAGCAGCATGAAAATGTTCTCCACACCGGTCCGGTTCATCGCTATCTGCAAACCAAAGGCAGGTCAATTGGTCATTTCAGCCACAAAAATAATAATAATAAAAATGACACTGAGTTGCGCCGTCGAAACTTCTCAAAGCACTTCACAGAATATATAATAATAATAATAATAATCCTTGCATTTGATATAGCGCTTTTCACATCATCTAGACGTCTCAAAGCGCTTCACGGAATACACTGTAAAGTGAATTGACTACATTTGTGGGCTAAATGCAGCAGCAACAAAATTACATTTCCTTTCACGTCAAGAGGACGTCCCAAGGCGCTGAACAGTCAGGTCAGGACCCGTGCAAGGGAGAGGGGAAGGATAAGGGGAAGGGGCAGGACAGAGTTAGGAGGGCAGCAGGAGGCACGAGTGAAGAGGAGGGTCTTGAGACCGCCCTTGAAAGAGGCGAGGGAGGGAGCGAGGCGAGGGGACTGTGGGATGGAGTTCCAGAATGTGGGGGCAGAGAGGCTGAAACCCCATCCACCAATGGTAAAATAGTCTTACCTGCATCTGTAAGGCAGCATCTGTTTGCAACATTTTAGTTTTTGCCCGAGCGTTCAAAACAAAGGGGTAAGTGCAAAACGCAACAGGAATCTGTGGGAAAAACACAACACAAATGATACATGTTAGATGGTGCAGGTGACCTACATAATGGCTTAATGCTATTCTTGCTCATGAAAATCTCTAGATGCATGGCAGGATTTGGGAGGGAATTGGGAGTCCCTGGCACACCTTATTCTATGAGACATCCTCCCAAAGTGAAAGGCGCTTTACAATCAGAATTTTGTTGTTGTTTTAGCAACACTGCAAACATAAAGCTAAGAGGCAGGAATAAGACCAATTTTAAAAAAGCAGGCATTTACACACTAATCAATACAATGATTAAGATCAACTCCATCCAGGCTTTGCTTGTGTGTGTTTTTGGGGCATGGGAGGGATTAACTTTATCTTTACTTTCAATTTTTGTTCTCCTTGTGAAATAACGTCTGTTTCATCTTCCATTTCACTGAACTTCTCCATTTCTCCAGCTTGGCAAACTGTAATCATGATTTCGAACACCTTCCATGTTCCTGAAAGGCTTTGCTTCGCTTGTGAAATTTCTCCCAAGTATTAAGAAACATTTGCACTGAAATGAACGTCAGTGCAATGGCATTATAAGCAGGTAATCATGCCAGCACATGCATTAACAGCAATGTTTTCTATTAATCATGTTTCATTTCCATTTTCTTCATGATAGGAAATGATTCAGGTTATGTACTTGAACTCTAACTCATCTGCTTTTCAGTCTAAAAGGGAAGTGGAGGAGGGGTTGGGGCTGTGTGTGGGGGATGGGGGGTATCTATGGATTTTCACACCAATGCTGTTTGCACAATAATTATTTCAAAACCACATCCACCTTGGGTCAAACATTATGGGAACAATTAACTATACTAAGGAATGGTGTGAAACAGGTTCTTGTATTTTTAAGAAAACATAAATATGATGCGTTACTACTGTTAAAACGCTTGGTTGCGTTGCTCTGTCTCAAACAAGGATACAAACAATAACATTACACTTGTATAGCACCTTTCACATCAAGAGGACGTCCCAAGGCGCTGGACAGTCATTGTTTCAGACCCAAGCTGGGGTCGGGGACAGGGAGGGTGGAGGAAAAGGGGTGGGGGGAATTATAGTAATGTAGGATATGGTACTATAGTAATAAAAGTTTTTACCTCTGCAATAGCCGGCTGAATTTTCTGTTAAAAAAAACAGACGGGAAATTTAGTTGCACAGCAATGGCAGAAAGAATGTTCTTTTTATTAAAATCTAAAAAATTTATGAATTACACGATTTCATAAAAGCATTAACTTACAACTCCAGCCTGTTGTGATGCCCAATAGAGATAATCTGTCTCAATGTTCACCAGGTTATTGAGTTCATGTATGTAAAACACATCATAGGCAATACGGTTAGCATTCATGTTGACCTGTGCGATGAGGAGAGGCAAGGTTCAGACCTGCTGTGGATCTTTTGTAGTTAATTCAGCCACGAGAGGAATACCCCAATGTTCTTTTTATTTCAGCCACTAAAAGTTTATTTAATTTTAGTACCAAAAGGTCATGACACACAATATCCTTGCGCAAATAATACATACCGTATATCTCCGCGTATAAGGCGCACCCGTGTATAAGGCGCACCCCCCACTTTTGACCTTTTCTTGGTGAAAAAAAACGGAAGCATTTTCAATGATATTGCCGGCAGAAGGGAGGAGAGACAGGAGAGACAGGTAGGTAGGGAGGGAGAGAGGCAGGCAGCCAGGCAGGGAGGCAGGGAGGGAGAGAGGGAGAGAGGCAGGCCGGCAGCCAGGGAGAGGGAGAGAGGCAGGCCGGCAGCCTGGGAGGGAGAGAGGCAGGCAGGCAGGCAGGCAGGCAGGCAGGGAGGGAGGGAGGGAGGGAGGGAGGGAGGGAGGGAGGGAGGGAGGGAGGGAGGGAGGGAGGGAGGGAGGCAGGCAGGCAGGCAGGCAGGCAGGCAGGCAGGCAGGCAGGCAGGCAGGGAGAGAGAGAGAGAGAGCGGCAGGTAGTGAGGCAGGCAGACTGGGTTAGGCAGAAGGCAGGCAGCAGGCACAGCACTGAAGTCCGCTGTTGCTGCCGCTGCCCGGCAGCAACTGTATATACTGCACAGAATATACTGTAAAGTGAATTGACCGTATATTTGTGGGCGAAACGTGACAGCCAATTACGCACAGCAGTGTCCCACAAACAACCGTAGATTGAAAGGACCAATTTTATTATTGTGAGTTTTTTTTGATGGATTATTATTAGGCGTGCGGAGTAAGGAAACTTGCCCAAGGTTTCAACCTGACCTACCTGGATTCGAATAGGTCTCACGCTTGTAAGGCGAGTGCTCTAACCACTGAGCTACAGCACTCCTCCTATATTGCCAGTCTCTTGTCTGCTTCCACCCTTTCAAGGTTAGACGTTCTATAGGTGGCCTTTCTGGAATCTGTCCTAAGACAGCACTCCAAATACACCTTGACTTTTCCTTCCTATGTGTCATTGTTAAACAGCGTTTGGTTGAGGTAAAATAAACCACAAATACCTTATAGAGTTTTTCTAAAACTCGAAGAGCGTAGATGACATAATGGCTGAGCAGAGGAGCCACCTGGAGTGTCTTCATCCTGGTCAAAAGGAAGACCACCGTGTTCTTGTAGATCTCTACCAACCGGTAGAAATACCAGATATCCACCTGCGACCACCAATTATCTAGGAGGAGCAACAAAATAGTGTTCTATTTTCACACATCTGCCGAAAAGTTTGTCTGCCCCAAGCTGGTGGATCGGAAACAAAAATCTCACTTACAATGTCAAAACGACAACTAAACTTACATTTATTTGCTTCACCTTCAAACTCCCCCCAAAGCAGTCTCAACCCTACTGGAATTGTACTGCAAAGGTCACACCAGACTCCAGTCACTTGGCCCCACAGCAATGGGTAATCATGCAGCAAGCACTGAAGCAAGACTGGTGGAATACATTCACCTCCCGACACACTAAACAGATAGATTAGACGTCTGTTTTACATCTCACCACAAAAAATTGACTGCCACATTTCGCCCACTTAAAAAAGTACACCGTCAATGCACTTTAAGGTTTATTTATAATGATAAACCCTCCAAAAAATACCACTATAAAATTGGTCATTTCAATCCAAGACTGTTTGTGGGACACTGCTGTGCGCAATTGGCTGCTGTGTTTCACTTTACAGCATATTCTGTGAAGCGCTTTGAGACGTCTAGAAGACGTGAAAAGTGCTATATCAAATGCAAGGATTATTACATTATTTATATATTCTGTAAAGGGAATACCTATCGGGTGGCTCCAGAGATAATAGTAATTTAGTGCACTTGCCAGTGCCTCATAGATCAGATCGGGCCACCTTTTAAGGGACATGTACTCACTCACATACTCACCGACCAAGCCACCTTCAGAAACATGATCTAGATAGTGACTTAATCTCTGAGATTTTAACAAGCGATAATCTGCTAACTGTTAACAAATAACGGAATCCCTGGAGTGATTTCAAAGCAGTCTGACCTTGGGTGTTAAATGACTTGTATTCTCCTCTTAAACCTTTTTTTAAAAAAATAAAAACACAAGAAGCATTCCCGTTTGTTACAATACAGCCTTGTAATATTGATGGTAAAGATGCCAGGTAGATAATAATAATCCTTGCATTTGATATAGCGCTTTTTACATCTTATCAACGTCTCAAAGCGTTTTACAGAATACACTGTAAAGTGAATTGATTGTATATTTGTGGGTGAAACACTATAACTAATTGTGCACAGCAGTGTCCCCACAAACAGTCGTGGATTGAAAATGACCAATTTTCATTATTGTGGGGGGTTTTCGGATGGATTATTGTTGGGCTTGTGGAGTAAGGAAACTTGCTCAAGGTTTTGCCCTGATCTCCTGACCTGCCTGGATTCGAATACAGGACTCACGCTTGTAAGGCGAGTGCTCTAACCACTGAGCTACAGGAGCTCCAAGATTACTTTCTTGTGCACTCAATACCTACCTAACACTTTACTTGGATTCGCATCCAAGCGCAGAACAGCCGCTGCGAATGGCAATGTTAAGGTCAAGAAGTTATTTGGATCTTGGAAGAGTGGAAACACTGGCAGAATCAAAAATGCCCTCATGGCCTCAAAATCAGGCGGAGAAGTCGGTAACTGTTCAATCAAACGGTTTTCTAAAGTCACCGTAGCCTGAAAAAAAAGAAAAACAAGTCTCTTCACTCATCCTCATAAGCAAAGGAAAAGTACAGAAATATTTGCCAAAAATTGTGGTGAAATGTGCAAGTCTGCAGGATATTTGACAAATCTTCTGGGAATTTGCAGAGGTACTGAGCTACATTTTACAGCCAACTATATTTTTTGACTTTATTGATCAAAACTAAACATGATGAACATGATAAACATGATATTAGCTTGTTGCAACAAAAAAACTATTAATTGATTCTTTAACAAAAACTGGGTGGTCTCATTTGTGTGTGTGTAGGAGGGAGGGAGGTGAGGGGGCAGGCACCAGTGAGGCTACAGGAACTCACCACCCCCTGCCTCTCAGGGCCTGCACTGCACATAGAACCACCAACAACAACAATAACAAATTACACTTATAAAGCGCCTTTCACGTCGGGAGGACGTCCCAAGGCGCTGCACAGGAGGCGTGTGACCCGAGCTGGGAGGGGAGTGTACGGGGAGGGGTGAGACACGAAGGGGAGATCGAAAAAATTCAGGGGGGAACAAAAGGCACAGTCGAAGAGGAAAGTCTTCAAACCGGCCTTGAAAGAGGAAAGGGAAGAAACGAGACGGAGAAATTGTGGGATGGAATTCCATAGGGTCGGAGCAGAAAAACTGAAAGCTCGGCCTCCGATGGTGGGGCGGTTCGGGCGGGGGGCTTGGAGCAGGCCAAGACCTGTTGAACGGAGGGTCCGGGTGGGCTTGGAGGGGGAGAGTAAATTGGTTAAATAGGGCGGGGCAAGGCCATGTAAGGCCTTGAAGGTGAGGACGAGGATCTTGAACTCGATCCTCTGGAGGATGGGGAGCCAGTGGAGACGGGCGAGGGTGGGGGTTATGTGGTCACGGAGGCGGGTGCGGGATAGTACACGGGCTGCAGAGTTTTGGATGACCTGCAGCCTGTGAATGGAGGAACTGGGGAGGCCGACGAGGAGAGAGTTTCCGTAGTCCAGCCTAGAGGTGATGTACGCGTGCACGAGTGTTTCGGCAGCGCGGGGGGTAAGATAGTTGCGGAGCCTGGCAATGTTGCGCAGGTGGAAGTAAGCGGTGGCGGTCAAGGCGCGGATGTGGGGGAGGAAGGAGAGTTTATGGTCGAACGTGATGCCGAGGTTCCTGACTGGCTTTGTGAGGTGGAGAGTACAGCCTTGGATGTTGAGGCTGGCAGCGCCCGATGTGCGGAGGCGCTGGCTTGAGCCGATCAGGAGGGCCTCGGTCTTACTCACGTTCAACTGGAGGAAGTTGTCCCTCGTCCAGGACTCAATATCTGACAGACATGCTGTCAGAACATCGATGGTCTGGGGGTTGAGGGATGAGGCAGAAAAGTACAGCTGGGTGTCGTCTGCATACATGTGGAAGTTTACCCCATGTTTGTGGATGACATCGCCCAGAGGGAGCGTATAAATGGTGAAAAGGAGGGGGCCGAGGACAGAGCCCTGAGGGACGCCATGAGAAACTGTGCGGGGGTTTGAGGAAAAACCATTGGAAGATACAAAGTGTAAACCAGTCTCAGAGAGTGACGCACACATAGACACAGTGAGAGAGACACAAACATAGACAGAGAGAGAGACACGCACACACATGCATAGAGAGAGAGATGTTCAGAGAGAGAGAGAGAAACACACACAGTCAGCGAGAGACGTACACAGACACAGAGACAGACATACACATGCAGACATTCTCAGAGAGACACACACTGAAACACAGAGAGACAGACATCTATAGAAGAGACAATCACAACACACAGAGAAGAGAGAGAAACACTCACATAGAAATTCTCATAAAAACATAGCCACACACAGTCGGCTTTCTTGCTCCCCTTCCCCCAACCTCCCTACCCCGACCCCTCCCCTTGCCATCTTTCCCCTTTTCCCTTAATCCCACTCCCATGACTGTTTGTGGGACACTGCTGTGCGCAATTTGGCTGCCGCATTTCGCCCACAAATATACAGTCAATTTTCCTACTCTTCTTCATCCTGCCCCGACCCCTCCCCCACCCGCTCTTGTCCCTACCTAACTGTACAGCGCCTTGGGACGTCCTCTCAATGTGAAAGGCGCTATATAAATGTAAATTTTGATTGATTGATTGATTGATTGACACACACTCACTACAGACATTCACAAACCGACACTCACAGACACACTCACATAAAGACACTCAAACTCATAGAGATTCATACACTCACAGAGACACACTCAAATATACAGTGAGAGACACGCACACCGACACTCACAAACACAGAGCACACACACAGAGAGAGTGAGAGAGACACACACAGACAATCAGAGCAGCAGGGCCTCTGAGTGGAGTGAAGCCGTTTCCCGTTTGTTCCGCACCACGCATTCGGACCTGGAGTAGCCCAAACCACAGTGATAAACACAGACAGAGGCTCAGGGCCCTGAGCTCACTGTGTTTACAGGTTAGTAGTGATGTAGTGTGTGTAGTGGAGTGGGGTGTACATGTAGTGGAGGGAAATGTAGCAAGGGGTGTGTGGATGTGGCAGAGGTGGGTGTATAGCAGAAGGGTGTGTGTAGTGGAGAGTGAGTGGTGTGTAGTTGAGAGGTGTGGGTAACAGAGGGGTGGGTGTGTGTGTGTAAGCGAGGGTGTGTAGCAGGGGGAGGTGTGTGTAACCGGGGTGCGGGGTTGTAGTGGAGGGGGTGGTGTGTGACGAAGAAGGAGACGAGGAATGGAGGAAGGGAGGGTAGCGGAGTGTGTGTGTGTGGGTTGGAGGCGGGTACTGCCAAGGGGGTGTATGTAGCCACGACCTCATGCTTTGGGGAGAGAGCGGAGATGTGCACCACATCATCAGTGTTAGTTCAATTCCAACTCCCCAGGATTGACGGAGACTGCCTCTACCTTGTCAGAGTTGTGACCCCACTCCCCCATTTTAATGAACGCCTGAATAGTTTTAAAAAGACCTGTTGCAGTAACTTGGAACACTCGGTTTTCGCCATCTTGTCAAAAAACAATCGAGCAGCGATCAGGTCAACACCAGAGTTTCTCGGCCCAGTTTTAAAATGTTCATCGTTTCTGCCAAATAAAAATAAAGTGAAGCTTTATTAATCATTTCTTCTTTGTTATATAACAAACTTTTTAAAAAAAATACCATTGCCTGCATTCAAAACTTGTCTATTCCCAGGGTTTACGATAATAATCCTTGCATTTGATATAGCGCCTTATCAAGTCTTTGAGACGTCTCAAAGCCCTTTGGCATATACTGTTAAGTGTATTGGCTGCATATTTTGTGGGGTGAAACGTGGCAGCCAATTTATATAAATATATATAATACTTCACGTCAATGAAATAGGTAAGCTACAAATTTGAGGCAATACCCCTACAGCTCCAGCAGCCCCCGCCCATACCTTCTACTGTTGAAGAAATTTTCTTCTCTCTAGTCATGGCTCGCAGATCAGATTTCAGAATTTGTTCCTGTTTTCGAGGATATCCACTGCTCATTTACAATGATGTAAACATTCACACAGCAGCCAATGTTAATAGAATTTCATTTCAAATAAAACATACTCAGGGGAACCTGGTAATAACTCCCCTGATGGTCTTGCTTATAGTCTCAGCTTCCTTTGGCCCCTGGTTTCCAACATGAATAGCCGACACACCACTGATTCCAGCTCTTGTATGCTTCACAAATTAATAACAATAATCCTTGCATTGGTTTTTCATAATCAAATGACATTTCTTGCATATAGCACTTAGAGAAAGTGAAGTTAGTGGTAATCCCTGGGCATACAGGATGTCCAGTCTCGTAGCTTTATGGTTAGCGCACTGGCCTCACAAGCAAGAGGAACTGGGTTCGATTCCCAGCAGGGCGAAACATTGGAAAGTAAGTAGGAACCCGGTTGTTAGTCCATTGGCGGACTGCTTTTCCAGGAATAACAATCCCTTCAAATAAATAAATAATAATAATTTGGTCAATCCAGAACTGTTTGTGGGACACTGCTGTGCGCGATTGGCTGCCGTGTTTCGGCCACAAAATATACTACCAATTCACTTTACAGAATATTCTGTGAAACGCTTTAAGATGTCTCGAAGAAATGATAAGGCACTTTATCAAACGTAAGGATTATTATCTTATAAAGTGGATCAGCAGGAATTAGTCATTCACCTGTGCATTATATGGACGGTATTATAATGAGGTTAGCTGTGAACAGTTACAAAAGTTAGTAAAACTGGCACAGTAGTAATTGTATTTTTCATTTGAACCAAACAAACAAATCAGAAGATTACAGGGGAAATCCATCGACAAGGGTGCGATATATACATACATTATTAGGTTCTTACTCAATTACATTCAGGGTCTTGGCCTCAATGATTGTTCCTGTTAACCCGTTCCAGGCATGAATTACCCTCAATGTACGAAACACACCCAGTGCCCTGGCACGTCTTTCCGATGTGAAGGGCACTATAGAAGTGTCATTTATTGTTGTTGTCGATGATGGAGGTATTTGACCTAAAATTGCCCTCTTCAGTGCATTACCTGAAGGTGCTGTTCTACTTTCTCTATCATACTCAGCCATTTAAACATAAGGGTGTGGAACAGAGGACCGGGTGCATAGGAATCGGGCAGGGAATGAAAGCACTAACTCAATGGGCCTCCTTCTGTGCTGCCCTGTGAGCCACAGGGGAGTTTGGGGAGTACTGGCTGAAAGCGAGACCTCCGATGGTGGGGCGGAGGGTGTGAGGGATGAGGAGGCCGGTACCAATCGGTGACAGAGGCGCTGTATATATAAAAAACTGTAGAACGGTGAATTTTTGTAAGAAAACTTGGGATTGATTTAGCCAGAATGACTACAGTTAACGTATCCATCCCAAACTACCACCTACATTCTCACCCACACGTTCCCTACCTCTCTAGCCTCCTCTCTCTACAAAGCAGTACCTGCTGCCTTCGCTCTATTGGGTCCGGCCTCCTCCTTTTCCCCTGAATCCTCCGCTCCACCATTGGCGGCTGTGCTTTCAGCTACTCCACCCCCAAATATTGGAACTGCCTCCCTTAATTCCTTCGCCTCATCCCCTCCTTTCCCATCTCCGGTTGTACCTGAAGACCTTTCTCTTCGATCACACTTATAATCACCTTCCCCCTCCCACTCCCCCTGGCTCGACCTCAGGCTCCGGTATTGTGAAGCGCTGTGAGATGCCGTCCAGTGTGGAGCGCACTTTATAAATGCAAGTTGTTGTTGTCGTCCACAATGCAAATTGACCTTAAGGTTTTACAATTTCTAAACACCCGGGGCTCAAAGTTCTTAACATTTGTATAAAGTAATGTCAATGTGGTTCAACACACTTACTGATGATCAAGAAAACTTCCATTGAAGCAGGCAACTGAAGAGAAGATCATGTTCAATTCACTGTAAACAGAGCAGAGAAAAAATGACCTGGGTAACTGATTACATATAATATCAACACAGGTTGAATTCTACTCACAAGTCACCTACCAGTTGGCTCACTATCTACCATCGATGATCAGCACCTTGGGACGTCCTCCCGACGTGAAAGGCGCTCTATAAATGTAAATTGTTGTTGTTGTTGTTGACTGTTGGGCAACTATTTGAGCTAACTTCACCCCTTCCAACCAGATCTGAGGATAGTGGGTTACGTTGTAAGCCAACATGTAGTTCAAACAGATCTTCAAATCCCATCACAAAGTAAAATTGTCTTAATTTTGTTTTTATATATAAAAAAAACCTCCAGGAACATAAGGGACATAAACAGGAGAAACAGCTTTTACTCAAATCGTGGTAGACCCATATCATCCTGAATCTCTCTGTCTCGAAGGGTAATCTGATGCGGTGCCCAAATTAACATTCCACCTTAATTACTTGTGCCATGGAACATAGGAAATGCTGGAAGACCAAGGTCCATCCAGTTCGCCTTCCACCATTCTGGATTTGGCTCACAGCTGGCAACAACTTGCATTAACATAGCGCTTTTCACGCTGGACAGTGTCTCGGAGCTCTTAATTACCAACCTGTATTTCAGTGAGGTACCACAGTGCATTTGCAATGCTCAGTAGCGTCTCGGAGGTGAGCTGGCTGGTTCCTGGCTCGACTATGGGTACTCTCTCCTCGTCAGCCTCCCCAGCTTCTCCCTTCACAGGCTGCAGATCATTCAGAACTCTGCAGCTCATGTCCTCTCCCGTACCAGGCTTCGCGACCACATCACTCCCACCCTCGCCCGTCTCCACTGGTTCCCCATCACCCAGAGGATCGAATTCAAGATCCTTGTTCTCACTTTCAAGGCCATTCACGGCCTTGCCCCTGCCTATCTCTCTGACCTGCTGTCTCCCTATCAGCTGCCCGCACCCTCCGTTCAGCAGACTCAGGCCTGCTCCGCGTCCACCGCCCTAACCGCCCAACCATCAGCGACCGAGCTTTCAGCCTCTCTGCTCCCACACTGTGGAATCCATCTCGCAGCCCCTCCACCTCGCTTCCTCCCTTTCCTCCTTCAAGGCCGGTCACAAGACCTTCCTTTTCGACCACGCCTTTGGCTGCCCCACTAACTCTTCCCCCTCTCCCACTCTCCTTCCCCTTGCCCCTACCCCGACCTGCCCCCCCCCCCCCCCACCCCCACTCGGGTCCCAACCTGACTGTTCAGCGCTTTGGGACGTCCTCTCAACATGAAAGGCGCTATATAAGTGGAATTTTGTTGTTGTTTTGTTATTGTTGTTCCTGCGCTGAAAGTAAAATATGGCCGACCTCTGGGACATGGACTCACCACAATGTCAATTGCTGTTTGACGCACTCCCAAGGCTAGGAAACTGTGTTGGCAACAACCTAATGACCCGGTTATCAGCAATTTTAGTGTAAGCAGCCGTCGCGTGTGAAGTGGAGCAGACCCGCTGCGAGTGTAACTGCCATGAAAGTTGAAGCACCTTTTAATTATGTTTTCATCCTCTCATTAATACAAGAGGCAGTCACGAACAGCGGGCGCCTGCAAGACCACTTTCCAGCAGCAAATTAAATTAATTGTTTAAGACCACAAACCAAAACGGCAATGGCTCAAACCAAATTTAGAACTAAATCTGGAATTCAACTTACGATTACAACCTTGAAATAACTCAATTGAACAAGCCATGTTTAGAAATTAATGTGAGATGGATCCAAAGTTCCACTTTGCCCAACCTGTTGTGGTAAAACTTCAGCCCAGCAAGAGATTAGTATCAACAGGGGAAGTCAAGGGTGACCTTGTGAAGTCCTGTAGCTCAGTGGTTAGAGCATTCGCCTTACAAGCGAGAGACCTAGGTTCAATTCCTGGCAGGTCAGGGCAAAACCTTGGGCAAGTTTCCTTACTCCACTTACCTAATAATTTCCCCCCCCCAAAAAAAATAATAATTTGGTCACACAATTCACGACTGTTTGTGGGACACTGTTGTGTACAAAATGGCTGCCCATTTCGCCCACAAATATAGTCAATTATTTGCCAGTACCTGTGAAGTGGTTTGAGACATCTTGAAGACGTGAAAAGCACTATATCAAATGCAAGGATTATTATTATTATTAACACACAGACTGACAGTGATATTTGAAAAGCTGACTGCAGGAGTACAAAATAAGTCACCCGGTGTCCTCTCGGAATACTTTGACGAGGGGAGTATTACAGAACAAGTCATAACTAAACTGAAAATAATTAAATCCAATTTATCTGTCAGCGTGGATTGTAGAGATAATAAACCTACGCAAATGTGTTGTTTCCTCCCACATGCAACGTCCACTTGACGCTGTTATTGTTAATTGTTCTGACACATCCTGAAGGATCCACACTCCGAAAGTCATCCGGCAGTTCTGAATTCTTTAATGCAATAAAAAATGTATAAAGGCACAGCAATCTCAAGCCGCAAGGTGAAAGGAGGAGGCGTTAGCTCACTACACTTGCCCTTCTCGAACCCAACCACTAACTAGGACTAAATATTTGGGGAAAACGGACACAAAATTCATTACAAGTTAATTATTTTCAGAATGAGAGAGCAAAAGACCAACAGATAAAGATTTGGATCAATATCATATTTGCCATAGTTCCCTTTATTCACGAGGAACTTTTGAAATGAATTGATTCAACCCATTGGTGCAAGATAGATTTGGATGTAGTTGGATTTTTCTTTGATGGGAGGGAGGTGCTACGAACGCATGCAGAAAGCCATGCTTACGAGTCTCCAAACTTGATAGGGCTCCATGTATGCCATCTACACATGAAAAGTTCCCTGTGGCTGGAAAGGAAAGTGTAATCTCTCCCCAAGGACAAACCCCGGTTACCTAATTCCAGACAGTATTAAATATGCAGGTTACTAAGAGTCCAGGTTTGGGAACCCCACAGTGTGGGTATTGTTAAGAATTTAACCAGTGGCATCAAGAGCACTGATTGTTAACAGGATCTCCCCCATGGTGGCTGAAACTGTAACCCCAACGGATAAACATACTGTTCTAATTTTCATGCGCAGGTATAGAAATATCTCTGAGACAGTCTTACTGTTAATTTTCTCTGTTACATCTTACCTTGTAGTGAAAGCAAAATGCAAAGTTCTGATCTCCTCCACTACAGATATGTTTCAGCACACAATATTTCGATTGGTCTATCAACAAAACAGAGCAGGTCTTACAGCACAAGCTTGCATTTACTGAATTTACTGAATAATGCAGTTACTGAATGTAAACCTTAAACAAAAATAAATAAATTGGTCACTTCAATCCATGACTGTTTGTGGGATACTGCTCTGTGCAATTGGCTGCCAGGTTTTGCCCACAAATATACAGTCACTTCACTTTACAATATAGTCTGAAGCACTTTGGGAATGTCTCAAAAATTTGATAAGGCGCAACATTAAATGCAAAGATTATTATTAATATAATGATTATTCATACCATTTCCACACACAATATGTTTTGTAAACCACTCTATTGTAGCACAAGGTTCTGCAGCACATTGTAAGTCAGGAGGATGGAGTGGGAATAGAGGGAGGGAGGGAGGGAGGGAGGGAGGGAGGAGCATTTATTTTCAGGAAAACTACTATGTGTTTAGGTGCACAATTTTTCTGAAATGCTGAATTTAATATGAATCCCAAAACAAAGTACTGTCTGCCACACCTCATTTCTGAACATGTAGAGGAATTGCAGTCAAACTGAACGTTGTTCGAGAAATTAAGAGCAGAACTTGATAGCAATATCCCCATTCAAAGCCAGCTGAATATGTCTGTTTAAACCTACCAGCATTCAGAGGTAGCTTCTGTTTGCAAGGGACCCAGTTCCCAGATATTTTGTATGGGACTTGAGCATTGAATGTATAGCCAGTTCCCAGCTGCCCTCTGTTTCCACGTCCAAATGCATAGATTAGTCCAGAAGAAGGAACGAAAGCGAGTGTGTGTTGCCTGAGATGAGGAGAGGCATATCAATATCACAAAAATCACATGGGCGCATGCACAAGAGAGTAAAGGTTATCAGTGTAAGAAAGCATGTACCGTTTCACTCATCCATTCCGCTTGTTGTACAGTTCACTACCTATATAAAACTAACCAATCATGGATTTCACCCCAGCCATCAACTGCTGGGGAAAACCTTGCCACTGAACTCAGTCACTTAAGCAAAAACTGCCCAAATCATCTTCAATTCCTGCATCATCCTTGCACATGCAACATTTCTTTATCCCAAGGGATGCTCGATAAGACTTCCTACACACTCAACAACCTTAAAATGTAATAGCAAGTCAATGCCAGCAGATGGCACTAGAGGAACACCTTTAAACATAATCGACAACATCGGCAGCTTGCCTTCAAAGGTAGAATCATTTATTCTTCATCATCGTAATAATAATAATTCTTCCATTTGATTTAGCACCTGATCAAGTCTTTGCGACGTCTCAAAGCATTTCACAGAAGATGCTGTAAAGTGAAATTGCTATATTTTGTGAGAGAAATGCAGCAGCCAATTGCGCACAGCAGTGTCCCACAAATAGTCGGGAATTGATTGACCAATTTTTTTTTGAAGGAGTGGTTACCCCCGGAAAAGCATTCCGCCAATCAACTAACAATTGGGTTCCTACTCAAAAAATAGCAAACCTTACTTTAGCTGGCTATAAATATATACGCAGATGTACCTTTCGTTTCGCCCACAAATATACAGTCAATTCACTTAACAGTATATTCTGTGAAGCGCTTTGAGATGTCTAGAAGATGTGTAAAGCGCTATATCAAACACAAGGATTATTTATTATTACCTGCCACAGCTTATCTGGGAGACTTCAGTGCCCATCAGTTCCTGCACTCTGCGGGGGTTGATTTCATTGTTCATGAAGTTGTGGCCCAGCTGCCCACAAAGTCCAGATCCAAACGTAAAAACGCCTCCGCTCTAAGGAAAGATGTTAAACAACATAATTTAGCCTTATGTTTCCTACAAGAATTTTCATAGCTCTGCTGCTAAAAATTGAGTTACCGGGTGGTGGTGGGGGGTGGGGGAGGGGAGGGGGTAGGAGAGGCATGAAGCAAACCAGTTAATAGAAGCCATAAACATTGGAGTGGAACAGCCAAAGTAATGGAGGTTTTGATAGCAAGAGGGAATTTTGAGTTGCTCTGCTGGAGGTAGGGAGCCAGTACAGCCTGTGAGATGGAGGTGATTGGGCTCACGGAAACCAGAGTGGGAAAAAATGCGAGTTCTGAAAGCAGAGGATGGATTTGGGGAGCAGAGGAAGAGTCAAGGCTAGCGATTACAAAGGCACGGACAAGGGTGTTAGCAGCGTTGGGGATGAGGTAATGGAGGAGATGAGCAACACCGTGCAATGGAATAAAGTGGACTTGGTCAAAGTCTGGATGAAAGGCTTAAAGGAGAGCTGGAAGTCAAACTAAACAATAAGATTCCACCCAAGTTCTGTGAGCTGGATTAGCAACAATAGATATTGATATTGTCAATGCCTAGGATACGGAGACAGCTAAACAAAAGAGCCCTGGTACATCAATATTTAAGAAATTAAGGCTTATCAGCAGATTGATGTCTTGATGACTAGACTAGTATTAATGATAATATCTAATATTTTATAGAAAACATTTGTTTTGATGCAATTTCCCCTAAAGCAATTGGAAAACACCTCTGTGAAGGGAATAGCTCAATCTAGGGTTTTTTAAAAAAAAGAAAATATGAATCAGAACCAATTTTGTAACTGATCCATACTTCAATCTCGAAATGTAATGCTGTATAGAAAAATTGAGTTCTCTTTACGTGTGCTAGTAATAATAATCCTTGCATTTGATATAGCATTATATCACCTCTTCAAAATGTCTCAATGCGCTTCATAGAATATGCTGTAAAGTGAATTGACTGTATATTTTGTGGGCGAAACGCGGCAGCCAATTGCACACAGTAGTGTCCCACAAACAGTCATGGATTGGGTGATTAATTATTATTGTGTTTGAAGGAATTATTAACCCCAGAAAAGCGATCTGCCAATTGGCTAACAACCAGGTTCCAAATTACTGCTGGGTGTAAACAGAGGACTGTGGGGTAAGGAAATCTGCCCAACATTTTGCCAAGGAGGGAATCAAACCCAGGTCTCTAGTCTGAGTCACGTGTCTCCACAATGAAGCAGGCTGGTGATCTTGGGATGTACCAACAACACATGGATCATACTGACAGTAAAGATAAGTTTCATGCCAACTTATCAACCATCAACACTTTGCGTACAAGGCAAACCCACACATTTACAGTTCACACAACAAAGTTGCTTGGAGGTGCTATTGACCTCTACATCTCACTCAAAAAAAAACCTGAATATTTTACGGTTACCTTTGTCAGAGCGGCTGTATGCTCTTCCCCACAACTAATATGAACAATCTTTTGGCTCCTCAGGAACTTCACGTGAAATGGAACATCTCGATCTAGAATGAAAAGAAATGATCGTTTTAAAGAGGAGTGAGATATAATTTGCTGTAGTTGTACCTGGCTTATGCATTTCACCCAAATATGCTCTCTTTCCCCACCACTCTCCACCCCCACTATCTTCCTTTTTAAAAAAAATTACATGATCCTGGAATGGTTTAAAAAAAGTGATCTGATTTACAGAATGCAAACAAACATTTTTTTTTTGGGGGGAGGGGGGGGGGAGAGGTAGTGGGGGTTACCCAAGTGTCTAACATTTGCATAAACCCATCACAAATGCTTAAGAGTATCCAAACCAAAGTTGTATTTCCATGCAACCCACCTACACAAGTGATAGTTTATTGGAATGGAATGTGCACTCACTCTCCCTGGAGGGATGTATCCTGCTTACCTAATTCCGGCAAGTATTAGGAACAGGTTGACAAGAGCCAGCTAACCAGATAAAACCACATAACGGGTAACTGATTGTGAATCTGACATTCATGAGCAATGCACAGTATTGGGAAACAGAAACAAGATTATCCAATGTACAAGAAATCCGATTCTGATCTTCAATTATTATAATAATAATAATCCTTGCATTTGATATTGTGCTTTTTCACATCTTATCGATGTCTCAAAGCGCTTCACAGAGTACCGGTATACTATAAAGTGAACTGACTGTATATTTGTGGGCCACATATGACAGCCAATTGCGCACAGCAGTGTCCCATAAACAGTCGTGGATTGAAATGACCAATTTTTATTATTGTGGGTGTCTTTGGAATTATTATTATTACGAATATCTGGAAGTACACTACTTCTAAATAGTGCAGGAAATAATTCTGCAGTTGGTCGTATGTGTTTCAAGTTCAAAAACAAGTTCAGATTTCACCTTGGTCTACAAAATGATAGTGTCGGGCAAAAACCTGTGATCTATCATGCTGATCATCATCAGGAATAGCAGTAAACACTTTCACATGACATGCTGTTTTTAAACTGTAGATTTCTCGGTCCAAGGTGAGTACATTACTGCTAGGCTTACAGAAGTTGTTTTGCATCATACCATGATGTGTGCCAAATAGTAAAAATAATCCTTGAATTTGATATAGCGCTTTTCACGTCTTCTAGACATCTCAAAGGGCTTCACAAAACATTCAGTAAAGTTAATTGACTGTATATTTGTGGGCGAAACGTGCAGCCAATTGTGAACAGCAGTGTACCATAAACAGTTATGGATTGAATTGACCAATTTATTATTGCTTTTCCCCCATTCAGCTCAATAGTTTAAGAGCATCTCTGACTGCATGGAATTATTCCCAACTCACCAGAAACAAGGATCAGAAAATCAAGCTGTTCTTGAGTTGCACTTAAACTTGTCAACTCCAGTCTAGTCCCTTCCTGGAAGGGACTACAGTCTAGTCCCTTCCTGTAAATTTCTCTTACCTTTCTCGTCACTCAGCCCCAGTTGTCCACAGTGGTTTCTTCCCCAGCTGAATACAGCCCCCGAAAGAGACAGAGCAAAGCTGTGGGCACCTCCGGCTGTAATCTGCGCTAACGGGATCCCAACTAGAGTCTTCAAACACTGGGGGTTGTACTGTGAGGACACACCTTTTCCAAGCCCCAGCTGCCCGTGAGTGTTCTGTCCCCAAGCAAACAGTTGCCCATCTGAGAAAACAGGAATCAGATTTATCCCCCTTTGTGCCATCTATAATCCACATGGCAATCCAACAAACCCGAATGCTAAGAACAGGCGTTATGTTGAAATCTTGCTTCTTCTAAATTAGTTTAGCATCTCATGAGCAACATGATGGCTGCTCCAAAACACCTTGCAACAGAGACCTTGCACAGTAGTGCCCAGTGAATTTGAGTAGTCCAAATTGAGTATATTGGTGGTGGAGCTGACTGTACAGGCTCCTTTTCTGTATGCTGGTGTCTGACACATCCTGAATTGTAGCGTGAAACAACCTTTATAAAAATACATGCTTTAGTCTGAGATAAATTTGGGGGCGTTTTTAAAGCTCTGACCAGAGCTATTGCTAGAGAATAATGTGACGGCAAAAGGCATCTGATGAAAAATCTGTTAAATATATAAATTAAGAAGAACAACAACATTACATTTGTATAATATGAGAAGTACAGACATATCACAGTTGGCACAATACAATACAGCAAAATAGAATGGGGGGGGTGGGAGAAAGAGGAAAGGATAATAATTACAGTACTACTACTAATAATAATAATCCTTGCAGTTGATATAGTGCTTTTAACATCTTCTAGACGTCTCAAAGCCCTTCACAGAATATACTGTAAAGTGAATTGACTGTATATTTGTGGGCGAAACGCGACCGCCAATTGTGTACAGCAGTGCCTCACAAACAGCCGTGAATTGAAATGACCAATTTATTATTGTTTTCTTGAGGGATTATTATTGCTGATATTCCACTATGCCAGTATCAGTCATTCAGTTCAATTGTCAGATCACTGCATCAAAATTCACATTCTGCTCCACATCCACACTCGTCTAAATTCTAATTCCCACAGCAAACCCTAACCACACACCGCTTCTGGGAGTCACACACTCATGTATCATTTGGATAGATTGTATGAAGTGGGCAGGGCAACATAGAGTGGTTTTAATGAAAGCTTTCCACCAGGAAGCAAGCCATTAACACTTTGGGTGTGAGTGGGTTGGCTGTGTGTTTCATTTTACAGGAGGTGGGGTAGGAGGAGATAAGTCTTGTAAAAGATATCTGTAGATAATCTATGCTCTATATAGATCTATAATCTATGATAATCTATCATCTGTAGATAATCAACTAACACTAAAGAGTTTCAGGTGCTCGGTGTAAACCGTGTCCAAACACACAGGCAGAGTTGCCTTAAGAATCTAATTGACTATCAGTGGAAATGTATTCATTATGCAATGGAACAAGCGATCCTTTTCATCAGTTGTTAATTACATCAGGAGAGCAACCGTAATTCCCTCTGTAACAACAACAAATTGGAAAGTACTTTCTCTGTGGGAGGGCACCGCGACCGTACGCACATGATTCACGTGTGGTGTAATAATAATAATCGTTGAATTTGATATAGCGCTTCACAGAATATACTGTAAAGTGAATTGACTATATTTGTGGGCAGCAGCCAAATGTACACAGCAGTGTCCCAGTCGTGGATTGAAACAACCAATTTTTATTATTGCGGTATTTTTGGAGGGATTATTATCAGACGTGTGGAGTAAGGAAACTTGCCCAAGGTTTCGCCCTGACCTGCCTGGATTCGAACACAGGTCTCACGTGTATAATTAAGACTCCATGTGGGCAATGAGAGTTTACTGTGTCCGTGGAGTAGGAGAATGCTCTGGACGCTGCAGTACCTTTGGTGAGAGCCATGCAGTGCCAGCTTCCACAGGTGACTTGTATAACCTCATGTCCAGTCAATGACTTTACTAACCTAAAAGAAGGGGGGGAAAGAAAACACACACGTGGTTAAGGAAATAAACAAGCACATCTCGCAAAGGGGGGAGGAAGAGCAAAAACTTTCCAAATATCTAACTCAACATTCCCAGCTTCCAAACCTCTTAGCTGGAGAAAGGTGCCTGCTGCTGAACAAGACTGAGTGTGTTTGTGTAGAGTGCCAGGAAGGGACTATAATTTAAATGCTAAGAAAATAATCTGTGCAGAAAATGAAAAGGACGTGGACCTGCAGTTTTGTACACCACAATATACAGTAAAAGCCCGTTTATCCGGCACTTTCGGACCTGGCCAATGCGGGTTAAACTGCATGCCAGATATTCAGCTGAAAATGAACGAAAAACGAAGCAAATTTCAATGCATTTTTCCGGATAAATTCCGGTTAATCGAATGCGGACTTTTTTTTGCGATGCCGGTTAAACGGAAGTTGTGGTTGATCGGGTGCCAGATAAACGGGCTTTTATTGTAAAAAGAATATTGCTGTGAATGAAAGAATACATAGAAGGGCAACCAGAATATAATAAAATAACAATAATGGACTTCTAGACCAGTGGTTCTTAAGCTTTATCAGTAATATACCCCTTGTAAATTTTCAACATTATCATGTACCCACTCAACCACATACACACACACACCACCACCTTCATTCCACTTGCATTTTATGACCAAGCTTTTCTTTCTATCACAATAACTAGCACATACAAAACGAGGGGAATAACAATTAAATATACAATTTGGAAGGCGATAAAACGCTAAATAGTAGAGCTAAATAAATCAATGTACTGCCACCTGTACCCCGTGGAAGTAATTTTGTAACCCCTGGGATACATGTACCCCTGGTTGAGAACCGCTGTTCTAGATGTCTCAAAGCGCTTCACAGAATATACTGTAAAGTGAATTGACTGTATATTTGTGGGCGAAATGCTGCAGCAATTGCACACAGAAGTGTCCCGCAAACAGTCATGGATTGAAATGACCAATTTATTATTGTTTGGTTTTGAGGGATTATTATTAGGCGTGTGGAGTAAGGTAACTTGCCCAAGGTTTCACCCTGCCTCTCCCCTCTACCCCCAAACCTACCACCATCTTCTACCGCCCATGGAAGAAGATCCCCCCACAAACTCTCTCCTCTGCCTTGGAGTCCTCCGAATTCCACTCCCTCTGGCCCACCTCGTGCACTGACCCATCCTCCGCACTCACTCTATTTAACAACACCCTCTCCACCACATTCAATACTCTTGCTCCCCTCACTTCCCGAACTGCCTCCTACTCCCAAATCGCACCCTGGATCACCACACACCTCCGTTCCCACAAGGGCCAGGTGCTGGCCGCTGAACACACCTGGCTCTAATCCGGCCTAACATCCACCGGCACATCTGGCTGGACCTCACATCATCTTAATGCTCCACCTAATCCTCCGCCAAATCATCCTTCTACTCCAAGATAATCCTGGAGGCAAAGGACAACCCCCGGCTTCTCTTCTCCACCACCAACCAGCTCCTCTGTCCTCCCCGCCTCACAGATCCTCTCCTTGAACTCCCGCTGCGAGGAGATGTTGGATTTCCTCGACACCAAAATCGAGTGAATCTGCTCTGCGGTCACTGTCCCTCCAACTTACACCCCCTTCCCACCTCCCTCCCCACACCCCATCTCCTACCCACCCCTCCTTCCACACCTTCAATCCCATCTCCCCATCCTCTGTCATCAAGACCATCTGCTCCATAAAGCTCACCACCTGCTCCCTAGATCCCATCCCCACCCTGTTCCTCACCACCCAGCTCCACCTTCTAACCCACTAACTGCCGACACCATTAACCTGTACCTTTCATCTGGGACCATTCCCACTCCCTTCAAAACCGCCACCATCACCCACATCCTAAAAAAGCCTTCCCTCGATGCATCGCAGCTATCAAGCTACCAGCCCATCTCCAACCTCCTCTTCCTTTCCAAGGTCCTCAAAAGAGTGACTGCCTCCCAGCTCCGCTCTTTCCTCACAAATCATTCACTCCTCGAACCCCTCCAATCAGGTTTCCACGCCTCCCACAGCATGGAAACTGCTCTGCTCAAGGTCACAAACGATATCCTGACCATCTGTGACAGGGCTCCCTCTGTCTCCTCATTCTCCTTGACCTATCCGCCGCCTTTGATACCATTGATCACTCAATCGTCCTCCATCGCCTCTCCTCCGTCCTCAACCTTCAAGGCTCTGTCCTTGACTGGTTCCAGTCATATCTCTCCCACCGCCTTCACTTCATTTTCTCCAACGGTTTTTCCTTCAGCCCTCGCAGTCACATGTGGCATTCCTCAGGGATCTGTCCTTGACCCCCTATATACGGCTCCCACTGGGTGTCATCATCCACAGACATGGGGTAAACTTTCACATGTATGCGGATGACACTCAACTCTACCTCTCCGCGTCCACCCTCGACTCCAGGACTACTGGCATTCTGACTGCATGTCTGTCCGACATTGAGTTCTGGACGAGGGCCAATTTCCCCCAGCTCAATGTCAACAAGATGGAGGCCCTCCTGATTGGCTCACGTCACCTCCGCACCTCAGGCGCTAACAAAATCAGCATCCGAGGCTGCTCTCTCCACCTCTCAAAACCAATCAGGAATCTGACCCCAAACTGTCCTTCCTCCCTTACATCCACTCCATGACCGGTACAGCCTTCCACCACATCCGCAATATTACCAGACTCCGCCACTACCTCACTCTCCATGCCGCCAAAACTCTCATCCACGCCTTTATAACTTCCAGGTTTGACTATGGGAACTCTCGTCATCCTTCCTAGGTCCTCCCTTCACAGGCTGCAGATCATTCAGAACTCTGCAGCTTGTGTACCTTCCTGCACCAGGCTCCATGACCACATCACTCCCACCCTCGCCTGTCTCCACTGGCTCCCCATCACCCAGAGGATTGAATTCAAGATCCTCGTCCTCACTTTCAAGACTATTCACGGCCTTGCCCCGGCGTATCTCTCTGACCTGCTGTCTCCCTATCAGCCCGCCCGTCCCCTCCGTTCAGCAAACTCTGGCCTGCTCCTCGTCCACTACCCTAGTCATCCAACCATCGGTGGCCGGGCTTTCTGCCTCTCTGCTCCCACATTATGGAACCCCATCCCGTAGTCCCTCCTTGCTTCCTCCCTTTTCTCCTTCAAAGCTGGTCTCAAGACCTTCCTCTATGACTTAACTCATCCCTCTCCCCTACTCTCCTTTCCCTTCCGCCTACCCTGACCCTGGCCCCCATTGCTCGGGTCCCGAACTAACTGTTCAGCGCCTTGGTACATCTTCCTGACGTGAAAGGCACTATACAAGTGTAATTTGTTGTTGTTGTTGTTGCCTGGAATTGAAACCCAAGTCTCTCACTTGTAAGGCGAGTGCTCTAACCACTGAGCTACAGGACTCCAAAAGATTGAAGTGATGGAGAGACTGGACTATCAGCAGCGATTAGACAAGCTGGGCAGGAGAAGAGAAGATTGAGGTGTGGTATGATTATAGTCTTTAAGATTCTGAAGGGAATAGATCCCTTATCAACCTCCCTCCGCTCAGCAGACTCCAGCCTGTTCCACACACACCCCACCTGGCTCGCCCCACCATCGGCAGTCAGGCCTTGTAATGTATTGTATTGTCTAATGTAGACCGTGATAAGCTGTTTTATCTTGTACTGAGCAGTAGAACATGAGGCCATGGTCTGCGATCGAAGGGAGGTAAATACTTAACAAATCTGCAGAAACATTACTTCAGTGAATGAGTGATAAACTTATGGAACAGGAACCCTAGGGAGACAGTGAAAGCAAAACATGTTGTTTATTTCAAGAACAAATTAGATAGATTTCTGCTTGAAAATAATATCTTGGGATACGATGTATAGTTTGGGACATGACATGTCAAGCGACAGCCAGGCTGGTGGAAGGCGAACTCGATGGGTCTAGGTCTTCTTTTGGCTAGCAAATCCTTATGCTCTTATGCTCCCATTTAGCATGCAGATACTGAGTGAACAGTGGGTGCATGGAGAGCAGTTGAGATTGGGTAAAAGACTGCAATGCATCATTTAAATGTTCAATACTGATTACCCATCCAGTCTCATGCCTTTGCAATGATCCACATCATATCCTGAGAAGGTCTTTGGGATGTTGTCCCTCATGCCCGACATAAGGTTAATCGTTATTATTAATAAATACCTTTAGGAACAACAACATTACAAGTGTCTAGCGCCTTTCACGTTGGGAGGTAAAGATGCCTTTGGAAATCTTATATAGTGGAATCTTCAAGAATGTGACCAGATCTGCAAATGTGCAATTGTGAAAACCTGTGTAAGCTTCCACTAAAGAAGTATTAATCCAAAACATCTATAAACAAACCAAAAAATAATCCTTCCCATTTGAAGGCCGGCTGACTGTGAAGCCCATTTAGTACCTTGGTTTTCTGACTGTTTCTTCCAAAGAATCAATTCCCAGCTGTCCATCTTTTCCCGCTCCCCATGCAAAGATCTGGCCATGGTCGTTGACTGCCAGAGTATGGGACTCACCACAAGCCGTATGTTTGATGGTCTGTGTGTCCAGTGCTCTCACTTGTTCTAATGAGCATAAAGATACATGGACTGTCAAGTGTTAACATTATGTAGAATTAAACCTCAAACATGCTTGGCTGAAAGAATGACTTTAAAACAGGGACAGAACCACAATCGGCCTGAAATGAATTTGTGAACAGTGCCTGTAATTGCTTAATGATCAATAACCAGACTGATTGATCCATTGCTGTAATATAAAAAATTATTACATTGGGGATCAGCTTGGCTCAGTGGTTGCTCTTGTCTCCAAGTCAGAAGTTTGTAGGTCCAAATCCCACGTCGAGACTTGAACTCACATAGCTCTAGCTGACACTCATGGAGTGCTGGGAAGTGGATTGTATTGACATTTTTGCTTGCCTCAATTAGAACCCAGAGTAGTTTCTGTTAGACAACTGTCTGAGATAACATTGCCCAGCCAGCTAGCCAGAGATGTGATGTGTGTCTTGTGGACGGGAGTGGCAGACAGTCTGTGCGCAGGAAAGTCCCACAACCATCTTTCCCGCACTCCATTCATGTAGTAAATTACCAGTGTGATTTGGGGGAAATCTCAGCCAGGGCACCAGAAGGGACTTACTCTAGGAGTGCTGCCATGGGATGTTTGGCATGCACCTGGAAGGGCGGGCAGGCGGAAACCCTGGTTTGACAACTCATCGAGGAGACAGCATTGCCAGTAGTGCAACACATAATAATTGTGCGCAAGTTACAATTATAACACTATAATCTGAAAATGGGATTCAGGGAACACCATATTGTGCAAGAGTGAAGTTCAAGCAGTTTGTCAATCATCTATATCCTAAAATGACATGAGATTTGAGATCACGCCATTCTACTTGTTTCAGAACAATACTTTAGCAGGAGTTGAGGACACTCATTCTCAGCCTTGTAGCAAGCATGGGGTTGAGCCCCATAGGAAGAAGCCAAGAAGGCCAGGATTGTAGTCCTGAATTGGGGAAAGAAACTGAGAGAATGTGTTGTGAGATAAGTGGAGGTAATTTGATACCCAGTGACAGTCGGATAAAGGGCTGTGAAAAAAATCACTAAGAAGTATTTCTTTACAGAGGATAATTAACAGCTAGAAAGGTTACCAGGAAGGAAAGCAGAGTTTAGGATTCTGGACTCAATTAAGCAACAGCTTGTTGAAATGCAATAGGTTATTCTGGAAGGATGCGATCCAATGGGCTAAAGAACCTCCTTGAATATATAACTTCAGCCAAAAAAATCTGATTTATTTTAAAATGGACATAATCCTCTTGGCCAGCAGATTTATCGCAATTTCAAACAAAAGAAGCAACATTAACATTTCACTGCAATCCATTAATGCTGTTTGTCTGAGGAGCAATCAATTCTGGAATCACAATGCAGATGTAATAACTAAACAAAACACTGCAGTAATCCAGCACAGCAATCGTTCATTCTGCACAGATACTGAGAGGGAAAGTCACCTAGAGATTACACTCAAGGAACAAAAGGTTATATTTTCAATCCACAAGCACTCACCCCTAGTTCTTGCACAAAGGTTTTATTGTTCAGCACCATAGGTCTTCACCTCAGTGTGAAAAACACAATAGAAATAGAAATTTGTAATGTTGCCCTGTGATGGAAATGTTTGAGCAAGACGGAATGTCTCCTCGACCAATCCATGGTTTTTTTCTGATACGTAGGGTTGAAAATTGCTGAACATTTACAAGAACTGAGATTTTGCCAGCAGATAGATGTGGATATCCTTATGATTGATTTCCTGGTTTACTTACTAATATGCTAGAGATGAAAAATGTGACTATAAATATATATATCTATATATATATATAGTGCACACTCTGGTCATGCACACTCTGGTCATGTGTGCATGAAGTGTCTGGATGATGGAAACTTTGCGAACGGGAAATTCACGACTTCGCCCACTAGTGAGTGACCCATGGCGTGAGTTGACTCACGCCATCTGTTTGCCAGACCCTTGGCCTAACCTGAGCTTCTGCAACAAATTCTTGGTAAGTTCAGGAAATGTATGCCTATAGCTTCAATCTGCGTTCTTTCGGAAAATGTGTCCCTCGATAGCAGCAACCAGACCTCAGCAATTCTCCAACCAATTCGCAAATGGCCCACAATTTTTGCCAAATAGTTCTGCAATTTTCTACTGACTCAAGCTCATGAGGAATACGAGCCTGCTATAGGCCTGTTGGGCTAAATAGCCGGATTCTGTGCCTTCAATCTATGGAAACTGTGGGATTCAACAGTACCACTTGTGTCTTGCTGGTACAGGACCAAGAGCAATATACAGTAAAAACCGGCACCCAATCAACTGTAACTTCCATATAACCGGCACATCAAAAAAAAGTCCACATTCGATTAACTGGAAAAATGCTTTTTTTTTTGAGTTTTCGGCCAAAAATCCAGCACGCACTTTAACCAGCATTGGCCAGGTCCCGAAAGTGCCGAATAAACGGCCTTTTACCGTTTTGCAATGCCCCAAGTGTAAATTGTGAATTCCTGAATACATGTAATAGCCGAACAAACTCTACTTGGCCACCAAGATCCATTTTTATTTCCATAAACAGATTGTTACCAAGTCTCATAGACCACGGCAGTACAGGTACCCCGCCCCAACCACGCCCTCAACAACTGCGAAACTCACGCATCCACGGTTTGCTAAATGCAACAACTCTCGCTAACCACGCAATAGTTATTGATTAACCCTTTGCTTATCCACGGGTTTTAACATTAACACTAGCGTTTGGCGCTAGGACTCAGTTGCATCAACCAGCTTCATGCTAATGTCTGGTGCTAGAACCCAGTTACGATGTAGCAATCAACCAGCGAGATGTCATTTTTCTCTTAGGATTAAGATAAATTTCCATTGATTTCTCTCTCTCGCTCTGTGTCTGTGTCTCTCTGTGTCTGCAGATCATGACAGCCAATGCTCCCAAACATGTCACCCACCACACCACCTTCTCCGTTGATTTCTCTCACCTCTGTGTCACCCACCACACTATCTTCTCCATTGATTTCTCTCTCCCTCTGTGTGTCTGTGTGTAGATCAGTCAGTCAGACAGCCTCACAGATTGCTGCAGATCCTGGCAGCCAATGCGCCCAAACTTACTCACCCTATCCCCATGTATGTTATAACTTTGTATGTGTTTTTTTGTGTTTAGTTCTACAAAACGTGAACTTACTCCCAGTATCCCTATGTTTCGCATAGGGCTCTGCATTTTCCAACCGTGAAAAAGCAAACGTACTCCCCCTATCCGCATGTTTCCCATAGGGACCTGTACTTTCCAACCGCAGTTTTACTAACCACAGAGGTTTTCAGGAACGTATCCCCCGCGGTTGGGGAGGTGTACCTATACTGACAAAGATGTCTTGTTGACTACTTAAAGAACCGATCCTCCAGATTCAGGACAACAGCCAAGAATAATGAAAATAATAGTAATCCTTGTATTTGATATAGTGCTTTTCACATTTTCTAGATGTTTCAAAGTGCTTCACAGAATTTACAGTAAAGTGAATTGACTGTATATTTGTGGGCGAAACGTAGCAGCCAATTGCGCATAGCAGTGTCCCACAAACAGTCGTGGATTGAAATGACCAATTTATTATTTTATTTTTTTCGAGAGATTATTTTATACTGTAGGTACAGAGTAAGGAAACTGTCCCAAGTTTTGCCCTGCCTAGAATTGAACACAGGTCTCTTGCTTGCAAAGAGTGCTCCAATCACTGAGCTACAGGACTCCACTGTAGGAATCCACTATAGTGTAGAAATGAATACACATAGAAGCCTAAGCCAGTCTCAAAATCCAAGACTTCACTTCCAAATGCCACACAGTGACATTGAACCCAAACATATAGTTACCATAACTAGCTCAGGCATCATTGTTGAGCGAATTATTTAATTGTCTTGGGGAACTCCAAATTATTTCACTTATAAAACACACCTGAAAAAATGTAGGTACAGTATTCATTTGATTACGCCATCTCCACTGGAAAAATGTTTCAGATGTTACTTGAAACGGCAAAGCATTGATAGGATCACTAAAAATCCTTCAATGCACGGGGTGCTTTTTAAATTATATTAATTTCATGGCAATAAGTTTTCAACCGACGATTTTTGTTAATGACTTTGAAAACTGCATTTCAGTACTTTACTTGGAGAGTAAAACATTGCTTCTGTGGGCAAACTTTATTTTTGAAAATACCATATCAATGGAAATGAGAGATGAGTAAAGAAAATAATTTCAACAGAAACAAACATTAAAATAAAGAACCTATCAAAAACTTACAAACAGTCTGATTATTGTTGATGTTAAGCGGAACTGGAAAAATTTGCCTTATCACAACTGTAGTAAACTGACTATATATTTTGTGGGCGAAACACAGCAGCCAAATTGAACACAGCATTGTCCCACAAACAGTCGTGGATTGAAGTGACCAATTAATTTTTTTTTTTCCGAATTATCATTAACCTTGCAAAAGCAATCCGCCAATCGACTAACAACTGGGTTCCTACTTACTGCTAGGTAAACAGAGACGTGTGGAATAAGGAATTGGTAAGTAGGAAGTGTCCCTTCAGTAAAACCAAACTGCTTGCAAGTTTTTCATAGGTTCTTTATTTTCATGTTTGCCTTCATTGGAATTCTTTTCTTTACTCATTCCACAAGGACAATTAAGTCTGGCTCAGTTGACAAGACCCTCGCCTCTCGGTCAGAAGAAGCTGGATCCTTGAGCTCATCGGTTGACACTTGAATCCTGTGCCGGAGGAGTGCTGTCGTCAGCAGTGATTTTAACCAACATCAAATGGACGTAAAGGACCTGGTGGCATTATTCAAAAAAGAGAAGGGATTTTCTCCTAGGATCCTGGCCAACAATCCTCCCGATAAAGTTGGTCATTAACCCACGGTTTTTCCGTGGCACTTTGCTGTGTGCATATTGTCTGCCGCGAAGTCCTACAGCCCAGAGCAGCAACAATTAGCAAAAACGAATACAATTATCGTATAATGCTGAGGTTATGTGAAATTAAAGCATTTACGGTCAAATCTTGCCGGAAGATGCTTCAGTATAAGAGACAGACTGTTTAGAGCATTGTTATGGGGTAATAGGAACCCATGGTATACCACATGTATGGTAGACTTTCAGTTCCTGACACTGATTTGCGAGCTAGCTTCCTGCTCATTGAGCACACAGGCACAGAAGGCTTCTCGGTATCCACCAACAGACACTGATTGCCTCCACATGAACCAGAAACAATGATTTGCCTAATGATCTGGACCAAACTAAGATCTCAGCACCATTATAAATACAGTAAAAGCCCGTTTATCTGGCACCGGATCAACCGTAACTTCCCTATAATTGGCATCGCAAAAAAAAGGTCCGCATTCGATTAACCAGAATTTACCCGAACAAATGCATCGCAATTTTTTAAAATTTAATTTTTGTGTTTTTGGACGAATATCCGGCAGGAGCTTTAACCGGCATTGGCCAGGTCCCAAGGGTGCCGGATAAACGGGCTTTTACTGTACCTATCTTTGGAATTTAAAAGGGCTGGTTCTGAACAGACAACGACACATTGCATGTACTTCACACATTGAAGAGTAGCGCGGAGAAAAGTGTCAGCAGATACAAAACAACTGAGCACACATTTAGCGGATCATTTACCTGGCTTGTATCCTTCATTTTCGTGCCCGAGTTGTCCCCAGTTGTTTGAGCCACATGTATAGACACTCCCATCTTGCAAAACAAACGCTGTGTGGTACCTTCCACAGGCCACCTCCTGCACACTTTTACTGTTGAAGAATTCACACGTCCTTGGGCGAACAATTATATTCTCAACCACGTCGCCCAGACCAAGCTGTCCCAAATTGGTATATCCCCAACATAACAATTCTATTCTGGCACCCATGGTTGCCGATTTTTCTGAAAATAGAGGAGAACATTTACAGCTTATTCAATTTGATATAGAGAGCAACAAAATTGTGAAGAGAGAGACATGTTTAGTCAGTGAAACCAATGTCATCTACATTAAACAACAACACAACAAAATGACATTTGTAAAGTTCCCTTCATGTCAGGAGGTCGTCCCAAGGCAGTCCGGGATCAGAACCCGAGCATTGGGGGGTGCAGGGTTGGGTTAAGGGATGGCAGAGGAGAAAGGATAGCGGCTGAAGGCACAGCAAAAAGGAGGTTCTTGAGTTGTGCCTTGAAGGAGGCGAGAGAGGGAGCAAGGCAAAGGGATGGTGAGATAAACTTCCAAAGACTGGGGGCAACAATGACTGAGCAGTTATAAAAACACTTATCTTAAATAAAAAAACACTTAAGTATGATTAGAAATTAAGTGAATGTTGTTCAGATGGGTAAATTGCAACAGGTAATTTGTTCGAGCAACATCCCACAAACAATGAGAGGAGTCACCAATCAATTTAAATTTAGAGGTAAATTTAGATTAGAAGCGGAGTACAGAATATACAAGGCTGACTGGGAGAAAGACTTCACTTTGCTTCGAAATATCAACACCCACCTTCATTACAAGGCAGGCAGAGGCAAAGATTAATAGCAGAATTAAAGAACGAAACAATCACCTAGAAATAAATAATAGTGTATAATAGTAAAGGATTATTATTATGTGTGCAAATGCGGCAACTGATGCACACCAGCAACATCCCACGAGCAATGATTAAAATCACAATAATGTCATTTGCATTGTTGGATAAAAAGGAAAGCACGAAACAACCACTTTTATAATAATAATCCTTGCATTTGATATAGCGCTTTTCACGTCTTCTAGACGTCTCAAAGCACTTCATGGAATATACTGTAAAGTGAATTTGACTGTATATTTATGGGTGAAACGCGGCAGCCAATTGTGCACAGCAGTGACCCACAAACAGTCGTGGATTGAAATGACAATTTTTCTTTGAGGGATTATTACTAGTAAGGAGTAAGGAAATTTGCCAGGGTTTCATCCTGACTTGTCTGGATTTGAATCTCATGCTTGTAAGGCGAGTGCTCTAACCACTGAGCTACAGGACTCCAAATACAGGTATCCCCCAATTTACGACATCTCTATTTACATGATTTCGATTTAACGAACATAACTTTTTAACACCATTTTATCGATGTACAATATTTTGTTTTATTTTAATAACATTTTTAAATTATACTTGATTTTTTTGGTGGGTAGAAAAAATCTAAATACGCAGTATATCTAGTATATTTTGTATACCAACCTGAAATGCGTGTAGATGTTGCGAAAAACGCGCCAAACAGTGGCCCAGGCAGAAGTGTATATCTAGTATAACCCCGAGGCAGGGGGGGAGGGGTCGGGGCAGGATGAAGGAGAGTAGGAAAATTTACTGTATATTTGTGGGCAAAACGTGGCAGCCAAATTGCGCACAGCAGTGGCCCACAAACAGTCGCGGAAATGGGGCCAGGGGAAAAAGGAGGAAAAGAGGATAAGGGGGGGGGAGAGGGAGGGAAAGGTGGGGTGGGGTAAAGTCAGGGAGGACGATCAGTGATTCCACAAGGCCCGGGGCTCACGTTGGGTCCTAGATTTATCTGTTCGCGGTAGGGGACCCGCTCGACTGCAATCGGGAGCCGCAGGACCCGTTCGATGGTATTAAATTAATTATTCATTAATGAAATTCATTAAGTCTCATTGTCATTAAATTCTTTGTTGCAAAGTGTTATTTTAGTGGGTTTTCGGTCTGAAAATGTTGTCAAAAGAACGCATCTTGGATTATATACTTGTACCGTATGGGAAAACCCGTTCCGATTTATGACATTTCGATTTAGGTGACGTTTTTCAGGAACGCGACCGTGTCGTAAATCGGGGGATACCTGTAGTTTGATAATTTGATCGTTTACCATGAGCTCAAATGTAACAAATTGTTAAGACCACACATCCTGCTGCTTTGTATACCCCTAAAAGATACATTCATTTTTCTTTCCCTCAACTGAGCTGATACATTAAATATCAATAGCGGTAGGTACAGCCTGAAATAAACAAATGCTCCATTGGATGTAAAGGGTTCTGCTCTGCCACAGCAAAGAAGGGAAGAGCCTTATAAGCGAAAGACCTGGGTTCGATTCCAGTCAGGTCAGGGCAAAACTTTGGGCAAGTTTTCCTTACTCCAGATAAGATTTGTTCATTTCAATCCACAACTGTTTGTGGGACACTGCTGTGCGCAATTGGCTGCTGCATTTCACCCACAGTAAAGTCAATTCACTTTACAGTATATTCAATGAAGCGATTTGAGACGTCCAGAAGACGTGAAAAGCGCTCTATCAAATGCAAGGATTATTTATCATTAAGAGGGAATTTTGTCTGCGGCGTAAAGGTGATCAGGGTTAAATAAAATAGTGACGATGTTAGAATGATGAATATCTTGCAGTTTTGCTTACTCCTTCTTCCTATTGCTACAACTGTGATATTTTAGTATTTAGCTACCGGTACACAGGCCAATATTTTCATTGAATCAAACAGACTTTGTTACTAACATAGTCCTTTCAAGTTAGCACCAACAAATCCCACCTTAAAGCTTTTTAAAAACAGGAACATGCATAGAATGATGACGTGGGTAGCACCTCAATAGCTCTGAAATGCTACCCTGGGTGGAGGGCACTATATACTAATAATAATCCTTGCATTTGATATAGCGCTTTTCACATCTTATCGACGTCTCAAATGCTTCACAGAATATACTGTAAAGTGAATTGACTGTACATTTGTGGGCGAAACACGGCAGCCAATTGTGCACAGTAGTGTCCCACAAACAGTCGTGGATTGAAATGAACAATTTTTTATTATTGTGTTTTTTTTGGGGAAGGATTATTATTAGACGTGTGGAATAAGGAAAATTGCCCAAGGTTTCGCTCTGATCTGCCTGGATCCAAAACCCAGGTCTCATGCTAATAAGGCGATCTGTCAAGAGTCCAAAGGGCAGAAAGGGTAGAGTTTGGGAGGAAATGTTGTAGACGCAAAATAAAAAGAAGCCTTTATCTCCTCTTCCTTCCAATTGGCAAGTGCAAGTTGTTGTTATAATCAATGATCAGAGAGAAGGGCCTACACTACAACCAGATCTGTCATGGCCTAAGAAAATCACAATAAGACCGATTAATAAATTTGTCTCTAAGCAGCTTCTTGTCTCCTTGTGGGAGCGATATTATTATTAATCCACATATTTGTATATCCTGCTTATTATTTAATTTGTTTCTAATTGTTCTTCCCATTTCTCCAACTTTTGTAACAATAAAAATATAATAATCCTTGCATTTGATACAGCGCATTATCAAGTCGATGAGACGGCTCAGAGCACTTCACAAAATACACTACAAAGTGAATTGATTGTATATGTTTGGGGCACAACACGACAGCAACTTGCACACAGAAGTTCCCACAAAATCATGGATTGAATGGCCAATTTTTTTAAAAAGAAGAGATTATTAGCCAATAATCGGAAAGCAATCCGCCAATAAACTAACAACCAAGTTCCTACTCACTATCAGGTAAACTCGGGCGTGTGGAGGAAGGAAATTTGCCCAAGGTTTTATCCTGGTCAGGAATTGAACCCAGGTCCTCTAACTTGCAAGGCAAGTACTCGAACCAACACGCTACAGAACTTTTCCGAATCTAGCTATCTTCTTTGCCAGCAAGGGGACTCCAAGTCAATTCTGTCTTCGAGTAGAAATTCTTAAGCAGTGCATGTCACATTCTGACAACCTGCACATTTCTGATCTAATTTTTCTGTTTATTTAAAATACAATTTGAATTCCTCTGAAAACAGAGATTTTCTCCTGTTTATCCCAACTTAAAATTCAGCACATCATTTTGCAAAGTTGCAAAATAAACAACAATAAGAAGAATAATCCAGGCATTTAAAACCATTGCCTGCATTCTGAAATTTTAGAGACTCTAAACATTAGAATTGCAATAGTATTACTTTGTGTTATTGACAACTTACTTACCCGTAGAGGAACGTCTTTCTGTTTAACTACCCTGCTGCCCAATCACACAAATGTATGGTTTACAGCACTTGGCAGGAAAGTTAACCATTCACATAAGTTATGATGTTAAGTCCTGGCTACATTGAGAAGCAAACCCAGAATATTAACCATAATAAATCAGTAACATACAAATTTTTACGACTTTAGACTTCATTAATAGTTGTGTTAGTAACTGCTCTGTGTACAGTCTTCCTCTTCTTACTCTCTCAAATGGCTCAGTTTTAAAAGGGTGCTGGAAATGTTCACGCCCTTGCGATAAGGACGAAACAAACTTGAAATTCGGCTCCGGGGAGAGCAGATATGACGTTTGCAACCTGGACACACCTTTTTATGATTGGCAGCATGTTGTTTTCTTTCTCTCTCTCTCTCTCTCTCTCTCTCACAAACGACATTATGTTTCTCGCTCTCTCTAAACTTCATTACTTTTTTTGAAAAAGCCCCGTGGGCTGTGTGATGAGCAATGGTGGAATGCCGGTATCGCTCACAGCACGGTCCAGCTGCAGGCCAAATATAAACCCAACAACGCACTTCATTAATTCTGTTTTAATAATAATAAGTTTGCAACTTACAAACACAGCAGGCGTCTCTCTGTGAATCACTTCAAAGTCATTCTTGCAGGGCCTGTGCACAAATAAAAGAAAACAACCTGTCTGAAGAATGAATGTCAAATGAAATCTAAAGTTTCAGGCGGGTTGAAACCTCAGGTAGGTTTCCTTACTCCACATGCCTCTGCAGCAAGTGGCAACCTAGTTATTGTTATGATTTCCCGGGATCATAATATAATCTGTGCATTTTCAATATGGTGCTTTTACGACTTCTAGACGTCTCAACTCTAGACAGAATATACTGTGAAGTGAATTGACTATATATTTATGGGCAGCCAATTATGCACAGCAGTGTCCCACAAACAGTCATAGACTGAAACGACCAATCAAATTTTTTTTCTTGATTGATTACTATCAGACTTGTGGAGTAAGGAAACTTGCTCAAGGTTTTGTCCTGCCGGGAAATGAATCCAGGTCTCTCTCTGGTAAGGCGAGTGCTCTAACCACTGAGCTACAGGACTCCGCAAAATCCCTACCCTGAAAAAAATTGTTGTCACTCCCTCACTTTTCACCCACAAAAGACAATCCTCTTTTCAATACATTCTTTTCAATACTTTCAGACGTCTCAACAACGTGATAAAGCACTCTATCGAATGCAAGGATTATTATCATTATTATTATTATTAGACACTGGAAATCTCCAAGAATAGTTTCCACAACTGAATGACATGTTGGCACAGCCAGGGAAGAATGCACCTCCCTAGCCTGCAGGCTGCTTCATTCCCACATTCAAAATGTTTCCATAAACCTGCCTTTCATTCATTTTAGGATACTTGCAGTCACTAGTGACAGTCACCACTTTTGTAAAGAAGCAAAAGAACTATATGTCTCTAACTGTTACCATTATGGAACTTTGCAGAGTCCTGTAGCTCAATGGTTACAGCACTCACTCACCTTACAAGCGAGAAACCTGGGTTCAATTCCAGGCAGGGCTAAACAAAATCTTGGGCAAGTCTCCTTTCTCCATAATGGTCCCTCAAGAAAAAAAAAAAAATTGGTCATTTCAACCTCCGACTGTTTGCAAGACGCTGACGGTCCAGCGCCCTTGGATGGGAGGCACTGTGCGCAACTGGCTATTGTGTTTCGCCCACAAATATACAATCAATTCACTTTATATATTATGTGAAGTACTTTGAGGCATCTAGATGACGTGAAAAGTGCCAATCATTATTATTATTGTATTATTAGCTGATGTCAGTCTGCTGAGGGTTGATCCAAAGGTTCAAGCTTAAAATCAAGAGATTGACTTTCAGGTGAATTGATTTAATTGAAATAAAAAGTTACAATGTATTCAAATTAAGTTCCCAAGTATACTGTACTTCTTAGATTAGTTTTAAATAATAGAGGGAAGTCCAGGGATGTTTAGTTCCCCTGAGTCCAAAGTAAGAACACTTCAAAAGTGCAGAATAGAATGACACATTTTCCAGCCATTTCCTCCACATTGAAACAGAAAATGATCACACATCATATACAGGTATATTGAGTTTG
The DNA here is from genome assembly GCA_035084275.1 of Hydrolagus colliei. Taxonomy (NCBI): domain Eukaryota; kingdom Metazoa; phylum Chordata; class Chondrichthyes; order Chimaeriformes; family Chimaeridae; genus Hydrolagus; species Hydrolagus colliei. Next base: position 81,778,907 of record CM068742.1, read on the forward strand.
AAAACCCAAAGCAGGCGGACTCAGAAGTCTTGGCTACTGGATTCAATCATTTAGCTACAAGAAGGGAATAGTTTGTGGGACCACATCAATAATACTACTACTAATAATAATAAAAATAATCCTTGCACTTGATATAGCACTTTTCAAATCTAGTAGACGTCTTACAGCACTTCACAGAATATACCTTAAAGTGAATTGACTGTATATTTGTGAATAGTTTCGAAGAGAATATTTATGTCTGCGTGTGTGGAAGGGAGGGAAGAGGAACGTGACTCTTTAAAGGACGTTCCCGTTTAAACAATAGCAAATTATACTATACAGCGGAAAGACATACTAGGGCGCTGGACCATCAGCGTTTTTTGGACCCGAGCTGGGACTTAGGATCAGGAGGAGTGGAGGGAAGCCGGATGGGAGGTTGATTAAGGTACGGACGAAGAGGAAGGTCTTTAGACGGGACTTGAAGGAGGCAAGCAAGCAGGTGAGGCAGAAGGATTGCAGGATAGCGTTCCAGAGTGTGGGGCAGAGATGTTGAATTGTTCGACCATCATTGGTGGAGCAGGAAGTGAAGCGCGGGCCTGAAGCAGCCAGCCATCCACCGAGCGGAGGGAGCGGATGGGCTGAGTTGGGTTGAGGGAGGTCGGAGAGGTAGTGAGGAGCAAGCCCCTGGAGGGCTTAGAACGTGAGAACAAGGGTTTTGTACTCGATTCTCTGAGGGATGTGGATCCAGTGAAGTCGGACAAGAATGGGGGTGATAGGTTTGCTGAGCTCTGTGTGGGAGCGGCCACAAGATGCAGAATTCTGAATAATCTGCAGCTTGTGGAAGGAAACGTTGGGAAGTCCAGAGGGCAGGGAGTTGTTGCAGTCAAGCCAGGACATGATGAAAGTATGCATCAGGGTATTGGTAGCCTGCGCTGAGAGGCAGTGGCAAGAGTGGGCCGTTGTTGAGGAGGTGTGGAAAGACGGAATGGGTCACGGCACAAATGTGGGATTTGAAGGGTAGCTGAGGGTCGGAAGGCACAGCGAGTTTTCGGATTGCCTCGTTGAGGTAAAAAGTGTAGCCACGAACGGTGATAGTGTCAGCCGCTGAGTTGCGGACGTACCGCCCAGAGCCTAGCAGGAGGGCCTCTGTCTTGCAAACATTGAGCTGGAGGAAGTTGGCTCCAAAAAACATACAAGCCACATGCACCCACAGCACTGTTTTGAAAACTTTGTACTTTGTCCCACCGACAGCAGCCACATCACGTATCCATAATAGTCCTTTCCTCCTCCTCCCCCCACAACAATATTAATCCTCGCGCGTTTGTTATGGCCGCTTATTCACATCACCGACATCTCCAAGCCCTTCACAGGATATACTGCAAACTGAATCGACCCGAGCATATTTTATGGGCAAAACACAGCCACCAATTTGCTCACAGCCATGTCCCCCACAAACATCCATGGACCGAGAGGGAGGAATCAATTAAATATATATATATACATACATACATTTTACACATGCTTCAATTAATAAGCTTGTAATGCCACATTTCACCCAGAAAAGTCACTCCGCTTTGCAGCGAATCTTGTGAAGTGCTGCGAAACATGTCATGACAAGGGACCATATCAAAGGCCAGGATTAATATTTATTTATTTATTATTATAATTATCATTATTATAAGCGCAGTAGGAGTAATTTCGATGACAAATGCCAGGAATAATATTTGTTTTATCGTTACTCTCCCTGCCCTTCACATTTCCTGATCCCAAACCCCTAGAGCTGGTGGATCTCAGTGACTGTCCAGCACTTTGGGACGTCCTCTCGACACGAGAGGTGGTGTATAAATGTAATGTGTTCTTATTATTATTATTAATAATGTTATAATTATTAACAGTCCCATCACCACCAGCGGCAGCTAAGGCAGTGAGGTGCGGTGAGGTGCGGGACGAAACGCTGTATCAAATGCAATGATTAATATTTAATTGATGTTGTTACAATGCGAGGTTCACGGAGTTCACTTCACGGTGTATTCTGTGAGGCGCTCTGAGGCGTCTGGAGGGGAGGTGATCAGGCGCTGTATCACACACAGGGATTATAATATTATAATGATATTGTTGTTATATTATTATTACCCTCCCTCCCTCCCTCCCTCCCTCCCACACAGGCAGACAGGCAGGCAGCAGCCTCCGGCTGAAGCTCTCTCTGAGCGGTCACCAGAGGTCAGTCAGTTAGTTACCTGGACACAGTAGCTGGCGATGGCGATGGCGCCCCCTCCTCTCTCTCTGTCTCTCTGTGTGTTGTAGCTGCCGGACGGGAAGGACAGGACAGGGCCTGACAGTGAGTGCGGTGAAGGCTGGCTGGCTGTGAGTCTGAGTGTGTGAGACAGTGCTCGGGGCCTGGCCGCTGTGGGCTCTCAGACAGGCGGCCTGGGCCTGACCCTGTCTCCCGGCCCCATCCCTGCTCTGGGGCCTCGGCTCTCACTCTCACCGACTGACTGACTGAGTCACCAGCTAGCCCCGCCCACAGGCCTCAGTCTGTCAATGACAGTCAGCGGAGAGGGCGGGGCCTAACAACCTGTCAATCACAGCCCCCCCCCCCCCGTGGAGGGTGGGGCCTCATTGCCTGTCAATCATAACCCTGTAGAGAGGGCGGGGCCTCGCTGCTTGCGAATCACCAGCCCAGTGGAAGGGCGGGGCCTCATCGTGTCAATCACATCCCCGGGGGCGTGGGGAGAGGTCGGCCTCAGCCTGCCAATCACAGCCCGGGGAGGGGGGGGGAAACTCACTGATGTTTGTAGCCCAAAGTCCACCCAAAAGTAGCCCCGAAATAGCCCTAATATGGTACGTCCTCCCGACATCAACAACAACAACATTAAACGTATAGAGCACCTTTCAAGGCAGGAGGACATCCCAGGGCACTGAACAGCGAGGTCGGGCCCCAAGCGGGTGGGGGGGGGGGGGGTGGGGATAGGGGGAAGGAGAGTAGGAGAGGGGGTGAAAGGCGCTCTGTCATTGCAATCTTGCTGTTGTTGTATCAATAATAAGCCTCCTATAAGAAAGGCTAGCAAAGCCGCCCTGTTTTGGTTCAAGTGCTTCATTAAACTGTGTGAAAAAAATAAAAGTCTTCAAAAGTTACATTTTTTTTAATGCAGGCGTCCATCCCCCAAAGCCGGGCAGGTCAGGGCAATCCCTCGGGCAAGTTTCCTTACTCCACTCACCTCTGTTTACCAGTCGTAACCAGGAACACAGTGCAGGGTGATCGACGTGAGGTGGAGAGAGTGCAGGATAGCACCTGCACTCTCTCCATCTCGCCTGGCGATCTATTTTATCTAATATTTTATCTAATAGTGATATTATATATATATATATTAGATATATAGTGATATTTTTTCACACGGGACCACCCGCTCCCGAGGCTAGAGATCTTCGGGCTGGAACGATGGCGGGGCCAGAGCTTTCACGCTGTGCACCGCTCAGCCCACCAGCTGGAGCGGCTTCCATCGCTGCCGGTTCTTCCTCTGTGGGCAGTCGGCCAACGAATACCATCTTTTTGGACGACGGGGAGTATCACGGAGGGAATGGCGGCCACTCGCTGTCGGCGCTTCCTCCGGCTGTGCGAAGAGTGGCCCCTCGACAGGACCTGGGAAGGCCGCGACCTCGGCACTTTTCTCGGGCAGCGGGTGGCGCACGGCTTCCGCGAGGGGGAGAGCGAGGGGGAGAGCGCCCAGGTGCTGCAAGCCACGGATCATCTCGTCGCGGGAGATCCAGACGGCGATTGGGCTGCTGCTGCTGCTGCTGTGCGAGCTGGCCGGACACACCGTGTCCGAGGTGCCAGGGCCATTACCGAGTCCCCGGGTTCATCGACTGAGGAGCCGGTGGGTTTTGGGGCCTGACACCAGACTGGGCCCTTTTTTTCCCGCCATCTCAGGGATCGTCCAGGCGGGCGGCGAGGACAGGGAGTGGTTGCTGGACGATTGTTGGTTATTGTTTGTTGCTGTTTTTGTTGTTAATATTATTGCTTTTGTTGTTTATTATTGTTTATTATTGTTGTTTGATTCCCCCCACCCCTGCCCCCATCTTCTTCTTCCCTCACTCCCTTTCCCCACTTTCTCTCCTCCCTTTTCCCCTTCCCTCCCTCTTCCCTCTTCCTGATCTTGCCCCCACCCATCTTTCCCTCCCTCTCTTCCTTACCCCCCTTTCTCCCCCCTCTTCCTCCCTAACCCTAACCCATCCCACCTTTCCCTCCCTCTCCCCCCTTACCCTCTTTTCCCCCTTTCTCCCCTGGCCCCATTTTCGCGATTGTTTGTGGGGACACTGCAGTGCGCAATTTGGCTGCCGCGTTTCGCCCACAAGTATACAGTCGACTTTCCTGCCTTTCTTCCCCCTGCCTCGACCCCTCCCCTTTTGCTTCTTTACCCCCTTTTGCCCCTAGTCCCACTTCCATGACTGATTGTGGGACACTGCTGTGCGCAATTTGGCTGCCACGTTTCGCCCACTAATATACAGTTACTTTTCCTACTATGCTTTATCCTACCCTGATCCTTCCCACCCTGCTCTTGTCCTACCTGACTGTACAGCGCCTTGGGACGTCCTCTCGACGTGAAAGGCGCTATATAAATGTAAGTTTTGTTTGTTGTTGTTGTTTGAACCTGGTTATGAGTTGACCGATGGATCATTTTCCCGTGGCAGTCATCCCTCAGAACAAATGAAGAATTCACAAAATTCACAACTGTTTGCAATTTACTGCCGTGTTTTGCCCACAAGATAATCTTTGCATTCTAGATGTTTCAAAGCGTTTTACAGAATAGACTGTAAAGTGTACATTTTTATATAGTGTATATAGTGTAAAGTATACATGTAAATTTATATACATTAAAATATGTATATTTTAATATATATGCATGAAGTATAAATGTATATATGTAAAGACTGTATATTTGTGGGCAAAACACGGTAGCAAATTGCACACAACAGCAGTGTCCCATAAATAGTCATGGATTAAAATCAATTTATTATTTTTTTCTTGAGGGATTGTTATCAGGCATGTGGAGTAACCCTGTCCAAGGGTTCACCTTGCCTGGAATTGAACCGATGTCTCGCTTCTAAGGCAAATATTCTAACCCCACTGACCTGCAGGACTCCAATATATAGTACAGGCAATTCAGTTGATAATATATTGTGTGGTGTGCTTTGAGACATCTCAATGCAGAGCTAAGATGCTACATCAAACACAAAGATTATACAGAATTTTATTCATAGTCTTGTAAATGTGCTCTGAAGCTCATCTAACATGGGTGGGACCAAAGCTTAGAGCCAATGGGACAGCAGATCATCAGAGAACAGTCACCCAGTCAGGGACCAAGACACAATTCAAGTGTAGGTATAGATACAGTGAGAGTGGGTGATCGCTGACTTGTTCAGACTGTGACGAAGTCCAGTTGGGGTTCTGGTTTCAGTTCCCAAACAACAAAAAGAACTACTCCGACGCTCTCCCCTTTATGGGGAGAGGCTTCTACAAAAACATTCACTTGGGGACGCTCTCTGGTTACAGGTCGAGCGTCCCCCCGCAAGCTCCGCGTATATAGTCCCCTACGTTCTAAGCAGTGGCATTCCCCCACGCGCACGAAACTTCCCATACTAGGTCACGCCCCACCTATCCTTGGCCTCGTCCGAGCCTATCTCCAGGGCGTCCCTGATAACATATTCCCGGAAACTTACCATCGCCCTCCTGTAACAGGCCGACACTGACCTATTTCCATGTCCGGAGGTCTCTCGGTTGCGGCAGACCCATAGGCCATGCTTGACCGAGTTGATGACCCTCCAGGCACTTTGTAGGTCGGTCACCTCGTGTGTCCCCGGGAAGAGGCCATACAACACCGAGTGAGCTGACAGAGGGACTCCCGGGATGAACCGCGAGAGCAGCCACTCTGTCTTCTTCCACACCTGTTTGGCAAAGGCACAATGCAGGAACAGATGTTCCTCATTCTCCTTCCCTCCACAGCCCTCCCGACGGCAACTTTCGGACTGCACTAAGCCTCTTCTAAACAGAAAGTTCTTGAGTCCCAGCACTCTCTTGACCGTCATCCAGGCCACATCCTGGTGTTTGTTAGTCAGAGCTGGGGATGAAACGTTCTCCCAGATATGACTAACGGTCGCCGGAGGATACCCTACCAGAGTTTCATCCACCTCTCTCTCTCGGATGATGTCGAACACCGTCCGCGGTGTCCACCTGGGAATTTCAGAGGGATCCACCCGGTTCTCAGATAGGAATGTCTCGATCTCTTTCAGGTACCTCGGGGCATTCCAACCCAGAGGGGTGTTCCGTGGCAGCTCAGCTATTCCTAACCTTCTTAGCACTGGGTACAGATAGAATCCCAGCATATATCTGCACGCAGTGCCTTCATATCGTGGCTCCTGGCAGACCCTCACGCAGCCACACATAAAGGTGGCCATGAGAGTCCGGGCTACATCAGGGACACCCTTCCCTCCTTTGTCTGGAGTCTTGTACATTGCGGCCCTGCAGACACGATCTCTCCCAGAGCCCCAGACAATCCTAAAGATAGCTCTGGTGACTGCGGTGGCGCTGCGTTTGGTCAAGGGCCAAACTTGTGCCACATACAGTAATCCAGAGATCGCCTCACACCTAATCACCAGGTTCTTCCCAGTCATTGAAAGCTTGCGTTCTTGCCACTGCTTCAATCGTCCCCTAATCCCTGAGAAGGGATCAGAGGAGAAGTGTGGTTGTCAATGCCCGAGTTCGCTCGATCAGATGATGATGAAACTATTTTTTGGCCAAATTCGTGCGACATTTATGGTTTTGGAATGTAGATAAAATTGCTCCAGTAAATAAGACCCTCATCTGGTAAAGAGGCCGCAAGTGGTAAAAAGGTAAAAATAGCCCTGAGGAAACAATTTTTAAAAAGTTGAACATGATATGAAGATTAATCTGGTTAAAAATAGCTTCACTCTGGGTACAAAATTGAATGTGAAATAAAGTAGCACTGTTTATTTTTGCGATCATATTTTTTTTGCATGCCAGTGGACGTCTCTAAAAGCAATTTTTTATTACAGGAATACATTTTTAATAATATAAATCAAATGTGATAATCAAGACAAAACAAGAAACATGATATTTCAGAAACACGCCTATCAAAACTTAAGTCATTTTTACTTACATTTATCAGATTAAAATATGATTTCAGCTTCCACAAAGTGGTGCTACCTTTTTATGTAGTGACTGTACACGGGATGATTTCCAATTGACACACCACGTAGACATAGGCGCTAAAGCATAGGCCTACGTCCATGAGTATTTTTTTTAAAGATAGGCATTCCCGTCCAGACACATATAACTGTTTTGTTGGGTTCTCAAAAGCTGTAATTTCTCAGAAGCTTGTAAATATGTTGTCATTGTTTGCTAGCATTACAGTCACACCTCTCAAAACTTGAGTAATTTTTACTTACGGTGATCAGATGAAAAGATTATTTTAACTTCCAGAAGTGGTGCTACCCTTGTGTCTGTATACGGGATGATTTCCAAACGAGGATGGATTTGAGTCTTGGCGCGCGCCTATGTTTACGCTGTGAGTCACAGACTCGCCGCCGTCATTGACTAGCGCGGCTATCGACGCGGTATGTTTTGGGTAGACGCCGATTCTGGTGTGTGAGTAATTTTATATTAATACTAAAACATTCAAAGATGTGTATTTATAAGTAATACATAGTTTTGAAGAATTAATTGTTACACAAATGCTCAATAAATTTACTTGGTATTTAAATTTGATAAAAATATAATTCTCTACCCCGGAAAATGTGGACCTTTTATAATTTGGGGGGGTGCGTACTCACCCGTCGTACCCCCCCTGCGTACGGGCCTGATTAATCCTGCTTAATTAATCCTGGTTACTGAGCTCCCGACGTGAAAGGCGCTCTATAAATGTAATTTGTTGTTGTTGTTATTTGTTGTAAGTGCCACCAAATTCCTGCCAAATTCGTTATACCGCACATGTTCAGCGATAATTTCGTAAGTTACCGATTGTGCATATTTACACATGTTCTGTTATTTATGGTAGATTGGCATTCATAAAATCATTCATATATAAAATCACTGCTTTCTCCCAAACCATCCCACACGTGTCCGTTATTAAAATTAAAATGGCGACAAATTTCAGGTCCATGTCAAGATGGACTCAGTGGAGGCACACGTGCCTTGCTGCCAAGAGGAAATTTGACAATATTGATGATGATGATGATGAACTTGAACATGTTGCAGAACAAGGTCATGATCAGGATTTGGGCAATGACCGATCAATGCATAGGGCTATAGGCCTATTTGGTGAAGGAAATGAAAATATTGAAGTGTTGGTGGCTGAAAATTCTGTCTCTGATGATAGTGTCAGTCATGCTCTGGATATTGAAACTGATTCCTTAATGAAGCAAATCATGTGGTTGATGGATTTTAACACAATTTCACCTTTCTTGGATTTTCTAGTTTGGGAGAAAATATGACCAATTAAAGCATTGTCTACATGCACGCTAAATATTTGGGCTAATTTTGAAACAATTTTCAGATGTTTTCTCCTGGAAAATGTTAGATTTTTAAGCATTTAAAAATTGAATTTGAGTCTGATCATTTGCATAGCGATTTGTAAGTTGACAATCATTGTAATGATGTCAAACTTTATTAACAAATGATGAAAAACATCAAAAAGTTTTCAAATATTTCATCAGTATTGTATATTTTGCTTTGAAGTCTGTTTCTGTCTTGTTGTTAACCCTATCTAGTCCAAACTGCAGGACAAAACAAAACAAAAAATACGCATGAACACACACACACAAATCATTTTTTTTTGTTTTTGTTAGGCCATTTTTTTGCATGAAACATGATTTGTGGGGCTTTTAATGTTTGCTGGATATTTGCTTAACGTTGGTTGAACATTAAATGGCATGTTTGGCCTGACGTCATTCTGGAACGTTCAGTGAATGTAATTCCAGGGTGCAAATTGACGTTCGTTGAACGTTGTAAGTCGACGTTCACCAAACGTCCCGCTTAATGTTTGCTGGACGTTGGTTGAACGTTGAATGCTAGCTGGGCTCCAGCCCGGCCCAGCCTTCCCGCCGGGAGGGCTGGGGAGCTGGACACACTGACTGGCTGACTGCAGCCCGGCCCAGCCTTCCCGCGGGGAGTGCTGGGGAGCTGGCGGGACTGACTGGCTGACTCCAGCCCCGCCCAGCCTTCCCGCCGGGAGATATATATATATACTGGCAATACCAGCAAGGCAAAGTTGACATCAAGAACACAAAGGTACATTCACAAGGAACTAGCTAGATACAACAAAATGTGGAGGAAAACCAAAATTTCATAATAGAGTTGGGTCAACACTAAAGGTTAGAACATGAAAAAAGTCAACATTAATTTGAGAATGCTGCGTTTTATTAAAAAATTCATACACTACTAAATGCGGTGTGTAGTATTATTGTGGAATAAACTGCCTACAAAGACTGTGGAAAGACATAGCGTAGTTTGTTGCAAGAAAAGCATATATACGTTTCTGCTAAATAAAAGACGATATCTCGAGATATTTGGAGTGCATAATTTGGAACATCACATATCTAGCGAGTTCCAAGTTGATGAAGGTCAATTAAGTGGACGTCGGCCTACGTTCTCCAAGCAAATGCTGATGTTGTGATAACAATAATGATGATGTTCTGATAGAGTTCATCTGTCCTATCTGCATATGTTACTGGACTTTCCCGTTTTAATTCAATATGGATGTGATTCTGATGTGCCTATTCCAATTGCATTCAATATAGCTGAATTATTCCCTTATTGCCTGATGTAAATCACACTATAGCAATATAATTGTGCTGTTCTTTAGTAAGCATTGCTTTGCAGCAGTGTTATCATAATACCGGCAGGCATCATTTGAATTGATTTAAATCAATCAAATTATTTATTTCAGTTATAAAATAATGATAATCCTTACAATTATATAATGCTTTCTACGTCATATCGACGTGTCAAAACGCTTCACAGAATACAACGTCCCAAGTTTGGGACCAGAGCAGGTGGGGGGGAGGGAGTAGACAAGAGGGAAGAAGGTGGCGAGAAGAGGCAGGGATCAGAGCGTGGAGTGGTGGGGGGGGATTGTTGTTGGGGGAAGGAAAGTAGGAACATTGACTGTATATTTGTGGGAGAAATGCGGCAGCCAAATTGTGCACAACAGTGCCCCACATATAGTGGTGGAATTGGGGCCAGGGGTAAAACGGGGAAAAGAGGATAAAGGGGGGAGAGGGAGGCGAAGGCAGTGCAAAATCTGGAAGGAAAATGGAGGAGAAAGGGGGTTAAGGGGAAAGGGGGGTGGAAAGGTGGTGAGCGCTTAAATTCAGGGAGAGGAGGGGAAGGGAGAAAAGGGTTAGGAGGGGGAAAAGGGGGAGAGAAAGGGGGGGAAAAGGAGTTAGGGGGGAGGCCAGGGGGTAAGCAGTCGGGTGTGGGGGAATCAAACAACAACTATAAACAGCAATAAATAACAAAAACAATAACAACCAACAATAGTCCAGTAACCAGTGACTAGCTGGTGACCAGCCCATGCAAACGTCTTCCCACTATCTGCAGGGGAACCGCTCGAAGATGTGGTTGTTGAGGGAGTTCATGGCCAACGATGACGAAATACCGTTGTTAATCTTCGCTACTGCAACCACCATTGTTTTATGTTGTGTCTTCAAATTGTTGATGTTCTGTAACCTCATCCTGCAACCCCTTCCCCTCCCTCCGCCCCTCCCACCTTGTCCTCACACTGTCTCCCTCCCTCCGCCCCTCCCACCTTGTCCTCACACTGTCTCCCTCCCTCCGCCCCTCCCACCTTGTGGTTTGAAATGGAAAGCTCTAAAGTAGTAACGGCGTCTCCGAGCGTTTGTGATTTATCTGCTGACCAGCCCCTGCAAAAGTCTTCCCACTATCCGCACATTTATACCTTGTCTCGTGCGTGCATTTTCTGGTGACGTTGGAGGTGCTGTTTCCTTGTGAATCTCACTCCACATTCAGCACATTTGTACGGTCTCTCTCCTGTGTGTGATCGATAGTGAACCTGGCGATCGCATGGCCTTGTGAAACTCTTTCCACATTCAGCACATTTGTATGGTCTCTCTCCTGTGTGTGACCGATGGTGTATCTGGAGCTCTCCTGATGTTTTGAAACTCTTTCCACATGCAGCACATTTGTACGGTCTCTCTCCTGTGTGTGATCGATAGTGTACTTTTAGGCAGCCTGATGTCTTGAAACTCTTTCCACATTCAGCACATTTATGTGGTCTCTCTCCTGCGTGTGATCGATAGTGAACCTGGCGATGGCATGGCCTTGTGAAACTCTTTCCACATTCAGCACATTTGTACGGTCTCTCTCCTGTGTGTGATCGATAGTGAACCTGGCGATGGCATGGCCTTGTGAAACTCTTTCCACATTCAGCACATTTGTACGGTCTCTCTCCTGTGTGTGATTGATAGTGTACTTTTCTATTGCCTGATGTCTTGAAACTCTTTCCACATTCAGCACATTTATATGGTCTCTCTGCTGTGTGTGACCGATGGTGCAGGGTTGCTGAATGTGTGCAGCTCTTCCCACATTAGGAACAATCATACAGTCTCTCTCCTGAGATCGATGGCTGCTGATCCTGTGGAGATCCTGTCTGAGAGATGCCCTTTTCTTCTGCTGTTGGAAACCAGGAAAGATTTGTATAAGTGACATACATGCGAGTGCATTGTTTGGCAATTGATGTGCGATCAATCAATTCTTGCATTTATACAATACCTGCCCAAGTCAATGCTTTGCTCTACCCACTGTAAAATGTGGGTCAGTGTTGCTTTGCATTTAGAAAGCGCCCTTTATGCAGGTCAGGTTTTGTCAGTGTCAGTATTTTGCAATCAGCAACTTCTCACAAACAGCCATGAGGTGAGTGAATAATTAGTGAAGTGGATACCTGGCCAGGTCACTGATAGCAATTAACACTAATATGGGGAATGTGTTCCGTTTTCTGAGTTGCCGCAATTCTGGTGAAATTTTTAACCCAGTTCTCCAGCCATTTTGTTCAGGTAGACATTAAAATTATGATGGAATGATTCCAAAGCAGTGCGAGTTTCTCTCACTCGATCTCACCGCAGTGTCCCGGCTATCGATATCGAAGATAAATTTAGTCTGTCACCTCATGGCTGTTTGGGGGTCATCACTGTGGAATCTGCAACACTTCACAATACAATCCTGCAAAGTGCTCCAGGATGTCTTGAGGACTCTATAAGTTGCTACTCATTCCAACAGTTGCATTCTTATCATCTGTCTGAAAAACCAGAGGAACTTCACCTTAAAAGCTCCTTATCAATGCTAAGGTATAGTTGTTGTACTGGACCATTTTATGCTTAGAAACTCTGATTGATTTATCACTTACATAGGTTATCTTCGTCACGAAGATCCTTATCCTCAGTGTTGCTTCTTCTCTCCCTCTTTCTCAAATTGTATCTGCCCCTCCCGGCCTCTCCTCCAGTCAATTGATTCTGTTTGGAGCTCAAACTCTTTGCAATTCTGGGCCCTATAGAGTAAATTGATTTTAAAAAAAGAGCAGAATTGGAAAACGAGATGTAAACAGAGACTAGAAAGCACTAACAACTCTTGGCTGAGAGACGATAGAATTTGTGGAAAGTAAATAAAGTTGTTCCTAATAAAATTGGTCAGTGCCTTGCACAAGAGAACCCGGGCTTGATTCCCAGGAGTGAAAAATCCTTAGACAAGTTTCCTCACTCCACAGGCCTCTGTTTGCATAGCAGTAAATATGAACCTGGTTAATAGATTTCCAAAACCAATAATACTTCCCCCCAAAATAGTTGTTGTTGTTGGCTGCCATGATTCCACAGTAACATATACAGTCAATTCATGTTCGGTATATTCTGCAAAGCAGTTTAAATCATCCAGATTATTCAAAAAGCGTAATAACAAATGCAAGGAATATTGTTTTTATAAAATATTATTATGAGTAACAAATGAAGCACAAAAATGTAGTTCAGTACAAATAATTCCTTAAGACAATATCCAATAAATCCTGTGGCTCTGCTGTTAGAGCACTCGTATTATAAACGAGAAACCTGATTAAATTTCTGTCAGTCTCCTAACTCCACAGGCCCAACAATAATAGAAATATAGTATCATAGAATTTTACAGCTAAAGTGAGGCATATTAGCACATTGAGTCTGTGCTGGCTCTTTGATAATAACTATTCAATGTCAATCCGACTCCCCGGATTTCTCACCATAACCCTACAAAACCTGTCCTCCCCAAATAACTACCCACCTCGTTTTGTTATCAATTCAGCCCCCAATAACCATTCAGGCAATTCTTTCCAGATTCTAACAACTCGCTGCATGAAAAAATACTCTATCAGGTCTCCTCGTAACCTTCTCTGCTCCAATCAGAATAATCCTAGACTTCTAGACTTTTCTCACAACTAATGTCTCTCAATCCTGCTAACATCCCGGTGGATTTCCTCTGCACCCTTTCCAAGGCCTTAACATTGTTCCTGAAGTACGGTGCCCAGAATCAAAACACAGCATTCTAGCTGAGGCCTAAACCATGTTTTATGCAGGTTAATTAAAGCTTCCTGGCCTTTGTATTCAATGCCACTATTTATAAAGCCTAGTATCTCGTATGCTTTCTGAACAGCCTTATCATAGAATCATAGAATTTTATGGCACAAAAGGAGGCCATTCGGCTCATCTAGTCTGTGCCGGCCCTTTGAAAAGAGCAACTCAATCCCACTGCCCCGCGCTCTCCCCATAACCTAAAAGACCTGTTCTCCCTAAATAAAGATTTAATTCTCTTTCAAATGCTATTACCTAGCTATACTGCCACATACAAAGGTTTACTTACATCCCTTGAAGATTTACTTACAATAATTGCTATATAAAAACCAATAATAAATTGATAATTTCATTCCACTGCTGTTCGTGGGACATTGCTAGGCATGATTTGCTGCCAAGTCTTGTCCGCAAATATACAGTCAATTTACTTTACAGTATATTCTTTGAAGCGTTTTGAGACATCTAAACGACCTGAAAAGTGAAATATCAAATAATAATATATAATACTTGCATTTGGTATAACGCTTATCATATCGAGGTGTCAAAGTGCTTTAAACAATATACTGTAAAGTCAATTGATGGTATAGTTGTTGGCAAAATGCAAGTAATATATGGTCAACTTATAAATAAACCTGGACTGAACATTTAAACAGTAAGTAAATACAGTGAGGTACAGATATATTGAGTGGTTACCTTTCCCTGGGGTAATCGCACATTCCATGTTGCTGGCTTGGGTTTCCTCAGACATTCTCTGCTGCCTTGTGTTAGCAGCACAAACTTACACCTGATGTGTTACCAGCCAAACATATGGTCAAATGCAGCCCCTACAGGGAGACAATGGGGGGGTCAGGGAGACACATATGGAGACAAAGACACGCAAACAGACGCACTCACCCTCACACCAGGACGTCAGATAGGGAGGAAAGGGGATGGGGGGGGAGGTTCAGGAAGACAACATACACAAACACACTCACTTTCACATATACACACTCTCACAGAGACACACACATACATAGCAGCAACACTGACCCTCACACCAGGACCCTCTACAGTGAGGCAAGGGGGGGGTCAGGGACACATATGCAGACATACACACAGCCACAGGTACACACACACACTCTCACACAGCCACACTCACTCTCACACCAGTCTCTCATTCACGGGGACAAAATAAGGTGTCAGGGACACACACAAACACACTCATCCTCACATCAGGACCTACAGGGAAGTCAAGAGTGTCAGGGAGACACACAAAGACTTAGAAAATCACACCAGAACTTGTTATAGGGACACAAGGGGTGGGGGGGTCAGGGAGGCACACAGACATACACACACAGCAGCCACACTCACCCTCACACCAGAACCACCTACAGAGAGACAAGTGGGGTCAGGGAAACACACACAGACACATAGCCACACACACAGACAGCCACACACACACAGACACCCACACAGCCACATACACAGACAGCCACACACACAGACACACACACCCTCACACCAGGTCCGCCTACAGGGAGACGCACACACAGACTCTCTCACACACACAGACTCTCATACACACACGCATACTCTCACACACCACACACACAGACTCTCTCTATCACACACACACACTCACACGTCCCCTCCCCCGTTCCGTTCCCACTGTCCCCTCCCCCGTCCCCACCCCCGTCCCTTCCCCTCCCCCATCCCATCCCGTGTGATTTTCTGTAGTTCACAAGTATGGAGAGCGGAGAGATTTTCTGTAATTCACAAGTTGGGAGGGTGGGGAGATTTTCTATAGTTCACAAGTTTGGAGAGCAGAGAGATTTTCTGTAGTTGTCAAGTTTGGAGAGCGGAGAGATTTTCTATAGTTGACAAGCTTGGAGAGCGGAGAGATTTTCTGTAGTTCACAAGCTTGGAGAGCGAGAGATTTTCTGCAGTTCACAAGTTCCGTTCCCTCTGTCCCTTCCGTCCTGTCCCCTCCATCCCCTCCCCTCCCCTGTCTCGACCCCTCCGTCCCCTCCCCCATCCCTTGCCCTCCATCCCCTCCCCTGTTCTGTCCCCTCCATGCCCTCCATCCCCTCCCCCGTTCCGTCCCCTACCCCGACCCAGCCCATTTGTCCTCTCCCCCGTCTTCTCCCCTCCGTCCCATCCCCTCCCCCGTCCCGTCCTATCCGTCCCCTCCATCCACTCCGTCCCCTCCCCCTACCCATCCGTCACCTCCGCCATCCCACCCCTCCGTCCAGTTCCCTCCGTCCCTTCCGTCCTGTCCCCTCCATCCCCTCCCCATCCTGTCCCGCCCCCTCCATCCCTTGCCCCGTCCCATTCCCTCACCCGTCCCATCCCGTCCCGTCGCCTCCTCCGTCCCATCCCCTCCGTCCCCTCCCACGTCTTGTCCTCACCGTCCCCTCCCCCGTCCCGTCCCCTCCCCCGTTCTGTCCGATCAGTCCCCTCCCCCGTGCCGTCCCCTTCATCCCGTCCCCACCGTCCACTCCCCCGTCCCGTCCACACCGCCTTCCCGTCCTCACCGTCCGGTCCCCTCCGTCCCCTCTCCCGTCCCCACCGTCCCATCTGTCCCCTCCCACATCCCGTTCCCTCCGTCTCCTCCCCCATCCCGTTCCCTCCATCCCCTTCCCCGTCCCATCCCCACCGTCCCCTCCCCCTTCCCGTCCCCTCCTTCCCCACCGTCCCCTCCCCCGTCCCGTTCCCTCCGTCCCATACACCGTCCCATTCCATCTCATCCGTCCCCTCCCCCGTCCCATCCCCTCCCCCATCCCATCCCCTCCGTCCCCTCCCCCGTTCCGTTCCCACCGTCCCCTCCCCCGTCCCCAACCCCGTCCCTTCCCCTCCCCCATCCCATCCCGTGTGATTTTCTGTAGTTCACAAGTTTGGAGAGCGGAGAGATTTTCTGTAGTTCACAAGCCTGGAGAGCGGAGAGATTTTCTGTAGTTGTCAAGTTTGGAGAGCGGAGAGATTTTCTGCAGTTCACAAGCCTGGAGAGCCGAGAGATTTTCTGTAGTTCACAAGTTTGGAGAGCGGAGAGATTTTCTGTAGTTGTCAAGTTTGGAGAGCGGAGAGATTTTCTGCAGTTCACAAGCCTGGAGAGCGGAGAGATTTTCTGTAGTTCACAAGTTTGGAGAGCGGAGAGATTTTCTGTAGTTCACAAGCTTGCAGGGCGGAGAGATTTTCTGTAGTTCACAAATTGGGAGAGATTTTCTGTTGTTCACAAGATTCGTCAGTGTGTGTGTGTGTGTGACTGACCCCCACACCCACCCCCTCTGATCCTCTGATTCTCCATTTGAAATTGAAATTCAAAATGTTCATTTTTCAGGTTTTTAACCTTTTTAACCTTTAACCAGGTTTTTGACAATTGTGGCCTTGTCCCCCCCCAGTGATCCCCACCCTCAGTCGGTGTATCCGCCGCCGCGGGTCCCGCGCCTTAAATCCCCTTTTTACTACCTCTCAAAGAGCAAAAAAAAATTGTTGGAAACACATCCATGGTGCATGTCAAATTATATATGAAAGGGTTCATTTCAAAGGTCAATGAATACTACTGAATTACATATTCTTGCTTTCAAGATATTATGCAATTATTATTTTATTTAGAGCTTTCTCACCTGCCAGACATCCTTGGCTTCCTCCATGTTAGCAGGCAAACAAATCATCAGTAAATTCTGGAGAATGGACGCTGCCTGAAAAGACAAACCCTTGCCATTTTTCTGCATAAATAGGTGCAACCAATACAGCAACATCTCACACATCATAAATGTTTCTTAAAAGTGTAATGCACCAGCTTTTCAGTAGCAATGAAAAACATTCAGATTTAATATTTTAAAAATATATAATTTTGAAGATTTACAAGCATCTTCAAACTAGTAAAGGTTATTTTTTACAAAATGCCCCAAATATTAAATTTAAATGATTTCAACAATTTGAAATGCAGTCAAAGATAAATTTTAAGACAGGTTCTGAAAGCAGAGAAAGAGTTCCAGTGAGCAGGGACAACCATCTGAGTGAAGACATTTTTGGCGCCACTTTCTACATATTGAGCATGGCTTCCGTACTAAACAATGGCTTGTTCTCGGTTGGCAGCAATTTGATGGGTTTCTTATAATGGGTTCTACTGTACTTAAATTCTTTGGCATCTCTTCTATTTTAAGTATTGCTCACCTCTTTATGAACCATACTGCATTCAGATTGATCCAGAAGGATATTTAGCACTGTACCCCATAATCCTCCAGAAATGTTCTGACAACTGGAAGCCAGAGCAGTGCACCCATTTTCAACCAATGTGAGAGCTGATCCAATACCCAAACTAGCAAAACGGACCTGAAACAATCAAAATAATACAATTATAAATACTGTAATCCTTGTATTTGATAAATTACCTCCAATATTTGTAATGTTGCAAGGCAACAAAGAACAGGTAGTTGCTGTGTATTTGTGGGTAAACATTCAGTCCTCCATTTCCACACACACCTTCCCACAAACAGCCGTAAAGTGAATGACAAATTCATGGCCAGGACACTGGGAGAAATTCTGTTCTTTTTTCCCCAATAGTTCTGGGATCTTACTTTTTAGATTTAAAATATTGAGCATCACTTCCTCAATTGTCCTATACATTTCAATGCTGAGCGCAATTGGCTGCCATGCTTTGTCCACAAATATAGTCAATTCACTTTACAGTATATTCTGCGAAGTGCTTTGAGGCATCTAGAAGACGTGAAAAGCGCTATAACAAATGCAAGGATTAGTATTATTATTGCATTTAGATTTACTCTGTAAATTTTCTGGAAAATAAGGTTAGGTGTATAAATAATATAAACTCGGAACAAATGGAGCTACATAAAGTCTTTTCTATACAATTAAAAAATCCACCAATAAGTCAGTAACTTTTCTACAATAACATGATATGAAATACCTTAAACTAAGTGTTAAGCAAAGCATTCTGATACAGACAAGATTCTCTGACAAAAGTGTTCCCCCTCCCCCTCAACTCCTTTTCTATATGAAGGAGAAAGTGAACTATTTATCCTAATGTAGTATTCCACAAAACATACTGTTATAATATAATTTATCAAAAACACAATCAAATTTACTTACCTTAGGATCTCGATCAACCCAGAGAGGGATAAGCCACGCAAGACCAAGTCGTGATGGAATCTGCTCCTCATTATTTTGCCCATAGGCTAACGACCAAAGAGATACCCAGGTCTAAAACAGAAAAATATGTGACTTTGTTTTTTAAATCACCAATATATTTTAAGACCAAAATGTTTACTAAAATTGTTCTCTTTGAAGATTGTATAATGAGCAATATTTTATTAAAAACTTGTGAACTAGTCAAAATGAATAACACTACGAAGGAGAAAATAATATTTTGTATTATATTTTGTATAGTAAATCTAGCGCCAGCAGTTTCTACAATGCATTTATATACCAAGACAACGTCTTGGTGTGGGATAGTGTCAAGACAAGGATGGAGGGCCAGATGGGGCAAGACAGTAAGTGAGAACGCAGCAATATATGAGGTAAAAAAAAAGAGGGAAGGAATCACTGAATGAGAGGTTAAAAAGGAGTGAGATGAGGGAACAATTGTGAATGAGTGTAACTGTCATAAGAGAGCTAAAATACAGAAGAGTGCATTATATAAGGAAGATACAAAAAAGGGTGTATGTTATTCCAAGAGCTGAAGATACAATGAATAAACAGAATGACTATCACGCATAAAGTGAATACACCGACATATGCCCGCTGATGGGTTGCGCAGTTGTCAGACATTAGGCTGACCCTCTCAACAAAACTGGTATGAAAGGCTCCGTATCAGAGCAAGGATTATTAATTAGAAATGTTTTTGAATGCTATCAGTTAACACTTGCAAGCATGGAAAATATTTGAATAACATATGCAATTATTTTCAAATGATGTAAGATTTCCAACAAATTTAAAATATGCAGATTTAATGTAATTTCACTGTGCATCTGCTAGTTTCACATAGTTCAGCGAACTGGAAGTACTCTGGAGCCATTGAATCACAACGCGTATAGACAAATTCTTGATAAGTTGTTGTATTGAAGTTTTTAAAAAAATCAAATATGGCAAATTATAGTTACCTCATCATTGGCCTGGGTCATCATCTCATGCGACAGTTGAAGCAAGCAAAGTACTGCACTTTTTGTCACGCCTTTACCCATGTAAGACTGTAAGACGTAGCATTTCCTCCCCATTCCACATAAAAGGATGAAATGACCTATTAATGATAAGACATGGATATGGTTACAAAACTCCCCATCAACCACTGTCCAAGAGTTATCTGGATAGACAGCTGGAAAATATCTGGATAATCAGAAGTAAGAGAATAAAAGATATGGAGAAAGGACACTGAAATGGGATTAAAAGATTTGTCATGATCCAATAAAATGTTAAAACTGCTCAATGGCTAAACAGCCTACTTGCAGGTCACTTGTCCGCCCCACCATTGGCACTCAAGATGTTCTGTAGTTCACAAGTTTGGAGGGAGGAGACATTTTCTGTAGTTCACCAGTTGGTTAGTCAGTGTGTGTGAGTGAGTGACTGACCCTCTGACCCTCTGATTCTCCATTTGAAATTCAAATTCAAACTGTTTGTTTTTCAGGTTTTTAACCAACCCCCGACAATTGTGGCCTTGTCCCCCCCCAGTGATCCCCACCCTCAGTCGGTGTATCCGCCGCCGCCGCGGGTCCCGCGCCTTAAATCCCCCTTTTTCGGCCCAAAACGATTTCGAAATAAAAAGTTTTGTTTTCGAGGCGCGTGTTTGGCGCCGTTTTTTCGGGCTGAGGGAGGGGGGAGGTGGGGCGGGAAAACACACGGACCTGGACACACGCCTGGCCACAAACCGGGGGCGTCCGGGCGGTTTTAACGTCGAATAAACGCGATTTAGGTAAAAAAAAGCAGAAAATAAATGACAGCTTCTCTCTCTCGCTCACCTGAGAGTGGAACTCCACGCGTCATCCTCCCTCAGCGGCCGGCAGCCAGTGAGAGATCATGTGACTGGGCGGGGCGAGGGAGAGACTGCGCCTGTGCAGGGAGGGGGAAAACACATTGTGACACATTGAGAGAGACACAATGTGTCACAATGTGTCTCTCTCAATGTGTCAAAATGTGTCTCTCTCAATGTGTCACAATGTGTGCAGATTCTCTCTTCGCGCCTTTTTGACCCTAGCAACAGCCAGACCACGCCCATTTAACGCATGCGCACTTGCGCTCATCTCCACTCGCCCTTTTCACCCCAGCAACAGCCGACCACGCTCTGGGGACAAAAAGGCGCGAAGAGAGAGTCGCTCAGGGTGTGGCTCGAGGGACGGAGTGCGCATGCGTTCCAGCGGCGGAGTCTATAAATGTGCATGCGTCGAGCTGTCCGCCAGCCAGACATCGCAGACGCTGACACAGTGAGGCTTGATCAGTCTCTAGTCTGTGGAGTTTGCTGTCTCGCTCTTTAACATTTTTATTTTATATATTAACACACTAATATTTTAAACTAACCAATTAATACTATTATTGTGGATATCATCTTTTTCTTCCATATTTGTTTTCTCGTGTATTTTTCGAAACTCAGCAGGTAAAAGTATCTTCAATGTTTTTTAAACTTAAATGTTAATATACTGTTTGCGCGTTGGTATATATCCATGTTTTATCGTATATTTTGTGCTTTTTTGTAATCTTATGCTATCGATTAATGTGTATAAGCGTCGAAAAAAGGTTAATATGAGGGACAAATCTGGTATATTCTCCTTTAAAGAAAAATAAGGTTAACGTGAGGTGATAATATTATTTGTAATTCTGTTAAAACTTCTAGAAATGGTTAAACTGAGGTGAAAATACGTTACATTTTAAGTAAAATTATGATTTTCATGCATTATTAGTGTGTAGGTATATATTATATTTATTTGCGTCGTATTACTGTATTAAAAAACAGGTTAAAATGAGGTAAAAATGTCTGATATTCGGGTTGACACATGAATTGAAATTACTATTACCGTATATCTCCGCGTATAAAGCGCACCCCCCATTTTTGACCTTTTCTTGGTGAAAAAAAACGGAAGCATTTTCAATGATATTGCCGGCAGAAGGGAGGAGAGAGAGAGGGAGAGAGGCAGGGAGGGGGAGAGAGGGAGAGCGGCAGGTCGGCAGCCCGGGAGAGAGAGAAGGGAGAGCGGCAGGTCGGCAGCCCGGGAGAGGGAGAGCGGCAGGCCGGCAGCCCGGGAGAGGGAGAGCGGCAGGCCGGCAGCCCGGGAGATGGAGGGAGAGCGGCAGGCCGGCAGCCCGGGAGATGGAGGGAGAGCGGCAGGTCGACAGCCCGGGAGAGGGAGGGAGAGAGGCAGGCAGGCACGCAGGGAGGGAGGGAGAGAGAGCGGCAGGGAGGGAGGGAGGGAGAGCGGCAGGGAGTGAGGCAGGCAGACTGGGTTCGGTAGAAGGTAAGCACACCACTGAAGTCCGCTGCTGCTGCCGCTGCCCGGGAGGCCGAAGCCCCATCACCCGCTCCTCCCAACCCCCGCCGGACACTGACCAAACCCCGGCTGACAGCGCGCCGGCCGCCCCCCCTGTTTACTGTATCTCCGAGGCTCAAAATTGCTTGTACCTGCGTATAGGGCGCACCCCCAACTTTCGAGATCTTCCGACCTGAAAAATATCTTATATTCTGGTTAAAACGTGGATTTTCATCCAGTATTAGTGTGTAGGTATGATTATGATATTTTCTACTATATGGTGTGTACATTATTAAAACATCACATTATCTGTTGAAACGCTTTTAATGTATTAATATATCAATCTCTGCCTCTCTCTCTCACAGTTGGCGTTTGGAGACTGTCTCAGCGCTGTCAGGTAACGACAAAAACAGGAGAAAAAACGGAGATAAAAGGTAATTAATAAAATATCACAAAAAACACAATTAAATATGCTATCAAATAATAAAGCTACATACAAAAAACACATCAAAATAGAAAAAACATTAAATATCACAAAATGTCACGCAAAAAACACAAAATAACTTGTATTTTAATTGTTAGGAGAATGCGCATGCGTCCATAGGAGGGATAGCCTGCCCTTACGAAGCTCCGCGCTCGTCGCTTAATTTGAAGAGACCAGGTCGCGTGGCCGCCGTTCCAGCCTCCGACTCCTCCCACTGCAACACGTGGTTTGACCTTTGTCATGTGTCCGTTGAAGCGCACGCCCCCTTTGTAATGACGTCTATTCTAGCCGTACCCCGACCACGTGCCTTATTGCAGTACGCCCCTTTAATGACGTAATCCACCTCGTGTAAACTAAATGACGTCACGGGGGGCGTGGTGTCTTGTGTAGGAAAGGGCGCGAAGAGAGAGAGACTGAGATTCCTCATTGTCTAGTCTGCTTTAGTTTGTGTTATTGCCTTACATGTTGATGTAGAAATCTCTTGTCTCCCTCTCTGTCTCAGTTGGCGTTCTGGGGACCATCTCTCTCAGCGCTGGCAGATTCCCACGAGAATGGAGAGAAACGGACATCAAAGTTGTTTAATAAAGTAGCAAATATCACAAAACAGAAAATTTCACTCAGCTACAGGGACTGTGGCTCTAACTCACTGGGCTACAGGGACTGTGGCTCTCTAATCCACTGAGCTACAGGGACTGTGGCTCTAACTCACTGGGCTACAGGGACTGTGGCTCTCTAATCCACTGGGCTACAGGGACTGTGGCTCTAACTCACTGGGCTACAGGGACTGTGGCTCTAACTCACTGGGCTACAGGGACTGTGGCTCTCTAATCCACTGAGCTACAGGGACTGTGGCTCTCTAATCCACTGGGCTACAGGGACTGTGGCTCTAACCCACTGGGCTACAGGGACTGTGGCTCTCTAACTCACTGGGCTACAGGGACTGGCTCTAACTCACTGAGCTACAGGGACTGTGGCTCTAACTCACTGGGCTACAGGGACTGTGGCTCTCTAATCCACTGGGCTACAGGGACTGTGGCTCTCTAACTCACTGGACTACAGGGACTGTGACTCTCTAACCCACTGGGCTACAGGGACTGTGGCTCTAACTCACTGAGCTACAGGGACTGTGGCTCTAACTCACTGGGCTACAGGGACTGTGGCTCTCTAATCCACTGGGCTACAGGGACTGTGGCTCTCTAATCCACTGAGCTACAGGGACTGTGGCTCTCTAATCCACTGGGCTACAGGGACTGTGGCTCTAACTCACTGAGCTACAGGGACTGTGGCTCTCTAATCCACTGGGCTACAGGGACTGTGGCTCTAACTCACTGGGCTACATTAATTCCAATGCTTGTTGAGCAGATTAACTTTTATTAATGTCATATATATATATTTGTATCTCTATGTGTCTTTAAATGACGACTACCTTGTTTGTGTGTTTTATTAGCAGGACGAGGAACAGTTCTCTCTCTGTGTGTCTGTCTATGTTTGTCTCCCTCTCTCCTCTCACGCACACAGCACAGATACAGGTTGGACTGGAAACCCAAGCTTCGGGAGGTATGAGAGTGTGCGCTCTAATCACTGAGCTACAAGGACTGTGGCTCTCTAATCCACTGGGCTACAGGGACTGTGGCTCTAACTCACTGGGCTACAGGGACTGTGGCTCTAACTCACTGGGCTACAGGGATTGTGGCTCTAACTCACTGAGCTACAGGGACTGTGGCTCTCTAATCCACTGGGCTACAGGGATTGTGGCTCTAACTCACTGGGCTACAGGGACTGTGGCTCTAACTCACTGGGCTACAGGGACTGTGGCTCTAACTCACTGAGCTACAGGGACTGTGGCTCTCTAATCCACTGGGCTACAGGGACTGTGGCTCTCTAATCCACTGAGCTACAGGGACTGTGGCTCTAACCCACTGAGCTACAGGAACTGTGGCTCTCTAATCCACTGGGCTACAGGGACTGTGGCGCTAACTCACTCAGCTACAGGGACTGTGGCTCTCTAATCCACTGGGCTACAGGGACTGTGGCTCTAACTCACTGGGCTACAGGGACTGTGGCTCTAACTCACTGGGCTACAGGGACTGTGGCTCTAACTCACTGGGCTACAGGGACTGTGGCTCTAACTCACTAAGCTACAGGGACTGTGGCTCTCTAATCCGCTGGGCTACAGGGACTGTGGCTCTCTAATCCACTGAGCTACAGGGACTGTGGCTCTCTAATCCACTGGGCTACAGGGACTGTGGCTCTAACTCACTGGGCTACATTAATTCCAATGCTTGTTGAGCAGTTTAACTTTTATTAATGTCATGTATATATTTGTATCTCTATGTGTCTTTAAATGATGACTACCTTGTTTGTGTGTTTTATTAGCAGGACGAGGAACAGTTCTTTCAGAGCTGTGTCTGTCTATGTTTGTCTGTCTCCCTCTCTCCTCACACACACAGCACAGATACAGGTTGGACTCGAAACCCAAGCTTCGGGTGTATGAGAGTGTGCGCTCTAATCACTGGGCTACAGGGACTGTGGCTCTAACCCACTGGGCTACAGGGACTGTGACTCTAACTCACTGGGCTACAGGGACTGTGGCTCTCTAATCCACTGGGCTACAGGGACTGTGGCTCTCTAACTCACTGGGCTACAGGGACTGTGACTCTCTAACCCACTGAGCTACAGGGACTGTGGCTCTCTAACCCACTGGGCTACAGGGACTGTGGCTCTCTAATCCACTGGGCTACAGGGACTGTGGCTCTAACTCACTGAACTACAGGGACTGTGGCTCTAACTCACTGGGCTACAGGGACTGTGACTCTCTAACCCACTGGGCTACAGGGACTGTGGCTCTAACTCACTGAGCCACAAGGACTGTGGCTCTAACTCAATGGGCTACAGGGACTGTGGCTCTAATCCACTGGGCTACAGGGACTGTGGCTCTCTAATCCACTGCCCTACAGGGACTGTGGCTCTAACACACTGGGCTACAGGGACTGTTGCTCTAACTCACTGGGCTACAGGGACTGTGGCTCTAACTCACTGAGCTACAGGGACTGTGGCTCTCTAATCCACTGGGCTACAGGGACTGTGGCTCTCTAATCCACTGAGCTACAGGGACTGTGGCTCTAACCCACTGGGCTACAGGGACTGTGGCTCTCTAATCCACTGGGCTACAGGGACTGTGGCTCTCTAACTCACTGGGCTACATTAATTCCAATGCTTGTTGAGCAGATTAACTTTTATTAATGTCATATATATATTTGTATCTCTATGTGTCTTTAAATGATGACTACCTTGTTTGTGTGTTTTATTAGCAGGACGAGGAACAGTTCTCTCAGAGCTGTGTCTGTCTATGTTTGTCTGTCTCCCTCTCCTCACACACACAGCACAGATACAGATTGGACTCGAAACCCAAGCTTCGGGTGTATGAGAGTGTGCGCTCTAATCACTGGGCTGCAGGGACTGTGGATCTAACCCACTGTGCTACAGGGACTGTGGCTCTCTAATCCACTGGGCTACAGGGACTGTGGCTCTCTAACTCTCTGAGCTACAGGGACTGTGGCTCTCTAATCCACTGCCCTACAGGGACTGTGGCTCTAACTCACTGGGCTACAGGGACTGTGGCTCTAACTCACTGAGCTACAGGGACTGTGGCTCTCTAATCCACTGGGCTACAGGGACTGTGGCTCTCTAATCCACTGAGCTACAGGGACGGTGGCTCTCTAATCCACTGGGCGACAGGGACTGTGGCTCTAACTCACTGGGCTACATTAATTCCAATGCTTGTTGAGCAGATTAACTTTTATTAATGTCATATATATATTTGTATCTCTATGTGTCTTTAAATGATGACTACCTTGTTTGTGTGTTTTATTAGCAGGACGAGGAACAGTTCTCTCTCTGTGTGTCTGTCTATGATTGTCTGTCTCCCTCTCTCCTCTCACGCACACAGCACAGATACAGGTTGGACTCGAAACCCAAGCTTCGGGAGGTATGAGAGTGTGCGCTCTAATCACTGAGCCACAAGGACTGTGGCTCTCTAATCCACTGGGCTACAGGGACTGTGGCTCTAACTCACTGGGCTACAGGGACTGTGGCTCTAACCCACTGGGCTACAGGGACTGTGGCTCTAACCCACTGGGCTCCAGGGACTGTGGCTCTCTAACTCTCTGAGCTACAGGGACTGTGGCTCTAACTCACTGGGCTACAGGGACTTTGGCTCTCTAATCCACTGAGCTACAGGGACTGTGCCTCTAACTCACTGGGCTACAGGGACTGTGGCTCTAACCCACTGGGCTACTGGGACTGTGGCTCTCTAATCCACTGGGCTACAGGGACTGTGGCTCTCTAACTCACTGGGCTACAGGGACTGTGACTCTCTAACCCACTGAGCTACAGGGACTGTGGCTCTCTAATCCACGGGGCTACAGGGACTGTGGCTCTAACTCACTGGGCTACAGGGACTGTGGCTCTCTAATCCACTGGGCTACAGGGACTGTGGCTCTAACTCACTGGGCTACAGGGACTGTGGCTCTCTAATCCACTGGGCTACAGGGACTGTGGCTCTAACTCACTGGGCTACAGGGACGGTGGCTCTAACTCACTGGGCTACAGGGACGGTGGCTCTCTAATCCACTGGGCTACAGGGACTGTGGCTCTAACTCACTGGGCTACAGGGACTGTGACTCTAATCCACTGAGCTACAGGGACTGGTGGCTCTCTAATCCACTGAGCTACAGGGACTGTGGCTCTCTAATCCACTGGGCTACAGGGACTGTGGCTCTAACTCACTGGGCTACATTAATTCCAATGCTTGTTGAGCAGATTAACTTTTATTGATGTCATATATATATTTGTATCCCTATGTGTCTTTAAATGATGACTGCCTTGTTTGTGTGTTTTATTAGCAGGACGAGGAACAGTTCCCTCTCTGTGTGTCTGTCTATGTTTGTCTGTCTCCCTCTCTCCTCTCACGCACACAGCACAGATACAGGTTGGACTCGAAACCCAAGCTTCGGGAGGTATGAGAGTGTGCGCTCTAATCACTGAGCCACAAGGACTGTGGCTCTCTAATCCACTGGGCTACAGGGACTGTGGCTCTAACTCACTGGGCTACAGGGACTGTGGCTCTAACTCACTGAGCTACAGGGACTGTGGCTCTCTAATCCACTGGGCTACAGGGACTGTGGCTCTCTAATCCACTGGGCTACAGGGACTGTGGCTCTAACCCACTGGGCTACTGGGACTGTGGCTCTCTAATCCACTGGGCTACAGGGACTGTGGCTCTCTGACTGGGCTACATGGACTGTGGCTCTCTAACCCACTGAGCTACAGAGACTGTGGCTCTCTAATCCACTGGGTTACAGGGACTGTGGCTCTAACTCACTGAGCTGCAGGGACTGTGGCTCTAACTCACTGAGCTACAGGGACTGTGGCTCTCTAATCCACTGGGCTACAGGGACTGTGGCTCTCTAATCCACTGGGCTACAGGGACTGTGGCTCTAACTCACTGAGCTACAGGGACTGTGGCTCTCTAATCCACTGGGCTACAGGGACTGTGGCTCTAACTCACTGGGCTACAGGGACTTTGGCTCTCTAATCCACTGAGCTACAGGGACTGTGCCTCTAACTCACTGGGCTACAGGGACTGTGGCTCTAACCCACTGGGCTACAGGGACTGTGGCTCTAACTCACTGGGCTACAGGGACTGTGGCTCTCTAATCCACTGGGCTACAGGGACTGTGGCTCTAACTCACTGGGCTACAGGGACGGTGGCTCTAACCCACTGGGCTACAGGGACTGTGGCTCTAACTCACTGGGCTACATTAATTCCAATGCTTGTTGAGCAGATTAACTTTTATTGATGTCATATATATATTTGTATCCCTATGTGTCTTTAAATGATGACTACCTTGTTTGTGTGTTTTATTAGCAGGACGAGGAACAGTTCTCTCTCTGTGTGTCTGTCTATGTTTGTCTGTCTCCCTCTCTCCTCTCACGCACACAGCACAGATACAGGTTGGACTCGAAACCCAAGCTTCGGGAGGTATGAGAGTGTGCGCTCTAATCACTGAGCCACAAGGACTGTGGCTCTCTAATCCACTGGGCTACAGGGACTGTGGCTCTAACTCACTGGGCTACAGGGACTGTGGCTCTAACTCACTGAGCTACAGGGACTGTGGCTCTCTAATCCACTGGGCTACAGGGACTGTGGCTCTCTAATCCACTGGGCTACAGGGACTGTGGCTCTCTGACTGGGCTACATGGACTGTGGCTCTCTAACCCACTGAGCTACAGAGACTGTGGCTCTCTAATCCACTGGGTTACAGGGACTGTGGCTCTAACTCACTGAGCTGCAGGGACTGTGGCTCTAACTCACTGAGCTACAGGGACTGTGGCTCTCTAATCCACTGGGCTACAGGGACTGGCTCTCTAACTCACTGGGCTACAGGGACTGTGACTCTAACCCACTGAGCTACAGGGACTGTGGCTCTCTAATCCACTGGGCTACAGGGACTGTGGCTCTAACTCACTGGGCTACAGGGACTTTGGCTCTCTAATCCACTGAGCTACAGGGACTGTGCCTCTAACTCACTGGGCTACAGGGACTGTGGCTCTAACCCACTGGGCTACTGGGACTGTGGCTCTCTAATCCACTGGGCTACAGGGACTGTGGCTCTAACTCACTGGGCTACAGGGACTGTGGCTCTCTAATCCACTGGGCTACAGGGACTGTGGCTCTAACTCACTGGGCTACAGGGACTGTGGCTCTCTAACCCACTGGGCTACAGGGACTGTGGCTCTAACTCACTGGGCTACAGGGACGGTGACTCTCTAATCCACTGGGCTACAGGGACTGTGGCTCTAACCCACTGGGCTACTGGGACTGTGGCTCTCTAACTGACTGGGCTACAGGGACTGTGGCTCTCTAACCCACTGAGCTACAGGGACTGTGGCTCTAACTCACTGAGCTGCAGGGACTGTGGCTCTAACTCACTGAGCTACAGGGACTGTGACTCTAACCCACTGAGCTACAGGGACTGTGGCTCTCTAATCCACTGGGCTACAGGGACTGTGGCTCTAACTCACTGAGCTACAGGGACTGTGGCTCTCTAACTCTCTGAGCTACAGGGACTGTGGCTCTAACTCACTGGGCTACAGGGACTGTGGCTCTAACCCACTGGGCTACTGGGACTGTGGCTCTCTAATCCACTGGGCTACAGGGAATGTGGCTCTAACTCACTGAGCTACAGGGACTGTGGCTCTAACTCACTGGGCTACAGGGACTGTGGCTCTCTAATCCACTGCCCTACAGGGACTGTGGCTCTAACTCACTGGGCTACAGGGACTGTGACTCTAATCCACTGAGCTACAGGGACTGTGGCTCTCTAATCCGCTGGGCTACAGGGACTGTGGCTCTAACTCACTGAGCTACAGGGACTGTGGCTCTAACTCACTGAGCTACAGGGACTGTGGCTCTCTAATCCACTGGGCGACAGGGACTGTGGCTCTAACTCACTGGGCTACATTAATTCCAATGCTTGTTGAGCAGATTAACTTTTATTAATGTCATATATATATTTGTATCTCTATGTGTCTTTAAATGATGACTACCTTGTTTGTGTGTTTTATTAGCAGGACGAGGAACAGTTCTCTCTCTGTGTGTCTGTCTATGATTGTCTGTCTCCCTCTCTCCTCTCACGCACACAGCACAGATACAGGTTGGACTCGAAACCCAAGCTTCGGGAGGTATGAGAGTGTGCGCTCTAATCACTGAGCCACAAGGACTGTGGCTCTCTAACTCACTGGGCTACAGGGACTGTGGCTCTAACTCACTGGGCTACAGGGACTGTGGCTCTAACCCACTGGGCTACAGGGACTGTGGCTCTAACCCACTGGGCTCCAGGGACTGTGGCTCTCTGATCCACTGGGCTACAGGAACTGTGGCTCTCTAACTCTCTGAGCTACAGGGACTGTGGCTCTAACTCACTGGGCTACAGGGACTTTGGCTCTCTAATCCACTGAGCTACAGGGACTGTGCCTCTAACTCACTGGGCTACAGGGACTGTGGCTCTAACTCACTGAGCTACAGGGACTGTGGCTCTCTAATCCACTGGGCTACAGGGACTGTGGCTCTAACTCACTGAGCTACAGGGACTGTGGCTCTCTAATCCACTGGGCTACAGGGACTGTGGCTCTCTAATCCACTGGGCTACAGGGACTGTGGCTCTAACTCACTGGGCTACAGGGAGTGTGGCTCTCTAATCCACTGGGCTACAGGGACTGTGGCTCTAACTCACTGGGCTACAGGGACTGTGGCTCTAACCCACTGGGCTACTGGGACTGTGGTTCTCTAATCCACTGGGCTACAGGGACTGTGACTCTAACCCACTGAGCTACAGGGACTGTGGCTCTCTAATCCACTGGGCTACAGGGACTGTGGCTCTAACTCACTGAGCTACAGGGACTGTGGCTCTCTAATCCACTGGGCTACAGGGACTGTGGCTCTAACTCACTGGGCTACATTAATTCCAATGCTTGTTGAGCAGATTAACTTTTATTAATGTCGTATATATATTTGTATCTCTTTGTGTCTTTAAATGATGACTACCTTGTTTGTGTGTTTTATTAGCAGGACGAGGAACAGTTCTCTCTCTGTGTGTCTGTCTATGATTGTCTGTCTCCCTCTCTCCTCTCACGCACACAGCACAGATACAGGTTGGACTCGAAACCCAAGCTTCGGGAGGTATGAGAGTGTGCGCTCTAATCACTGAGCCACAAGGACTGTGGCTCTCTAATCCACTGGGCTACAGGGACTGTGGCTCTCTAACTCACTGGGCTACAGGGACTGTGACTCTCTAACCCACTGAGCTACAGGGACTGTGGCTCTCTAATCCACTGGGCTACAGGGACTGTGGCTCTAACTCACTGGGCTACAGGGACTGTGGCTCTAACTCACTGGGCTACAGGGACGGTGGCTCTAACTCACTGGGCTACAGGGACTGTGACTCTAATCCACTGAGCTACAGGGACTGTGGCTCTCTAATCCACTGGGCTACAGGGACTGTGGCTCTAACTCACTGGGCTACAGGGACTGTGGCTCTAACTCACTGGGCTACAGGGACGGTGGCTCTAACTCACTGGGCTACAGGGACTGTGACTCTAATCCACTGAGCTACAGGGACTGTGGCTCTCTAATCCACTGGGCTACAGGGACTGTGGCTCTAACTCACTGGGCTACAGGGACTGTGGCTCTCTAATCCACTGGGCTACAGGGACTGTGGCTCTAACTCACTGGGCTACAGGGACTGTGGCTCTCTAATCCACTGGGCTACAGGGACTGTGGCTCTAACTCACTGGGCTACAGGGACGGTGGCTCTAACCCACTGGGCTACAGGGACTGTGGCTCTAACTCACTGGGCTACAGGGACTGTGACTCTAATCCACTGAGCTACAGGGACTGGTGGCTCTCTAATCCACTGGGCTACAGGGACTGTGGCTCTCTAATCCACTGGGCTACAGGGACTGTGGCTCTAACTCACTGGGCTACATTAATTCCAATGCTTGTTGAGCAGATTAACTTTTATTGATGTCATATATATATTTGTATCCCTATGTGTCTTTAAATGATGACTACCTTGTTTGTGTGTTTTATTAGCAGGACGAGGAACAGTTCTCTCTCTGTGTGTCTGTCTATGTTTGTCTGTCTCCCTCTCTCCTCTCACGCACACAGCACAGATACAGGTTGGACTCGAAACCCAAGCTTCGGGAGGTATGAGAGTGTGCGCTCTAATCACTGAGCCACAAGGACTGTGGCTATCTAATCCACTGGGCTACAGGGACTGTGGCTCTAACTCACTGGGCTACAGGGACTGTGGCTCTCTAATCCACTGGGCTACAGGGACTGTGGCTCTAACTCACTGGGCTACAGGGACTGTGGCTCTAACCCACTGGGCTACTGGGACTGTGGCTCTCTAATCCACTGGGCTACAGGGACTGTGGCTCTCTGACTGGGCTACATGGACTGTGGCTCTCTAATCCACTGGGTTACAGGGACTGGCTCTCTAACTCACTGGGCTACAGGGACTGTGACTCTAACCCACTGAGCTACAGGGACTGTGGCTCTCTAATCCACTGGGCTACAGGGACTGTGGCTCTAACTCACTGAGCTACAGGGACTGTGGCTCTCTAACTCTCTGAGCTACAGGGACTGTGGCTCTAACTCACTGGGCTACAGGGACTGTGGCTCTAACCCACTGGGCTACTGGGACTGTGGCTCTCTAATCCACTGGGCTACAGGGACTGTGGCTCTCTAACTCACTGGGCTACAGGGACTGTGGCTCTCTAATCCACTGCCCTACAGGGACTGTGGCTCTAACTCACTGGGCTACAGGGACTGTGGCTCTAACTCACTGAGCTACAGGGACTGTGGCTCTCTAATCCACTGAGCTACAGGGACGGTGGCTCTAACCCACTGAGCTACAGGGACTGTGGCTCTCTAATCCACTGGGCGACAGGGACTGTGGCTCTAACTCACTGGGCTACATTAATTCCAATGCTTGTTGAGCAGATTAACTTTTATTAATGTCATATATATATTTGTATCTCTATGTGTCTTTAAATGATAACTACCTTGTTTGTGTGTTTTATTAGCAGGACGAGGAACAGTTCTCTCTCTGTGTGTCTGTCTATGATTGTCTGTCTCCCTCTCTCCTCTCACGCACACAGCACAGATACAGGTTGGACTCGAAACCCAAGCTTCGGGAGGTATGAGAGTGTGCGCTCTAATCACTGAGCCACAAGGACTGTGGCTCTCTAATCCACTGGGCTACAGGGACTGTGGCTCTAACTCACTGGGCTACAGGGACTGTGACTCTAATCCACTGAGCTACAGGGACTGGTGGCTCTCTAATCCACTGAGCTACAGGGACTGTGGCTCTCTAATCCGCTGGGCTACAGGGACTGTGGCTCTCTAATCCACTGGGCTACAGGGACTGGCTCTCTAACTCACTGAGCTACAGGGACTGTGGCTCTCTAATCCACTGAGCTACAGGGACTGTGGCTCTCTAATCCACTGGGCTACAGGGACGGTGGCTCTAACTCACTGAGCTACAGGGACTGTGGCTCTCTAATCCACTGGGCTACAGGGATTGTGGCTCTAACCCACTGGGCTACATTAATTCCAATGCTTGTTGAGCAGATTAACTTTTATTAATGTCATATATATATTTATATCTCTATGTGTCTTTAAATGATGACTACCTTGTTTGAGTGTTTTATTATCAGGACGAGGAACAGTTCTCTCTCTGTGTGTCTGTCTCTGTTTGTCCGTCTCCCTCTCTCCTCTCACACACAGCACAGATACAGGTTGGACTCGAAACCCAAGCTTCGGGAGGTATGAGAGTGTGCGCTCTAATCACTGAGCCACAGGGACTGTGGTTCTCTAACCCACTGAGGTACAGGGACTGTGACTCTAACCCACTGAGCTACAGGGACTGTGACACTCTAACCCACTGCGCTACAGGGACTGTGGCTCTCTAACCCACTGAGCTACGGGGACTGTGGCTCTCTTAACCCACTGAGCTACAGGGATTGTGGCCCTCTAACAAACACAGTGAGCTACAGGGACTGTGGCTCTAACTCACTAAGCTACAGGGATTGTGGCTCTTACCCACTGCGCTATAGAGATTGTGGCTCTCTGACCCACTGAGCTACAGGGACTGTGGCTTGTGAGGGAGGGAGGGAGGAAGGCTGGGTCTCTAACCTCTGATCTACAGGGACTGTGACGAGCGAGGGAGAGAGGCCAGGGCTCTACCTCACAGAGCTACAAGGATAGAGACAGACAGAGAAGAGACCGACAGAGACACAGACACAGAGAGGTAATGAGAATTACGTATTTGATTTCCCCAACTGTCTGTCTTTGTCTCTCACACACACACACACAGTGAGTCGCAGTCTCTCAATCTCAGTGTCTCAGTCTGTGTGTCTCTCTCTCTCTCTCTCTCTCTGCAGGATTCACCGCCCCCGGAGGGAGATGGACCTCGGAGGAGGATGGAGGAGGACGGAGGAGAGGGGGGGGAGGGAGGGAGGGAACTGTTTGTAATTGGCTTCACAGAGTTGCATTTCAAACTCTCTAACTCTAACCCAATGTTGGCCACGAATGTGTGTATATATGTTGATATATATACAGTCAGTTGACTCCTCAGTCTGTTCAGTGAAGGGCCTTTGAGACTCGAGGCTCGATCAGGGGTGAGTGAGAAAGGCCTGACGTCAAACGCACAGGAATTAATATTATCGTCGACTCAACTCCAGCTCAAGTCAACTCCCCCAAAACCCACCTAAACTAAACTCCCCCCAACTCAACTCAACTAAACTCCCCCCAACTCAACTCAACTAAACTCCCCTCAACTCAACTAAACTCCCCTCAACTCAACTAAACTCCCCCCAACTCAACTAAACTCCCCTCAACTCAACTAAATTCGCCCCAACTCAACTAAACTCCCCAATCTCATAGTAGGTCACTTGTGCTGGAGCTGACGTTAATAATAATAGACATTCCTTGCGTTTGAGTTGCCAGGCCTCCCCTTGTACCTGTGAGGGTCGCGTCGGCTTCAAAGGGGCTTCGGGACGAGAGACTGGAGAGAGATGGGGGGGAGAGGGAAGGTGTAGTGACTGTTCATTGTGCGCAAGAGAGAGAGAGAGAGAGATGGAGTGAGATGGAGAGAGAGTCTGTCTCTCTCTCTCTCTCTCTCTGTCTGTCTCTCTCCCTCTCTGTCCGTGTGTATTTGTCGGGTGTAAATCTCATGGTTTTTGTTTGAGTGTAAATGTCCAATAAAAGTCACTGGATTTGGTTAAAATCAAGTTTTTGATTATTTTCAGAGCAAAACTCTGTCTTTGACTCACACACACTCTCTCTCACACTCACACACTGTCTCACGCTCTGTGTCTCACACTCACACTTTCTGAGTCTGTCTCTCAGTCTCATGCTCTCAGTCTCTCTCTGTCTGAGTCTCTCACACTCCCACTATCTCTGACACTCAGTCTCTCTCACACTCTCAGTCTCTCTGTCTCTCTCACACTCACTCTGTCTCTCTCACACTCTCAGTCTCTCACTCAGTCTCTCTGTGTGTGTCTATCTCTCACTGTGTGTGTCTCACTGTGTGTCTCTCACTGTTTCTGTCTTTCTCTGTGTCTCACTGTGTGTGTGTGTCTCTGTGTGTCTCTCTCACTGTGTGTGTCTCTCACTGTGTCTCTCTCACTGTGTGTGTGTCTCTCACAGTGTGTGTGTCTCTCTCACTGTGTGTCTCTCTCTCACTGTGTGTCTCATTGTGTGTGTGTCTGTCTCTGTGTGTGTCTCTCTGTGTGTGTGTGTCTCTGTGTGTGTGTGTCTCTCTGTGACCCTGTGTGTCTGACCCCCCCCCCCCCAGGACTCTGTTATCGCCTACTCTGTGTGTCTGTCTGTCTGTCTCTGTATGTGTGTGTGTGTGTCTCTCTGTGTGTGTGTCTCTGTCTGTGTGTGTGGGTCTGTCTCTGTGTGTGTGTGTATCTCTGTCTGTCTTGTCTCTGTGTGTGTGTGTCTCTCTGTCTCTCTGTGTGTGTGTCTGTCTCTGTGTGTGTGTATCTCTGTCTGTCTTGTCTCTGTGTGTGTGTGTCTCTCTGTCTCTCTGTGTGTGTCTGTCTCTCTGTGTGTGTGTGTCTCTGTCTGTGTGTGTGTCTGTCTCTCTGTGTGTGTGTGTATCTCTGTCTGTCTTGTCTCTGTGTGTGACCCTGTATGTTTGACCCCCACCCAGGACTCTGTTATCGCCTACTCTGTGTGTGTCTCTGTCTCTCTCTGTCTGTGCGTGTGTGTGTGTCTCTCTCTCTGTCTCTGTCTCTGTGTGTGTGGCTGTCTGTCCCACCTCACCGTGATGGTCTGTGTGTGTGTGTGTCTCTGTGTATCTGTGTGTGTGTGTGTCAAATAAGGCGGAGGGATTGGGGGATGGAATTCCACAGGGTGGGAGCGGTTTTTTATACTGCGCGTGCTGTATACTGTGTATACAGTGTAGTGTACTGTGTTGTAGTAAATGACACGCCAAGGCTATGTGAATTGAAAGGAAACCTTTAATTATAACTCGTTGATTGATTTGAAGTCGTCTACTACGTTGTCAGGACCTATTTAGAAAGTAAAACCAGACAAGCTTTTAAGGAAGAAGATGTTGAATCATCCTTTTGACACATGCACTTGTAAGTGTTGTAAATAGAAGTGTGATATAAACATCCGATAAAGAAATAAAGTGCCTCGAAAGTGGAAAATAGAAAGAAAAAAAAATACAAAATGCAATGCCGGTCGGTCATCACGTCATGTTCGTTTGATATTTCCGGCTTCGGCAATCACCAAATCAGCTGTAAGTTGTTCGTCCAATAAAGATCTGTGCCAGTTCGCAGGTTTCCAGCCAAAAACACAAGCATGTTGGCCTTGTCTGGGTTGAGTTGCGCTCGCTTAGGGCTAATGATATGTCCTGCCTTGCTGAAGAGTCGCTCAGACGGTGAGGAGCTCGCTTGGATGCAAAGGTATCTCCTTGCGAATTTAGCCAGCAAGGGAAAGTCCTTGACACAGTTGCGCCACCATTCCAACGGATCGCTGTCTGTGTCGATGCAAGGAATTGTCTGGTACATTTTTATCTCCTCCAGGAGAGCGTTCCTTTTCGTTCTAGCAGGAACGTTAGCTCTGGCGGCGGGTGACTTTTTCCCTAACCACGATCCCAATGTCACGCGCTTCTTCCTCGGGGGTTCCTCGTCGAGCAGGTCAATGGATGCCGATGTGGAGGGACTGGGAGTGGACTCAGTGGAGGTGGTGGTGGTGGGAGGGAGTTGATCACCTGTGATGATGTCAGCGAGCAAGTACTCTGTGACACACTGAATGCCCTGCGCTGTTGTGTCGTCTGCAGAGTCAGATGTGAGATATGACGTCTGTAAGTAAGAATGCAAAATATGATGTTATCATTCACTATTTTGAAAATAGTATTTTCTTTTGTATAAAAAATCCTAATTTGGCCCAGGCTTACCTTAAATCTAGGATCCACAAACAAAGTTATGTTGAGGATGCGCAGTCTGCCCTCTGATGTGTAGCGCGGTCTCAGGTCATCCCTTATGTTGGCTCTCAGTTTGTTGACGAGTAGCCTTTCTGGATGAGGCTCGTCATCTGGTTCCTCCATGACCAGCACATTTTCATCTAACGTGACGAGGATGGCTTTTATGCTCGACACACTTATGTATTTGCTCCCTGACATGATGTCAGTGAGCACTGACAAAGGCTTCAGCACCTTAGTCAAGGATTCCAGAACAGCGATGTCCCGCAACTTTGGAACCAAGTGTGAAGTCTTCCTGTCGTTCACCAATACATGTTTGATTTCATCCTCGTTGTTAAGGAGTCTCTGTATCATGGCTTGTGTGGAACCCCAGCACGTGACGCAGTCCAGAAATACAAAATTTAAGAAAAGCAGATCAATAATTAGGAATCAATTACAAGAGAAAATGTCAAACATATGAATACCGTATATCTCCGCGTATAAGGCGCACTTTTTCTCACGTGGGAAGATCTCGAAAGTTGGGGGTGCGCCCTATACGCAGGTACAAGCAATTTTGAGCCTCGGAAATACAGTAAACAGGGGGGGCGGCCGGCGCGCTGTCAGCCGGGGTTTGGTCAGTGTCCGGCGGGGGTTGGGGGGAGCGGGTGACGGGGCTTCAGCCTCGGCCGCCCGGGCAGCGGCAGCAGCAGCGGACTTCAGTGCTGTGCTTACCTTCTGCCGAACCCAGTCTGCCTGCCTCACTCCCTGCCGCTCTCTCTCCCTGCCTGCTTCCCTCCCTCCCTGCCTGCGTGCCTGCCTCTCTCCCTCTCCCTCTCCCTCCCTGCCTGCCTGCCTCTCTCCCTCTCTCTCTCCCTGGCTGCCTGCCTGACTCTCTCCCTCTCTCTCTCCCTGCCTGCCTCCCTCCCTCCCTCTCTCCCTCCCTGCCTGCCTGCCTCTCTCTCTCTCCCTACCTACCTGTCTCTCCTGTCTCTCCTCCCTTCTGCCGGCAATATCATTGAAAATGCTTCCGTTTTTTTTCACCAAGAAAAGGTCAAAAGTGGGGGGTGTGCCTTATACACGGGTGCGCCTTATACGCGGAGATATACGGTATTTGAATATAAGAATCGTACTTTGTTGACTCTGTTGAGATTGATGCTGGAATGTAAAAACGCGTAACAAGTGTTAACCGAAACTTAGATAAGGAAGTCAGACAATGAGAGGGAGGTGGGGTTAATCACAGAGTAACCATTACTGTGGACAAGGAACGACCAATCACGAACATGCCATGGGCAGGTCACGTGAACAGAAAAGAAATGGACTTAACAAAGGGTGACTACCAGTCAGTCGGGATACGCGACTCAAGAGAAGAAGAACCTCCAGCTGATGGAAGAGCTGTAAACATGACAGCAGTGCAGCCGATTCCCACCTCCGCATTTGGAGAAGGCCATGAAGTCACCGACGGGCAGATCGCGGACGGACGTGCGGTGGTATTGTTTCATTATAACCCGAGTTGTATTCGCCCAGAGGGAAGCTGTAAATTAAAGAATTTAATTAATCACACTTAATTGTCTGGGTGTCGGTTTCTCAACAACTCGATCTGAATAGTAATGTCTGAATTAGTTAACAATACGATTGAAATCAATTTGAGGTAATCATCTAAAAATAATATACGCTGTACTTGATTTAGCCAATTTTCACTCGGTACCCCAAAAAATAGCTCACTATTCTACCATAAAGTTTGATTTTCATGATAACATAATGTTTAAAGACGAGTAAATGTATTTGATTTGATATTTACCAATAGATTTATATATTACTTACAGAGATAAGGGCTTCCTCATCCTTTCGGTTCTGGGCCTGGGCAGCAAACAGATCACGCTTCTTTTTCCAACTTGTGCAGAATTTGGCAACTGTGCTGTGTGTCATCGCCATTGCCCTTGACACTTGTTGGTGAACGTCCCCGTGCCGAGCCGAGTATGAGTTTGTTATGGCCAGATGAAGGTTGTGGCCGAAGCAGTTGAGATGTGGCCACTCCAGTTCCTGCACTGCCTTGACAATGTTGGTCCCATTGTCAGTGGTCACACACACTTGCTTTTGGGGATCCAGACCCCATTTGTCCAGCAGGTCACTCATCGTGTGCGCAATGTTTGCTCCTGTGTGATCCTCGGGAACAAACGAAATGCCGAGGTCGATGTGTTGGAGCTTCCATTGGGCATCGATGAAGTGGACTGTGTAGCCCATGTATGGGGTCATCCCATGAGAGGACCACATGTCCATGCTGCTGGCAAAGTACTCGATGTTGGCGAGTGATGTTTGGACGCGCTCCTTGGTCTCGTTATAGAGCTTGGGAATATAGGTCCTGTTCATTGCCGTTTCACTGGGTGGTTTGTACCTGGGGTCCAGTTCGTTTAGGAGTTGCTTAAACCCAACAATCGCCATTGGCAAGCTCTCCTTTGCTATGTAAAAAGTGACAGCGTTGGTGATACTTTGCCACTTTTTGTCCCCTCTCTGGTACAATGTTCTCCTCTCAAATAAAGCAGGAATTGTTTGAGCTGCACTGGCCCCACTACCTGTCACTTCCTCCGAAACGCTGGTTCGACTTTGTTCTGTTGTCGACGATGATTTCGCTGTGAGGGCAGCGTGCTGGACGGGGTGGTGCTGCTTAATGTGATGTCACAGGTTGGTCGTGCTCGAATCAGATGCCTTAACCAAGGCCTTGCAAACTGTACATCCGTACATACCATTACTGACTGCTTTATTTTCAAAGTCGTCCCATACGGGGCTTTTTTTCCCCATGATGAGAAAGGTTAATTTTCAAGCTCCAATTTTCAGCGAAGCGACTTTGTTAAGACGTCACGACTCACGAGTATACACAGTACAGTGTGCGCGCGCATCGGATGTGCGCACGTATCGGATATCGGTTTCAAACCCTGATAAACCTTGGGGCCTCCCATGTGTGGAAAGACGATTGGACAAATCAGTTCAGGAATGTGAATGAACAATCAAAGAATACTTTGATTGGGTAGAATGGCCTCTGGCTACACCTTATTTCATCATCATGTGTCCGAACTTTGGGGTATAAAAGAACAAAACAAATGGTAAGAATGTGGTCACCACTGCAACATTGTTGAGACACAATCAGTGAGATACTGGATCCCATGGTCCGTATGGGTTTGTGGCTGAACAATTAGCTAAAGGATTATTGGTGTGTTGGTGTCCCCAGGGAAGATTGAGATCAGCTTTAGCCCTGAATCATCTTCTGCAGTTGTAAGCACGAGACTTGTAACTGTTTAATAGCTGTCTTATGATTAATAAATGAACTCTTATTTATCCATTGCCTCTGTACTATCTTACCTCAGGGTAGTACCATGTAAAAACCCTACGCATCTTTCTGAGAATGTGCATCTCTCTCTGAGAATGTATCTCTCTCTGTGTCTGCAAGTGTGTGTGTGTCTCTGTCTACGAGTGTGTGTGTCTTGGATTGTGAGTGTCTCACTCACTCACTCACTCACTCACTCACTCACTCACTCACTCACTCACTCACTCGCTCACTCGCTCACTCGCTCACTCACGCTGTCCCCGCCTGCCTCACTCACTCACTCACTCACTCACTCACTCACTCACTCACTCACTCACTCACTCACTCACTCACTCATAACTCACTCACTCACTCACTCACTCATAACTCACTCACTCACTCATAACTCACTCACTCACTCACTCACTCATAACTCACTCACTCACTCACTCACTCACTCATTCACGCTGTCCCCGCCTGCCTCACTCACTCACTCACTCACTCACTCACTCACTCACTCACTCACTCACTCACTCACTCACTCACTCACTCACTCACTCACTCACTCACTCACTCACTCACTCACTCACTCACTCACTCACTCACTCACTAACTCACTCATGCTGTCCCCGCCTGCCTCACTCACTCACTCACTCACTCACTCACTCACTCACTCACTCACTCACTCACTCACTCACTCACTCACTCACTCACTCACTCACTCACTCACTCACTCACTCACTCACTCACTCAATCACTCAATCACTCAATCACTCAATCACTCACTCACTCATTCACTCACTCACTCACTCACGCTGTCCCCGCCTGCC